>JAMJFZ010000242.1:55790000-56990000 GCA_026225945.1 Cricetomys ansorgei
ACATATACATATATACATATATATGTAAACATATACATTATGTATATACATATATATGTATGTATGTGTATTTATGTGTATGTGTGTGTTTACATAACACACACACACACACACACACACACACACATAAAACTTTCAGACTTAGAAACTTAAGGAGAGAGACCTACTGGAAAGACACTAGGTCATTGGGAATTCTCTTAAAGGGAATTATGCCATTGCCCCTTTCTGTCCCTCCTCCTGCCTCTCTGCTCCCAGCTACCTGTGACACTGTGACTGGAACAGTCTCTCCACCACACTCTTTACTATGATATTCTGCCTTGCCCAGGTTCAAAGATAATGGGGCAAAGTGAACATGGACTGAGACTTCTGAGACTGGGAGCCAAGGAAATATTTACTCTCTTATAAAGTTCAGGTAGTTTGACACAGTAATGGAAATCTGATTGGCAGGAGCAGCATTCTCTGTTTTGGGCTTTGTTATCTCTGAAAGTCAGTCTAATAATTCTTTATCTGTAGTTTGTTTTTTTGTAAGGTAGAAACTTTCCTCCTCCAACTTCACTTGAAATATCCTTTTCATGATAGTTTTACTAATTTAATTCTGATGTTTCTTAATTTAGTGGTAATTTTGATGTGTAATAGTTAATACTATTTTTCCTGTTTCAGAGTTTATTGATGTTACTGAATTTGTAGGTTTATAGGTTTAATCAAATTTGCACAAAGTACACTAACTATTTCTGAAAATACTTTTGCCACCTCCCCCAACACACCCTTGGATCTCAAGTTCCATGTACTATAATACATATTTAGTTCCTATTATCCACTCTTAAATTTTTTACTAACATTACAGAATATTTGCTACTTATCTCTTATTCTAACTTAGTTCCTACTTTGCAAAGCTTTTGCTTGGTTGTAATTCCTTGACACTATCTAGGTAGCTAGTTAGCTAGATATTCTCAAAGGTTTGTAATAATCCCAACAACTCTGTGTTTGGACCCACCTTATGGATTATTCCCCTGGAAATGGATGGTATTTTGCTTAGTTTTGTGACTTGTCATTTCTGCTTAGATGCTAACCTTCTGATATTCAATGGAATATTTAAATTTTAAGGTTTTTCTTTATAGAATGCTGGGGTTTGTTTTGGTATGCCAATCAGGTCTACTCCTCCGCAGAACATTTTGAATTTTGTTAGAAAAATACGAGCCAGAGCAGCTTTTGCTTAGCACTATCTCAGGCTCACGACTTGAGCATAATACTCTTGCTGTCACAGATGAAACACTAAGCTGCTCACTAAGGCCTGTCCATTTGACTGGTTGAAAATTGAATACACACTGCCCTCTCTGTGAGCTTTTGCAATCATTCTTCTTCAAATCTCATAGGACTTTCCCCTACACTCACAGAGGAAGAGGCCCAAGACAGCCTTTATGAGCATCTAGAATACACATTTTTACACTTACATAGTCTTTTCACAAATCTAGTCTGCATCTCCCACACAGCAGGCCTGTCTCCTCAACCTACCACAACTGGCTGTTTTCTGACTGGATCTCCTCACCTTCACTGTGATTCAGAGGCTACTTCCTAGCTGAAATCTGGGGTATGCCATATGGTCTCCATGTTTGTCTGTTTTATTTGTTTCTTAGACTCATATACTCCCATGCCTTTAAAATCCAAGGTTAGATTAGAGCTATTCCAAGAATTTTGTCAAGTTCATAATAATGCATGGGGAAAAGGGCAAATATCATACTAATTACTTCTTTAGAACTGCAAGAATCCTGCAAAACAGAATTTTAAGATGAGACAATGTAAGGTAAGACTCTTGAGAAATATGTGAATTCTCAAAGTGTACTTTACTTGGGCTAGGGGAATGGCTCAGTGGGTAAAGGTACTTAGTTGCACAAGCATGTTGTTCAAATCACCTGGACCCACATAAAAAGTAGGACACGTACTTAGCAAGGGTGTTTGTAATCCCTGTGTTCCCATGAGGATATAAGAGGAGGATACAGGAGAATCCTGGGAATCTTGTAGACCAGCTATCCTGGTATATATGTATCAGGAAAACCAAAACAAAGGAAAACCAATATGGCTGCCCAAATGTGAGCTGAACAAGCATGACACCAACAAACATGCAAACTGCATGAGGCCCCAGAGAAGTCAACCCTACACAAAGAACTAGAGTCAACTGAGGAAAACTGGGAGCAGGAGAGGTGGCCCTCCCAGGGAAGCATAACTTTTGGTTGTCCAGTGCCAAAGGGTCAGACTGGTAAACATACATACAAGTAATATTATAGGGAACCAACAGGTTATATTTGGGAATATATACACATTTAAGAATACATGTATGCGTGCAATAACAATTTATGAGCAAAGAAGTCATGAATTTGAAGGATAACAGGTAGTGTTATATGAGAAAGTATGGAGGAGGAAAAAGAAAGGGAGAAACATAGTTAAAATATAATCTCAAAACTAAACAAATGGGGGGGTGGCAGATTTGAGGACCAACACCCATAGTTGTCTTCTGACCTCTATATGTGCCCCTTGACACATGCTTGCCTATAATCTCTCTCTCTCTCTCTCTCTCACACACACACACACACACACACACACACACACTTACTTTACTAACTCTTACAAGCATCAGAAGAGTTATCAATATAAAATGGAAACTATTGTCTTTTTCCCTGTGACATGAGGCTTGGTTCATGAATAAGATAAAAAAAATAAGGAAAGAAGAAAATCTTTGAAGAAAGAGAATTTTGAGAAAAAGAAGTGAGATAGCTGAAGAGGTGCAAGGTTTGGTTGGGTATGAGAGCTTCTGGAATATGCCTTTTGCAGACATAGAGAAGACAAAGATGCCAGAAAAATGCATAAAACTCAAGAACCTAACTGAATTTAGAAGCTCAGGAAGCCCACGAAACTTACAAGTCCCAGGAAGCTAAGAAAGTCTCAAGATTCATAATGTCTTCCCAAAGTCCATACAAACAGCAATTGTTAGGAAAGGAGAGAATCTTCAGAGGAACTGTCTGCTTGTAGGGCAGCTTTTTGAGTCATGGCCCATGCTATGAGAGCAGGCAGTGATGTGGCCATGTTTGAGTCCAGCTGAGATGCTGTAAGTAGCATCTCACTCATGCTATAAGTGACCACAATGCACTTGCGGTCTGCTGTCAATGTCCTGTCTGAAGTGAATAGATACCTGATTGGGTGTGTTCAGAGTAAGTTACAAAACAGCCGAATTTGGCCTAGTAATTCAGCGGAATTCAAACAGTACTTATCCAAAGTCAAAATGCCGTACCAGCCATGGCATACAAACTGTGGCTTACTAGCCACAGCCCTGTGAACTGTATCAAGGGAAATACCCTGATATCTCTTGCACTTGGCTAGTCCTTGGGCACAAAGCAAGATATATATTGTATACGGAGAATTGTTGAATGGCCTTTTCAGTTTGGGTGTATTTCAGTTTAGATACATAGTGAATATAAACAATAGAGAGAGATTCACTACTTGCTCTGAGAGAAAATGAGATCCTGAGCAAATCGCAGCACCCAACGCAATGGAAGAGAGATGGAGATGAGACCACCCATCGCAAAGGAAGTGCCCTGCTCATGTGCTTGTCCTGAAGTGTAGACAGATGTGCCTTCCTCTAGAAGAAATCCATGGACTAATAAAATCCAGCATTACACGTGGTGGCTACTCAGGAAATGCAGGAGGTTACAAGCACCAAGGTTTTCCTTGGCATGTGTACTCAGGCATTAGGTCTGCAACCCAAAATGGATCTGCATTGCTCTTCCCTGGTAACCATGACAAGCAAATACTGTTTGCTAAATACTGACAATGAGTATGCTCACAAAACCCAGAGTAATATCTCTTGTCTGTGGTGATACTAAGTGAAAACGCATGTAACACCATCCTTTTGAAGGAGTATGGTGGCCAAGAGACACAGTTCAGACATGATTTGCTTGGAATAAAAGATCCTGCAGAGTAAACACAAGCAAGATAACACATAAGTTTCAGCTCTCTGAATAGCAAACTGGAAGCTTGTGATTTCAGAGGATAAAATATCTTATTTTAGAACATACAAACTTAGAACTTGGTCCTGACTAAAAAGCTCCAGGTTATTAAGATCCTAAATTCTCCAGATCAATCTGCTGTCCTGAGTTTACATTTTCTTGCTGAGCCACATTGTATTTCATTACAATGAAAACCCAGCATCACTAAAGGGCAGCTAAGGACATTTCCTATAGGGTTGTTCATATCATCAACAAGAAAATAATCCAGCCCAAACTGACCTGAGAAAAATGAGAAATAGTGAATTCACACCACTGAAAATTCAGAATGAAATATTAGAAGCAACTGAACTTCTAGGTAGTATAACTTGCCTTTGCTCATTTTTATTTCTTGGTTTTTGTGTTACTTTATTTTCAGGAAAATTTTCTGTGGATAAAGCAACAACCAGGTTGCAGTCCTAGACCACATGCAAGTTCCCAGTAATGTCAGCCACAGAGTAATGGCTGGAAAACTCCAGTCGTGAATACCATATAGAAGCATACACAAATGGGAATCCATAACAGAAGAATGAGCTTCTCGTTATTAATAACAAGTTCTTAAATACATTATGGATCAATTGTTAAAAATTTGATTATAGTAAGTAAATGATAGTTTTTTGGCTTTTGGTTAGTATATAAAATTATTTAAGAACTTTCTAATAGCATGTGCTACAAAATCACAGCTTTAGTTTGTAAGATGAAGGAGACTAACCCCTATATTTATGCCTGACACAAATATAGTGGAAGGGATTATATAACAAAATTATATAACAAAATATATTTATATATTTATTTATTTATGTTTATATATTTATATAACAAAAAATATATATAACAAATATATATTTATATATATTATATAATATATAACAAAATATATTATTATATAACAAAATATATTATTCATTCTCCCTAAATGTACACTTTTGTGATCCTTTCATTTCTTCTAGATATTTGGATTTCCCTCTGAAATAATTTCTTTTACTCCTGAATATTTTATTATCATTTTCATAAAATGCCAAGATATGAATGTTCTATAGGCTTTATTTCAGTTGCTTTGTTTACTCAGTAGGAAGCATGCAAGGATTAAGAGGGCACATGACTGATGAAGATGGTAGGATTCATCAAGCATAATAGTAATTACATTAAATATAATGGGATTGCACATTGAAACTTGAGCAGTGATTACCAGGTTGAATTTAACTGTTAAGATGCAAGCGTTCGGTTTATACAGAGCTAATAAAACTATAATCATATTCCAAGTGTAAAGACATAAAATTCTTAAATTTTTTAATGTTTTATATAAAACCTGCAAACTACTCTTATAAGTCACATAAAGGAAAGGACTCTGAAAGGCTAAGGTTTGTGTAGGAGATAAGTTAGTGACAAACTTCGTCTTCAGCTTCCCTTATCTCTGCGGTGAGGTGTGGGCTCTGAGAAAGCGAAATCATTGTACTGCACTTGTAAGTGACAGAGTAGCAATCATTTTGAAAACCACTTGATGATAAGCATGAGAAAGACAAAACAACATGTTCGTATAATTCAACAGAAGGATAGCTGAGTCCAATTTTATTGATCAATGATCTATGAAAGCCATCCCAGACTTCATTGTCAGAAAAAAACTATTTCAAGTATGTGACCTCCATTTTCAAGTATTTTTAATTGGCATCATACTTATTTCCAGCTATTCTAATTTCTGAAAATAAAGAACTGCAAATTAAACAAGGAAAACCGTTTCTCTACCATCACACGAACCCTAACAAGCTTTAGAAATGTAAAAGAGGAGAGAGGGTAAAGAAAGTCTCAGGCTAGGTGAGTTGGAAATTCAACATCCCACCTTAGAGGACAATTTAACAACATTTAATAACGTTGCCGTCATGCCTGTCTTAAAATTAATTTTCAGTTCTCTAGCTGTCTTAAAATTAATTTTCAGTTCTCTAGAGAAAAATCCGATGCTGTGTAAGGACATGTGAAACAGGATGTGTATTACAATTTTTCACTCTTCTCACTCAAGGATAAATAGCTGGGAACCTGTAAATCTATCAGTAAAATATGTTTCAATAAATCATGGTATAGGCTTATAGAATTAGATTATTATAAACTAAATGAACTAAGTGGTTATGTGTTAACATGGATTAATCTCGAAGACATCACTTTGAATGGAAATGTGACATGTGGAGGAACGGGCTTGGAGATAGCTATTCACAAGTCCTGAGGAGTGTGTGAGTATTTATGGAAACATACTTTGCCTTGAAATGCTCTGTCTTACAGATTCGTCCTCACTTCTTCATGGTAAAAAAAGCATTTTGCTTTAAGATGGGCATATTCCAGATCTGTATTGCTTTTTACTTTAAAAAAATAATAACCACACTAAAATGGTCTTTTAGTTAAAAATTTAAAAACAAAATTGAGTGAAAAAGCAATACTGTGTTGAGTTTGAGCAAATCTTTTTAAAGTCTGATTTGAGGTAAGTGGACTCTTACATGTTTAGCATGTTGTTTTTATTGAAAAATAAGAAAATTTGCTCTTGTGTGCTTTTAGAGCAGGCAAAGGGAGGCTGAAGACACCTGGAATATTGCCAAGAATTCCAGGAGCCCTGACATCAACTTCAGAAAACTGCCATCTTAGGGAATTCTGAAATGGCAAAAGCTCACAGGACAGAAAGTTGACTGCTTACCTGCCTACCCTGGGAGTCACTGTCCCCAGCCTTCTTCAGGCCACTGTGCTTGGGGGAATTTAGGTCATAAAGCAATACAAACAAGGTGTGTGTGTGTGTGTGTATGTATTTAAGGTAATAATTGTGTTTTCTTAGGATTTGATTACTACAATATATTGAGTGGCTAACTTTTTTTAATATCAGTTTTTAAACAAAAATTTTTGAAATAATGATTGTTAGTAATAATTTACATATTATATACATTTACAATTCAAAATTGGTGTGGCAATCCATTATTTTTGCATGACTTTGAATATTGCATCACAATACTCCTATGTATTAAGTAGCATCTAAATTATATTCAATAGCATTATGGGGAAATAGAGATACAGAGAAGTTGAGCACTATGCTCAAGGTCACATTTAAACGGCAAATAAACTTTGCATTTTAGTCCAAACCTCAAGCTTTGTTTGCAACTTTTCAACATGTTTTTCCTCATTTCTGTTGGCCTGAATATCAGGAAAAGCAGCCACTCTAAGCCACAATTAGGGTGTGTGTGTGTGTGAGTGTGTGTATGTGTGTGTGTGTGTGTATGTGAGTGTGTGTGGGGTGTGTGTGTGTGTGTGCTGTGTGTGTAAACCTTGTCATTCTCTGAGACTGTCAATTGGGGTGCCACCTTTCCTAAGTGTGTTGCCACACTTCAGACCACAAGGAAGTACATTCTGTTAACAAAATACATTTAATAGCTGCAGGGCAGACAGGCAATCTATGCCAAGACAACCACAGTGTGTCTGTAATTTGTTGGAAGCCTTTCTTTGTGTTAGATGTCATGAAATAAGGGAAACAATAGTGTGTGATATAGATATTATCCTCCCAAAGTGATACCAAGTACAGGGCACCTGTAGCCTCCTCAGTCTCAGAACTGGCCCAACTTCATTAGCTCCTGTGAACACATAGGGTACCTGTCTGCATATATACATAAATTTCCACCAAATGTGGATTAAATCCTATCACACCCATTTACTTAGTTAAATTTCATTCTTCTGACTTCGTAATGAGGACAGCCATGCTCCTAGCTTCTTCATAATTCTGTTCCCTGAATCTCAAGGTAATGCAATACTATATGTCTATAATGTGCATTGTAAATTGTTAAATTTTAGCATTTTATAACATTCATATTCATCTCTTAGCTCTGCGTGCTTCTCCCCACTGACACAATGCTATGTTTCTGGGTAAAGCATCAAAGAAAGCCAATATGTGCAAAGCAGTGATTTTTAGTCAGACATTTATTTTGATGCTTTCTTGACACTGTACATATATCTCCCTAGTTAAATTAATCAGGATAAGTATCCATAAATGCCAAGCTGGAAGTCATATATATTTGGCTCATCCTCAAACTTGAAGACTGACAGGGAAACAAAACGAAACTCTCTGCTAAAAAAAAACAAAAAACTTGTATATATTACTGTTGTATTAATCAAATAGTAGGGAAGAGAGAAAAGTGTTAGTGAGTGTGATGGAGCCAACTATCCTGGGACCCAGCACTTCCCCTAGTGGGTTTTGTAGAGAACTCCCTGGATCAGGCAGAGGCACCTCACTGTAGACACAGGATACCCAAAGCTGTGGAAAGTCCCTTGAAGTCACTGGAACATGCACCAGAGTGGATATCCATGGATATAAATACAAAATGCTTCACTCACTTCAGCCCCTGAGCCTGACCTCATTTGTCAGTGTTACCTTGGCTGGGTGCAGAGGTTAAAGGAAGAAGAGCATCTTGTCTAGCTGATGCTTTGACAGATGTGGGTGGGGCAAACGTGCTTGAGGCAGGGACTAAGCCCTGATAAAGCTGCTCTGGGTTCGGTGGCCTCAAAAGCAAGTTCCAGGCTCTTCTGTTGTTGGTTTATCTGTTTGTTTTTCTCTAACATAATTAGTCCTTGTAAAATTGTCTGATCTCAATATTTATGATGTAAAATAGAAAAAAAAAAAGGAATTCATACTTTCTGCCAAGTAATACAATCATTTTAGAACTTTGGTAACGCTTTCCTTGTGACCTTCCCCCTCATATTTAAAAATGTTTTTATTTTACTCCTAGCACTTGCCTTGTATACAGCATACCAATAAGAGAAAATGACTGTGCTAGTTCTAGCGTGGTCCCATGAGTTCAATCAGGACAATTTTGGAAAAATGATGATAACTATTAATTTTGAATTTTTATGTGTATTTTATGAAAGATATTGGGATAAAATATTCAAATCTACTTTTAAAGTTAAAATTCATCCCAGAAATTCAAGTAACTTGTGTACATATCAAAGTAGGAAAAATTATTTTTTATGCTTGCATTCTATAATTAATTTGAAATGGTTGACAGTTTCCACTTCTTGTAGACATTATACTATCAATGAAATATATTCATTGAAACAGTTGAAATATTTGATAACCTCAATGCAATCTATACTAAATGAAAGATGTTCTCTGTTTTAACATTTCATATGGAATAGATATTTTAGCACAGAAAGCCTCACAAGCATTATTTTTTCTTCTTGGCTAAAATGCTTCTTTAAATAAATATTTTTATAAGTCAAAACTAGGGCAATAACTTTTCCATTTTCTTTATTTGAAAGCCTCACCAAGCCTGATATTATTAAATGAAAGGATTCCATTATATTGTTTTTAGTATAAAATTGGATATAAACCAGGTAATGCAAATAGGAAACTCATTAAAATTCTTAGCAATTTTACATGATCTGAATCACCATTCAACAATTTCAAATAAGGTTTTTTTACAGTTTACCCTTTCATCCTTATATTTGTTTGCTCCACTTTATTATTTAGAGGAATATAATTCAACACCTCTTGTTTGTAAGTTTTATTTCCAATTACCACTTTTTCATTCGTTGAATACTTAGGTTAAACTCTCCAACTGATAATAAATGAAAGGTAAACTAAATGCACAGGACTTCATTTTAAAATACCTTCCATTAGAAGACACTTAATTCTTCTTGCAAAATAACTCTTTAATTTTGTGTTGTGCATTGCAGCACAGGCTCCCATATAAGAACTTGGAAGGAGAGGCAGTGTGGGAAGCTCCAGGACAACCTGCTCTAGAAACTGAGCCTGTCTTAAAAAAAAGACAAAACAAAAACAACATATATATATATATATATATATATACATTGAAATATTTAAAAAGTCAATGGCTAAAGGTTTGACAATCTTATTAATCTTTGCAAAGAACCAGCTCTGATATAAGCTATGATAGGAGACAAGAGGAGAAAAGAAGGACTGGGGAAGCGCACAGTAGGACAGGTGAGCCAGGAAAGCAGAAAGGGGGGGATGGGGGAAGCAGAAGAGCACAGAAAGGAAGCAGAGGAGTAGGGAAAGGAGAATCAACAAAAGAAAATTTTGTTAGAAAATGCCATAACAAAACCTGATACTATGCATAAGGATTTGAAAAAAAAATCAATAAAGTATTTGAAAAGTGTTAATGGAGACAAGAGGTGGGTAAAGGGAACTAGCTGGGATTTCCATGCTACAGTGTTGGCTTCTCACAACTTCCTGCCAAGTTTCATTAAACATTAGTGTGTATCCTGGAAGTGGGGAGTGTCCACTGTTGCACTGTATGCAAGAGTGTGATGACTGTGGGTATCACCTCTGGCACATTTTCCTTCCTAGGTCATCATGTCCTCCGTGTGTTGGTCATGGAGATAGCCCTGGGCATGAGTTTTATAAGGCACTGCACTCCAGCATGCTGTGAGTTTGAGAGCAGGCTATTATCTCATGTTAGGTTTCCTAAGAGTTAGCTAGGTATTTCTAGAACAGTCTTTCTGTCTCTTCACACAGAACAGTACAGCGAGTCTCCAGGATGAGGAAGTAAAGCTTGATATCTGATCTCACCTGTTCTCTTCACAAGTAAGAGGCCAGACAAAAACAGGCTCTGCCCCGCTTCTCCTCCTGTGAGGTCACCATCCTCCTTAAACAGAACGCTGCAACCGAGTCATTCAGACTTTGTGAAAGCGGGAGACAGATGAATTGAGGAAAATTTTCTCTCTTTTAACAAGTCTTCTTTTAATTTAACTATCTTCCTGTGAACACAAGTATTGATTTTGCTTATCAGAAGCAGAATTAACTTTTTCTCCCTGCATTCCTGTTATAACAGTCACAGTTGTGATTCCCCTCTCTGATGCTCCAGGCTGAGTAGGATGAAACTCAGTTATAGATAAATGCGAAAGAGAGAAATATATTCATACAGTTCCAAAATTATTACTATGCTATAGAATGCATTAGTACAGAAATAATGATTGATTGGAAATGTTTTTATATGAATATTGTTATTTGATAATATTTACGGGCTGAATTACAACAAATTTTCCAGTATCTTCAGGCTATACACAGAACACAGACATTTTCTGAAGACCACCATGTTGTAAGTCTTGTTAGTTTAATAATCATAAAATGAGGAATGGTATTTAGATTTCCTCTTATATCCTAGTGTCTCTAGTTCTTCAAGAAACTAGGCCTAAATGGATAAGATGCAAAACTTAATAACTTCATCTAGGGCTACAACATGGCAAAGCATTGTGTACAAATAGGACTGAAATTTTAGTCAATGAGATTAAGATATGTCCAATTCGTCTTCCATTTCAGAGTAAAGTCTAGTTATAACAGTCTTTCAGCTTCGTTTATCTCTGTAAGTTTCAATTATTTTCTGTTTTACATTGTAATTTCCTATAAATACCATAAAGTATTTTATTGGTCTTTCAGCTTCGTTTATCTCTGTAAGTTCCAATTATTTTCTGTTTTACATTGTAATTTCCTATAAATGCCATAAAGTATTTTATTGGTCACGTTTTAAAGTGAGGGTAAATAAGCAGCATAAGTTGTATTGGTATTGGTATTCTGATTCTACATTAGTTGCTTCTGAGACATTCTGAGAATTTCCTAACATCCTCAAGTTAATGCTTTCTCTGCTAATCAAAATTTGAAATATGATCTCTTCAGTCCTCTTGGTGGCTGCTGTTCCTGAAAACATCACATGTCTCCGTTGCAGTAGAAAAGAAACTGAGGCTGAGCTGGGAGCTTCCTCCCTGCTGCTTAGTTTTCAAAGTGCCATAAGGTGCTCTATAGATTGCTGGGAGAGGAAAGCCATCAGCGGTCTTACCCCACTGTGAACCTGTGAATTTACAAACCAAAACACCAGGGCAAGATGTGCCCAGTTGAGCCCACCAAGCTCCAACAGACATCTGCAAGCCTGTGGTGCCACAGACAGCCATGATGAAACTCAACAGGTCACAAAACAAAAGGAATGGACAAGGATGTGAGGAATAGATTTATAGGAAAGAACAGAAGTGGGCAGAGGAAGAAGAGAGAAGGGAGAGGGTGGAGAATGAGAGGGGCCAGCATGCAGTATGTGCCTGTGCGGAATCGTCAAAGAACAAATTAGTTAATAAATTCAAACCACAAAAAATTGCAAAAGATTATAAAAGGAAAAAAAAATGCCCTGCTATCCTGCTACTTATAAAAGGTTTTTTTTACTCAGTGATTGGAAGGTAGCACCAGTTGATGAATGATGATTCTTGCTCTTTTGTACTTCACTGTGGTATTTTTAAAATAAATCTGTTTAAATTCAGAACACGATATATTGTCATTTTATCAAGTTCAGCATAAAGCAAATGAAATTGAGTAAAAAAAAAACAAACTTGTATTTGAACTTATAATGCAAAACAAATAGGAACTGAAAAATCAGGAACCTTGAGATTTTTATATTTTTATATTTTAACCCATCTAACCACCCACAGAAAAAAAATGAGTATGGAAGGGTTATGGGCTATGGACCAGCCCAGAGTTCTACAGAAATGAAATTGCAGTCCTACATTTTTCTTTTTTTTAGGGTCAAGTCTCCAAAATCAGATCCAATATGAAGTGTTCTATCCTTTGCAAATCAGGCTAGAAGACCCATGGGGTTTACCAATGAGAAGCAGGGAGCCCTGCCAAAATTCCAACCAGCTCTGCACACTTTCTGGGCATCTGCCGAGGGCCAGGGCCTATGCCAAGTGTTCCGGGGGCATAGAGTTGAGTAAGTCATGGTCACTGCTCTCACATTTAGTGCTGAAAGCAGGAACACACACAAGTAACCGGATCCGGAGGCCGGCTGTGATAAGTGTTATCTTAGATCTGTGGAGAAGACAGGTCACACGACTGGAATAGCATGAAGTCAGGCCTGAGGCTGAGGGCATGTTGTTATTTAGGAACCCTATCAGGTTCATCTCACCGCTTGGCAATGACCCCCAAACCCTGTAGTTTCTTGTCCTGAGTGTGCTGGGTCAGGGCACTTCCACCCGCCTCTTCTGGAGTCTACTATTAAGGCTACAAGTGGTTGAGGGTATCTTATGATCATTGAGGAAAAAGACTTCATTCCATTTTCTTAAACAATATTTTCTAAGCTGACTGGCACTCTGAAGAATTGGCCCATTTAGAGATATCTCTCTTCTCTCCTAGGATATCATGAGAAACCCTTGAAATGCAGCTTTTTATCCTTCCAGAAAGTGAGTGAAATCTAAAATATGGATTTAATCTCATTCAGTTTTGACCTGGCCGTTTGTCTGCCTTTTCCTCCCAGGAGCTGGACACTGCCAGTAGACAGGGACCCTCTAACTACCACTTGATTTCCCAGAACATCTAGCAAAAGCTTCAACGAATGAAACAGTCCAGGTCACTTGTACTTAATCCAGCCTTGTGCTGCTCCTTCAGCTTTTGATCATTTCCAAAGTGCCTCTAAGGCAGAAAGAAAAGAAATAAGAACTTCCTCTACCAGATATCATTATCAAATGGGTTTAAAACATGAAGCTTAAAGAAGGAATTAATTGGATGAGAAAAGGAAAGAAGACTAAAGAGAGGTTAAAGGTCCGACCTGGGCACTGCCTGTGACCTCTGAAAACCAGCCCACTCTGAGACCTATGCCTCTTTTGCAGGGCCTATCCCTTTATCATGCTTACTTTTCGCACTACAATGATAAGAACAATAATGATCTATGGGTTTACAGTTTATAAAGGAAGGATTCTCTAGGACACACAGATGAATCCCTGCTTACAGTGTCGCAGTGCAGTTCCATGATCTAGACCTATTTAAACAGAAGGCAAACTGAAGCTGAGGAGCGCTCCGCCCCCGACTTGCTCTGAGGCAGAACTGACTTCTATGGCTAACTCTGATATGAGTCAGATTCCTGTGGTGAAACTGAACTGCTGTGGCTTTGTAATGGGCAGTTCTCTGGTGTGAAGCGATCCAAGAAGCCGCAGGTTTGGGCTGCTGCTCGTGGTTTTCAGACTCACCAGAGTTCAAGGAAAACTTTCACGGAAAGCTTCCGGCTTCTTTGCTTCTCAGCCTTCGCTGCAGACTGCTGGTGAGCACCAGTGGCTCCAGTCACCTCGCCAGAGTGCCAGGGCATCTCCGACTCAGGGAGAAAATCCAAGTTGGAGATTCAGCTCCCCTCTCACTTATCTGACTATCAGCATCTCCATTGTGTCCATGAAGTTCTATGTAATCCACACCTAGGATCACAACAGCCTCTGGCTTTCTAACCTTGTCAACACATGCCTTTAGAATTTGACTCCACAATTCTTGCTTCCTTTCATGATTTCCATAGCTACTCAATAGTCGAGTCCGAAAGACTTTCTGCTCAAAAGATAGATATAAAGCTATAACATTTAGATACTGTCATCATTTTCTTGAACAAATATTTTAACATTTTCCATGGTATTGGGAAGAGATGGGGTCTCAGAGAGCTAAGGCTGACCTTGAATTCACTGAATAGCTAGCATTGACCTCAACTTCCAAATGTTCCTGCCTCCTAACTGCTGGGATTAAAAGTGTGTTCTACCATACGTGGCATCTTCTATTATGTGTTCCCTGAGCTACTTCACAGGCTGATGTTCCTTTCTATTCATGTCACATCTCTGCTCATACACACCAAAGGGACTTTTACCTCTCCCCGGTCCCTCTTTCTAAACCCTGGTGTCTAAGGCATTCTGCAATCTTGCATCATCAACCATTCTAGATGTATTGTTTTCCCACCATGTGAGCTATGCATTATGATCCAAACCTGTCTCCACATATAAATATGCCTTTGAAACATTGCTAACTCAGGGCAGACTATCTTAGATTTCTATGTTTTATTAAAACTTAACTCCACTCTCCAAGATATATCTTAAATGAGTACTCCCCCATTACACATTGATTAGGCTAGATATCTATTCATATCTGATCACCACAGGCTGTTACATTTTCCTTCTGAGGAAAGTCACTAATTGTATTGCATCCCCTAACTCAATCAGTTGTGTAATTCTGATAAATTCTCAAAACTGAGGACTCTTGCTCAGGGAATTGGTCATTGGTGAATGATAGTGAACTGAGCTAGACCAGAAGAATACTAGGAATGATGTTCAGCCAGGTTGAGAGAAAATGAGCAGATCAGTGGCCAAGCATCTCTGTCAAACACTTGTGGGCTCCCCATTCGTGTGTCAGAGCAGGCTTCTGGTTATTCCATTTCTTATCCTGGCTTGCCTGTCGATGTGCATCCCTGGGGAGCTCAACATAGACAATACCTCAGTACCAAAGTGGGCGTAGTAGCATGAGAGTTGGGCATCTCAAAGAAAAGTCCGTCACAAAGGAGAAGGCAGAATTCCAGAGCCACCTTAGACATTGTGTGCACGTTTCACTCTTTGCTTTCATCTGAGAGGCTGCCAGCTATAGCATAGCTACCCTTCACTGACTTTCATTTAAAAAACAAAACAAAACAAAACAAAAACTATTGCATGGTAATTGGAATATTCCAGAACTAGGTGGAACTCCAAGAAAAAATGCAACTCAAGAGTAAAGTAGCAGCTTCTTCAAACATACAAATCTCAGTAAGCCAATGAACCATAATCAAATCTACTCAGATATTTAACTTGCCCCATATTCAGTGACATTCTAAGCATAATTATTGATTTCATTAATAAAGGATCTGGCAAGCCAAGATACTGATATTTAAGTAGTATTAATCTTCGAATAGTGAGTGATGACTGGCTCTCCAAATCTCAACCCAGACCTTTGTTACTTACGATGAAATAATATCGAGCATAGAATTTGTATATCTAGCACCCAAGTAGGAATTCTGTCTAGGAAACAGAGCCCTTCCAACCTTTCTGTTCATCGCAGAGCACATGGGCAGGAATTAACATTAAGTTTCAGTCTATCGGCTAAATTGAACCGAATGGATGCATCCTTGTGATGTTTCAAGCTCTTCTCCATTGTTTTTATTACAGTCACCATGGAGTTTCTGACTTGACCTTGCCAGGTAAAATTCATCTCGCATTAGAATCCATCTGTTCCGTGCATTCCTAATAATCATTCAACCCCGCAGCACAAGAAGCTGGCTTCTCAGTCCAAATACCCAGGGTTTTTGGACACAAAATGAACACATTGTGCCCAGCCAGCTCTCAGGCAGGGACAGTGTGTGCCTTGGGCCAAAGCCTGGCCCTCTGTCCCAGCAGCTGCACCCTGAGGACAAGGACCACGGACATGGCCACCTGGTGCTTACCCTCACCTTCCACCTGACAGGAAGATGGTTTAATCTTTCTCTTGCACAATGCACTGGAGGTAGAGGGGGGAAGGAGACAAAAAGAACCCCACAGGTTGATTTCATCAGCCTCACTGCAGCACCCCAGTATTTCTTTGAGAAAAGATGTTTGGCAGCTTAAGCACAGCATGCTCAGACAGATTCCATTGAGCAGGACATCTGAGCGGACTTGAAGCTGCTCCTCCCCACTTACCTCTCCTCTTTCTCCTACCCCCAGGAAAGAACTTCGTTAATCGGATGTTAACACAGGTTTATGGGTTTAATTTCAATAAACACGCACTTTTCTTCTATATTAAGTTCTCAATAGATATTAGGAAATAAGCACAAAGTGCATATCCTCCTCCCCACCCCCCATTTAAAAAATATTTGTGATCTGTCTTTTTTTCCCTATTTATAAAAGTAAAATGCTCATTTTAGGAATTTTTGAAATTTTATTATATATACATATATATGAACTACACCTTCCTCTAAACATACTATTTGATATAAGCAAATTTACTTGAATATATATATATATATATATATATATATATATATATATATATATACATGAATTTGTGTGAAAGCATATGTTTATGTATGAGGGGGCTATGCATCCATGTGTGTGCATGTCCAGTGTAGGACAGAGATGAAGCCAATTGTTGTTTCTCAGGAACCTTGCTATATTTGAAACAGAGACTCTCAGTGTGTTCTGGAGTTCCCCAGCTAGGCTAGGCTGGCTGGCCTAGGGATCTGCCTCTGCTCCTCAGTATTGGGATTACAGGTACACAACAGCACATTCAGGTTATTGTGTGCATTCTGGAGCCCCAACTCAGATCCCCAGGCTTGAACATCAACAAGTATACTGACTGAGGCTCCCTATACCTTAAGTACGTATCAAAGACTTTAAAAAACATTAGCACACAGAAAAACTCTGTTTAGATATGCTCACATTATAATATCATAATAACAAAATTGATTTAGTTCTGTATTTTTGGACATTCAGAATCTATTTCTTGGTTACGACAAGAAAGCAGTGGTGGATTTCTTGCTCACAGTCTTTTACTGTAGGTATTCATATGGGAGAATGTGAGGATCAAAGAAAAGAACAAATTTTCTTCCTATTACATGAGTAATGACAACTTGGATTAACAGACATACTCAACAGATCCAAGATTGGACTGTTTGGGAAGTTTTGGGGCTTGTAGAGAAGGGGAAGGAAAGATAAACTCTGAGGCTACAATCAGAAGTTCCCTTGGCTTATTACAGCCCACAGTTTACTGTTGCCAAAATTCCTCCTTATTAAACAACCTTCCCTGAGACTCTCAGACTTCAATTGAGCCATAGCTTTTTAATTTTCTCATCCCTTTAATTACAATCCTAAAGCACCCAAAACCTATGTGGCTCAGTCCATGAACCATAGTTCAACTGGTGTAGTTCAACAGGTGAAAATAATTGCAGAAAGTCTACTCTTATCCATATAAGGACTTTAAGACAGAGGTAAGTGACCAACCCATAGCAATGGTTACAAAATCATCATATAACAGCTATAATACCATTGTCTTAGACCATTTATCATGTAGACCAATTCATTATCCTTAGAAATCAAAATATTTCCTTACTAGAAGAGAAAAATGGGAAAGAGAATAGAGGATTCAGTTTTCTGGGATGCCTAGAGGAAGTTAGTATTTTTGTAATGTTTAACAGTTAGTTATTTCTGCTCTATCGCTTGAACACTCCTCAAATGCCTCTTGGACCTGGAAAGCAAGGAGCTGCGCCAGCACATGTGTGGAAAATAATTTCAAGAAGAAAACCTCTTCTATTGAGAAAGTTGGAAGTTCACTGGAGGGAACAACCAAAAGGTGAACTGTTTAAGAACAGACCTGGATTCCCATCACAAAACCGCAAACTCTGTATCATTGGTTCCTAGTTCCTCGTTTCTGTTGCATCATGAGAAGGAGGATATGATCAAGATTGTGTATATCACCAGCAACAGTTTAGCTAAAAGATACCTGCCAGGGAAGCCCTATAGAGGGTGCAAATACATTTAACACAGCATAACCCACTGGGACTTTGTATTTATAGTTCGACTAATAACAGCCTATTGTATGGTATGGTGGCTAAACAATTATTAAAGGAATTACATGAAAGGTAAGTACCAACACATATGAAAACAGAAATAATATATCTAGTGCACTTGGTCAGAAAATGCTAAGGAAAGAACAGAAGTTACAGGACTAGGAAGAGTTTTCCCTTTCTTGTGGAACAGAGTCAGTATATCCAGTTTGCATCCATTACTGTGATGGGCCTGGACTCCACTAGTGCTTCAGCACTATACTTGATGAGTGTTTCCCATGAGATACGTGACATGCCTCATCCTGGATACATGAATTTTATCCAATCATGGAACTCCACTAAATTTTCCATAAGGAAGACAATCACATTTGCGGTATGGTTTCTAGACTTTATTCAAAACTACTAGACACTCAGTGATAAACTGCTTCAGTAGGTATCAATACCTCCCTCAGCTATCCCAGCAAACCAAGTCAGGGCAAGCAACAGGCAGAAAGATCCCTTGGCGTCAGCATTTGCCTCACAGGGTTAGCCTGCACTCTACCCACAGGTCCAGATTTCGTACAGATGAAATGATCTTTAGGCCTTTCGTCCAGGATTATTCAGTTTAGCAATTGCACTTATCATTTGTAGTTCGTTTCTTAGATATTTGTCTGTTTCTTATTTTAGAACTTTAATATTCTAACAATTGGATGAAATAGCTTCTGGCATCTGGGAATAAACTGTCTGCTTTCTATGACATTTACTGAGAGCCAAAGAGTTGGATGAGTTCATTAGTCAGCTATGCATAATTTCCATGTGTTTTCATTCAATTTTATATGGAAACATTTAATTTTCTAATCTCATAACTTTATGTAAGCTTTAATCTCCTATGTCAGCATTTCTGTTCTAATATACAATGAGTCATTTTTTACATTTTAATTTTATAGTATTGATAGAAATTAAGGTACTATAAAATATATCTAATATTTTGTAGTTTGGAAGTGGTTTCTTCCTTCTAAACTATTGAAATTTGGTCTCCAATGTCACCTCATTGAGAGGTGAGATGTTGGGCTGCTGGCTGCTATAAGAGATGTCAGATGGTGAGGATGGAGCTTTCAGGAGGAGCCAGTGCTGCCCTCAAAGGACAGGGTAATTCTCAAAGCAGTTAGTAACTCTTGTTCTTACAGGATCAAATCATTGCCACAAGATGGTGTTGTTACAAAGCAAGGTGCCACTTACGAGTCTCTTCCTCAGTGGCCTGCTGTCTTACTGCTTTCCTGTGCTCTGATGATGCCACATGATGTTAAGATGTAGAGGTAACCATTGATTTCAGACTTCTATCTTCCAGGTCTATAACTAAAACAAGTGTGTTTGATTTTTTTCCTATATTATCCAGCTCAGGTGTTTTGTTATAACAGAAAGTAAATTAATATAAATATGACATTAGAAAGTAATCATTACCTTAGCATTCTAGTGGTCTGGCAATTGCAGTAAATGTAAGCATGCCTTCCAAGTAAACTTTAGGAAATACTGAAAAACAATTGCATGCCAGCCTGGTTCCAAATACTTCACACCTACATGTCTCGCTTTCATAACAAACCTGTAAATTTAAGAGCTCAGTCCCGATTTACAAATGAATAAAGGCTCTCAGAAGCCTTTACATGCTCCCCTAAGATCCCATGCCTAGCTAGTGGAAGAACCAGACCATGTCCAAATGAATGACTTTCCTTTCAGGATTAAAACACAAAAACAGAGGTGTCACTGACATTCATTAAATTCTTGTTTTGCTGAAGTTGGTCACTGTGGCCAGTCTATGCATCTAGAATGAAATGCTGGCTAATTAATTCCACTTATTCACTGTTGTCCTGTTTATGCATATGTGGCAGAGTCAAAGCCTGAAACTTCATTATTGAAAGTAAAAACAATAAGCCCATTGCTACAATCACAGATATCATTTTTCTTCCTTATGGATTTGCTTTAACTTGGCAAATTCTCTGTGTTCTTATGCAAATGTGTAATCTGATCATCTCACTGTCCCCTCCTCCCCAGTATCCACCCCCACAATGTACTTACTGTCAATGGGAAACAGTCTCCCTAACAGAAGGTCCTGGAGAGAATTCTATCTCGATACTGCCATATGATAAAATGACACCTTTCTTCTGGTGACTGTGAAGGGCTCTTGCAAATAGTCTTATTAACAATATGATCTCACATAATACTTGGATAATGTAGTACTTACTGTGCTTGGTTTTTCTCAGTTTTTAGCTTCTCACCTTCGTGTGAGGGCCATCAGAACCAAGGATAGCACAGTTAATGGAAGGAAGAGAGATATTTGTCATTTATTTATTGTAGAAATTTCACATTCTTCCCTCAAGGTTTGAAAATTGGGGTTTGTCTTGGTTAGGGTCTGTTGCTATGAAAAAAACATCCCAGCCAAAAGCAACTTGAGGAAGAAAGAGCTAATTTCATCTTTAAATGCTTAGGCCACACTCCACCACTGAGGAAAGTCAGGGCTGGAACTCAAGGCAGGAACCTAGAGGCAGGAACTGAAGCAAAAGCCAGGAAAGAGTTTTGATTACTGGTTTGCTCCTCATAGTTTGCTCACTCTGCTTTCTTATACAATAACCTGCCTTAGGACAACCTGCCCTGCCTGGTATAGCACCACGCACAGTGAGCTGGGTCCTCCCACATCAATCACTAACCGAGAAAATGTCCCAAAGTCTTGCCCATAATCCAATCTGGTGGGGACATTTTTCTCAACTGGGATTCCCCATTCCTAAATGACTTGAGGCTGTATCACTTTGACAAAGACTAACCAGGACTAGGTTTTTGTCACACTGATACACCTGTCTTATAATTTGGCTCCAGTTGAGTAGGGCTTGGCATGGCTTTGATACAGCCACTTTCTTTCTGAAGCAGCATCAGAACTTGGTTTCAAAATTGTTAGTACTAAGATCAATGCATGGTCTGGGGCTGAGTATGCCTCAAAGACCTGGATAGTGGCACTCAGAGTAGCTGATCATACATGAGGTGAATATGATTCCAGATGAGGAGACCTACTGTCTTCCCAGACATCAATTTTACTCTACATAGTTAACATCATCTTCATATGAAGATAGAGAAACACTTCTTGCATAATTTGGAAATGGCTAGGTGGCAAGAGAGTGCATGATTAAAGGCCCAAACATAATTCTACATGTGGATGTTCTGTAGGCATAGATGTAGGTGTTTACAGGTGCTATCTTCTTGGCACTCTTGTGTTTTGTTTTTTCCCCTCCCCCTCTGTTATGAAATGACTGACATGTCTTATCTAATGAGGATTATTTGGAACCTCCACATATTATGCCACATTCTTGGAGCTGGTGTTATAAAAATATGTGAAACTATGTCCCCTGCAGCAGGGACAGAACAACTGGTGGGACAGGAAGACTTAAACCAATGACAATAATTGAATGTGACAATCTCTTATGATTCTTCTAATTGTGAATTGAAATGGGTTTCTCTATTTTCCATATTATGTGTGGACCTATAATATACACACTATTGTGAGCAAACTGGTTGTAAAAAAGTTCATCAGAGACATACTCCAAATGAATACTATCATTTAAAAATTCCTTATCCTGTCTATGAATTACATCCACAACCAGCATGGCAAAATAACCCTATGGGTTCAGTAGTGGCACGCATACCTTAGTAGTAACCAACTGCTCTCTAATTGGACTTAAGACCCACTCAACAAGAGGAGTACCATGCTTGGTACTAGAGACCTAGCTAAGTACTCAATGCTAGTAAAATCATGATTAGTGGAGGAGAATCTATAACCACTAATTTACTAAAACAGCATAATCTGTAACAACAATCTATAAAGTTTTTTTTTTGTCATACCCACAGATAATTGTAGTCTTCACCCCTCATCAAGGAAACTTTTCTTGAAACAGATGGATAATACTATAGAAAACTGCAATCAATCAATATGCAGATCTGTGGAGCCCAGTCTCAATGGATATATCTACAAAACACTCCCACACCTAAGGGAACATTGTGGAAGAGGGGGCAGAAGAGTTGTAAGAGCCAGAGGATCAGGGATGTTGCTGTGAGACTGAGTGACATCAGAAGCTCCACCCATAAAGTCTCACCAACATGATCACCCACATGTGAGCTGGTCAAGGAGGGCACTAATGAACATCTCAAATTGGACAGAGAAAAGGCAGATAAAACCTGGGAGAAGAAGAGGGGTTCTTCCCCAGGGAAGAGCATACCAATTAGTTCTTCAGTGCCAAAGAATCAGCCCTGGAAACATATATACAAGTAGCATTATTTAGACTCAATGGATTATATTCAGGAATATATATGTACATGTAAATACATGAAAAAGAGGCCATGATTTGAAGGAGAACAGGGAAAGATATATAGGAAGGTTTGGAGAGGGAAAAGGGAAGGGAGAAATGTTATTAAAATACAATCTCAAAAATAAACAAGACAAAGAAGACCTATAATACATGTAATTCTCCCCATAAATATATATTTATTTCATTTTAATGAATGTTATTCATCGGAACAACCAATGATTCATCCAAGAGCCAAAGATATATCAAATAAAAATCCCATTGATTCACTGAATAGTTTCTTCTAGATAGAATTTTCTGTTCTAAAATGTAGCTTTTCAGGAGAAATTTTCTCTAATGACACTGAAACAACATTAAGAAACAGCTGTAAAGGTATTTTAGCCAGGCTTCTGAGTTCCCATGTCTGCAGATGTCCCATACTTCCAGTATTTGGAACAATATTGCATTGTGCTTATGTCTGTAGAGCTAGAAGTCTGACTCAAGGCCTTACGTGTGCTAGGCACACACTCAGTCTCTGAGTTTCATGCTGTCCATGAACTTTGCCTTGGCTTCTCTTAGGAGAGAACTTTTTCCAAACCCTCTTGTATTTCCAGCCTGCCTTCCCCCAGTCTACTGGCTCACTGTCAACCTGAGGCTATAAAAGTCTCAATGACCATCAGGAAAAGAATTATGCACAGGCTTTAGTCTTTCCTTGTTTTTTAATTAGTTTTAAAAAATAATAAAATGAGTTTTACTGCAGTGTGTTTTTTTTCTGTTTAACTTTTAAAATCTTTCTAAAGATATATATTATGTGTTGCCCATAGTCCCTTTAGTCCCCACTCCCACGCCATTCCCTGAGTTTAATCCTCCTGGTTCCCTTAGACAATTTTACTTTTATTTTCATTTAATATATACATATGAAAATTTATGATACTACATAAAATGTAGGAGCCACAAAAGAGAAAACAACTTCAGGTAAGATTTGTTTGTTATTTCATTTGAGCAGAGGCACAAAACATTCTTTGTCCAGACTGTCTCTAAGATGAGAGTCAGGTAAGCAGTTTTGATATATAGTGGTCACATCTCTCTAATCAAAGGGGCAGTTACTTTACATTACAAAACACGGTAAGTCCCTGAGCACCAGATCACTATCCTTCTGTACCCACTGTGTGCTGACATGTCCATGGGCTCTGGGAGGCCTGTGGGTATCTGGGGTGCTTCTCTATGTGTCCCATCCCTCCCCTTCTGTGTCCCATGTGGCCTCTCCATTTTCTGGCCTTCTTTTTAGGTTCATAGCCCCTACCTATGCTCACCCCAACTTACCTGCATTCATATAAAGACTATAAACTAGGATCCACACAAGAGAGAGAACATGCAATTTTGTCCCTCTGAACCTGAGTCATCTCTCCCAGCTCCAGGTGTAGCGACTCACAGCCAGATATTATATGGAGAGAATCTAAATTGGAGGTTTCCATTTGATCCCTCCCCTTGGAGCTCTGGAACCCCACAGAAGACTGGGAGGAATCATTGTAGAAACCAGAAGAGATCAAGGAGACCAAGAGAACAGGGCCCAACTAAGCAGAGCTCAAATGAGGTCACAGAGACTAAAACGGCAAGCACAGAGCCTGCATGGGTCTGCACCAGGTCCTCTGCATCTGTCAGGGCTGTTAGCTTGGTGTTTTTGTGGGGACTCCTAACAATGGGAGTTGGGATGTGACTGACTCTTTTGCCTGCTCATAGGACCCTTTTCTTCATACTTGGTTGCCTTTTCCAACTTTGATATGAAGATTTGTGCCTTGTCTTATTGCATCTTGTGTTGTATTTGACTGATATGCCTTGAAGACCCCGCTACTTTCTAAAGGGAAATGGACAAGGAGTGGATTTGGGAGTCTACATTTTTGGGAATTTGGGAAGAGGGAAGGTGATGGGAAGCTGGGAAGAGTGGAAGGAGGAGAAACTGTGGTCAGGATGCACTGTATGAGAGAAGACTCTATTTTAATGAGAGAGAGAGAGAGAGAGAGAAGAGAAATGATTAAATAAATTAATCTCAACTCCCTCCAGTTTCCTACAAATTTCTCAATGTCCAATTTCTTTACAGATGAATACAATTCCACTGTGTATCTGTACCACATTTTCATTATCCATTCATGTGCTAATAGGCAGCCAGTTCGGATCTACTTTCCTGATAGTGTCTATAATGCAGTAATAAACACAGATAAACAAGTATCTCTGTGATAGGATATAGTCTTTGTTGATACGGAAGAGATGTAGCTGGGTTATATGGAAGTTCTACATTTAAGTTTTTAAGTTTGAGTTGTGAGGAACTTCCACACTAATTATGAGAACTGCTGAACTAGGTAGCATTTCTCCCAACAGAACGAGGCTCTACCTTCCCTACATTCTCACCAGCGCTTGTTGTCTTTGGGTTTTTGATTTTAGCAATTCTAACGAGAGTGAGATGGAATATGAAAGTTGTTTGGATTTTTATAGCTCTGATAGATAAAGATGGTGAACACCTCTTAAATATTTAATGATCGTGTGTGTGTGTGTGTGTGTATGTGTTTACTTAATTTTTATTGATTTGGATTTTTTTTAGAACTGTCCATTTCATCAGCCCATTTGTAAACTGGCAGTTTTGGTCTTCTAGTGTTTAACTTTTCTAGTTCTCTGTGTCTTCTGTATATCAAGCCCGCCTTAGATATAGTTGGCAAAGATTTTCTCCCATTCCATGCTCTGCCGATAGTGTCCTTTGCTATGCAGAAAGTTTTTAATTTCGTGTACTCCCCTTTGCTGATTCCTGGGACCATTTCCTGTGCTGTGGGAGTCCTGTCTAGAAAGTTTTTGTCTGTACCTATATATGGAAGCACATTGGTTATGTTTTCTTCTACAAGTTTCAGCATTTTGGATTTTAAATTAAGGACTTTGACCCACTATGAGTTGATCTTTTATATTCTGAAATAAAGCCAGCCTTCAATGTTAAGTCGTCAAATATGGCAACACAGCAGAAGGCTCTTTGTATGGCCCTCAGATCACAACCACACTGTCCTCTTAAGCACACCAGCTCTCTAAAGCCTTGCTGTAGACACTATCATAGTTTCTTCAGAGCTTCTCCCTTAAGTGTAACCAATCAACATAGGTCAGTATTATCTGCTCTTGAACTCCCTATAAGCAGAATACTACTCTGCACATTGTTTCCATAGCTATCAATATCTTAACTTTTCGTTTTTTAAATTCTTTTGAGACAAGGTGTTGCTTTGTAGCCCTGGATGATTGTCTGTCTGCAGTATATCTCAGGTTGGCCTCATCTTGCCTCAGCCCTCAGGGTGCTGGTTTACAGGCCTGTACCACATGCCTGGCTTCTTTGTCACCTTCTACAGCGCAACCATCAGAGTTGTATAAAGCATTCTCATTTGCATCATTGCATACTTTCCTATTGTATGACTGTGCCACCATTTACCCGTGCCACAGTTGGTGGGCATTTTGGGTGATTTTTCATTTGAGACAAAGAATAAAATCCTGACACCCGCCATCTTGTAAATAAATCTTAGTTGCTATCTGCAAGATGTTTCCTAGATGATATACCTAGAGGAGGAATTTCTGGATAAGTTATGCATGTTTTCAATTTTACCAGAAAATGCCAAACATGTTTTTCAAAATGCCAACAAATTTATACTCCCACTAAAAATATGTGAGATTATTCCTCATACCACACTTTCAGCAAAGTATTGCTAGACTTTACATGTTTTTTTTTTTTTTTCCAAAGCAATTGAGGAGGTAATCTCATTGTTGTTTGCATTTGCATTTTTCTGATTACTAATTAAGTGGATAATCTTTTCTATGTTAATGAACATTTGGTTATATTCTGCTGATTTACATATATGAACAGTTAACTTGTTTCTTTGTCATGTTGTCTACCTTTTTAAAGTTTACTGTAGGAGCTCTTTGCATATCCAGGCATTGTGTCCAGACATTGTGATGCAAATAGATTTCCCTAGTGTGTAGAGTTACTTAACTAATGGTGATTTAGTAACACAAATTCAAATATGTATTGCTGCATATCACCAATTCCTTCCTATGAGTTTACTATGTTTTCAGACTAGCTAAGCAAATCTTTCCTTAGAATGAGGCAATGAGGATACTCTATACTATTTTTTGAAATGTTCTAGTTATAAACCACATGAAATTTTATTGCACACTTGTTGTATGACAAATTTTATGACAGATTCCTCACCACAAGTTCTCATCTGTCAAAAACCAAGTGTCCAATGTCTGTCTCTAAATTCCTCCTTCTGTTCTGGAGAGGGATGATGTGACCACCACCCAATGTAAAATAAGAAGGCAAGGTTGTATTCATTGTTCAAAATGGCAAGGGAAAAATGGGCTCCTGAAATGCAGTCTCTGAGAACTGATAGCTGATCTCATTTAGTTGAGAGAATTGAGTGCCTTTCAGAACGTGAATGGATTCCCATGATCAGGAGCTTTGTGTTTATTTCAAGTCTATCCATTACTGATGAGTTGGCATATGTGTAAATCCATATACAGAGATGGATATGTGTCCATAACTGACATGTTGCCTTTCAGAAAAGAAGTATGACACCAACCAGGAAGATATATTTTCTCAAGGCAATTTTTTGTTATTCAAATAGAATTAAACATGTTCAACAAACACTTATTATCATAACTATAGAAATCATTTTTTCTTATTTTCAGGAAATTTTTTTGACAGAGTCTGAATTTTTAAATAAATGTCAAAATTATCTTTTAAATTACAGGCACATCCTTTTTTTATTTTGTTTATATTTTTATTAATTAAAATTCTCTAAAAGAACAGAAATGATAGAATGGATACATCTGTGTGTGTATGCACACATGTGTATGTGCATGTGAGTGTGTGTTTATAAAGTGGTGTTTAGACTGGCTATGTGTATTTGTGTTCTCCAACAATGGTTGCCTCACACTGGAGAGACCCCTTTCTCCAAAACATAGCTGAACTGAATACAAACAGAACAAAGCTAAACTAAAACAAATGGAACAGAACTTAATAGATTTAAACTGAACCAAACAGAAGTGTATAGAACCATGCAGATTTGAACAGAAAAGAATCATCACAGTACCAAAGCAAATTGTGCTGAATAAAACAGAACAGAACCCCACACTGCATTGTCACAATCATGACAATAGCCCCATCCAGGAAGGATCATCTTTCTTTGGGAAATGGTCACTGGCAAGTTGTCCATGCCTGTGTGCATGATTTCATACTCATGTACATATGGGTGGGACTAGTTGAACTCAGTGAGCTATTGAAAGAGGAGAACATGAACTTGTGAGGGAGATATGTCAGGAGACTGTATGGGGAGTTGAAATAAGTGGGAAGTGAATATGATCAAGATTCATTGTATAGATTATGACATTTTCAAAGGATTTAAAAATGCATTATGCCAACACTCACCAGGTAACCCCTACCACAGCAAAGTCAGTAAATCAAATGGATGAACTCTCCTGGCCATTTGTTGTCTTCAACCAACATCCCTCAGGTCTGTTCTGAGCTGAATGCTATTGGTAAGGAGAGCCATGTGTGTAGGATTGAATCAATGACGAAAAATCAGCTCAGGTTTCCACTTTCTGCCACTGCTTGATGTCAGAGAAGAAAGATAAACTCCTACTTCATGCTTTGAAAAGATGAAATCATCCCTCGTTGGAAGTTGACCCAATTGTATTCTATCTTATAGAAGCCAAAATTCATTTATACTGGTATTGATCTCTGCTCCAAGTTTATGATTTTCCTTTCTTGCCTTTGTTAGCCTTACCAACCCCACTAAGCCAGGATATGTCAATGTGCACAGCCACTTAACATCAGGCCACAAATTCATCTTTGTGTCCACTTAGATCTACCAATAAGTGCATGACCTCAGGGCTTGCTACATGACTCAAGCACTTTGGCACACAGAGTAACAGGATGATCTTCTAAAACCATATGAGATGCTGCGGGTAGCAGATGATGCGAGAGCTGCAATGCTATCCTCCAGAAAGTGAACGTCACGTGGTACTGCCCCAGTAGGTAGAACAGAGAAGTGCAATGAACAAGGACAACCAGAGTGGCTGACTTATCAGAACAGCCAACACCATACTTGCATCATCGGTCTTGGTGTTCCAATATCTCCTCTCCATTCAAAAGAATACTGTATAAAGAAGATATGGTCACAGAGTTTATAATAAGGAAATGGAAAATAGAATAAATTATAATAGCAAGGAATAATTCAAAATTATTTTGAAACTTCGGAAAGGTTACTAACAATAACGTGTCTTTTTTAATTGTTCTTTGGGATTTTTGCTTGTATTGTATTTCCCAGGTAGACAAGAATGGAGGTAGGAATGGAAAGAATTTTAAATAACATGAAGGGTAATGGTAAGATGGCTCAGTCTGTAAGAGTGCTTGATGTGCAATCTAAAGACCTGAGTTCAAATCCTGACACCCTTAGGTGCCTGCCTGTAACCTCAGCCCAGTGCAGGTAGGGACAGGTGGGATCACTGAGGCTTTACAGCACCAAGCCTCACTCCATGCTCAGGGAGAGATACTCTCTCAAGGGGGAGTGTTAGAGCAATACACCTGATAGTCATCTTTCTCCAGCTTACAGCAATGCACAGATGTGCACATCTAGCATACTCTCACACTCACATACACTCACATACAAAAATGAATTTTTAAATAAGTGACTGAATAGGCTTCTGGAACAAGGTGAAGTGGATGTGGGGTGTAGACAGTAGTTAACCATGTTGGTATGGAGGTGAAAGCTATTTGGGCTCAAGGCAGCTACAATGTTTGAGGATGAAGGTGTGTACAGGTTCAGTTATTGGAATGGGAAGGAGTGCAAAGGAAAGGAACAGGCCAGGATTGCTGCAGAGCAGACAGAAGAAAGATCACCTGGGGCATCAGAAAGTCATCAGAGAGCTCTTGTGAAGAAGAGGGGCTCGGGTGCATTGAGCAAGCTGACAGAGATTCACATTAGGCATACCCTGTTCTTACTCCACTCAAAACACAAAAGCCTTGCTTTGCACAATAAGCCTGTATCTTTAAAAAAAATTATACGGTTCTGTAGAATTTCAGTATAAGACTTCAAGTTCAGAAACAAGTGTTTTTTTGACTGAGAAAGATAATACTTAAAAATAAATCCCTTTACACTCTTAAGTGTATGCATCCCTTGTTTCTATTGGTGGAAGCAGGAAGAGAGAACATTTGATTTCTGAAGTCAGGTAAATCAGAGAGTCAGAGAACATAATTACTTAAGTAACATGTAGACTGAGAGATGAGAGTTTCACATAGAGATCCCACCGGAGGATCCTAAGGGCTGGACCCCTGACCCCCAGTTCTGTAAGGAAGAGCAAGTAGTTAAATGAAGGACTGCTTTTGATGGGGCTGGTCTAAGAAAAATAATAAATACAAATTAAGAAGCTAGATGTATTCTCCCTTAATGAAGTGACTGTATCCCCTGGAATCTTGAGGAACACATGCTCCTGGGCAGCAGTCTCTCTTCAGTATGAAGGACTGGTGGACAGCCCCGATTGCATTGGGAACCTTGCTTCACTGATTACATGAATTCTTTCCTATGTGCCTCAGTTTATCTTTTACTGTTTTCTAATTACCATTTATAAGCCCTCTACTTTCAGTGTTTTTTTTTTTTTTGTTTGTTTTTTTTTTTTTTGCAGCTGGCTTTTTAGTCAGAGGGATCTTTAATTCTAATCCTGCTATGGGTCAGAGGCCTGGGCTGTCCAACCTCACTAGCTGCCCAGTAGTATGGCTATCAACAAGAGCCATAAGGTATCTGATGGAATCTTCAAAAAGGCTTAAAAAGTATTGAGCCTTTTACCAAGTGGTCCTTTCTCAAGACGTTCATAAGAATCACATGAGAATCAGTGTCCATTCTTAGAGGATATGATTTAATAAACCAGGGGATTAGTATTTTTTAAATTTCTGATATAATTTTTCTTGTATAAAGTTGTAAAATGTAGTTTTTTAAAAAATTCATTTCACCTACAAACCATGGAAAGAGTGCCACACAAATAGACAGAGGGCCACAGCATTGGTCTGCAGAGGCAGATTAGAGGCTATTCCTGCAGACAGAGCAGGCTCTCAGGGATTTTATATTATTGAAGTGAGAAAGGCTCCTCAGGGAAGCCAGCCACTCTCGCCTCACTTACTTAGTCTGATATATTGAAATAGCCTGAGGATGGAGAGAGCCCCTTAATCCTCTGCATGGTGGAAGCTCCCTGTGCAGTTTTCAGAAGCCAGACACTGTTGCTCTGACCCTTCCTCTCTCAACAATTCAGGCCATGACCTTTCCAAGGAAGCTTTGTCCTCTGCCCAGAGACCTGGAAAACCCTCTCCTGTTAAGAACATGAACTGATGTTTGGGGAATCATTGCTAGCAGTTCAAATCCGTTAGCTGGTACACAGCACCTATCCCTGTGGTGTCAGCCTCGGGGGACTCTGCCAGCTTTCAGGGGGACTCCAAAGCTGCGAAGGTAAGAAGTACTGTAGGAAAGAGTGCTTCTCTCTGCCACACACAGCGCTCTCAGTCACTAGACTTCTGTCAACCAATGGTTCTCAAACTTTAGCATGGATCAGAAGCACCAGACGTTTAGAGGGAGCACAAGCAAGAAAGCAATGATGAGTTGAATAACTTAAAGATATCTAAACCAAATAAATAATATTAACAAGTATAAAATATAAGAATGCAGATATGCAAAAATGCTCATTTTGTTAAAATCACTCCCCAGGCCGCACACTAGTGTTTCGTGGTATCTCCACTGAGGTTTTTTACAGTCAGAAGTACAAGTTCCCGGGCTAGGCTGAAGGGGCAGATCTAGAGATTCCACTGTAGAGCTCCTGAGACAGATGTGTTTGTACTGTCATAAAGAACTTATTTATCATGCTATTCTGAGTAGCGTTTGTTTATACATCAAATAGCTAATTAAATAAAAGTATAAATAAAAGATTTTTTTTATTCTGAAAGGCAAGAAAAATATTTTTAAATACCCTATAAAGAGTGATGTTTTTTGTTTGTTTTCTGTACTAAAAATGATATGAGGTTAGTTACTGACTTTGACAATGAGTGTCTTGGAGAGAGGAGAGAGAAATCCTAATTTCTACATTAAAGGTACTTTGTCATGAGTTTCATAATTTCTTTGCTCTTCTTTAGATATTGAATCTGGGAAAGTCCACAGTGTTATATCAAAATATCACCAATTACCCATGAGTACATGTACTTTTTAAAATTCTTAAAATGTTTCCAAAAGTCTTTCTATAGAGGTGACTGTCATTTTTACTTTCTATACTTCATATACTTTTCATCTTTTGTCATTATTCTTCCTTGTTATTTATTTTATGAATCAACAGGCTAACTATACATACCTGTAACTTGGAATGCACTAATTATTTTCTCCTATAGGAACAAAAAAAATATTCCCCTTCATTTTGAATTCTAATATATGGAAAATAAATTGATTTGGGAGATGTGAGAGCATTGTGTAGCAAAAGAGGAAAGACAGCTTTGTTCTGAGTTCTTACGAGGAACATTTGCATATATACACATGTGCACTCACAAGCCACACCCCAGCACCCCAACACACAGGAGCATATACATGCATGTGCAATCACATGCTACATCTTGGTACACACACACACACACACACACACACGGGAGCCGCCCATGTGTACAGCTCTGGCCACAACACAAATACTGCTCTACATATTTTTTTTGGTAAATTCCTTCTGCTTCCTTTGTTCAGAACTTATTTAGGTAAGAATTTTTGATATCTCTAGATGCTATCATTTTGAACTTTAGTATAACAAAGTTCCTCTTCAAAAATTTTTCTTTTTCTTATAACTATTATTGATTATACCTGGAAATTTATTTCTTATAAGCAATGTTGAATGTATATATAATATAATAACTGGTTAATATTTGATTACCTCCTCTCTGAGACACTATCTCCCAATGTAGGCCAGATTGGCCTTGAATTCTTCTCTTCCTGCCTCAACTTCCTAAGTGGAAACATTTTTAAAAAGATGCTTCTATTATAAAATTATAATTTTATATTAATGTCTCTCAAAAAAAAGCCTGTTGTTGGTTCGACCTGGAAGTCTCCTGACAATTCTCAGAAAACAAGCCAGTAAATTTCTTCTTTCATCCCCCTCTCCCCAGAACAAACTACTAGGCCCTAGAATCTAAAGCAATATTCATTTATTCTATATCATAAATATTTACATTGCACACATATGTATCTGTAATTTATAGAAAGAAAGTACTATGTCTCATTTTGGAAAACATTTCCCTAACATTGATTTAGAAGAAATATCCAAAGTGTATTATAAGAAAATCAGTTTCATAGTCACTATTAAATAACTGTGAGAAGCTCGTGTTTATGAGAGCATTTTTGAAAAGCCAGAGTATGATCTTAACACAAGAATAAATGTCTTAAATGGAAATATTTTTTAAACAAAGTGTTAAAAATCAAAATAGAGGCAAGAATGGTAGCACAATCCTTTTATCCCAGCACTGGAGATGCAGAGACAGGCAGTTCTCAGTGAGTTCAAGGCCAGTCAAGACCACATAGCATAGTGTAGATAGCTACGTAAAATAATTTTGACTTCTACCACAATGATTTATAAATGCTACCAACTATTAAAACATCTATAACTACATTAAGATCATTCTAATCAAATGTGTGGACAACAGAGCAAACTCAAAACTTATTAGTGATATTAAACAAATTTTCAAAAAAGTTATGTAGTGGGATATATAATCAACTGAAGATACAGCATTAAAAACTTGTGAACTATATTGAATAGCAATAATAATAATCAAAATACAACACTGACAAGTAAAAATAAAATAATGGGGGTAAAAGTTTTTGAAAAGTTGCCACAGTTTGTCCCCAAAGACTTGCAGAAATCAGTTGGGGGAAAAGTTATCCTAAAATCAGGAAAAAATAAAACAAAGAGGAAAAAAAGATAGCTCATAAATAGTGAAATATGTTTACCCTGCTAAATAAAGCAAAGAAAATGAGAGAACATTTAATACAAAATAAAAGATCAATATGTATTACTCCACAGTTTTAATAAAATAGACACTATTGGCAGGTGCTGTTTAAACTCCTCAGAATGCACATTTCTTTGTTCTATTTCATTTAATATTTTTAATATTTCATATATGAGACCATATTTAAGCCACATTTATACTTCCCTGTCCCCTCTCCAAATCCTCCTGAATTCCCTCATCCCCTTTCAGCCCATGGTCTCTTTTTCCATCACTATTATTACATACGGGTATGTGTGCACATATGTATGTATACATGCATGTATGTATGTATACAACAACATCTATTTGATGTTGCTTATATGTACATTGGTTTAAGGATGAGCACTTAGGATTGGAAAGCCTATCAAAAGTCTCATCCATAGATAAAACTGATTCTCCCTCCCTCAGCAAACTGTGATTGTCTGCAGTCTTCCTTTAGAAGCACAGTTTTGTGAGATTTTTCTATCCATGTTGGCATGTCAGCTGGTGGTGTCATCGTGCAGGTCTTGATTAAGGAGCCATATTTTGAGATTCTGCGAGTACAGCTTCCCTGTCATGTCTAGAAGATACTCTCTCACAGCAGACATCCTAGTCCTCTGGCTCCTACACTCTTTCTACCCCTGCCCTATGATGTTTTGGGAGCCTTAAGCCAAGCAATTGAATTGTACACGCATCAGTCAGGGCTGGGCACCCCACAGTCACTCATTTTCTGCATTTTGACCTATTCTAGGTCTCCGTAATAGTTTCTAACTACAGAAAAAAGAAACTTCTTTGATGAGGGCTGACAGCTACACTTCTCTGTGGGTATGAGGATAAGTATTTAACATGGCAATAAAAATTACATTTGTTTAGGAAAACTACTGAACCTTCAGTAGTAGGTTCTCATTCTAGAGTCTATGACCACAGGGAGCTGGCTAGGTTTACAGTGCCAGGCCTGGATTCCCTCTTGTTATACAGGTCTTAAGTCCAATTAGGCAGCTGTTGGCTATCCCCAAGATAAAAGTGCCACTGTTGCACCATTAGGGATATCTTTCCACATTGATCATCATTGTGGTTAGGCTTTACAGCTGGATAGGACTATCGATTGTATCTCTCCCTTGGCAGCTTACATAGCACCTCCCAATACAGAGAGCTAGTCCTCAGGGAGCAGTCTTAGAGGTTAGTTCCATCTCTATTCCTCTAATCTTGTGTCAAAGTTCTGTCTATCCACCAAAATTTTATATGCCCTCTCCATTAGGTAGAGCCACCACTATGAAGTGCTTTTCCATTTAGATGGAGCCATGTGGTTAAGCTGCAGCCATGGAAAGAGGGAAAATTATGTAAGCCATTCCCACAACTGACCAGATTCTCTAGGTTTAAACTTAGTTTCCTATTACTGATAGATAACCCTGAACAAGTTACATAACATGTGCTCCTCTGTTAAACTGTATATGTAACTTCTACTTGAGAACACTAAGACCTTTAGATGGGTTGATACATTGTCAAAAGATCAGTAATTCAGAGATATGGTACACCAATTCCTTCCAGTGTATTAGACCCCAAGCTAGGATACAACAGTTACTTTCAAGGCCATTTGGTCATTGTGAACATGGGAAGATTAATTACTTTAATTACTGTGATTTCTTGAGAGCCATCCCACCCACTAAAAAAAAAAAAATTAAAAACAAACAAAAAGACAGGGTGTGTTTGTCTATAGGCCTCCAGGAGGTTTACCCATGAAATACCTGAAGGGGCGCTAGGACTTGTGCAAGCAAATATTTGTGGGAATAAAATGAAATATAAAGTCAGCTAAGATGCAACCCTAAGAAAACACCTCTCTTATCCTGGATATGTGTGTTTGCCTTGAAGTAATCAGTATCCTATAGCACTTACTTATTTGACAATACAGTATTACAGTATTACACAGTGATTACTTTTCAGAAGATACAATTCTAAGTCACTACAGCAGTGTCCTGAGCACCTAAGCTCCAGTCCTGCTGTTCTTCTCACTATGCCAAAGGACAACTGTCCAGAAATGTCATTTTTAAGACTGCTTTATATTTTTATAATGAGATTTAAATTTATAGATCAGGCAAAAAGTCATTCACCCCAGGTTCTCGCTGAAGGCCCCGTAGGTAGGTAAGATAGCTGTGATTCTCATTTACACCGGAAGACGAATGAAGAATCACAGGCAATAGTAATATGGTTGACATTCAGGTCTTGGTGGCTGTTTTCTTTACTCCACGTTCCTTTCCTCAATTCTTTATTTTTCCCCTAAGAATAATTTAAAATATTATTTTTCTTCAGTGTTACTAGAATGATAATATCAAAGAGACGGACTTCTGAAAAAAAAAAAACAGAAGAAAGTTAAGCAGTTCTTACAATTACCGAGAACGTTTGATTTCAATCTTTCAGGTAAGCCATTTACTTATTAAAAGCCACTCAGCCGTTTGAAGCTTGACAATTGTACAGGATGACTGGGTAGAACATGGAAGTCCCACTTCCCCTTCATCTTCGGCCAGAACGTTGGATTGCTGCTCTGCCAGCTAGTGAGTCAGGCGTGTTGGAACACTGCGTAGCGGGAACCTAGAGGTCTGGTAGGAGAGACCTTGAGGATGCAGTAAGACGGCACGGAATCAAGTCCTACTCTGACTTACTAGGGGGAGCACAAACCGTCCCTTTAGGGGTCACCTCATCCGTTGCTTGTTCTAAGCTCTTCCTCTGTGAAGCTGCACCAGTGAAACCTCAGTTTCCTCGCCAGTAATTTATAACTAATTAGTTTTGTCCTGATCACCTATCCCTCTAGAAGGATGAATGCATCAAATACTAAATGCAAATCTAAGCATAAAATATGGATTTATCTTGTACGTACTGCCAGTAAGTAAATATTTTTAAAATTTTTAATCAAGATGTTAGCATGTGGAAACAAATTTGCTAGTGACCTTCATAAGGCCCTCAATGAGTTAAATGCTAGGGCATCTGCTGAAATACTGGCCTCAGCTGTTTAAGTGACATCTCAGTGGGTCAAGTTTCATTTCTCTTTCCAGTCCATCTGCTCACAGCTCGTCATGGTAAACACTTCTGCATTACAAAGCAGAGAGTACACAGCAACGAGAGGGACAGTGTCTTGGATCTTGACTAGACAATAATATTAGAACAAAACAACACTCAGGCATCCACCCTCTGCCCCCCCCCAACTCTGTCCACCCTGCCTGTCTACCATGGCTCTACCTTTTCTGCCTTGTGTTTCCAAGCTTCGTGTCCGAACGCAAGCTACATACAGGTAAGCAACGAAGCTACCATAAGTGGCTGGAGCAAGAGCAGAGACAGTCCTATAGTATAAAAACAATACCAGGTGGAAAAATCTAGGTGCCACTTATGCTTGGTTCAATGAAAGTAGAATATGCCATGTGGTTAATACTCCCTAGAATAGAATTCTCTCAGCACAGTGTCCTGGGGACCAGGGCACTTGGCTGATCAGGACAGTGCAATTTGTTCTCAGACTTCAGCAGATCTACTGAATGCCCATCCTCAGTGTGCTCATTTCTCACATCGCAGCTGTCACCAAGCTTTAAAATGTCTCCAATGGATCAATGGCAAATGATCTGAATAAGACAGGTCTCAAAAGAACCACAAATAGGCAATAAATATGTGAAATATGCCTGATATCCCAGCTATCAAAGAAATGTGAATAAATATGCGATTTAAATTCCATTTGACACTAGTCAGAAAAGCTATCATTTTAATAATAATGAATGCTGGAGAGATTTTCGTAAAAATAGAAATAAAAAATAAATATATATAAAGGTGTGGAGATATCCAAGGGCAAATAGCGAGTTGAAGCTCGCCTTGAACCCTGCCTTATCCCTAGAGGATGAGGACAGAAGGAGTTCGGGTGCTCCTCACCTTTTAGCCCTGGTCAGAACCCAGCTAAATTTAGATATGAACCTTCACTAAAGCAAACATGCTTTTTTGTCCTGTGGGCTGGAAAACACAGACTCAAACTCCACACGCACACAAGGCCACTCCCAGCATAGGATGTCCTAACTAATGGGCTTTAGTGGGGTCACCGGCTCCTCCCCTGCTTGTAGCCCTATATGTGTACACTGTACCTCACATTAAAATTGAGACGCCACCTAAAGAGTGTCAGTGTACTCATCACTTACTAGAGGTCCGCCAAAGAAAAGGCAGGATGCCCTAAAACCAGGGCCCATCCTGCCATGCTATGTTCTCACTGTGTCCCTCGGCCTGGAGCCGGCCCTGCGGGAACACGCTCGTGGCAGAAGGATTCCATCCCGGGACTACATAAAGGAACCTTTAGCTGGGTGGTGGTGGCATGTGTCTTTAATCCCAGCACTTGGGAGGCAGAGGCAGGAGGATTTCTGTGAGTTCGAGGCCAGCTTGGCCTACAGAGTGAGTTCTAGGACAGCCAGAGTTACAACAGAGAAAACTTATCATGAAAAAAAAGAAAGAAAGAAAGAAAGAAAGAAAGAAAGAAAGAAAGAAAGAAAGAAAGAAAGAAAGGAAGGAAGGAAGGAAGGAAGGAAGGAAGGAAGGAAGGAAGGAAGGAAGGAAGGAAGAAGAAAGAAAGAAAGAAAGAAAGAAAGAAAGAAAGAAAGAAAGAAAGAAAGAAAGAAAGAAAGGAAGAAAGGAAGGAAGGAAAGGAGAAAAAATAAAATAAATACCGTTTAGAAAGTATGACAATTGATGCAGAGGTTTCACATAAAAACTAAATATATGACTATTACATCATCCATCTATACCATTCCTGAGCGTAAAATCAAAGAAAATAAGGTCCAGGGCGAAGGACATCCCTGTACACCCAGTTTGCTACAGCACTAGTCACAGTAGCCAAGATATTGAATCAGCACTATTGGTAACTACCAAGGTATTAAACTAGTGCCATGAAAATATGAAATAGTAAAGAAAATACATGTGAAAAACTGCTTTTACACCATCAAGAAACCTAAAATCCTGTCATTTGCAGAAAAATAGATAAACTAGATGAAACTGAAAGTCATCATGTTAAGTAAAATTAAAAAGACACAAAGTTACATATAAAACATTTTCTAGCATAGGTGGAAACAAAACAGGATGGAGAGAACGACATTGGCGAGGCAGAGGGGACGTGAACTGGGGAGGAGTCCGAAAGGTAGAAGGGAAGGCAGATGGACATGATCAATGCACAATTGTGTGTGCACTGGAATATCACGAAGAAACTCACTAGCTTGTACGATTAACATTAATAACTATAATGACGTGTCTGGCAGACTTTGGACATAGAGAATATATAAATATGTGTGTGTGTATAGATGTGTGTGTATGTATACATATATACATACATATACATGCATCTTAAGATATGTATGTGTGTATATATATGTATATATGTATGTATGTATGTATGTATATATTTCTTTTTTAATCTGAGTCTAGTATGTAAGAAAGAGGAAAGAACATCGAAGCTGAACATCGAAGGTGAGAAGCTCTTGGTTGGATAGCTGAAGACTGTGTCCTTTGAATTCTCCAGAAATGGTCTATGTCACAGAGCAGAGGAGTCCAATTATCAAAGTTTGGGTTCAGACTCCTAGCTCTGTATTTTCTTATTAACAGTAAGGGAATTCTACAGGTGATCGCCAAGTTTCCTCATCCTGTGCTGCTGTGTTCCGTAAACATTTGTCCACATTGAGCGTTAAGATCTGTTGCCATCCTACATGCCTCTGCATCAACACGCTCCCCCAAACCGCTTTCCAAGCCTTTAAATTACCAACACCAAAGTGGTATGGACCAGAGCGCACTGTATCCACAGAGTCCTCACAGTGATCCTTTCCCAGTTGCGCAATTCAGAGGAAAATTTTTAAAATTATCCTTAAATATAGTTAAATATAGTTTCCTACTCATCTCTCATAAATATAAATTTTTTATGCAATAAAAATCATAGAAGAGGAAGTTTTGCTAAGGCAGGAAGAAAGGAAGGAAGGCATCCGCAGGCATCTGAGCAGGTACAGTGCAACAACGTTTTCCATTTTAGATAAGAATTAATAATCTTGCCTAACAGCATTCTCTGTATCAGTAATCATCTGTCTCCTCCCGCTAGGAGAAAAAAAAAGTATGTCTATTCCCTTAAAACACTCTTCATCTTCTTTTTTCTGGCTTTGCTGAGGTATCATATTTCAATCGTTTGCCTGAAGAGCACAAATGACAGGCAACGCTCATGCCAGCCACAGTGTGCTATGGGATTCAGCCCGTAAATAAATGAGATGGACTCCGGTTTTACAGATGTGACAAAACCAAGTTTTCACACGTGGGGGCAGAACAAATTGCAGACACTATGATAAAAACCAGTTCCACTCATTGTTAGTTATTGTCATTAGTCTCGTTGTCAGTTTGGTAGCTAGTGTTAGGACCAAGCATTTCCATACCTACATGGAATTCACACCTCGTGAACATGAGCAAATGGGTGTGTACAACCAGAAGTGACATAGACACATGTTCAGGTGAGCAGAATTCACAGCAGAAATTAATAAAATAGCAACAGCCCAAAGATGCAGGTGAATTGACAGCCGTGTGGATCAATTCAATAGATTGCAAACCCAGCAATGAGTTGAAGGCCTGCCACAAAATACTTCATCTCATACAGCCTCATTGACATAGATATTGAAACAGTCAGCGTTAAGCAATATATTGATTGGTGACATAAACTACAAGGCAAGCAAAAATAATAATAATTGACACTCAGAACACTATGACCTTTGGGAAAGGGGGAACAGATGAGTTAAAAGATTCAGGCCACTTGGTGAGCTTCGAAGAAACTGTCAGTTTGCTAGGGAGAGAAGAAATTGCCATATGACCACACTTTAGTTCCTGTGACTATTTGTATAAATAATGACACTTCAAGTAAAAGAAATACAGCAATGTACACAAAATGGAACAATATTCATATCAGAAATAAATCCATCTTGTCTTATAAGACTGTCTGGTATTTCCTGCTGTGTGAAATCTCTATCAGCTTCCTTCCCCCTGAATGCTCTTCATAACGTGAAACCTCTATTTACATTCTAATAGCCCCCACTTTTGTTGCAAATGGCCATGACCATGCACTTGCCTACTGAGGGTTGGAAGCATCTGGGAAGTCATACCTGAGTCTTGTCACCTCTGCCTTGCACAGTGGGACTTCCTTGGCAACCAGCTGTGCCACAGCTGATGAATGTTGGGGTTTATTCTCTTGAGAGTAAACGAGAGCAAATGAAATGAGAGAGTTTCATTTCAGATCTCGATTTTATGAGTAGACATAATGAAGTCTCCAGCAAGTATTCTCTAGTTCTAGGAAATGTTAATAACCTTTGTCTTTCAGAATCAAAAAGTCTAGGATTCCCTGAGACTCCACTGCCATGTTTGCTAACGTGCATGATTAAGCATTATGTATACATCTACTTGGGCCTTTGAATGTAGTAGATCCTCCACTATCCACTACATGGGTGGTTTTGACACTGTCTTACTTCAGCATGTTTCCTGGCCATAGCTGGTGTATAGGCATAGACAATGGCCTTAAAAGGAAGCAGTTACTTGTTTCAGCAAAGAAGACTGGAATGTTCTGGAAGGAGCCCCTCAAGGACACTGGCTTCACTGAAAATGTAAGTGAGTATTATTCAACACTGTGCTTCCTCAACTATAAAATATTGCTAAGAGAGGAGCTATGAAAAGTCACCACATACTTTGGGTGCACATGGCGAGACACAGGGAACAGCTACAGAGCCAAGAACAAGACGACACATATGACAGAAACTGAAATGAATGAAACCTGCTTTACTTATAAAATGAAGTTGTTATTAATCAACACACTTCTATATGTGTGGAATTAGAACGCTGAGGGATTACAGTTTTAGAAATTGGTTTTTTTTTAAATATTTTATTTTAAATTTTAAATTTTTTAAATTTGTTTCAAATTTTGTTAAAATATTTAAAAATATTCTAAAGCTATTTATTAACATTTGTGGAAATTCTTTGAAGGAAATGCATGCAGAAAAGCTAAATTTATTTTATTTTGGATAAAGTACACAAACACGCTTACTTTGGCATTTTCTTATTTCAAACATCTTGACATATTGCTTTACTTGAAAACTGACAATTTTGCAAGTTCTTCTCTACACAGGTCAGGTTAGAGGTAGAGACTGGAAGGGATGGAGACAGTTACAGACCTAAATTACTGACTAGATTTGCACTTCTATATTTGACATACATTCCCTCAGCACTTAACTTGCATACAGTATTGTTGTATATCCAGGTGTCTTTATCAAGTGTAAAAGTATTCTTGCCACATAGTAGGAATATAGTGCATAATTAGTAAATTTTTAAAAATTCATATCTTACTCAACATCTGGTAGGGCCCATTTCTGGGCCAGGAGTCACAGATTTATCAAGCCATCTCATACAGAGTACACATTTTGTCCTTTTTGCTTATCTATTACAACAAGAAATTTCTCAGTCACTTAAAATGTGAAAGGCAGATAAGCTATTTCCTGTCCAAGAAGGCAACTCTGAAGTTTTCCATCCACCAAAGGGGAGGCTTCCAGTTTGGCAGATAGAAGTCTGAAATTTTAAGTGAAATTCTTGTCTTTAAAGAAACATTCTGTAAATGTTTCATTAATATCTATATCCTCGGGATTATTTACCACCGTGTCTGATGATTTAGCAATATTTGTTATATAAGATGAAGCTTGACTATTCAGGTAAAAATGAATGAGAAATAAACCAAACAGAATTATGTGTGTATGTGAAGTAACTTTGAACATAAAGAGAAGTATAATGGTCCCTGATACAGTAGGCCTGGTCCAAGGCCTGTGACTGGGGAGGTCACAGGCTTTAGGCGGAATCTACCACTGGTGCTTTGCTAAACAGACACAGTCAAACTGCCTTCTAAGTATTCATGTTTATACACATAGATGAGTGCTGTTCTCAGCCATAGGCAGAGAGGCTTCCATATGCATTGGTCACTGGCTAACACAGAGATTCATAAATGTTCAAAATGCTGAGAATAAATGACTGTTTAGTACTCAGCACTAAAGAGGACACATTTATCCTCTCAGACACAAGGAACATCACAGAAGAGGGGGCAAAAGATTGTTAAGAGCCAGAGATGTGTGCTATGGAGCATCTTCTGGATATGGCACAGCTCTTGCGATCATGAAGACACAGCAACTATGAACATCTGCATAAAACCTGAACAAGACTGGGTCCGTCAATACTCCATCACAGATGGGGAGATGGGGAAGAGAATTCATGATCGCTACCAGGAACTATTGCCAGTTAGTTGTTGTCAAGAGGAAGAGGGGAGGGGTGTGGTGTGGTCTGGATGTCATTTTCTTAAATACTGTAACCAATAGTAAATTGTCTATACTTCATTAAATAACCCCAACCATACCTACACAAACAACCTTAATTAAAATAAGCAAGTCAAAAGACAATGGAAGTGGAAAAGGAAGTTGAGAATCTGGAGGTCAATAGGAGAGGAAATAAGAGAGGGTAATAGGTGTGAATGTGATCACAATACATTATACAGTGATACGAATTTGTTAAAGATGTTAAGTTAATGGATAGAATGATTAAACAAGAAAAAAGGTCTAGTAACACTCATATACCACTCATCCAGTTTACCCCAACATCACTACCTCATCAATTTTCATAATTAAAAAGTCAATTAATTCATTATTAGCAGCTAAAGTCCAGATTTTATTTTAGACTTAGTAATTCTTGTCTCTAAAATCTGTTTCGCCAAGACTCCAGTCTAGGATATCTCATTGAACTTACGGCTTTCCTACATATTGAAATGATTTCTATGATGTAGAGGAGACAGACATTTATATTATGTTGGGTTGTCCGTACTCTGGAAAATGTTCGTCATCAACCAAAAATAACAGAGCAATATAAAAAGAAACAAGTTTGTACAAGAAAAAGGAATTGTGGACTGACCTCAATAACATCTGGCGAAGCTTCGGGAAAGCCTTTTATGTGTTCTGAGCCTCACTGTACACTGTGTCCCATGCTCTACATGGAGCAAGTATATAAACAAGTATATAAACAAGATAACCCTTTTATCAATTGTGAGAAAAGCACCAACAGAATACATGAGAGAAAGTAGAATCTCTCCAGTAAATAATATTGGCAAAACTGGATATCCATGCACAAAAGATTACAACTGTATCCTCTGCCATACACAAAAATCAACCGAAAATGGACTACAGACTTCACATGACACCTGAAGCTATGAAAGTAACTGGGAAAAGAGCATAGGGAAGAGTTCAGCAACATTGCACGTTTTATGGGAGTGGCTCCAAACGGGCAAGCAGCAAAACAAAACATGGATGTAATGAAACTCTTCCACATAGTGTTATAATTAAGAAAATAGAGAAAGAAGCCAGGAACTGGGGTAAGGGTTTGCAAACACATGTCTGCGAAAGAGTTAATAGCCACACCAAAAGGAGCCTGTGCAGTTCAGTAACAAGAAAACAAATGACTTGATTAGATGTGAGTTCTGCACCAGTATCTTCTTAAAAGACAACACAAGAATGGCCTTTAGAGGGCTGGAGAGAGGCCTCAGTTGGCAAAGTGCTTAGTCTACAAACAGGAGGACCTGAGTTCGGATCCCCAGGACCCAAGTACAAAACAAGCATGGCAGTGGATGCCTGTAATCCTAGAGCTCAAAAAGGCAGAGACAAGTGGACCGCCAGAACTTACTAGTCTGGTAGAAAACCTGGTCAAAATCGGTGAGCTCCAGGTTCAATGGAAGACCCTATCTCAGAAAGTAAGGCAGAGAGCCCAGTGAGATGGCTCCATGGGTAAAGGTGTTTCCACACGGCCTGATGACCTGAGTCCAACCCCTGGAACCCAAAGTGTGGAAAGAGAGAACAACTCCCAGAATTTGCCTTCTGACGCCCCAATACACTTATTATGTCCCACCCCAACAAATAAATTTAATAAACATTGAGCAGATAAATGTAAATTCTAAAATAAAAATAGTATGCACGTGCGTGCTATTAACATGTTCACATACAAAAGACATGATGTATGTTCAGAATCACTGGCCATTAGTGAAATGCAGATTTAAGCTCAGGCATTCCTTCTCTTCTATTCTGATGGCTCTTATCACAAAACATTTACAAAATTGACAAAAAAAGTAGACAAACAGACCTTCATATATACAAAACATGAAGTAGTATCCATTGTAGGAAATAGTATGGCAGCTACTTAAAAAACTGAAACATAACTATCCTGTTATCCCTCAATTCCACTGCTGACCTGAAGTCAATGTATGTGCCTATCTTTATTACACCATTATTCACAGTAGCAAAGAAATATAATCACCTAGTTATTCATCAATGGATGAATGTTTAAAGAAAATGTGTCAGACATGCACAATGGAATACTATTCAGACTTATAGTAAAATCCTGTCATTTGTGACAATGTAGATGAAACTGGAAGGAATACTATTTTGGGACAAAAATCACCTAAGAAAGGAGGATGTTTCTTCTAATGTCACCAATGTTTGGAAATTAACTAAGTTTAATTTAAACAGGAACAGGGTGGTTACCAGAGGCGGGTAAAATAGCAAGGAAGGGAATGGGAGCTGTTATTCAAATGGCACAAAGTTTAAGATAGATTGTGATATTGCACAACAGAGTGGTTACAGTCAATGAAAAAATGCATTGAATACATCACAATAACTGAAAGTAAATTGGAAAGATTTCATCATAAAGAAATGGTGGCTAATCCACCCATTCAATGCCTCATGCTCTGCCTCAATCAATCCACATTTGTAGAGCTACCAAAGAATCACACCTATAAATATACATGATTATGATTGTACAATCAAAAATAATACAACATACCTTTCAAAAACTCCCTTCAGATAGTCTTTCTTTTGTAAAGCATCAAATAACAGGGACATAGCATGGCACTCTCTGTCCATCTCCCATACCGCAGAACCCCATCATAATGGAGCCTGGAAACCTCTGCACTTTAAGTTCATCAGTAAGCAGATGAGTGTGGTTTCCATTCTTTCCTTAAAGATTCTACAAAAGTTACAACATGCAAATTCACATAACAAATCAAAGGTAACAAAAAGAACAGGGAAGATTTTAATAATTTTCTGTGATATTTTATCTTATAGATGAATTAGAAACAACACATAATACTCACAAAAGCTAATATCCCCTGGAAGAAATTAGAAGTTTTGAGATCACACGATTCAGAAGTCAGAGCTCGCTGGAAAGTACTTCAAGTCTGAAGTCTGAATACCAGACGGCAATCCTCTTTTTAAAAGTCCTGGGATAACTGGAGCTGCTGATACAGGTGATAGTGAATTCTTATTAGAACATTCTCCTTTTCTTGTACTTGAACATTTCTTAATGTAAGTCTATCTCTAGCCTCCAAGCCGGCTCACAGACATGAATTGTGTAAGCATTGCTAAGCACAGTGCACTTTTATTGTCACACTTCCATTTCTGAAACGTCCAGCAGAAAGAGAACTCAGGTTTATGAAAACAGAAGAAATACACACATGTAACAAGTGGATGCTTCATTTTGTCTGAATCAAAGTAGTACCAGATGCAGGGATAAATAGAAACCAAAGGCCACATTTTTTTTTGTATTTTGTTTATATCATCAGAATATTTAAAAAAAATTTCATCTTAGAAAAAATAAAATGAATCAGCAATTAAATAATTCAAAAGATTGAAAGTAAAATAGATCCATTTGAAAATAAACATTTGGGAAAAAATTTAGAATGTAAAGTGAAACAAAAAGAAATTTAAAATATAATAGTAAATGCAGGCATTATAATCAAAACAATCAGGAACGAGAGCATCCACCAAGTAGTATCAGAAGAATCATGCTAACAAAACAAACAATACGATATTCATACAAATAAAAGTGGGTAGTAGTCCACATATTTAGAGGACTCCTAAATTACAGTCAGAGCAAAAATATATGAATTCATATACCATCTACATTTGCCTTCATAACTTAAAATATGAGCACAAAGGACAAAAATCTTATACTTCCCAAAGTGGGAGGACACTAAAGAAGAAAAAACAAAGGCACAGGAAGATGCAGTGGGGCTGAAAGCTGACTTTACAATCATTCTTTCATGTAAATAATGCCTTTTAAAAAATCACAATACTAGGAAATAAACACTAGCAGATACCACTGAATCCTACTACCCTCTGGAGTTGTATTGTTAAATAGTTATAACTAATGTTATATAGTTCTGCTATTCATGTGAATCCCTCTTAGCCTATGTGTCAGAATGTTACATATGTATTTGCATGCATAAATAGTACTTTGTGTTACTTTTTACAAATTTAAAATGGTGCTACATTATTTGCACCACCACAGGTGGTTGGAAAACTTTACAGTATTAGGCATGATTTCCTTCTTGTTGAGCAGGTCCAATTAGACTACTGTTGGTTATCACTGAGCTTAACTACCACTATTGCAACTTTAGCGATATCTTGCTATGTTACTCATTGCTGTCATTCATAGGTGTCACAGCTGGGTAGGACTATTGATTACTTTTCTCCCTTCAGAGTTTGCATAGTACCTGTCAGTAATGTGAACGCTAGTCCTGGAGAAGGCTTTCATGTCAGATTCCAGTCCAGTTTTTCAGAGTCCTGTGTCCAAAGTGGATACTGCCATCAGCAAAAAGGTCTCGTCTTCAATTTCTGGGAGTGCTACAGCGATAATCTGTACTGTTTGGGGAGTCTCTGGGACTCCCCTGACAAGTAAGTCTAAAGGAGATTTCTTATGCCAGGCACTGGGGATTTTTTTAAAATAGTCTATTGCTCTTGGGGATCATTAGAAGAAGTTCTATATGGTGAATTTTCCAGTACATTTTCTAGTACACTGTACTATAGGGCAAAATCCTATCCCAGAAAAAAAATATACTTAAGTTACCAAGGGCTACTTAATGAATGTCCCTTAACAAAAGCACTGAGACCTGGATACTCAAGGTTTGTGTGTGTGTGTGTGTGTGTGTGTGTGTGTGTGTGTGTGTGTGTGTGTTTATTGTTGCTTTGTTCTGTTTTTTAGGTTTTTGTCTTTAGATTCCTATATTTTACTAAAATTATTTAAGCTTAAAATACTTTCAAGTATCTTTTCCTGTATATTAATACAAAGTGAGATATAGCTCACATTTCTATCTAATCCTATATTCTCTGGAGAATAAGAATTAAAATCTCAATTTTTGGTAAATTATCCTGGACAAGATTAGAAGTAAGGGGTTGGCAAAATGCTTCAGTGGGTAAAGGTTCCTGCTACCAATCCTGGGAACCAAAGGCCAATCCCTCATTCCTACAGGTGGAGGGGAGAAGTCTCTCCTGCAAGTCCCATGACATATGTGCAAACACCCACACCGACCCCCTGACACAGACACACAAATTAAATGAATGAAAAGATTATATGTGTTATATTTTGTAAAACTGAATGTTAATCCTGGAAGTAAACAGACTTTTTAGTATTATGGCATTTAATAAAAGTCGAAAACTGTGCCTTAAACCTTGAGAGTAATGAACATGGATAATCAAAATCGTTTTTTCTTTAGGAAATATATTTGGAACATTACCCTTATTTGAGATTCATAACTATACACTCTACTGAGACTCTGTGGGTTCATTTTTAACAAGGTATGAAAAGCTGGTTGGATTAAATCTTACCCTGTTAAATAAGAATGGAGGCAGGAGGAACCTTGTCTTCTACACTGTTTCTATCTACTGCCTGTTCTGAGAAAGCCCTCTGTTTAGGCTACTTATCAATACACTGGGATATTAAAATGAATGTGTCTATGTGAGGCTAGTCAATCAAAGACCAAGCAGAGGGTCAGGACAGGATGAACTACAGGGCACTTTGGTGGCAAAAGAAACTATACTTATTCTGTTCCCAGCCCCAGCCAGCCACACTCTGAACTTGAGAGGAAGGACAAGTGGGGCTGGGAGGCAGTTGATGCTGTTCCCTCCATCATTCAGGAGCAGTTCCTACCCTCTTCCCTGCCCAAGCCTCTCCTCAGTCCATATCAAAGTTGTTCTTTTTCTCCACAATACAAGTCTCCTTTCAAGTCCCCAGTACGGGAATATTTCCCTTCCTGCCTCATGGTGCATTTATGCAAATCTGTGATTTTTGAGCTCATGAATCCCATCAGCCCCAAAAAGACTTTTTAACCTCAAAAGCCAAGGACCGGCACTGTTTTCTGCCTCATTCCTGCTATGTTATCGCTTCTTCTTTAGGGCCACTTGAAGGATGCTTACCAAACTAAACGGAATAGACTCAAGTAGGAAGCATCGGAAGTAAAAATTACAGCATTAGCACTTCAAAAATCCTATCCCCCCAATAACTTATAAATGCCCTGAAGAGACAGAAAAGGATACAAGCTCAAAGGAGTATATCAGTACCCTGTTATTTTAAGACTTTGACAACAAATGGAGATCAATTGATTTAATCCTTTCACCTGTAGGGAGAATATTCTCCATCCAGGTGAAGAAAATATCCCACCCAATGAGAGAGCATAGATGATTGGAAGATAATGGGATTCTAAACAATAATTGATATATTTTTAATTGGGTTTCAAGTAAATGAAATTACTTTTGAATTTTTTTTTTGTTATTTATGTGTGTTGTGTATGTGTGTCCACATTCAAATGCCACAGTGCACACAGGGAGGTCAGAGGACTGTGTTTAGGATTTGGTTCTCTTCCTCTACCATGGGGCTCCAGGGGTCAAACTTAGGTCATCAGGTTTGACAGCAAATGTCTTTTACCCTCTGAGCCATTTCACTAATAACAATACTAATGAAATCTGTTATTTGAATTTGCTCCTGAATTTTTTTTTAAAGCTAAGAATTAAAGCAAACAAACGCCTCTGTTTATTAGTTCATTTGACTGTAGTCAACCCCAAAACACCCCACAGGCTAGTCCTAAGTAGAAATAGCACTACATCTAAGAGCTTGCCAAAATTACAATGCTCTGCAACCCAAAGGGATGGCTTGAGATATGAAGGTCTACTGTAATCAAAGCTCATATACAGCATTGTAAATGGCCACGTGAACTTGTTGATGAAGGACACCACTTAGATGTTGAACTATAAAAATATAACATGCAATGATAAAGGCAAGAATATCCCTTAGGAGACGTGATTAAGTTATAGTGCTCCTCAAGTTTCGTTACTTCCAGAGAAAACCGTGCTAGTAATAATGAAGCATTTAAAAATACAGCTTTAATTGGGACAGTTCAGGCTATCAGGATACATACCAATAGAAAGAAAAAAGAATAGAATATAAGAAAGATGAGTAGGCTTCTAGTATACTTCTAACCAGCCAACAACAACAGAAATGAGCCTTCTGAGAGGGACAGGGTGCACTTTCAAAGGTTGCAGACCAGTTCCTTGTAAAGTTTAGAATTCCACCATTGGGTGTCTATACTGGGTCATGTAACCACCTCCATCCCACTGGTAGCTCGAGGGTCAGGGGACATTCATTTCAGTCTTGTACAGACCTTTCCTCCACCTTGATACACCACCTTGCACCAACAATTGTGCACACTGTAACTTGCCTTACGTAACTCCACGTTCACACCAATAGAAGCAGATTGTAAGGGACAGGTCTGAGTGCCTAGTCTTCTTGCTTATTACTCCTTATTTCTCTAAGCTCCCCTTTCTTTCTTCTAGAGCCTTCTAAAATTCGATGACTGGTAAATACTGTCTTTGTCTTTAAAAGTCATGTATTTGTTCATTTTCATTGTCTAGATCTTCAAACTAAGAGTAAAAGTCTGCTGGTTGCTTTATCAGGGCACAAAACTTATAAAATGAAAGTGAGTAATTTTTTTTTACTTGTTCTCCTTATTTAAACACATGGAAAATATATTTTAAAAAAAAACGGATACAGAAATGGCTCAAACTTAACAAAAGGACTTCTTTCTCCAAACCATCTCTGTCACAAAGTCACAGAAGTTCAGTTAAACACAGAGAACAACATGAACAACATGATTGCCTGTGGCACAGGCAACTGGAATAGTTTCCTGTCATGTTCATAACAATAGCAAATGAGCCCAATGCTAAGGAGTAGTTTGCAAAACTTTTCATGAAGCCTCACCCACTTATAATCCATTAAAACAAATTGAAGGATGAAGTACAGACCACTAAGGATCAGAATCCCACAAACACAATAAAAAAACACATATGACCACCAAGATCTCAGCTCACAGATTGACACACCACAGACGCAGGGGCTGTAGACCACCAGAGATGTGCGCTATGTCTGGTAAAGGAAGATTTTTAACTATTTTATAAATAAGGAAATGATGTTTATTGACATGAAAATGTTATAATCATTTTGAGATATTTTAAATCTTTCTCTTTCATACTCTTAGTGCCAAGAGGTCAACAGCTACACATGCTCTGTCCTCAGCCCACAGATGTTTTTGGTATAGTTACTAAAAACATTACCTGTATGATCAAGTATTTTCCTGTTTGTATCTAATTTTCCTGACTATATTGCAGTGGTGTAAATTTGGTCTCATTATTTAACCTCCTTGAATCTCTGTTCTCAACATTATAAAATTGGAAAAATATCTACCTGACCTGTTATATGACATAAATAATAAAGGACAAAGAGAATTTCTGTTTTTATTACACTTAACCTATTTAATTTTTTGCAATAAGCCTTTGAGGCATTATTATGACTCTACTTGTTTTTCAGGTGAGGTAATTAGGCACAGAATAATCTTCCAACATTTACACAGTTTTTTGATGTCCAGAACTGATATTTGAACTCGAATCCGCCCTACAATTTCTAGGGAGGAGTTTGCAGTCTTAATTGTTTACAGCATGTCCACTTCTTAAAGTTCTCCAATAGGTTTAGACAAACATGCAAATTCTTTAGCCTATCTCCAGGCCCAGGACATCCCAGCACCTCTACCCACATCTTCCCATGCCTGCACACTGCTACCAGCTCTCCCTCCTCTTCATACGTGTTTTTTTCTTCTGTAAATTAAAAAAAAAATGGAGTTCAACTGCCCAAATCCAACTCAAATGTCCTGTTCCTGAAGAGACTGTACAAACCTACCCAGAACAATCTGCCTTCTCTCTGGACATCAGCAAAGGTGAACCATCCATCCTTCACTGCCCCTTCTTGCAGATGTTCTATAAATGTCAAAAAACATCTGTCTTCCCAACCAGGGAAGGCAAACTGTGGAAACGAGAGATTTTCTTCTTTAAGCAAGCTTACACTTCCAGAGGGATGGGATCCATCATGTTGAGGAAGGCATGGTGACAGGAGTGTGAGCTGGCCTGGTAGTCAGGAGACAGGGAGAGCACATTTCATCTTCACAAAAGATGCCTCAAATAGAGTTTCATAAAGGACAGGATGTTGAGCTGATGCAGGGATGTCAGGAATAGGAGATTCAGTCTCCTCTAGGGACAAACTCTGTGAGGTATCCAATCCCAAATGTTCAGCCCTAAACACATATGCACACAAGCAACACTAAACGAACTCAGCAGCTTGTATTTATGTGTGCATGTGTGTGAGCACACATTCTGTACATACGTGTCTATCAATAATAATTTTTTAAAAAGAAGTCATGTATCTGAGAGGGAATGTGGGGGGAAGGAGGGATTGAGAAAGGGAGAAGAGGGGTGGAAATGATGTGAGCACAGCATTCACCTATGAAAATTTCAAAATAAGTAAGTTCGTTTTTAAATGTGGAAAGAATAACTGGAAGGAATGGTGTGAGGGTGACACTGGAGAGGCCTATGAGGGACCAGATGGGGACATACAACTTCCTAACACAAAGGGCTGCAGCAAAAATCTAATAATTCAAAGAAATCGGAGTTCTGTAAGTCAATTTTCATCTCTGGTCTGGCACGCATGGACTGTGATTTGGTGGGTGCCATAGTGACACATTTCTGGATGTGGCTGCTCTAGAGATTTTAATGTGGAAAAAATATTTTCTAGTTCTTTGCCCCCAAATAAATTTCCTTATACCACTGTGGCTACAGTCCTCTAAAGGGTAAATCTCCAAAGGGATCCTAGTTCACAGTACTAGCATTCCACAGAACTGTTACTATCTAATGCAAAACGTGTTAGATTTTATGAGGAGAAAGCTTTTGATGTATACTAGAAATTTTACTCAAAATAACATTTAATGCTATAGCTATTTATATGTAATCGAGATAAAATTTTAGCTAGAATGGAGAGTATATTGATGGAAGACCAAGCTCAAAAACAGTTTCAACATGATGATTTTCTATTAATAACTGTCAGCATGCCTCCTTGTGTCTGATTGACAAATGCTTTCTCCTAGAAACTGTAGGGGTGCTAAATTATTCATCTTCCCTATTGGGAAGTCAAGGCATATCAAAAGTGTATAGATGAATTAATAGAAATTGAAGTCAGCATTTACGATTGCCGAGGGATCTAACAGGTCAGTAAGGAAAGTCACAAGCTACATAGCTCTGGCTCAGTGTTGAGAGGAAGTGTAATTTTTGTAGAAAAGAGTCATTGGGTGCCATGTCAGTCAGTCTTAGCAGAAAACAGATGGCACACTTGTTGAAGAATGATAGTGGGAAACAAGTTGTGAAGTTGAGGACAAGGTTGGGGTTAAAAAACAAAGAGGGATGATGAAGTATCGAATCCAGCTAAGGGGAAGAGTCAATCACCGCACCTGGAGACCTGCTGCTGCAAGAGAGGATACTTACTGGGGCTGGTGCTCAGTTGTCACAGCCTAAGTGAGAGCCATTGCCAACTAAGGCAGAAGAGAAGGTTACCCAAGAAAATGTCCTTCCCCTCTGTTCTCCGAATGGCCACATCATTCAGCAGTCAGTCTGAAGGTCATGTAGAGGGTAGATAACGGTGGCAAGTAGGCTTGAAGAAGGATAGGAAGTATCTAGGACAGATATTATCTTAGACTAGAAGGCTGAGCACATTAATGTTGACTAGGTAAACTTGGAGATGTCTGTAAACATTTTTTAAAATGTTATCTTATAAACATATATACAACTAAAGCTTGGGAAACAGAAACCCGCATCAGCAAGTCCTTAGATTTCACTGAGGTGCATGCTAAATATCTTCAGTTCCATTCTATTCAAATACATTATATTTAGCATGCTATAAAATTGTGAATATAACATTTAAAATTACTTCAATTATTCTGTCCACCTACATATAAATTTGTTTTGATTATCTGCCTGTCTAGTGAGATCTAAAATGACATGTAAATAATTTCAAAAGAATGGTTGTTTCTGAGTGGTAGGAATTCTTTCTAAAATTTATTCTTTGAACTTTCCTGAATCAATTGAGTAGTAATGATTATATGCAATTTCAATGACATAATAAAAATTAAAAACTAAAATATGTATTCCTCTGAGGAGGAAAAATGCACCTAGTGGTTTAGGGGTGATTTTTCAAAGGGTCTTTTCTATGAGGAATTTACAGACAATCACAGTTATAATAATTTTTCCTCTTCTTCACTATTAAAAACTGAATTGGACATAGTCAAAAGAAGAAAGGTAAACTATGATTGCTCATTTAACAGACCCACTCTCACGGCTTGAATCTGAACGATCCCCCATGAGCTAATATGCGGAATGCTTGGTCCTAATCTGGTGCCATTAGTTTGGGAGGTCATCTAGCTGGAGGACATGGGTCAGTCAAGGGCTATATTGTGCCCTGCACCCTCCCTCTCTCTGTCCCTTTGTGCTTCCTGGTGTTGAGGCATGAGACTCTGCTCTACAGTGCTCTTTGACCATGATGCTCTGTCTTGCCACAAGTCTACAGCAGTGGAGCTGAGGCACAGTGGAGCCAAACCTCGTAATCCAGTAGTGTAAAGTCTTTTCTCCTTTAAACATTTCTCTCAGATAAGTATCACAGCCATGAAAAGCCTGACTCACATAATCAATATATTCAGAGATATAATTGCTTCAAAGTATTAGCCAGGTTCAGGGAATTTCAAGTAATTCAGCATGGCCAGAGAAGCACATGACAGACTGGTAAGCAATAGGATCTGGAAGCAGAAAATGAAGCATCTGGAGATCTGCCCTGCATCACGGAAGCATTGAAGGTGTTACATGTTATATAATTTATTTTACAATTTGTAACGCATTAGTAGCGCAGTTCATATTGGAGCAGGATGATAAGAAGAAATCTTCTGCAATAGAAAAGAGGATGTGGAGCATGGACGAGAGGCTGAAATGGACATGAATTCAAGGAGATTCAGGAAGCTGAATCAGTACAGATGTTCAGGGACCTATAAAGAGTGCACTAACTGACACCAGCAGTGGGAGCTGGCTGAGCACAGGCCTTGCTAAGGGAAGGCTGACCTGATCACCTCTCAAATTACTGCCCTCTAGAATTAAACTGAGAGATCAAAACCTAAGTTGAGTTCTACTTGTTCATCCACTCATCTCTGTGAGTTGATCTTTGACAACTTAACAGCAAGCTTGAGTTTCTAGGCTTTGACTTTTAGCTAATGACAAAATGACTTAAAAGTTCCACGTTGGTACTTTGAACAATCCCAGCTTTACTCAGAATCTGAGCCATCAATTTCCCTTCTCATCGAGACTCACACATGAACTCCTTTGTAAATTCTGTGAATGATTTATTCTGTGTAACAACCCGACGTTAATGTTAAAAGAAGAGCAGGGCTTGCCTTGGAACACAGGGAGGTAAGGGCAAACAGACCGAACATCTGCTCTTCTAGCAGAATGCATCAAAGTTTCAGATTGACTGAGCACAAAAGTCCCTGCAGGACCCCACCCCAGCCCGATCTCTTCTGCTACTTCTGAAGTGAGCTAAGCACAGAAGGGACTCTGCACCAATTAGCCTATAATCCTTCACATCTAGATCACCATGATGGCCATTCTCCTGTCCACCTCTGTCTTCACATTTGTTCAAACCCTGCACTATCCCCTGCTTCACCTACAATCACCACAACTCCATATCCACACCCTATGATTCACCACGGAGACGAGTTTTCCGGGACATTCGTGAACTAAGCCACACTTGAACCATGACGAATCCCAGTGCACATTGTCAGCTTGCCTGGAAGGCCCAGCACTGATCCCAATGCACACTGTCACTTGCTTGGTTACCAGGTTACTCACTTGTTTGGAAGTCCCAGCGCTGAAGATCAAATGATCTGATGTACCATCAATTCATTTTGCCTCACCTCCAATTTTCGTTCCTTGAAGTGGGAACTTTCAGAAAGTCATTACTCAACTGCTACATCATAATGAAAACCACATAGAATGATATTGCACAATTCTTCATGTGTTTAAAGTCCTACACAAAGGTGATCGATTATGACTAGCCTCTAGGTTTACTCAGCCAGTTCATAAATTCTGTCTAAATGACATTATAACTTTGCTACATTTTTTCTTTGAAGTATGAAGATGAAGATACTGTTTTACCAGGGTGGTTATGAGAATAAAATGAATGGAGAAGTTCATTGCACAAATCTTTAAGTTGTGCACACTGAGTAACAGGCAAATAGTACTACTGCTGTTGTTAGTGTTGCTCTTAATGATCCGTTCCATAGTAAGTACCATCTGTTTCAAGCTTACCTACAGCACAGACATGCATGGCCATTGAGCATGTTCCAGGCAGATTGCACAGGAATTGGTATATCTATTTATTCTACTCAGGACAGAGCATCTGTTGCTCAATTAAGTAATAAATATGGCCCAGGTTATGCTTCTGCCTTGGAATTGAAGTAGCGTTACCCCCCAAGAATTAGCTTTGGTGAGACAGTGAAGCTAAGCTTTCTTATAAGCTAAGCCTCAGTGGAGTGAGGACCAACACAGTGGCTCATGTGCACTTCAAACCTCTCTGGCAGTGAGCTTGAGTTGTCCCTTTTGTCTCTAAGGATGGGGCTATTACAGGCGAGCAAATAATGTTACTCTTTAAGGTGCATGGAATGCTTAGCCTGCCCTTGATTTCACATCCTGGGTCTTGAGAATTAGAGAGGACCCCCCCCAAGATCATTTGGCTAAATCTACTCACTTCTAGGATGGTGAGAGGAGATGCACAGAGGACCAGTGATTTGCCAAAGGCTGAACAGCCCATCTATACAGACATAGGCTGGCTATCCTGACTCCCGGCAAGGTCTCGCCTTCTCCCTTCTGTACTAGGTTAATTTGGCCTCAGCTGGCCAAGACCACCTTGTTGCTGGCTTTCTGAGGCACAGCACCTGGGTGGTTTCTTATCTTAGTCTTGGACAGCAGCCAAGCATGTAAATGGGCAGGGAAGGCTGACTCAGATTTTGGAACAGTTTGTGCCTAAGGGGCTAGGAACAGTCTAAAGAAGGGTGTGGACTTGGGGTGCTTCACTAAAGCTCCTACGTTTTGTCAGCATGATTAGGTGTGGAAGGAGGAGGGCATGGCTTCACCCTGCAGGGCTTCTGCTAATGAGTCCTGGGACTCGAAGTAACTTTGGCTCAGATAGACAGTAGTAAACCAAGGGGGACTCAAAAGTGTGGAAAAGGTGAAGAGAGATTTGCTCTACCAAGAAAATGTTTCATTATTCATGTATTTGCTCATTATGCAAGAGTCTTTTATTATACAAATGCATATGTCTAAAACAGCAAATAAGATGGCTTCTACTCTCAGAAAAATTATACTAAAATGTGAAAAGATTGCAAGAAAAAAAAGGCCATTTTATACAAGGTTGTAAGAGTGGCAAACTGAATTTCAAGGAAGTGCTAGAGGGGTGCATGGTATATGTTCATGTTGTATTTGTATGACATGCTTGACATGTCACTGGCAGCCATTTGAAAGGCCCTGCTTCATTCTGTTACTGAGCAAATGGAATATCATGTAGACTAAGTTATTCTCCCAAGACTATAGAGATAGCAAACAATATGCCACATTCTGCAGCTTTTGGGTATCTCTTACCCAAGCATCTGAAGGGCATGTTTGAAGAAGTTCTCTCCATCCACATTCTAATTCTGAGACAGAGCAGTAGGTCAGAACTGCAGTAGAGGAGGTTGGAAGTCATGATGTATATTATGGGTACAACTTATGGTCATACCACACAAAGCTGCTTAATGCTCATGCATCGACAATAGTGCAGTCGAAGAAAGGCAGAACTGACTGACATAAAGACAAGTTTGTGTAGGAAAACCTGCATCACTTTGGAATGCCTGGGAAATCTTAGCTTGACCTCTCTGAAGTTGGTCATGGAAATTTGAAGAAACTAGTTGAAAGGCCAGTGAGGTCAGGAAGCAAAACCAGGGAGGTAAAATGTGAGTGTGGAGCTTTGGAGATCTCAGAGGTGTGGGTCAATGCATCTTTTTAAGAACAGTTGCCCCAGGCACAGCTCTGAACTCATGTTGGCATGGTCATCCTCACCTTCAATTTTACAGAAACTCTTGTCTGAGGGGTCTGAGGTGAGCTGCCAGTGTTGCTGGAGAGCTCTAGATTAGAGAACTTATCCTTCCTCCTGAAACACCAGACCTTCAGATAATACAAAAGTGCAGAAATAAAAAGACCTTCAATGCCCTTCATGCTTTCTTCATGTAAGTATTTTTTTTTAAGAAAGTCAAATGCCCCGAACTCAGATCCACCTCTATTGTAATGAGGCCAGGAAGGAATTCTTTGACTGAGGCTCTTGGGCTGGGCTAAGCTTGTGAATACAAAAGCATTTAGTAGGTTTTGCTTCTTCTTTAATGTCCTAAGACTTCCTAAAACTAGCAATAAAGCCTCAACAAAAGATTGATGAACACACAGGAGGAGGGTGTTTCTCAGCGTCTTTTGCTCAAGGTGTCCTTTGTTGCCATGATTGTGGAGGGCTTAGGAACAGGAAAACGGAAGAGAGTAGAGACAATAAGACAAATCACAGCACACCTAGATGTTACTCTCCTTTCACCAATTTTATCTTTCCACTCTAACAACCATAAAAAATATCTTCATCTTCATCCCAAAACCATTTAAACAATTTAAAATTCAAAGTATAGTTGCTTAAATGTGGATAACAGGTTTATATAAATGCTAGGTGGAATCTCTAGAACTATCTAATCCAACCTTTTCATTTCACATGAGCGGTAACTGCGGCTCACACTGCTTGCTCTAAAATCAGAGCCATTCAAGTTTAACATTTGTAAACAGAGCCCAGGTTTTTTAGATTGGACCTCTAGGACTTATAAGATTCTGTAAAGATGGCTGTGTGGGATTTCCCCAAGAAGTAGTTCACTCATGGAATAATCTGAGAACTTAAAGATAAATGACCTCTGCTAATGACGCCTTCTTCGGTAAGGGTTCACAGTAAGAACGAGAGTCCCTCAGTCAAATCTATAAACAGAACACTTCTCAGAACAAATGTTAAGATAGTCATCTGCCTCCCCTCTTAAGCACGGAATAGTCTACAAAGCCCAGCGCACTGCAATTCTGAACAGGTTGCATGTATCACCTGTGAGTAGAGATGGGGGATGTGCCCTCCATTCCATATGTGGAATTGAACTTCCCTAATGCTCAGTTTTTATTCGTAGTAATGTGGGATAATGTCACTAGAAGTTCTTTAAAAAAAAAAATCCAGTGAGTTTCTGTAGTTCTTTCATTAAAAAGAAACATTTATTCTCACACTGTTAGGTTTGATCTTTTATATGTTGCCATTGCTGTTATTATTAGCACAGCCTCTTTGGAGATATAAAAATGAAGCTCGAAAGTCTCCAAGCTAATAACAAGGGATGATATAAGCCTGCAGTGCATGGTTTTAATCCAGTAAATTAAACATTGCTTCTGGCATACTTCTGATCATTTTCTTCATATTCCCTTTCTTGAGGGAGAGACGCATTGTATCAGCCAGCATTCTAAATAACACTTGCATATTGATGTCTGTTTGTGTCCAGAAAACAATTCCCCATAGATTACAGAATGTCTTGGAAATGAAAGTATTTGATTTAAATAATACTACTCAAAAATAGCTGTTCCAAATATATTTATAAAGACACTGTCCCTAAACATGTTCCTCATTAAATTTTGAATTTCAACCTGCTCCTTAGTTAAATAAATTATAACAAAAAATTTAAATGTTGAAACTTGTATATATACCCCTAGACACGGGACATACAAAAGGGAGATAAAATAGATAAAAATATTTCCTTATGCTATCAGAATATAGTCAGACAGCTTACTTGGTAGAGCTGTTTGCTACACAAGCCTGGTGACATGAGTTTGACCCTGGGATCCACACAAAAGTGGAAACAGAAAATCAACTCCCAAAATTGTCCTCGGACCTCCACATTCATGCTGTAGTATGCACATACTCATTCGTATACACCCCTCCAGCACACATACACACATACACACTAATATGTATAACTGCAATACAATTTTTTAAACTATCAGAATAATGTAGAGTCCCTTTTTGTCTTTTGTTTTGTATTCTTGTGCCATTATGTGATGTTTCATTTGATTTGATTTAAGTCTAGTTTTATAGAATATTACTCTCATCCTAGTGCTAAGCAAGGAGATTTAATCTCAAGTGCTTTAGTAAATATTTCTCTGGGTGAGGACGTGTGATAGATAAGAGCTCACAGCCAGATCATTTTTATCTTCCTTGGTGTACAGCTCATTGCTATATAATTAGAAAAATAGTTGTCAATAGACCACCTCAAAATCAGATGCTGCCGTCATTGTGACTGGCATAGGTGGAAGTCCTTTTTATGCGGGTCAGGATCTAACTCCATTTCAGGACTTCTCTCAGAATCTGTTGGCAATCAATTTTCAGCTATTATCAGAGAGCAATAAAATATAAAAGTAACAATATTTTTAAGTAGTGTTTAATTTTCACATAAAGCAAAATCAACATATTTCGTTAATAAGTTTAAAATATTTTTGTAACTTTTCAAGATCCTTTTCTTTGCAATTAACAGAAAGTCCACCAGAAATAATTAAAATAACAAAGAATTTTTAAAATTTCTCCCTATGAGAAGCTCTGAAGTCAATTTTAGAGAAGTTTCTTGCTCTATGGGTTAAAATCAAGTTAAACCCATAGCATTTAACACCAAAAGCATAAAGTGAAGCATAAATATAAATCAATTTAGCTTCCATTATTGAATAACATTTATAAACATATATAAAAGGAGTTTAAATGGAGTTATTATACAACATAGGGCAATGAATTTCCCAGATACCTAAGATGTCAAATTAAAAGTCCAGTATTAAGTATGGGTTATCTCTCTTGATATTGTTGGCTAGTGCGTTCCCATAGACCCCCTTCCACATATTAAACACTGTTGTCAATGCTATTGGTTACTCTTCAGAATTGGTGGTAAGCCCTTAAACACGGAGTAATCAAGTTGGTACTTACCTGGACACTTAATCCCTACCGACTAGCTTTCATACTACTAAAAGGTTCTACGCGTGCATGCTTGGGGAGAAAGTAATCAAAAGTCTTACCTACGTCAATCCTACAAGCTACAATAATGACTTGCTTGGAAGGCTATGCACACTGATACAATAGTGGCATCAATGTTATGGGAGTAAACAACCACTTTCCAATTGAACGTGAGGTCTGCTCTAAAGATGAAACTCAGATTTGGTGTGTTAACTGAGCCAAAAACCTAAGGCTAGGTAGGTCATAGGCCTTGAGGAGAACTCATTACTTGTTTTGATAAATGTGCATAATAATAAGCTGTCTCATAAGTACTTATCTTTATGTACATACATTAGTATATCTTTCAACCTTCATAAGAGAAGATTCTTTTTTGCATTAAATATTGATTAATACAGAAACCCTTAACCTGTCAATATGCAGCAAATAAGAAACTATGAAGTGTTCAGTTCTAAATTGGACATCTATATCACACCCTCCTCTCTAGGGCTCAGAGAACATCCTGATATAGGAAGCAGAAAGATTATAAGAGCCAGCAGAAGTAGTGAAAAACAATGTTTTCTAGACATGACAAGGCCATTGTATAGGCGAACTCACAGCCACTATGACTGTATGCACAAGACCTGCACAAGATCAAGACAGTCCAAATACCATCAGGGATGCAGGAGAAGCTCATGAATTCTCACCCCTAGCTAAGGAACTTGATGGATTCTAGAGGAAGGAGAGTCATTTATCTTCAGGGATATGGCTCCTGAGTAGTTACCCATGCTCCAGTAGAGGACCCTACAATCATTGTGTGGTTTGAATAAGAATGGTCTCCATAGGCTCATATGTTTGAATACACTCAGTCTCCAGTTAGTGGAACTATTTGGGAAGAATTAGGAGGTGTCGCTTTGTTAGAGGAGGTGTGTCACTGCAGGTGGGCCTTAAGGTTTCAAAAGCCCAAACAATTGCCAGTTATCTTTCTGTGTCTTGTACTTATGGATCAAGATATAATCTTTCAACTACTGTGCCAGAGCCATGCTTGTTTCCTTGTTTGTTGCCATGTTCCCACCATGATGATCAAGGTCTCTATCCCTCTACAACTGTGAGTTTCAAATTAAGTGTTTTCTTTTATAAGTTGCTTTGGTCATGGTATTTTAAAACAGCAATATAAAATAGACTAAGTCCCCCAACCTCACATTTTGTCTGCACTAAATAGACTTAGTGGATGAAAACAAAGCCAGCAAGTTGGTTGAGAAAAGAGGCAATGAAGATAGGCAAGAAGGTGGTAGAAAAGGAATGGGGCTGGATTTGATGAAAACTCACTGCATATGTATGTGAAATTCTTAAATAGGAGAGAGATCCAGTTTCCAACTTATCACTTCAAGAGGTTAGATATCTCCAAGACGTGTGTGTGTGTGTGTGTGTGTGTTTGTATGTGTGTGTGTGTAACCAAAAACTCTAACCAAACTAAAAATCAACAGTTTTTTTTTCTGAAATAAAACAGAGAAATAGAATTATAAAGTAAACAATTCATGCCCAGATTTCAAAGAAAAATAAATAGATACAGGGAGTCACTATTTTAACCAAGCAGAAAGTTATTATTGCAAGCAGAAAACTTTGTGGATATAAGTTCAAGTATAGGAAAATCTAAATTATAACTGATGAATTGCTGAAACCCAGAGTGGACAAACAAGAACAAAGAAACAAAGAAATTCAGAATAGGAGTAGTTCTATGATATTAAAGATCAACCTATCTATGAAGTCCTCACCATGAAAACAATGAAATACTTCCCATGCTTTCCCATGGGAGGACATTAGGGATAATTCTAATACCCCCTAAACATGATCTGTGCTTAGAATACAGTATATAAGCAGATCATGATATATTGAGGATATATCAGACTCTAACCTGCTTGAGGAATGTAGCAAATTCCAGACTTCTGTACAGTTTCTCATAAGAGAAGAGAAATGCAGAATTATAGCCCTCTGCAGCTACTCTATTCCATCCAATAAAAAAAGGAAAAGGAAGGAAGAATGGAAGGAAGGAAGGAAGGAAGGAAGGAAGGAAGGAAGGAAGGAAGGAAGGAAGGAAGGGAGGAAAGACCCAAGAAGAATGGCTTTTAAAGTTCAGTCTTGTGGTTCAGGCTCACCACAGAGTTACTATAGGACACAAGGTCTATAAAACAGTCACAAAACACTATTGCATTACTAAAGTTCTGAGTTCTGTTTACCCAATTTATCTTGTTTTAAAAAAAACACTTTATAAGATACTCTAAAATCAAAAATCACAGTGAAGGAAATTAAACAAGCATCAGGCCAAGCCTTAGGCTAGAGTCAAATATGTCAGGTGTTTCAGAAATATAAGGTAAGCATTTTTAATGGAATTTAATGTAAATATAAGGAGAGATGGAATTTCTAAGAAAATATCAAAATGCTGGAGATCAAAAGCACTATAAAAATACCACAATTATATTACTATAAAAGAAATATTATAATTTGCAATTTAAAACCTATCAGTTTACTATTCTATAATCTATAAAGTTACTCAAAAGTGAAAGGCAAATACTTTCTAAAACAAACAAAACCTGGTAGGATTTGACATCAATGGATCAGTTTACATTACTACTAATGACACTTTTTAACATCAAAAGGAAAGAAAACAATAAACACTGGAAATTTGGGTTTACATAAAGTGGTAAGAGGTCAGAAACTTGAGGAGGAGGCAACATGGAAAGAGTCAGAGGAAGGTCAGGGAGGGATGGAAATAATGGAAGCAGTACTCATGTATGAATTTGTTTTCAAAAATCAGCACTGAAATTAACAGGTTGAATAAATGCGTTTTTGGAAAATTAAAACGATTAATAGCTATGACACTTGTAGCACACATAGTCTCTCTAGCCTCTCTCTTAAGCAAGCTCAACTGCATACCTCCTTATTTGCTTGGCACTGGTGGGCTGGTGTCTCCAATACCCTGCAATCTCAGTTGCAACATAGTCTCCCCTTTGAGGGTTTAACACAGTGGCCTCTCAGAGTCTCCTTTCAGGCAATAGGATACTGCATTTAGTAATGCCAAATCTTGCCTAATTTCTCAGTCACTTTCTGGAACCTTGGGGCAAGCTTCCTTGGTTCTTTTGGATTCTGCAGTTTCACAAAACCAGCACCATGTTGAAATGCTGCCAAAATTCTGCTATCAATCTGAAATAGTCTGGCCCATTCCTACCATAGCTGTACTTACTCTGTGTATCTCTGTCTGAACTTTTTTCTTTTTCTTTTTCTTTTTCTCTTTCTTCCTTCCTTCCTTTCTTTTTGTTTCCTTCCTTCCTTTTCTTTCCTTCTTTTGTCTTTGGAACAGGGAACATATTTAAAGACATACGTTATGAGTTCTCCTTTCAAATGAATTTGTGTGTTTCTAAGCTGAGACCTCAAAGTTTTACTCTCAAGATACTCCTATTGTCCCAGTGCAATGTTCTAGGTTTCTAATTAATGGCATTTTTCCATTTAAAAATGGCAATGACTTTCTCCACCTCTGCCTTGATGGCAATTTTAAGCTTTCTTACTTTCCTTTACTCACCAAACCTGCTCTTTTCTTCCTTCTCCTTCACCTCCTCCTCCTCTTCCTCCTCTTCCTCTTCTTCCTCCTCCCCTCCTCCTCTTCCTCCTCCTCCTTCTCTCCACCTCCCACTCTCTCTCTGACTAAAAGTAATGAAGAGAAACCATATCAATATGAATGCTATACTGGTTTGAAGTTTTACCTAGAGAAAAAAAAATCTGCCTTGTTACCTTTTGTTTCCTCCTCACTCCTGCTTTAAAAACATAGGGAGAATTCTTTGCCATACTGCAACCATGACAACCTCTAGTCCAATTCCAAGAGTCTGCTCCTCTCTGAAACCTCATGAGCTTGCTTTCTCTGTATTTCCAAAAATCTCACTAGAATAACTTATTAACTGAGACTTAGAGCACATTAGGACTTCTCTGCTGCAAAGGTCCAAATTATTCAATATTCCATCCACAGACCATTTCCAAAACCCTACAAATCAACTGGTTGGGTAGTCACAACACGAATTCTACCTCTTATATTTTCTGTATCAGTTATTTTTCTTGTATATATTATATGAATACCATATATGGCACTCTGTAAATGAAAAAAAAAGAAACAGTAAAAAATTCAGTAGTTTCCAAGGACTGAAAAAAGGGGATAAATCACATTATATATAGGATATTTTAAGATAGTAAAACTATTCTACATTATGTTAATTGTAATAAAAAATCTAGTAAGAGATGTTGGAAGTATAGGAATATTAGCTTTTAAGATACGCAGTATTTGGAGACACTGCTTTCTGTAAAATTTTGCTGTAAAACTAAAACTGATCTGAAAAATAAAGCTAAGGCTGGGATATAGCTCACTGGTAGAGCACTTGGATGGCATGTGTAAGGCTTTCAGTTCCATCCCAACGCTACAAAATTAAATGCATAAATAGACATGAAAATTGTAAAGCTTCCTAAGTTTGATGCAAAAGGAATGCTGCTTCTTGCTGCATTCTTTGCACGTAGCCAGGACTGGGCATTACTTGGCTCGGAAGATGAGAATGCGAACTTGAACAATTCAAGTGACTCTTCTCCTAGCTTTTTGTGTATTTTAGTTTAGCATTCATTTTCCCCATTAAATCCTATCCTGTTCCACTGTCATAGTTAGCTGTGCTGTCTGATGATGATTCTGCATTTATGTTATCATTGGTTATCAGCAGCCTTTGGTTTTGTTTTCTTCTAGTTATGGTGTCTTCGTTCCTGAGTCTTTTGCCTATTTAACTAGCTAGGTTTTAGTGTTAAGTCTTGATTCACAGAGGGTGCATGCATGCTATGCTCCCTACAATTCTTTCCTATTTGAGAATGCATGCCTATAGCTTCTCGACCTTAAGGTTAAGATCAAATGGAAAATGCATGCCCACTACTTTATGCGTGAATAGCACGTTGGCTGTACAATTCTTTCATAAGAGGAACCTTTTCTTAGAGACACCAAAGATCCTGGAGTATTGTAATTCATAACTGAATGTCACCAGAGTAGTGTATATCTTGGCCTTGACTTTCATCCCTATAGATGGTATTTATACACTGGAGTAGTAAAGAACAATTCTTTACTACTTCTTCAAGTATTTTGTCTTCTTTTTTAGGAGATAAATATAGACATGATTACAACAATTAGTTTTCTGGAAAACTAAATATAATTTTCCACTCTCACTAATTTCTCTTTGACTTTGGGTTAATCAATTTTCTTTAAGCTATTCTCTACTGTATTATCTGCATGTTATAGTTTTGAGATGTATCAACATTGATATTTGAAACCTACATTTATAAGTACTAGCTGTACATTCTTTCTAAGCTGTGCATGCTTTGTGTGTGTGGTGTTCATGGTATCTTGTTCATGCGGAGGTCACAACTCTGTGACCTCAATTCACTCCTTCATGTGGGTTCCAGTGATTGAAGTCAGATCACCAGGCATGTAGTGAGAGCCCTCACTTCCTGAACCACATCCCCAGCCCATAGCTGCATATTCTTTTATGCTCTTGATAGATATTAACTTTTTTACACCTCTTCATTGATATGGTGTTACATTCTTGTTCACTCTTTTCTTTTTCCTTCCTTCCTTTGCCTTCTTTCTTTCCTTCCCTTCTTCCTTCTTTCCTTCCAGTACCAGAGATCTAAATGTGGGCCTTGACATGCTAGGTAACTAGTTTATAATCTAAATACAGTCCTATCCCTTAGATTTATTCAGACTGGCCTGGTACTGTCTGTGTAACCCAGGATGACCTTGAATCCATGATTCTCCTGCCTCAGCCTCCTTCATGCTAGAATTACAGCATATATGATCATGTCCAGATACAGGACACATCTTTAAGAGAACAAATATAATAGTGTTGGAGAAAAATTGATGGATCAATAAATAAGTTTGTCTTTAGCTATCAGCTGTGTCTAACTTAATTGAATAATATGATTTTTTTACAAGGAGTACAGAATTCCCATTTTCATATTTACTCTTAAAATGGCATCTGATGCATAGAAAAATAACAACCCAACTTGGTACAATATAGAGGTGAAATTTACCTCATAAAATAAGCTTTGTACATGGGTAATTTGCTTATGACACAGTTCTTGAAGGTTGAAAGAAACAGAAAAGCTACAACACCAGCAGTGCATACTCTGGAGGGAAACTGATTTTCAGTTGAATTGTCATGACTATTATTCTGTTAATTACTACTTACTTTCTGTGACCATTTATAAATATTTTGAAAACATCACCATGCAACAGAACTCTGCGACAAAGGTTTATTTAGATAAGGAAGGGAGGAGATAGGGCTTTGGAGACTGGGAGTAGAGCAAGAGAAATTACACCTGGGAAAACAGATGTGGGGAGAAGACAGACAGAGAAGAGGAGAATGAGGGGAGAGGGAGAAAGAGTGAGAGAGAGACCAAGAGAGACAGACAGAGACAGAGACAGCAACAGAGACTAAGAGACAGAGAGCTTAAGGCCTAGCAGGCAAAATTATAGTGGTGGGGTGGTATAGCAGCTGGGCCCTCCCTTGGAGATGAAGCAAGATGGCTGTCTGAGAGGCAAATGAAGAGGCAGTTTCATAAGGCAGGTAAAGAGCAGGAAATAGGCAGTTTCAAAACAAATTCTTTTATAGAAAATAGTTAATCACCATTTTTATCCCTACTACCTATTCAGAGTATGTTATTGTTTACTAAACATTTAACACTTAATAATTTCTACATTTGTTCATTGTCTTTCTCTTTCTTGAGTAGATTTTGCAGACTCATCTACTGTAATTGTTTAGCAATGATCTTGATTTTCTTGTAAAGTGTTTTGATTCCATGTTTGGCTTTTACAATTTGTATTCCATTCCTTCAGGGCTTTCTTCACTTTGATATTCTTTCTTTCTTTCTTTCTTTCTTTCTTTCTTTCTTTCTTTCTTTCTTTCTTTCTTTTTTTTTTTCTTATTTCTCTCTTTCTTTCTTCCTTCCTTCCTTCCTTCCTTTCTTTCCTCCCTTCATTCTCTTTCTTTCTTTCTTTCTTTCTTTCTTTCTTTCTTTCTTTCTTTCTTTCTTTCTGTCTTTCTTTTTCATTCATTCATTCTCTTTCTTTTTTCCTTTCCTTTCCTTCCTTCCTTCCCTCTTTTCTTCCTTTCTCCCTTCCTTCCTTCCTTCTTTCCCCCTTCATAAAACTTGAATTATGTGATTTGCTCCTGAACTCACAAATTAGAATCTGTTCCTTCAATTTTATTTTATTTATTGATTTGTTTGTTTTATTTTTTGAGATGGGATTTCTCTGTTGTAACTCTAACTGTCCTGTAACTCACTCTGTAGACCAGGCTGGCATAGAACTCAACTGCCTCTGCTTTGGAGAGCTGGGATTAAACGTATGAACCACCACTGCCTGGCTGTTCCTACAATTTTAAACATGTATTGTTGTTGGGTATGAGGAGTGAATTTTCTTTTGTATATGATTTTTAATTTAATCATTCTCTGGTTTATAATTCGAATTCATTTGTCATTTCCAAAATTCAGAATTGCCAACATGATCTAGATGACGCTTACTTTTTGCAACTTCTTTTGTGATTGTTTATTTAGTTTCAAAACCACACTAGTCAATCTAACCTTCCAGTCTTCTGTAGGTAGTGATAAATTACTAATAGTAACTAGTTCATGCTATGTGAATAAATAGTAATCATGAGTAATAATACTAATGTGAATAAATAGTAATATGTGAACGCTAAGGACTCCCACAATGACTGTGGATCTGTCTGGTCCACTTGTGAAATAAACACTTTGAAGCATTAAGTATTAAAAAAAAATAAGACTAAAATTGCAATTTACTTTTATTAAGTTATTGTGGTTCTCATAATTATTTTCTTGTTTCTTTAATTCCATGGAATTAAATAACTCATGATTTGCTTTTTATTGTATATCAAATATCAATAAATATGATATTTTAGTGTAAACTTATCTGTAGATGGTACTCATTTTTCATGTGTACCCAAAGTTACTAAGAAAGGGGGTTATGTTCCTCATGAACCCAGAATCTATGAGGACAATTGAGTGGGGAAGTTTCTGCAAAAGTACATTAATGGCATAATGGTTGTGTGTTGATGTTATGCACGTATGAAAGTACAACACAATTTGGTGTTTGAGACTAAACAAATAAACCACTTTGGGTGTAAAGATTTGAAGTGTGCTAAAGATGCCATTCTATGAATGTCTCAGTATTAAAACTGTAATTAATAGTGCTAGCCCACTGAGCTGTCTCCCCAGGGCTCTCTCCTATCCTAATTCTTAAGGGAATTAAGATGGAACTTAATTTCCTTAAGACTAAAAACGTCTCAGTGAAATAGCTACAATTATTATATCTCCATTATGGATAAGAGAACTAAGATTTGGATAATTTAAAGGATTTTCAAGGTCTCAGACAGAGAAAGTAGTAAAAATAGAATTTAAATCTAGGTATTAGATTCCACTGCCAACAATCTTAAAGATTTATACCATATACCAATTAACTAAGTAGAGTAGAAAAATTTTAGATCTACTGCTCTCATAGAAGGTCTACAGATTAAGTATGTGTTCCTATGTCCTTGGTATGAATGATTAGCTTACTAAATAGTTCCTTGCTAGTGTCATACGGACACAAAGGCAAAGGCAGCACGGACGGGTGCTGACAAAATCCCCAAGCTGAGGAGAGCCTATTATGATTTTACATTTTATTATTTGTTTTCATTTCAAGAACTTGCATGTCACATTCTGTGAAAGGAAGACAGCATTAAAACAAGCCCTCAGGAGAAACGTTACAGTTGACGATGTCAGCTGCTGCTGTCACTGTGGAAATGGAAACACGTGAATATTTCAGGTCCTCACCCAGCCCTCAAGTGCTTATGGGCAAATGGCTTATTTGAAACTATTTAAACCACTTTGACTTGCACTACCATGGTATGTCTGAGTTATGGCCCAAAGCCAGCATCTTTCCCCTCCTACTTTGGTCCCTAGTTGAATTCAAACTTTAAACTTGTGCTTCCAATGCAGCCAGTTTTTGTTTCATCTCTCCTTGCAGACTTAGAGAAAATCCTTGCCTACAATATTGTTACTTGTGGGTATGCTGTATGGAAACAAAGCAAGCTTTCCAAAATGGGAACTTTGCTTTGGTGACTTAGAGTTCCTTTAAAAGACTGACATCGATTTTAAGAGAACATCCCCAGTGATCCTCTCATTCCTTTGATCTTTGTACACTGTACTAATTGCTCAGTAAACCTTTCCACCTGGAAAAATCTAACCCTTGTCTTCAAATTTCCAGTCTTTCCACGATCTTGGAGATATTTGTAGATTGGAAATTAACCAAGGTATTTTTCATTCTTTCAGACTTTGTTAATGACATTTTTTCCTTCAGGAAAATCTTTCCCTATCCTACCAAGCGAAATTTGACAAAGCTTTACCTGAATTGTAAAGTCCAACTCAAGCACTATTCTGGAAAGGGGCACTTTCTCAATTTGCATTCACAATTTTCTTTTAAAACTTCTAAGGAAAACATCATCCAAACCTTGCATAATCTAGTATAATTAGTCATCTGGGTATACACCCAAAGGAGGGGGTGCCAGCACCCATACCACACCTCACTTAGCTAGTACAGAAGAATTTATATCTGTGCTCACTATATCTGGTACTGAATCCCAAATAAATAGGTTAAAAATCAATGGTTATGTTTTTGAGATTGGGAAAAAAATAAGAAGAAAGGAGAATCACAAGCCAAAATGCTCAGGGTCAAATCTAGGTTCTACCATTAGTGCTTTCTCTATTAAACAACTTAGTCTCTCTGAGTCACAGAAGAATATACTAGATTATTTCCAAGGAACCCTATGATGTTTAAAATGTGTTAGTTTGTGATTTCCCAAGTAATTTCTTCTATATAAAGTATAGTCACATCATAATCCAGCCTGAGAAATTCTTTTCTATTCTATATTATTTTAGGTTTGTGTGAAGTACATGCATATGATGTGTGTGTATGCTCTTGTGTGTGTGTGTGCATGTGAGAGCATGCTTTTGCCATGGCATATATGTGTAATCAGAGGACAATTACAGATGTCCATCTTCTGCCTTCTACTTTGTTTGAAGCAGGGTCTCTTATTATTCATCATGGTGGTTGCCAAGCTACGTGGTCTGTAAGATGCAGGGGATTTTCCTGTTTTCACTTTCTGTTTTGCCATAGGTACTTGGATTATGGATGTATGCTACCACATCTGGCTTTACATGAGTTTTGGGTTTCCATATTCCTGACATTACACTTGTATGTTGCATGTTCTATCCACTGAGCTATCTTCCCAACCCCAGAGAAACTATAATTTTTATGATGAATCATGAAGCCTCCTCATGTAGAGTCAGCTAATGAGATTCCTCAGGGTAATCCAACATGCTAACTTAATGCTCAGATTGACCAGAAAGACCCAGTCTAAGAAAGAATCTGAATGTCAATTTAGAGTGAAAGCAGCATGTGAATAGTTCCTAACAAAATCCAAGGTCTAACTCAGAATTCTGTCTACCAGAAATAACTCTTAGCAAATAAACTAATATTTTAAATATTTAACTGAATTGAAGAGACAGGGACAGACGTAATGAGGAGGAAAAGTAAGGAAAACAAGGGTATGTTTAAAGCTTCATCCAATGTCTTAAATGTGGGAGAAATAATCATATGGTTTGTGAGAGATGTGATAATTGTAGCATCTATGATTGTAGTTTGAATGTGCACATGGACACAGTTTGATTTTCTTTACTTTTATGATTCAGTCTAACATATATGTTGGATCTTCATTCTACCAGGTAGTAGATACTAAATCTTGGTCAACTTTTGGATCTACTCTTTTTGCTAAATTGTTACGTACGTATCAAAGAAATAGCTCATGGCATCCTTCAGGAAGCATCTGCTGCCATACTCATCCACGGAAAACCACACTTTTGAGTTGATCTGTGTGTTTTGCCATCAACAGGCCATCAGTTGTCCCTCACTCCATAGCCCGTAAGATCTCCTTGTGTCTCTACTGCCACTTGACTGCCTGCACAGCACTGAGCAACACAAAACCAGAATGCTAAACTCCTATTTCATCAGCAAGGCAGATGTTCCCACACTAGGTTTGCTTAGTGTAGAGGCTTTCTTAAGAAGCAACACAGAGGTCTTTCAGCTGTCTAATCCCATTTCTTTATGTGAAGAATCACTTTCCTTAAGGTTTGGGGTTTCAGTGGTCAAAGTGATACAGTAACATCTTTGTGATCTCGTGATATGTGCATATTCCTTGCTTTGGGGCTCAGTTATACCTTCGTTGGGTCTGGTTCCATTTCCTCGTTGCTGTGGAAGGAGCAATGATAGCCAGAGGCGTGCAAGTGTCTTGTAATAGGATACTCAGAAGTGGTGCAGAATTCTTTGAAGAAACATAACAATACTGTTATCACAGAAAGCCAACCATTCCTAGATATCATCAAGTATCTTAGCTCTCACACATTTCATACAACTGTGATTGTCTAGTAAATACCCTCCAAACAGTTTGAGCTGGTATCCAACCAGGCGGGACTCATTGCTGCTGATTAAAATGTTCTCTAAGCCTAGATTCATCTGTAGGCAGGATCTTTATGAACCTTCACACTTCACCCTCCAAAATCTTTTCTTGAAACCACCAGGCCATCTGACATAAGGGAAAAGCTCATGTGAGATTCTATGGCATCCCTTATCTGAACTGAGGACGCCTTCATAAGCACAGGCCACTGTATTAGCACATAACACATAAACTTCAAATTAAACTTCAAATTGGACTGGCTGAACAGAACAGGAACATGTTTCTTCTCAACACAGTGTACCATAGATGTTATTGGTTATTTGAGCAATTCCTTTCCTATAAACAGTGATTTGACGACCTAGAAGTGCTTCATGTTCAAGATTTGCCTCTTCATTTGTCTGGGCAGGACCTCTCGTTCCCTGCAGTTGGCAGGGAGGGTAAAGGGACTTAGTTATCCCATGGGTGGTGTTTATTTTTGACACACCAGACTTGGATATGGAGCATACCTTTTCCACTCACAACCCACATAGACACTTAATGTAGAGGGAGGGAGCCGTAGGATAAGTTGTGTGTCTGTTGGAAGAGGATACTGGTGCCAAACCATCTCATCTCTGACTCACTGTAAGGACCTATTTTTAAACTTTAAAAGACATAAGAATAGCCTTTTAAAATCATCCTTCTTTGTTATCCATTTTGTGTGTGTGTGCGTGTGTGTGTGTAGGTATGCATGTATGTATGTGTGTATGTGTGCACGTACATGTTCATGTGTCTGCATGTGGAGACCAGAGAACAACTTCAGGTGTCTGATATTTCAGACAGGGTTTTGCATTGGCTTGAGACTTACCCAGTTTGCTAGACTGGGTGGTCAGTGAGCTCCAAGGCTTCTCCCATCTCTGTCTACCTTCTCAGCTCTGAGATTTCAAGTCCAAGCTACAACTCCTGGCTTTGTTATACGGGTTCTAGAATCAAACTCTAGTCTTCTTACTTACAAGACCACCACTTCTAATTGCCCAGCCTCACCCCCATTTTCTTAATAGTTTCAATTTTTTTTTACTATAAAACGTATTTTATTTATTTGTATTTCGTTTTGTTTTATTTCATTGAATCTTACGAGTATGAATGTTTTACTTACATATATGTATGTACTCCTTGTGCATATCTTGTGTCCATGGGAGGGTCAGAAGAGAACATCGAATCCTCCAGGTGTTTGTAAGCCTCATGGCGTTAATGCTGGAAACTGAGCCTGTGTTCTTAGCAAAAACTGCAATAATTCTTAACTGCTGCGTCATCAGCCCCACTGAAATACATTTTAAATAATAAAACATAGAAAAAAATGAGTATTGTCTCTGATCTGCTACTACATAGTTGTATAAACTCGGTTAATATAGTTTCTCTCTGAGCATTTTCCAGCATTCATACAGAGACATTAGCAATGGCTTGCATTGTAGAGGTGGGGAAAGCTTTAATAAAAGAAGACAAGCATATTAGAAAATGGTCAGTGATATAAGGTGAAAACTTAATAAATGGTAAAAAGAAAGAAAAACATAAAATAGGGAGATAATGAGGGTTTTTATTTTTGTTTAATTGTTTTTCTTGTTGTTGCTTTTAACTGCTAAGTCACCCACTATTACTTAAGCTTGCTACTGCAAACCAAGCGTCTCTGCTCACATGTATCCTATTCTCTGAATGCCCTCACCAAAATCTACATGAAGCATTTTTATTAACTGCATCGATTCGGAATGTTCACGAATGTTGAAAGCCTAATAGACTCAGAAGCGGCTGACTTAAATCAGTTCCAGAAAGACAGAAAATGCTTGCAGGTGTGGATAGTACCCATTGCAGCCCGTGCACGCGACGTTTCAGATGAATCTTTTTCTTTTAGGAAGGGATTCAGTAAGAAGGGTTTTGTTATTGTTTTGACACCTTGTTTTTGTTTCCTTTTACTTTGCCCGACCTTTTTTTTTTTTTTTTTGCCTTAAATGGTATGCACATGTGATCTCCAAATGCTTGGAAATGAGGATCTGTCAAGGTGACCCTGGTCTGCTGTTTTCCCTGAGGCCTGAGCGACCCAGCTGGAAGAGAGAGCAGCTGCTCTGAGGCCCTCGTTTAGGACGCTCAAAGCACACTGTTGATTTATCCTCTTCTAAGTACAGAAATTTCAAGATCTCGTGGAATGGGATGCGACCCATCTACTTTATATTTGGATACCACTTTTACTGAAGATAGATCCCGGGGTGGGGTAGGATGAAGAGAAGGATGAAGTGAGAGCCTGCTGATGCCAGGTCAAGGGTATCCATATTTTTAGAGCACCTTTCGCTTCCAAGAATATGTCCAAAGTCCCTCTGTATGCTCGGCCATATCAACCTCTCAGAAGTAAAACAGCTTAAAAGAAAGTTAAGAGGCGTTTTCCTTTAAGGAGAGGAGAAGAACCTGGTTGAGAGTCAGATGTACCCAGCTCTGTGGATACTCTCCCTGAAGAGAACTTTCATCCCGGGTGGAAGGCAGCCACCATTCCACTGTCCTGCTAACCACCTATTTTTATATTCAGGAAGTAGTTATTGCAGAATCATGAGAATTGGAGACGGAAAGAATTCACTAAGCAATCCATTCCAGCTTGAAGCCACTTAGGAAGAAATTTTAGTCTGTTCTCCAAAGGTGTTTTGGGGCCACCAAATTCCTTTCACTATGTGCTGAGCCAAATTCACCTAAAGCAAACATGGTGCTAATTTCATAAACAAAAGCATAAACGTACTTAAAAGTCTTTACATAGATTTAAGTGGCTTGACTCATCATGAATAAGATATTTTTTCTACATTTATTACATATACCAAACCATAGTATATGTTGAAAATATATACACATTTAAAGATATTTTTAAAATACATGTAAAGTACATAAATCAATAAGCAATGAGACAAAAATCAAAATTTATATGACAGATAATTACCTTGGTGATAATGAGATCCATGTAATCAATATTACTCTGAATATTTGGGTAATATTCAAGTTAGAATTATGGAACCTGAATATCAGGAAGAAATTGTCTCTAAATAGGCTTCATAATTTACCTAATAATACCAGGAAGATTCAGAGAAATTACAGTCTCCCAGGAAAGTATTAATAGGATTTCTCTTGGATTCCTGCTAAGACTCCATGCACTGAAGACAAATACTGTTGATTGACATGTACTCTTCAAGTATCTGATGAAAATTTTTCACTCTTGTTGCTCAGTTGTGTCAGCAGGTCTTGGCATGGTATCTGGTGAACTAAAAGCCTAAAAACTAACCTATCTTTGAGTTAAATTCTGTATGAAGTGGTTAAGCTTGGGAAATTCATGTGGTTGAAAATTACATTGGTCCTAGGCTAGTTAAAGAAAGGTGGCCCCTAAGGAAGGAAAGCAACAGTGAGATATTTCAGTATTAGTATGATCTCTGTCTTTGAACTGTTGGGTGAATTATGATAATTACCAGACTTCTATAAAATGAAACACTTTAATTAAATCATTTATAATCCCTTTGAGCTCTCCAGTAGTTTACCCAGCCTAGCAATTCCTGTTCAATAAATACTTTCTGAAGGAATGTTGCATACATTTTTCAGTGAATTATTTTTCATCATAAGAAGTTTAGAGATGTTTGTCATTGGGTGAAATTATCTAGACATATTGATTTATTTTATGAATCACTGTATTCTTTATAATGTTTCTGAAATATGTCCTAATGCTCTAGGGAGAATACACACACACACACACACACACACACACACACACACATATGATACAAAAATATAAATGAAAAATACTGTGCAAAATTTAATAAAACCCATGGCAATTATCAAGGTTCTCCAGCCAAACAGAGCAAATAGAATTTTCTTATGTGAATGTGCTTTCAGAAGGGTTACTAGCAGTGTGGGGCTTCTGCGTGATTAAACTAAAGGCTTTCATCAAGCTTACTAGTTTTACTCACTGTGTCACCTCCATCACCACATTCTTCATGAGTCTGTACTAACTTTCCTTAGAGTTGGGTTCACTCAGAATACAGACCTGAAGGAAAAAAGACATAAAGGGTCTAATCACTTCCATTCTGTCTCACATTAATTCTGTGATATGAGTTCCTTTCATGTATCTGCTCCAGTTTAGTACTCTTCCCACTCCTGTGGGATTACTGCTTATCAGGCTGCCTCCCTCAGATCTTCCTTAGAAGTGCTACCTTCTGCATAAGCTTCATTGGCTGATTTACTTACAGTGTCCTAATCTCTTTCTTATACTGTCTAGTTTTACAATTCCAGCAAGAAGCTCAGAATCTCCCTATATCCAACTCAGACTGTTATGTAGGACAACCACAGGATTCAAATACTCAGTGGAGTCTTCAAAATTCTGTAATTTTAAATTCACTGAAGATTAGTGATTGGAAATTAGCAAAGCCACTGTCTTCCACCAAGGATGCATAAAAAAGAAAGTAGGGGTGTTGTTTTCAAGGTCACTCATCTTGTTAGTGGCAGAACCAAAATTAGAACTTCAGTTTTGTGACTCCTAATATAGAGCTCTTTCCACTGAACAATTGTGTCTTTTCAGGGGATAAAGTTTTAAATACTCAGGATTGTTCAATACCTTTAAATGGCCTGGTGTAAATTCCAAGGACCATTAAGCTTCATTCCTCCTGGGGTCACACTGACACGCAGCCCTGGGCTATTCATCCTCAGACCCCTCAAGGGAAGAGGAAGGTTCCTGTTATTGACTGTGTGTACACTGGTTACTACAAGTATCTGCAGTTTTAAGGGCTCCTCATGGATCGCATTACCCTGCAAGTTGCCCTACAGTGACCCAGACACAACACTGACAGCTGTGGTGTAAATAAATAAAAACAGAGTATTTTGATCTTAATGGCAGCGGGGTGAGAGGTTGGGTATGAGAGGAGAGAGGCAGACAGAATGAAACAACCACAGCTGTGAAAAGAACAGTTGCAGGCCAGGAGAGAGGGAGAGAGAGAGAAGGGAGGAGCAAGAAGATTAGGCTTCCGCCAATGTCAGAAATGCCGGAGCCCTTGGAAAAGGGCACGCATACTTGGGACAGGTGGGAAGTGTTTACATTAAAACCAGAATATCAAATGCCTTGCTTAAGTACTGGCCAGATCGTTACAGACCCAAGTTGACCCAATGGGGAAAGTCAAAGTCCTCACTCCGCAAACAATCACAAACAAAGCTTCCAGAATTCTTTATATTCCGTTCAAATAACTGGATGTGAGTATGTGCATCGACAGAATATACAGAAGCCAGTGACTAACTGACTTCTGTGAAGTAGCACGGGCATTACTAAGGAAGAAATGTGTTTTTCCTAGCTCCATCAAATCTGATGAATCAGAAATGTGGACAGTTGAGCTGAATTCTATTTAACAAGCCTTTCCAGCAGACTACGGTGCATGTTCTACTCAGCACCTGTGCTGTGTGCAGGATGCAGCTCAGCTTCCTCACGGTTCTGAATAAATCCTTCACTCTGGCTCAACCATCACACCTTGGTCCATCAGGGTCATGCAGGACTCACATCATGTTACTACCAAGACTAAGTCTCCAACCAGAGCTGCTGTGGCAGGACAATGCATGATTAGTAGCACTAATAGCATAGGCACTAGAGTTTGGGAAAACCCCAAAACTCATGTATTCAGATTCGTGGTGTCCAATACACACCCCAGCCATGGTTTGCTGGCACTCAATGATGGTGTCCTCAGTCCTAAGGACACTTAAAATAGTTTCCTGCACTATATTCCATATAAGGCATGGAAAATATTTTCCAAACCATTAAGCTATTGAACTGGAGCACTGAACTGTCTAGAGAAGATTTAGAAATTTGGGCTAGAATGTAGGTCAATTTAACAGTAATAAAAATGTATTCTTTATCCCTTGACACTATTTTTTTAAGCACTGAGATATAATCACTTGGCGTACAGAGATCTAGTCACCAATTCTAGTTCCTCTGTAGACCTCTGACCTATGGCAAATAGCTTTGTTCTCTCGCACCAAAAGGGCTATTTTTTACCTCTAACAGAGATGTCTTTGTTCTGAAGTTGGCTGGTTAGTCAAGCCAACTAGATCAATTAACTACATGAGATTACCACGTTCAAATATCTGTGTGGCATGTATGGCTTGCTTCAAATTCTTTTATGAATCTGTTCATTGGTTTCCAGATAACTCTTGTGATTCACTCTGCATGACCTGGCACTGCAGATCAATCTTTCTTCTGGGGAAGACAGCTGGGTACACTATGCTCTATACCCAATAGTATTATGGCTCCAACTAGAAGAAAGTGGCAACATTATTAAAAAGAAGCTATTATTAACAAAGAACCTATTTCAAAGGAAGACTAGAAGAGACTTGGTAAGTCCAGAAACCTGTATTCTGACATCCTAAGACTTTTCATATGATGCTCTGCCCTCAAAAATTATCTCAACACATCCAAGTGGATTCTGAGTTTCCAGAAGACACAGTACTAAAATTACATAATATAATTACTTCCATTTTTATGAATATTGGTGTTAAGAGAGGAAGAAGTAATCATCAATGTAGTCCTGACGCTATGGAGATCTGTGCTAGGTGCTGTATGCATGAAAGACCATTTCACTGAGCCAGGGTGAAGGAATTTCGTTATCTACTGTTCTCATTCCATCAGTGGGAAACCTGAATTGTCATAGGACCTTCTCTTCTCTCATTTCCTTTCCTTCCTGCTTTGAATACCTAGAGGCAACGCATCTGAAAGGGAGGAGTCCTTGGGAGTTTTTCACTCCTACTACCCATATTGAAAATAACTGCCCTTGCAGATGATCACAATACAAGGAATAGCCCCAAAGAGCATGAAGCCAATCATTCTAACTGAAAGAATCCACCAAAAAGAATCTACACTTTCAGACTCTGGGGATCACAGATGGTTATTTGTAGTTATAAAGTAAAAATGTTGGTAAAATCTAATAGCGGCACTCAAGTTGCTACAGTGCCAAAGATAGATGAGTATGAGGGTGTGTGTGTGTGTGTGTGTGTAAAGAAACAGGTAGCACTAACTAGGAGTCAGCTTAAATGTCTTCCAGCCTGTGAGACTGCTTTTACAATCATAAAAGTAACTATATATATATGCATATACATATATGTATATACATACATATATATGTGAAAATAATATAATACCTAAGTGCCATTAAACATTAGGCTGTTCTACTTATACAATGGTGATGGTTCTTAGATTGTGGGAATCTTATTTTATAGCCCCTGAGCCTTAGTTTTCTACCACCAAACTGAGTATAATAAAATGTCCTTCATAGGCCTCATACACTAATCCGGAAAACAGTTGTAACAGTGGGTACAAGTGGAACCGATAAACTGCAGAATGTGATACAGAGTGAGAGCATGTGTTTTGATGAAATTGTCATCCCTGGTGGTATTGTAGGTAGGCCTAACCCAGGGGGACCAGAGTTGGCATTCTTAGTCCCTGAATCATCACACAAACCACCCTCAGTCATCTCAGTCATAAGGTAAAAGGCAAGTCTGAGCTATTCTTTGATTCATTGTGGTTTTATGCTCTTGAAAACCAACCACACCTACCTACAGAAGAAGCAAAAATTTATGGGAAACATATATGAAACATTTTTTCTATTGAATATACCAACCTTCGGTTCAACTCCTTCATGATAAGGGTGGGTTGAATTTGTTAGCAGCTTGCTTCTGGTTTCTTCCCTTGCATAACCCTGGAGAGTCCTAATTTAGCCTCAGTCTTTAATGAAGATGCAAACCTTGCACATCAGACCAAAGAACCCTTGTTCTTCACCAACCTCCAATCAGCACAGCTTGAGCTTCCAAAGCTACACAAAGGATGTTAGTGTTTCCTACATTTAATGACCAGGCAGAGGTACCCAGGACTCATTCTAGACTCATTACCATAATCCATTTTAAGAGCACAGAGACCACAAAGCTATTGCTGTGTGTGCTGTTCAGGTACCGCACTGAAGCTGGGTTCCTGGATGCTTGCAGAGCCAGGGAACTGTGGAAAAGCACAAGCCTCCAGGAGCCCGTGGGGGAACTGCTGGAATGTTGTTTATCTTCAGACCGCAACAACTGCTCCAGTGTTTCACAACAGGAACGTCTGACCCAAAGCTCAGACATTGAAGGCTTAGAGAAGCAAGGCCTGAAATAACCTCCACTTCTCTACTACCTTCTATCTCCTCACCCTGGAGAACCCTTTTACCTCCCGACAGTACAGTTTGATGGGGGGCTGAGCCCTTGGAATAGACAAAACTTTTGGAGAAGCATATAGTTGCTTAATTCTCCAGCTGATAATTCCAAACAGGAACTGTCCTGGTTTGGGGCCTTTGCTAGTGATGGAGAAGACAGGAAGTATGTCTTCTCACTATCATACCAGTGCAGATCTTAAGCATTGGCCTTTCCAGCATAGCATATGTGCTTTTAATTTAATTTGTTTTAATAAACAAAACATATTTGTTTTTTTTTTCTCTCTTACATAAAAGGAGAGAGTGTTGTTAAGTCCAATTCCAAAGTCAAGACAAAGCCTGGTAACTGTTCCACATGATTTGGAGAAGAAACGTTATTGAAGGTACTAATTAGAACTCTGTGTTCTCGGACACTTCGGTTACTCTTTATGTGCAAATGTTCAAAAAATGACGAGGGCGCCTGTTTGAGACCCAAAGTGAACAGGTACCCCAAGCTCTGGAAGCCTTTGAGTCTCCATGGGAAAGAGCACAGGAACCTTAACTCGCTGCAAGCAGGTAATTGTTGAAGAAAACAGCTGTGCAATGTAGATGATGCAGATGTGCTTGCACCCTGCAGGAGCTCTAATAGAGATGCTCTCCTATCATATTTATGAACAAATCCTGTCACCTCAACTGCTTTTGCACAATCTACTTGAAGTTGGCTTTTCTGTGAAGAAAAGAACAAAACTGGGAAGAAGAGAAAAATAGTTTTCTCAGGGCATGCCAGAACAGAGAAGCAATTTCCCCAAAGAAAGACCATGATGGTTTACGAAAAGAGAAACTATTTCGTCTCCAGAACTTTCTTAGAAACATTTAACGCCTACTACAGTGACGGGTCGCAATAACCTTACTTCTGGACAAATTAAAAAATGAAGCCGTTCTTTTAGCCAACAAACCAACCATGGCCCATGAGAGACAAACAAATAAGCTTTATCCACTGTTATTCACTCTAGAAAAGCCCAGAGACGTGCAGAGAACACAGAATTAAATGATCAACTCTGAAAAAATAAAATGAGGGCTAGAGTAATCCGGAAAAGGAAATGACAGCAGGTTTCAGGAAGACTGCCAGGAAATAAGTAGCACGTGATCTCAGCCTGAAGATTTGACTGTGGCACAAAAAGGGGCACTTTTCAAAGACAGTGAAAGCCATGGCAAAAGCAAGGAAATATGGATAGGGAATGACAGCTCTTGGTTGCCACCATGGTCGCTGAGCATCTCAGTCTCAAAGCTCCCCAGAGGAATCCATCCTCACATGCCCGGGACAACCCGTGGAGTCTCTGTACGCCACAGTGAACAGGTTTAAGGCACAGGGTATGTCTCCAAATGTGTGAATTTAAGCCTTAATTCTGTTTTTGGTCACACTACTATTAAGCAGGTTTTCTGGCTTTTCAAGCCTTTAAGCCTCTCTTCTATCCCACGAGGATCATTAAAATACCCACTGTGGAATTTAAATAATGGAAAATGCCTGACACAGTGCCTGGAATACCTAACAGAGGGGTACTGTTATTACTTGTTTTCCTTCCCCTATTAGATGGAGAAAAGACAGTGACCGATATGCTCTTGTTATGTTCACATAGCCCAGAATCTAGAAGTGCTTTTTAAACTCCCACAAACACTTGAATGGATGAGTGACTGGCTTAGCAATAATGAGAACAGCAAATATCAGATCTAAAATTTCCTCTTAGCACATTTGACTTTGACTCTTATCATGGAGCAGTGCATCCCCTGGAAAGCATTTATAGTTCATGGCTGCAGCAGGCATTCTGACTATGGTAGCATAGATGTACATAGACAACTGGACAGTGCAGATGCCGAGACCCAGGCATTTCTGAGCACCACTGTGGCCTTCCTCTCTGGAAGATGTTTGCTTGGCCTGTGGCTGAATTCTACCAACTGGAAAACAACAAAATAATTACAGTGACCACTTAAAAGAGTACATAGATGACTCAAAAAACTCCTTGAAAGGGTAATTGATTAAATTGTTACTAGATAATTAGGTGGGACCAGATCCATAGAGAACTGTAAGCAACTGACATTTTAGCAAGCCACCATGTGATTTTTTAATACTGTCTCTGAATTCAAAATTAATAAAAAAAGGCCAATGGTGTTAGTAATGTGCTCTTCAAAACTTTCAGATAATTATATAGCAAATTCAAACACATAATATATAACTCATTCTTTTTTAATAAGACTCTGGGTACATGAAAACATGTGCTCCTTTCTATGGTGTCATGCAGGCCAGCTAAAAATGTTTGGCAGCAGACGAGTGTAACAGGAAAGGACACAAAGGTGAGCCTTGTACAGAAGGGGGAAAATATTTAGAGGAACAATTGTGGAGAATTTTTGTTGTTATTACTGTAAAACTTCAGAGATGGATCAGTGGGTTAGAGCACTCTTTGCTTTTGTAGAGGACCTAGGTTCAATGCCTGTCACCCACATGGTGGGTCACAACCCCTATAACTCCAGTTACAGGAAATCCAACACCCTCTTCAGGTCTCACCAAGCACGAGGCATACATGTAGTTCATACATGCAGTCAAACTCTCGTACATATAAAATAAAATAGATAAAACTAAAACCTATTTTGAATTTAAATTATTACTGAAAATATTGCTATACCTTACAAAACATTGGCCATTTCTATATAATAGATCCTAAAAAGACATTTTTGTATAAAAACTCACAATTGTTTGAAAAACCATTGTAGGACATTATACTTTCTACTCTGTATATGAGGGGCTCTGATCCTGACATCTGCATCAGAGAATCTATTAGATTTTTTTAAATAATAAGAAGAAGTGGAAAGACTCCACCTTCCATTAGCAAGTTTAATAATTGGCACAACTCATAACTGTATATGGCATAGCTCATACAGTGAACATTAAAATATAATTTACACTGCAACACTGATAAATCTAAAATATAGATGCTTAATGAATGAATAAAGTCCCCAAAATGCATACTGCACAGATCAATTTATATTTAGTCCTAGAAGAGACAAAAGCACTTATAGTGACAGGAATCTGAAGCTGGACAAGAGGAGGCCTTCTACAAAATGCACAAGAATATTCTGAGGAACACCATCTTCTGAGTCTCTTCTGGAGTGGGGGTTACATGGGTGCATGAACTTCCAAAGCTCTAACTGTATCTCCATGAAGCCTTCTGAAAAAGGAGTAAGGCCAGGAAGAGAGTCGATGAGCACCAAGGTGCAACATGGTTCAGATTCTCTCTGGCCTTATATTCTTACAAGATTTCTTCTCATTACACGGCTCTGTATCATTTGATTTTTCTCTTCTCATTTTCATAAGTGCTGTGCTCTAACTGGATACTGCACATTTAAGAGTCTGTAGACACCTTGTATGACTCTCCGAATAAAATTGTAAATCTTTGTGTTAGTGTGTAAGGTCCTTTAATATCTCTGATCCTTTCTGAAATCATTTTAAAACTACCAAACCTGCCAAAACTTTCATCACAGATACCTCTACATCATTTACCTCTTTCTCCACTTGGGCAGAAACCATACTACGATTCCTACCTCACACTCAGACCTTAAAATGCCCTTCTCTCTGCCAGACCCAATCCCCCCTTCTGCCTCTTTCTGTATCCACCTTAGTATCTCTACAGCTTGGTCTTTATCAGTCATCTGAAATCTACAAATGTCTTCACCCCATCATACTTCTGCTGAAGCATATCATATACAATATACTTATTGTTGGCTTCTGAATTTTCCCTTCCATAAGAGCTCCTTGAAGACAGAACGTTACCCAATTAACCTATTATCTCACAGTGACTAACACCAGATAATAAGAACTATAAAAGGTTTTGCTAAGTGACTGAGTATGAAAAATTAAATTTCTGGGGTGGAGGACTGCCTAACAGTTAACCTCTAAAACTCATAGGAGTGTAGGGCAGAGCTGAGGCAGGATCCTCAGGGTGAATTTCACATATGCCTTAGCAGGACGAAATAGTCTTTGTGCTGTAGATGTGTTTGAGGCCAACCCAAGGACAGGGACTGTAATTTTGCTGTGTTGATGTCAGTGGAAATCAAGATACATTTGCATGAGACAATAATCACATAACTGCCTTGCTGCTAAGCACACTAATATTTTGGCCTTTTCTAAGCAGACTGCAATGTAGTTAGGAGACATTTGAAAAATGACACCCCACAGTAAATTTCAGCTTTGTGGCCTTTTCTTAATCTCATATTCTGATCCCTTAAAACCTCCCTTAGAAACACTCTTCTGTCCTATTTTTCTGTGTTTATAGAATGAGATGGAGAACTCCCTTTTGAGGCTCCTACCTGGCAAACCATCCTCAACTTATTTAGGCAATATTTAAGTCCTCATGTTTAAAATAAACCCACAATTTCTGGTCAATCCAGCTAGTGAAAGTCTATGCTGGATTATACAGCCATTGTTCTTTGCAGAGACAGATTAGTAGAAATTTTCTTTTTGAGCTTTTTTCTTATTTTCTTTCTTTCCCATATCCTGCTGATCCTTCATAGATGGCACAGTCTCCACCTTCCTGCCCTCACTGGCTAGTACAAGGTCAAGTTTGGAAGGAGCCTGAAACTGAATCCTACCTCTATGTCCCCACCAAATAGCCATTGATTGCTGTGGGAACTCCTCCACAGAGCTTTCTGCCACTTAGAGGTGGCTTATGGCCATTGTTGAACAACATTGGCTATTTTACCTCACCAAAAAGCTTACCCAGAAACTTCCATATATGAGCCTGAGCCCATCCTTTGGGGCCACAGAATACAAGTGTAAGATACATGAAACTAATAATGACAATTTCACTGAGTCTTTAGCAAGTTATTTCTCTGTGGTTTGAGTCACCTTTCTCTAAGCTAACTTCTTCAATGCCACTCAGAAGTTGGACTATTGGACCCATAAGTGGCCATTCAGAACACAAAAAGTAGAAGAATTTTCTGTATTTTCCCCTCAACTGGCATGGGCGCACATCTCTTTGTTTTTTCCTTCTTTCTTTTTTGCTTTTTTTTGGGGGGGGGGGAGTGGTGGCTCCCATTTTTCATTCTGTTTTTAAATATGTCTTTCAGCTTAGCCTTTAATTATTCTTATACTTTAATCATATTATCTTCCCATTTAAAGTAATTTACTAAGAATTTAAATTGGAGAATGAAGATGCTGTACATATCTACTATGGAATACTATTCAGCTACCAAAAACGGAGAATTATAAAATTTATAGGTAAGTAGACAAAATTAGAAAACATCAAATTGAATGAGGTAAGCTAGTTCCCGAAAGACAAAACATTGCATGCTCTTTCCCATCATTTAGTTTCTAGCTTCAGATCTTCAGATATGAGTCTATGACCTGGGGTAACTGCATAAACTGGAAAAGTAAATGGGTCCATGGTTTGGGGAGCAATGCAGAAGAAGAGAGATGGATACAAGTGATTTAAATAGGGAGATGGAAAAAATAGGGGACCTTTAATGGGGAGGGGAGACAGATCAATGCAAAAATGGAGAGGAGGGCAAAATAACAATATGGATGTCTGAAAAAGTCTTAAGGAATCATTATTGTCCACTTACTAGAATTACACGTAGTACATATAAGTCTGTGTATATACAGTTTAAGTAAAATTTCCCTTCTAGGCTGACAATGTTCTCCCAAAGAACCATAGACTATTTAACAAAAACCCCAATACCAGAAATAAGAAGCCATTTGAGTTGTTGGTCAGGGTTGTTCCCCAAATGCCTCCAACACTGTAGGCTATTGCTTTTGCCATTTATCGCCTTCCAGAGGAAGTCTCCATTGCTGAAAATACTATGTGCTGTGGACACAGGACCTGGAAGATCCAAGAAGAATCTGATCGGAAAGCCTCCCCCCTGAGGACTAGCTTTCATGGTACCAAAGGGTGCCACTCGAGCTTCCAAAGGAGGGAAGCAACCAATGGATGGTCCTACTCAGCTATTATGCTTTAGAACTACAATAATGACCACCATAAGGGTGCAGTGGTGATATGTATGGCTTAGCAGTGACCCACAGCTCTCTAATTGAACATAAAGCCTACTCAACAAGAGGAAATTATGCCTGGTACTGAAAAACCTAGCCAATTATCTGGGACTAGTAAAGTCACGGATATTGGAGGAGAACTTAACAATGGCCACTTTACTAAACTAGCAGATTCCTAACTGTATTCTAAGCATTTGTCCTTATACCCACAGTATAGCATAGTCCTCAGTCCTCATCAAGGAGGTTTCTCTTTGCAACAGATGGAGGTCATTACAGAAAACCACAACTGATCAAAATGCAGTAAAAAAGGCGACCTTGTGGTGCCTAGCCCCAACTGATACAACTACAACACAACTACAACTCCAGCGTGTGAGGCTCAGTGATCACTGCAGAAGGGATGGCAGAAAGATTCTAAGAGCTAGAAGAGCAGAAATTGTCCTTTCTGGGCTGGTCAATTTTATATCAACTTACCTCAAAACTAGAGTCAGTTTAGAAAATGAAATCCCACCAAATTAGCCTGTGATCATTTTCTTGAATGGTGATTGATATGGGAGGCCCCAGCTCACTGTGAGCAGGGCCATACCTGGACTGGTGACCCTGGGTGCCGTACGAGAGTAGACTGAGCAAGCCATGGAGAGCAAACCAGGAAGCAGCATTCTTTCATGGCTTCTGCTTCAGTTCCTGCCTCCAGGTTGCTGCCTTGAATTCCTGCCCTTACTGATGATGGACTGTGTGGTAGAACTATAAACTGAAATAAACCCTTTCCTCCTCAGGTTGATTGTAGTCATGATCTTTATTAAAACAATGAAAATCCTAAGGCTCTGTGAGATTGCATCTCCTATGGCAGAGACACTATAGTCATGGGGTCTCACCAAACTGAACAAGACCTGAACTGGGACAATACCCAGTAGGCATGCTAAAGTGGAAGAGAGATATCTCATGGAGTCTCAACACCAGAAAAAAAGTTACAGGAAACTAAGGACTGCTCAAAGCAGGAAAAATAGTCTTCCCCAGGAAAGAACCTATGAATTGGTGATCCATCACCATGTTGTCAGCCCTAAAATCATATACATACAAGTAGCATTATACAGACTGAGAAAGTTGTATTTTGTGTGTGTGTGTGTGTGTATGTGTACGCACTCACACGAGAGCACATGTGTTTTTGTAGCAACAGATAAATAAATAGAAGAATTTGAAAGACAACAAGAGGAGCATGGGAAGGGTTGGAGAGGAAAAGAGAATGGGGGAAATTATATCATGCAGCAGTACACTACAATCTTTTACCCTCTATTTAGGGAAGGAAGAAAGAAAAATAGAAATCTTCACTGCTTTTACAAGCGGGCTTAATACAGAAATAGAGGCCTCTTTTTAGGCTGTCCTAAGCTTGAATCTCTCCAACCTTTGTTCTCACACTAACTAACAGCAACCCAACCAATAAACCACCAACCAACGCCCAACCGAACTCTTGGGGCTTCAGACATTTTATGCCCTAAGCCAAAAGTTCCCATAAACCCATGTGGCACGAAATCCCAAAGACAAGCTACAGGTGCTAGAACAACTGAACTCAACCAAACTATAGCCACCTGCATCAAGCATTCCAATTCCAACTTGTAAACAACTGTACCACAGCTTGGGTGGGAACACGAGCATCTAGTGACTAGTCAGTTAAACCAAAAAGCTTTTCTTAACATAAAAATTCCAAGTGTTCCTCTACAGTATCATTATATTTTAATTTCAAAAGATAAAACAATTACAAGAAAAAATATAGTACATTTGATACTGCTAATCCACAAAACCAAGATAAATAAAGAAATCCATACTTTACCACTATACAATACTTATTTAAGCCCCAGGTCTGGTGGCAAAAATTATTATTTGGGGTTCTTTGAACTTTTAAATTTGAACTATGATTTCCTGCCTGTGTCTTTTCAGGAATGAGTCTGAGCACTGAAAGGCTCATGGCACATGGTAGGGAAAGTGTCTTACACTAAGCCAGTATTAGTGAAGAGATTTGCATTTCTACCAACCTGTGTGAGTGCTCCATGCTAGCTGCTTTATTTCCTCATTGACCTATCTATGTGCTACACCAGACTGCACCTCCTTCCATCCATAACTTTTTCAAGATCAAGTCTTGGTATCTTATAACACAACTTTCTTCTCAATCTTCCACCCTGTAAATGGCAACTCTGCTTCTAGTCATTTTTTTGCCGAAAGTTTGAAGTTATCTTTGACTGTTCTTCTTCTCACAGCCCACATTTATTCTCATAAAACAATATCACCCCTGGCTTCCAAACGTTCAGAGACTAAACCATTATATGAATCCACACTATAACAATCTAACCCAAATGATTATATCTGGATTACTGACACAGCCTCTTTAGTACTATTTCAGCTTATTTCTTAACTCCTACAAATGTTTAACTCAAACATCAAAAGTAATCTTGCTCAACACTAAGTCACCTCATGCTGTCCCTTTGCTTAAATAGCAGAAGTCTTCCCATCTCACTAATAAGAGTCAAAAGTGAATGCTGACAGTGTCCTGCATCTTAGTTCACAGGGCACAACTGACCTTGGCATCCTCTCCTCTCACTATTTGACCATGACTTTGCTGTCCTCCCTTGGTTGCTCCAGCACATGGAGCACAGGGACTACTTCCCAGCCTTGTGTTCATTGTTCCCAGATGTGGTATGGTTCTGTTTTCACCCACTGGGAGTTGAAGCTCCCCTATATGAATTTATAATTAACTGCTCCCTTCCCAGCAATCTCCTCTCAACTTCCTTTCTGTAGAACTATCCACTTCCTAATGTATAACCTTGTTGTGTTAGTCTCTATTCCTCTCTCTCTACTTCCCATCAGCAAAAAGTCACTAAAGTAGAGATTTTTCTTTTTCCTATTACTGCACGTTAGAACAGAATCTTGTATATAAGTCACCCCTCAAAATGTTTGGCTAATCCAGATGTTAAAAGTTCTTGCCATGTGTTCCCCTTCTAATTCTGCTTCAGTGGTACCTCTTATTGATAATGGGATTTTCCCAGGTCTACAAAGTGCTGCCCCAAACCTTCTGGATATTTGCTATGCTGACTTTGAGTTTTGGGTTTCTAGTTATTTATATATATATATATATATATATATATATATATATATATATATATACACATACACACACACACACACACATACACACACACACATACACACATACATACATATACATACACACACATATGTATATGTATACATATATGTATATGTTATATATGTATATATACACATATATACATATATATATATACATACACACACACACACACATGCATGCACACACACTAGATGTATAGATGTGTACTAGTCTTTGCTCAGTGTTATTCTCCCATGTTGTCCTGTGTTGTCCTGTTACCCTGTGCCCAAGCCAGAATCTACGCATGGAATAGGCTTCAGTTCTTTTATCTCAGTTCATGCTATTTAAGAGAAGTTTATTCAACAACCATTAAGTCCCTGGAATTTAACCAATGAGTGGAGAAAATTGTCTTCTCAGAACTCTTGATAAGTTTCCACAGCTTACTCAGCCTTTTCCCAGATGTACATTTTCAACCAGGCAGAGTCAATATGAAAGCATTCTATGGAAACTATGGTTATAACTTATATACTGCAAACATCATTATTGTTGTTCAAAATACCCAGATTCTTACAAGTTCCAAAGCATTTCCTGTCAAGGGTTTCATTCCTGTTATGGGCTTTTGAAAGTTAAAAATGTATGTTTCTTCCTTTCATGTATTAGAACTTGTACACTAGGAAGTTACTCTGAAGTCATGAGGCTGGAGAGGAGACTCCTAAACTAGAAATAAGATAAACATATCCATTACTTTACAAACATCATATTCAACTTTGCAGCATAGGAAAAAATAAAATAAAATAAAATGCTCAGGAGTCAATGGCAGGAGAGAGAGGAGCCAAGCAGCAGAGTCAAGATTCTATATCATGCATAGTCTAAGGTTCTCTATGCTCATTCTTTAAGTCAATCTGTGCCCCTCATGCAGGATCCCAAGCATATGATAAGAGTAGTCTGCATTTGAATGCAGGACCTATTGGTTTTAGATTATTAATCTCCTGTGGAGTAAAAGTCACATGACTCAGTACTTCCAGGTGACTTCTCCTGTCCAGAAAAAAACTGCTTTGTTCCCTAGGATCTTAGATAGTGTCTAGTTGTCACTTGGAAGCATCAGGAAAGCACCAAGAATAGGGACAGGTCAGAAGTGCACAGTCAGGATGAGGGAGAAGATACAGCATCATAAGAGAGAATAGAATGATGGTGAGAAAAAAATCCTTTAGAGACCCATGGAGTCATAAGGCATGGAGGAGGAGGATTTAAGCAGGGGCATCATTTTATTATACCCCCAGCACATCTCTCCTCTACACCCCAATTTTACTATAATCCACTGTGAGCTCAGGTAATGCAAACTCATTTTTATATCACCAAAGGGGATTAGGAAGGCAAATCTTCCAAGGAAAAAATATTCATGACACATTTAGAAACCAAATGCCACATAAATGATTTCATCCCTTCTTTTGTATTATTCATGCCCCAGGTCTCCATCATGGTCATGAAAAGTGAAAGTTAATGAACGATGCTCAGCTCTTACTGGTCCAGAGGCAACCTAGGATTACTTTGAGGGGTTCACAAAGGGGAAAGCCAAAGATCTTTGTGGTAATTAAAATCAAAAACCTTCCTCAATCATTTTTAATTGAAAATAACTTTTCCATACAATATATTGTGGTTACAGTTCCCACTCTCCCAGCTCCACGAAGAGCCTCCCCGCACACTCAAATCCACACCCTTTATTTCTCGATCATTAAAATACAAAAAGGCATCCAAAATAATAATAATAATAAAATGAAAACAAACAAACTAGAATAGGACAAAACAAACAGAAAAAAAGAAGAGCTGAAGAAAAAGCACCAAAAAACCCACATACAGACACATTTGAACACACAGAAGACTCATAAAAACAAAATCAGAAACCATGATACAATATAAACCAAAAAAGTTCAAAGTTCCTTTTAAGAAACAGTCTCCTTTCTCCCTCTCTCTCTCCCTCCCCCTCTCTCTTTGTCACACACACACACACACACACACACACACACACACACACACGCGCGCATTTAATTACATGAGAAACCAAAGCAAATATTGTTACCAAAGGGGAATCAGGCCAATGGGAACACGCTGTGTATTTATTACACTTCCTCCTTCTCTATTAGAGGCCCTCCTTTGAGAACCATGCGGTAGAACACTGATAAAATACTTTCTGTCACCAAACTGTAAGGCCGATGGCTGAAAATGGGACTCTGGAGATGGCTGAGTCAGAAAAGTGCTCATCACACCAACGTGAGTGAGTCTCCATCCCCTGCACCCACACAATAGAGCTAGGCATGGCAGACTGTTCCATAGTCACAGCACTGTGGAGGCAAGAACAGGGAAGATCCCTGGTGTTTACTGACAAGCCAGCAAGCTCCGGATTCTGTGAGAACAGGTAGGGAGCGAGTGAGAACGTTTTACACTGATCTCTGCCCTTCACACTCACATATCCTCCCACGTATCTGTGGGCACACCCGCATATTTACCTGCACACATGTTTATTATAAATGAAGAAATAAAGGAACGTATGGAAGAAAATCGTAAGAAGAATACTGTATGATTTGTAAAACTTGTATGAGGTTCCAAATATCAGTGTCCCTGTCTGAAACACAGGCATACTCCCCCATACTGTCTGTAGCTACTGTCCAGCAGCTGAAAGAGGTAAGTACAGCCTGGAGAGACTCATTTTGTGTCTGCCTAGAGAGAAAATGTTGTTGACCTGTAATGGAAATCTGAACCTTCTTTAAAGATAAGCAACTTTAAACCAGGGAGATGTTCCATCTCAAAGTCTCACAACTAGTATACATTAGAAACTATTCTAGAGTTCAATCACCTTAATCCCACTTGGGTTTTTCTCATTGCTATATACCGTGAGCACCCCAGGGATTACAGGGTATCAGCCAGTGGCTATGTTATGAGAACCACAACCTCTATTAAAAGGATTCCAGGAAAATAAGTAATTGACACATTACCCAAGGACAGGGGATAGTAACCTTTGATAAACACTGTCAAGGTATATGTGGCCAATTCACTTCATTCAAGCATACGTCCTACTATGTGACAGGGAGATGTGATGTACCCCCTGTGCACATCTGACACTATGGGCTTTTGCTCAGGGTACTGTGATGTTTGCATGTATTCGTATCTTGCCACTGTAACGTGGTCTGTGGATATTTCATGTGATGTGGACACTGGGGACACCTTAGAAAGAGAATGTGGACAAGGGAAAGACTTGGGTTTGTTTTCTGCTGCAGGCTACATTTTATTTTTATTTTTTCCCTGACTGGCACGTGTCTTCTTTTGTTTTGAATAATGGAGATAATTATATATTCAAGGGATCACACTTTAAGCCCCCTGAGCGATTAAGAAATCCTAGCATAGGCAATCATGAGAAAATAGACGGGAGGATTACCCAGAGAGACAGGAATCAGACTGCTTCTACCCCTTGCTCAGTGCAAAGGCCTAATCACCACTCTTTCTCAGACCCTAATCACTGGTGTTCAGGCCTCTCCGAGGACAAGCGCCTTCCCTAAGCTTTGATCCTGTGAAATCAGAAGCTGGAAAGGGTCTCTTGAGAAACTGTTGGCTGCTCAATTTCTTTTTTTGCTGGGGCACTGGCTAGTAGACATACCTCTAGGTATTGAGGCTCCTCTTTTCTAGAAGCTAGCTGGAGAATAGAAGCTTTCATTTTCTTCAATTAGGGAAAAATCATCAATCCAGTTCAACAGCTGTCTATTGAAGACCACAAATGACTGGCATTTGTTTGGAAACTGAATAAAACTGTGAAAGACAAGTCAGTCTCTGACCTTCAACCCTGTGTCCAGTTAGGCCAGGAAGATTCTGAGGAGGGAGGAAATTCAAACCTGAGACTAAGCACACTTTGTCCTGGGGCTACCTAGATTTTTCTAGGACTAACTGAATAAAAATATAAGGAAAATTAACTGAATTGGGTTAGAAGGGGAATTTGTCAGAGAGCGTGGATAAGTGTGATGTTAACATGAGGAAGAACCATGAGTTGCTCAGAAAACCAGGGTAGGGCAATTAAAGCCATAGGAAAGCCAATGAATCCAGGGGGACAGTAGCTAAGGACGGAGCTGGAAAGGACTGTGGGTGCCTATCAGGAAGGTCTTCTCAGCTGTGTTCCAAGCAGAGGGAAGGCAGCCATAACCTGAGAGCAATGCAGCCTCTAAAGGTCCTTAATCATGCACGGCTCTGCGTGAAAGGAGCAACTTTGTCCCTTTCTTTTTACCATGGATAACTCTTTCTTGCCAGGGACTACAGCGTTTTGACCGGCTGTGCCGTGAACTGCAGATGTAACCATGACCACTGGCAGCAACAGCTAACAGCCTTGTACTGGCATGTACTTATCCCTGCGGCAAGTACTTTACCTGTTTTATCTCATTTTATCCTTAACCTCGTCCCATAAAGCAAGTTTTCTTTTCTCTGGGAGATGAGGAAACGGAAGTTAATAGTATGTATGAGAATGTGCGGGGCATTTTTGTTTTGTTTCCTAGGAACAGGGCCTGACTATGTAAAGCAGGCTTGCCTCCCGCTCACAAAGCTCCTCCTACCTCTACCTCCTGAGTATGAGACTAAAGGCATGTGCCACCAAGCCCAACTTATATTTTAAGTGTTGAAGAGAGGAGTCAGAATTTAAATCCAAAGCACTTTGAGTGCAGAGCTGACACTGAACTGAGGCCTGAAAGTGAAAAAGAGAAGCATCAAATTCAACTTCCAACAGCGATTCTCTGGACTGTGTCATCTTGGCCTCCCCCACTTTATGTGAGGAGGGATACACCGTCCCCTTTATTAGCTATAAAATAAAGATGGTTCAGCCTAGTCACTAGTCACGTAGCTCTTATAACCTGAAAGTCAAGGAACAGAGTTAAATACAATCAACTGGAATAGAATGTGGTTGTGGAAGGTGTTTTTGTGAATCTCCCTCCTTCCCCTTTCCCTCTTCAGTCCTGTTTCCCAAGAAAGCTCCAGAGATTTCTGTGACTTCTTCCCATGTCACTGTCCTCAGATTTTGTCTTCTTTATGGCCCATCAACAGAGACAATAATCCAGGCTGTTTTCTCTCTGTCAATTACTCTTTAAACTGATCAGGGTGAGGCGTTGCATTAAAGAAAAATCAACAGCTATGAAAAGATAGGAGTTAAAAGCTGGCAGCAGGACTCAGTGTGAAGATGTTTCTAAACTGTGTTTGCTGGGTTGGAAGTGGCCAACAGGTCCTTCTGTTGACTTACACACCACCCAGTTAAGGAAGGAAAGCCAGAAATGCCAATACTCAGCCAAAGGTGGGGCCAGAAGCATCCCACTTTGCTGGCCTTGGGTTGCAGGGGCAGTATCAACGTTTGGACCAGCTTTTCATTCTGGAAACATAACCCAGAGGTCTCAGCTTCAGAATTCACAGGTTTCTTGGCACCATGGGTTTAAAGTCTTGGCAAGCCTGAATCACGGCTTCAGTCTCTGTCTCCTTAAAAAATATGGAAAGCAAATGATTGCTGGGGTGTTCTTCATGAAGAACTCCAGCCCGGCCACTCTGGACTCTGAAAGATGCCCCCAGGTACCCTTATCCAAAGACAATCTCTGAGTGCTCATTATTCACTTTACTAGAGTGGAAACTCTTTAATCACTGTCTCTGCATTTGCTTTAATCTAGAAACTGTCAATTTATTAGTGCACATTGTGCCTGAAGCTTCTCTCTGTCTTACTGTGGGACAGCTAGAATAAATTTAGAAGATGATTCTGGAAAAGTCAAATTGCTGCAGAAGGAAGGTCATGCAGAGACACAATGTAATTAGAATTCGGAATGAAAGTTTCTTTACCAAAACACACGGTCCACATTTTATTTTACATGGAATACAGCTTTATTAGGGCAGTCTATAGTCACAACGGGTGAGTGAGTAACCCTAACTGGAACCCCGACCCTAAAGGGATTAATCAAAGGATTATTTACTGAATTTCTGAAGTTACACATAGCAGAGGATTTTCAACACCAATGTGTTTGGAAGTTTCCCTGAGAGATACTCCTGAAAACAAAAGTGGTCACCACACCAAATCAACGCTGGAGCTCAGTGTAGAGCACTGCATAAGGTACCACAAAGTTACTGGACTGACTAAAGGGTCAAGAGAACAGCGTTCAGAATACAGTTAGCTTAGAGCACAGCCCGGAACAGTGACGGGAGTTGTGCTAAATAGAATTGAGAAGCATTCGAAGACAGGATTTGAAATCACACTGTTGGCCTCTGGCTGCTGGGCCTCCTGAGGACCAGCCATCTCTAGACTAGTCCTGTCTGCGCTGTAAGCCAAACTGAGTTCATCCCTATCTTTCACTATCTCAGCCAGTCCCAGTGAACTCTATTACAAAGTAATACATTTGCTTCTATTTCAACTGAGGTCTAAAGATTCTCCTACTTTTATCCAGTCACTTTAAAGATAAGCAAGATAAGGCCTAAAGAGTTTTAAGTGCACTGGTCAAAGTTACCCAGGTAGAAAGTTTGACACAGTAGACAGAACAAAATCAGATCATCCAGTTCCCAAAATATATCTCTCTCTCCAAGTTCATTCTTTCTCACAGATAACGATTACTTTCTTTCTAAACAAGCAAACAGAAAAAAATACAGGTGCTTTTTTTTTAAGGCAAAAAATTTAAATTAGATTTTAAAATTTTAAAGTTTTGATACATATCTAAGAATGTGTATCAAAGGAGAATCGTTAGTCACTGGGGGAGACGTAAGCATCACCTTTGTTTTGAAAAAGGTTTTTCTTCCTACTTGCTGTTTTAAAACGCTGAATTCTGCCTGCTCTGCCATTTAACCATTCTTGCTATTATCTTACGAGAAGCAGGCTGGACTGTTTAAAGGAACTGCATTGTCATCTAAATGTACTTCTAACGAATGAAAGGGACAGGCATTCAAAGGAGTTATCTTATAAAGCCATGAAATGCTAGAATCTGGGGCAATAGCAGTACTTCATTTTAAAATTTAGAGCTACGGAAGTGCAAGAGGTGATTACTCTGAGGCCTGTCTGCTGCCATCTGCAACTTCAAACTGTTTATATTTTCAAATATTTAGTTCAACAATTGTATAAATGTGAAAATTATATAGCTCCTTGGGAATCGTTTTCCTAATTTCTAGTCTCGCTCCCATCTGCATTGAGCCACCAACATGAGCACTGCACTCGGCTTAGTGAATTCTCACTGTTTTTTTTTATTTTTTTTTTATCTATTTTTTAATCATTCCCTAGATACATAAGCATCCATGAACAGGCCTTACTTCTTGCTGCCAGTGGGTTAGTGGCTCAAAAATGTTCTGATTTTGTAGGACAGTATATTATTCTTTCCAGAAAGATACAGAAAGTCAGAGAAAAGGTAAATTGTAAACAATTTTAGTCTTATCTACCCATTAACAGATGAGTCAGAGAGGTTGAGCATGGGCCCCCTGTAACACAGGTCACCCCTCCCAGGTAATATCCCAGGTGTCTTCCCTTGACTCTTCTTCCCATTTCTTGGTTGTCCTGTCTCTCCTATTTTTAAAGTGCTTTGGATACTTCCACCCCATTTCTTCCCCATGCCTCCATTCAGAAACAAATCACTCTGGCGCTGAGAAATTTCATACCAGGAACAATATACTCTTTGACTTCACACTTTGCTCTGAGCAAAGGGGCCAGTCAGGCAGACACCAGGCCTCACACACCATTATGAATCTGTCAGCAATTAGAATTCTAAACCCTATTCGGTTTTTACTTGCTTCAATCAACATGTCACTGCAGTGAGGATTATCTGCTTTCTCAACATAAACATCAACAGAAGTGAGTGCAGTAGCTTGCGTCCTTGGCGTCCTTGGCGAAGGCACTGCCAGGGAGAATGTTAAATAGCATTCAGCAGACAGGAGGGATCTGGAGCCTTAATGGGCCATAATTAGAGAAGGCAGAGCCTAAACTACCCTTTGTGTGAAACTTCAGAACTTGATGCTTAGTGTAGGAGAGATTTAGATACATGAAGAGACTGCTTCAGCCACTCTCTTCTGTTTCCTGAGCTGGAGAGAAAGAAACAGAAGAGAAGAAAATGCATGCAGCAGGTTGCTGCCACTCATACAAAAGGCCTTAGTGATGATGTTGTCCACCCTCCTCATTTAAAGGATTAGGAAGCTAGGGCAAGAGAGGGAAAGGCAGTGAGCAGCATGCAGGGTGTGCCCAGCACAGAGTCCATGTTAACTTTATACACTGCAACTTACAGCAGAGGTGGAAGGGACATGAGGAATAAGACTATCTTCTAGCTCGTCCTGGGTACCTTATGCTTGTCCTCTCCTTACATTTCCCCCTCATTGCTTGATGAACTGTGCCATTGAATACCACACAAATCTGAGATTGAATTCTGAGAAAGTTTGGGCTGATGATTAATTATTAATATTATTACTCAACACAACGTAAGTTAGAGTTACCTGGGAAGAGGCAATTTTAACTGAGAAAAAATGACTCCATCAGATTGTCCTGTAGGCAAGTCTGTGGGGGCATTTTCTTGATTAATGATTGATGTGGGAGTGTCCAGGTCACTTTGGAGGTGCCACCATTAGCAGGTTGCCTGGAGTTGTGTGTATGAAAAATATATATATATATATTCACATACACACACATAAAAAACAGAAAAAAGAAGGAAGGGAGGGAGGAAGGAAGGAAGGAAGGAAGAAGGAAGAAAGAGAGAGAGAAAAAGACAATCTGAACTATTGAGTTAAAAAAAAAAAAGTACTCCTCCTTGATTTCTGCTTCAGTTCCTGTTTCTAGGTCCCTGCTTTAAGTTCCTGCCCTGACTTCCTTCAATGATTGACTGTGAGGTGGAAGTTTGAGATGAAATAAACCTTTTCCTCCTCAAATTGTTTTTGAGGTTATGTGGTGTGTTATAACAGCAACACAGAAGCAAGCTCAGGGACATAAGTAGGAAGCATTTACTCTTTTCTAAGAAGCCACTGTAAACGCGATTGGCTATGGAAACTGGAGTCAGTTTTCCATGCTCTTGCCGGTGACCCAGACCACTGCGTAAACTTTGCTCCTTTTTATTAACCCACATTGTAGGACCACCTAATAGAGCTATATGATTTCCAGGATCTACTCCAACTCCACATATCGACAACCCAGTAACCCTAATAGAGTACTCTTCCCTCCATAGGAGCATACTGATCCCACTGCCCCAGCCTTGGTACTTAGAGAAATCCGAATGAATGGTAATGGCAGAACTAAAATTCAATCCTGACAAGCTGACATGGTTCACCTGGAACTGTCTAGGGTTCAAGTTCCATCTCCCAGGAAACACTTCGGTCACCCGTCAAACAGAACAGTTTATTCCTCTTTACGTGACTGAATGACTTGGTCAACACTGAGCCCAAACTACATATGTGACCTAGCAAGTCAGCTGCTATGCCTATCTTCAAGCTCATGGGAAGTTGTAAGAACATCAATATCAGTATGTGCGGTATGTGTTTTCTAGGGCTACAGAGATAGCTCATTAGTTAAGAATACTTAATATCTTCCCAGATGCTGCAGGTTTGTTTCCCAGCATCCACAGGGGGGCTCATAATCATTTGTAACTCTAGTTCCAGAGGATCTGACTTCCCTTTCTGGTCTACTCAAGGGCCAGGCACATACCCAGTGTGGGGCAGTAGGGGGTGGAAGGGAGGGAACGGGAAGGTAGAATATCCATACACATAAAAAAATCCATACTAATGTCAACAGAAGACATGTGCCTTCTAGTGACACTAAATATGGTTCAGCCACAATGTCACTGCAATTTTTATGTACACCTTGGATGAAGCATAGAGATAAATGGAGGCTCCAAAATGTCAGTCCCTCAAAGGGAGAGTTTGTGTCTGGCAAAGCTTAGACTCAAATGTCAGCAAGTACAAAGATCTTGAGACATCTTTATAGTGAAATGGAGGAATGACAGAAGTTCCTGAATCTAAAAATCCTGTTTGGGTTTTCTCCTGATGAGGAAATTCACAGTAAGAAATGTAGTCACAGACTGAGAATCCTCTTTTTCTGAGAAGAGTTTTGCACTGCTCTCTTCACCAGCCACGGAGCACAGTATCAGTGAGCCATGAAGACAGGCAGGGCTCTCTTCTCTCCCATGCTAGGTATACTCTGCCCTTTCTACTTGGATGACTGGTACTCATTCTGTGCATGGAAAATTCTTCCCCATCCTTTAGAACCATTTGATTGCTACTTCTGCTTAAACACTTACATGGACAACCCAGTTAACCATCTGCTCCTCTTCCTTCCATCTATAGCCCATCCTTTTAAAAATAAGAATCTTAATCTAGGATATTCTGGGGCACAGCATAGAAATAGGGGAAGGAGTGCTTCTGTATCTCTTATTGTACTGCAACCCCACCTAAGTAAACTATTTTTTTTCTGTTTCTTCTCTCAGTGCCCACTCTACCAGAGATAGCATCTGCATACATGTTCATGCATCTAAGTATTTAGTTATGAACCGATGTTGGTTCATGGAGATCTGTATAATGAAGAAATATATCAAGATGCTTATTAAGGTTGGAGAATCATTTCTTTATCTCTTGGGTCAGGTTCTACTCTAAAAAGCAAGCAAAAGACAGAGGCAACTGGCTAAGTAATTATATTAGGTGTTTATTCCCACAGCATCCAAGTACTGTCACAAAATTATTTGGTATTAAGAATCATGACTTCAAAACAATTACAATGTATGAAGTCAGTTTCCACTTTCTTGCCTGTAACCCAGACCACTGTGTAAACTTTGACCAGTTTTGTTACCCACACTGTAGGACTACCTAATAGAGCTCCACGATTTCCAGGGTCCACTCCAACTCCACATATCTACAACCCAGTAACCCTAATAGAGCAGTAACCCTAACAGAGTCCCTCCATAGGGACACACTGATCCCTACTTCCCCAGCCTTGGCACTTAAAGAAATCTGGATGAACAGTTCTGTCAATAACAAATTGGTAAAGCCACCTGGGCGGGGCGGTGGGGGGGGGGCTTCTGTTTGAAGGAAGGAAGCCAAAGACTCTGGAGGGATGTGATGTGTGAAATTCAGGCTTGAAGTTTAATGAGTTTGAGGCGTGAAAAACTGAAGCTTCAGGGCTGCATTCCCTGGCAGCAGTGAGCAGGGCAGGTTTCCATGCCCTCTGTGGCCGAGTGCTATTTTAGAATGTACTCTGTGTCTGAATCCAGTCACACAGCTGTGAATGTCTGTTAACTTTTAGTCATGGCACTCCATTCAAGCAAAGGGATCTTGGGCAGATACTGACAGATCTGCAAAACAGGGCTATAGATAAGGAAGGTCAGAAACAGATGGAGTTAATGGCTTTCTAATGAGGGGCAGTCACTGTGATGAGCTGTAGCAAGCTTAGTCCAATGGGCCAGAGAAGACAAGAGATGATCATATGAAGTCAACAACAAGTAGTACTGGTTATTAACACTGTTTGCCCTACCCACTGAGAAATATTTTATCTAGTATTCAAAATCCCCTCATGACTCCTTCACTCTTAATGTTCTTTCTTGGTTAGGACATATTTCTTGAGACTTCAACACATGGGAAAAAAAAAAGTAAGAGCTGAGATGAATGTTTTCACCATGCTCCCACCCTCTCTATTCTGGAATCCCTTCCAGGACCCAAAGTGCATAGCTGTCAAGTCTTGTCCTTGAGTGCTTTGGTTAAGTGATGCCCAGCCCAGCAGAGGAAGCTGTGTCAGGTTTGCGTTAAGCTCTCCAGCTGCTAGGCACCACAGGCATGATCACCATAGAAATAAGCTCCTCATCAATCATTTAGAGACATCCAAGGAGGTCACTGGGATGCCACAAGGACAAAACTCCATAGGAAGATTACTCTAGTCTACCTAAAAAAATTCTTATCTGACCACATTCTTAAAAGACTAAGTGACTGCTTCCAAAGCAGAATGGAAAGAGGTGTGTGCCAAGCCAGTGGGGTGGCCCAGAGCCCTGATCTGGGGAGGTTTTGTAATTTTGACCAGTGCTGTAATGGAACTAAGTGTCTGAGGTAGAAGCCCTTTGGGGTTATCTTTTCAAAACATTTTTTAAAGTAATAACTGAGGGTCAGAAGGTAAATAACTTGCCCCAGGCTCACATAACAAGTTAGAAGGAAAGGCTGAACTAAAATTAGTGTCTTGCACTCTTAATTTATTACCCCTTCCTGTACTCAGCGGATTTTACTGGAAAGATAATGAAAGTTCCAGAAGACATCCCCTCAAGGTCCCTTCTGGAACCCTCACAGATGGCATAATAACAATCTACCCCAATGGGCACCATCCTTTTCCTTAAATTTTAAACAGTAAAATACTTTAACAGTTACTGGTTAAAAATGTGGCTCTTTCCCTGTCAGCCTCCCCGCCCTCACTCTGCCCTCCAGCTGGTAGATAAGGTGCCTGAGATCTGCAACAGGACAGCTAAGTGGATTTGCATTTGGTTGGAGTTTTTAGTGCAAAAATAACTTGGTTACCAGTCACCTTGGTAAAGAGCAAACCTATTGTTTCCTCTCAGTTAGGATTGACTCCAAGGATATTTGTACCACCAACTAGCACTGAATTTCAAAGGAAGGGTAAGACCAAAGCTCAGTCCTTACAAAGAAACGAGCATGCCCAAAGCATGGAACACAGAACATGAAAGGAGTAGAGGAAAGCAAGGTTGAAAACACATAAAATCATGCAACACCTCGTGAGAACTCTTTAAAAATTTAAATAGTATATGTCAAGGAAATTTCGTGTTTTCTTGAATTCAAATGGAATTTTTAAATTTTATAAAATATTGCCAATAATAAATTACAAAGCTGAGTGAAAATATCATGCCTAAGCTATCAATAATAATTTTACAAAAATACATTTTGTTTAACTGAGAAAACATTAGACAATTTTAACTTCATAGAATATGGTATTTTAGGACCCAGAGAGATGGTTCATTGAGTAAAAGCTCTTACCTCAAGGCTGAAGGCCTGAGTTTGATCCCAGATTCCAAATTTAGGTGGAAGGAGAGAACTAATTCCACAAAGCTGTCCTCTGGCCTGTGTACAAGCGCCATGTCAAGCATAGCTCCTCTATGCAATAAAAATTACTTTTAAAAGATAATCATATTTTTAAAAATATTGTCATATGGATACGTGATCACATGATCTGCAGTCAAAAGTGAGTATGATTAAAACACTATTGGAGTTATGTTAAACAATCAAGCCATTATGTTTTTTTTTCTGGAATTTTGATGTTTTGCAATGTTTATCAGGCTTGTAATATCTGCGGTTGGTGAAATTAATTTTGTTATTGGAAAATATTCAATTGTGTGCTTTAGTTTTTCTTCAAAGTATTTTTCATGAACAGAAGCCTTCCTCTACATTATGTAAGAACCTAGGCTCCCTGGAAGTTAGATTTCCCTTTTCCTGAAATGCCAGTGTGGTGAATTCACGCTGATCACAGGATGAGTGTAGATAGTCGGGAGCTTCCTGTACAGAACCCCATGCATTAGAAACCCACATTTACACAGCTGCTGCAGCACTGGCTTCCTTGGAGCTTAGCAGTTTGAAGAATATGATGAATCTTTTCATGTTATGCAGGGGAAAAGTCCCCGCACACCAATCCACTTGGGTACATTTAACTGCTGATTTCAGGAGCACAGACTCTTAACTATTGCTAACCAAGCTGTGTCTGTATACTGCCCGTCTCCCCCAAGCCCAAACCTCCTACCTGCTCTCATTTTACTTTTTACCAACTTGAACTATTTAATGATATTTAGCGACTTGCTGAGAGGATAAAACAAGATAATGTATAGGAAATATCCTAGTTCAGATGCCAGTGCCTAAGTGCTTCGTAAATGTTAGCTTAATGTCAGATGGTTCTTTGCCCACTGCTAAGCATTTGTCAGTTTGGGTTCATGAAGCACCCTAACGCCTAGAGGCATTTTTGGAGTTCCTTGAAAGAAACTGTGGTCACAGTACACAAGCTTCAAATTTCTTTGCTGCAACACACAGTGTGGGTTGTAAATATGAAATGAGAAACCTAAGCCATGGCAGTTTTGCAAAGCTGAATGGTTAAGAAAATTGTTCTGAAACCATATCTGCGGCATTTGTCTTCATAACATAGGCCTGACTCAACTCTCCAATTCTTCACTGACATGACCTTGGTCGATTCTTCCTATTCTCAGCATTCACTTCCTGGGTCTGAGCAAAGGAGGCATTGGTAATGTAATCTTTGGGAGAATTACAGTAAAACCAAATGTTTTTGAGATCATGGAAATCCAATAAATTTCACTGAGGCAAGAAGATATCATTGTGTTTGTACCAAAATAATAATAATAATAATAATAATAATAATAATAATAATAATAATAATAACAACTGAATATGAAAAAACTTAATGTGAATGAGCAAATCACTCCACCCTTGCCTGCCTCCTTCCACAGCTCCCCTGACTGTGACTTTATAAACACTAGATGAAGACAAGCCTGAAACACGATGATTTCAAAACACAAGGTAGCTCTTTAGAGTCTGGTTAATATAGAAGTGATACATGTTTAAGAAAAGGCAAAAAAAAAAAAGCATTATAGAAGGAAAGCTATGTTCATCTCATTGATATGTATCTCCATATCGAGGAAAATGATAGCAAGCAAAGTTGGTAAAGAAATTGAAATAAATGTGCATTATATCATTGTAATGCATACAAACACATATGAAATTTTTAAAAAGGAAAGGGATGAAAGTACAAGATGTAGACAAACCATGTCATTCTCTCAGGAAGGAAATCAGTAAATGATATTTGATGTAAACAAACACATGCGTAGAAATGGTTTGTACTTCAGACCTATTAAAGTAATCAAAAGAACAAGAAAATAACTTTTAAAATAACATAGTGAGTCGAAAGGGAGATTTTCGGTTGAAAAGTTGTGGATTTTGAACACAAATTCTTCTTTGCAGTTGGTTGTCTTAAACATGTGATAAAATATACCAAAAACATGCAATTTGAAAACGTTTGTGTTTTCTTAAACATCGTTGGAAAGAATCAGAGATGCCCGTTTCTTCACCATCGCTGCTATTCAGGATCTCATTACCATATCTTTTCTTCATACCTATACTGCTCGTTAGATAGCCTCTAGACATATGTGGCTATATCAATTTAAATTAATTACAACATAATAATTTTAATTCCTTAGCATAAACCAGCCATGTTTCACAGCTACTGGTCCCTGTGGTGAGCAACATAGAATGAAGAATTCTGGACTTTTCCATTATCTCAAAAGGTTCTACTGCAATGTAATAACATATATCTAAAACTTTGAAGCAAGCATTCACATATGAGAAAGAACATGCTATGTTTATCCTTCTAGGTCTGTGTGACTCCCTCAGAATAATCATTACCAGGTCCATCCACTTCTTTGCAAATGTCATGATTTTATTTTTCTTCACAGCTGGATGATATTGTATTGTGTAAATGTATCACATTTTCATTATCCATTCATTCACCGACAGACACTAGTTTGTTTCTATTTCCTACTTATTTTGAATAGAGCATAAGTGAACACAAATGAAGAAGTGTCTCCGTAGAAGTATGTATAGTTGATTGAGTATATACCCAAGAATGTTGTTGTTGTGTCATATGGTAGCTCAATTTCTAGCTTTTCCGGGAAACTTCACAGTGATTTCCATAGTGGCTCCACCAGTTTGCACTCCCACAAATAGTGAATATGTGTCCCTTTTCACTCTGTCCATGCCAGGATTTATTATTTGTTTTATTTTGTTTAGCCATTCTGGTTGGGTTAAGATAAAATCTCAAAGTAGTTTTAGCTCACATTTCCCTGATATCTAAAGATGCTGAATACATTTTTTTAAAATTTTCTTAGAGGCTTACATTTCATCTTTTTAGAACTCTATTGCCATGATTTTTAATTCGGTTGCTTGTTTTCTTGACCTTTAGTTGTTTTGGTTCTTTGTATATTGCAGATATTAACCCTCTGTCAGATGTATGTCTGATAAAGAATTTTTTGCATTCTGCAGTCTACCTTTTAACTCTAATGAAGGTGCCCCTAGAGAAAAAGAAACTTGTTACTTTCATGAGGTCCAATATATCAGTTGTTAGTCTTAATGACTGAGCTACCAGGCTCTGTTCAGAAAGTCTTTCCTGTACCGGTGAGTTGAAGTGTATTCTCTCACTTCCTCCTGTATCAGACTCAATAAGACCTGTATCAGGTCCTGTTTTGAGATCCTTCCTTGATCTTTTGAAGTTAAGTTTTGTGCAGGGTGAGAGATAAAGATCCAATTTTCCTCTTCTACAGGTAGTTATTCAGTCTGAACTGAATCATTTGTTGAAATGCTATCTTTTCCACAATGTGTACTTATGGCCTCCTTGTCAAAAATTAGAGTGTGAGCTCACATGTGAGTCCTCAGTTCTAATTCTATTCCACTGATCATTGTGTCTGTTTTGATGCCAATACCATGCTGTTTGTATTGACATAACACTGTAGTATAATGTGAAATCAGAAACAATAATACCTCTGGAATTATTTTTTCATTTGGTATTGTTTTGGCTCTCCAGGGTCTTTTGTGCTTCCACATAAAATTTAAGATTATTTTTCAATTCCTGTGAATAAAAAAATGCATTGGAATTTTTTTGAAAATTGCATTGGATTTGTAAATTGCTTAAAGGGTGGTCATTTTCACAATATTAATTCTATTGATCTGTGACATGGGAGTCTCGACACCTTCCTGTATCTTCTTCAGTTTCTCTGTTTGCTTGGTGTCTTAAAGTTTTTACTATGCAAGTCTTTCACTTCCTGGGTTAATACAGGTTACACTTCCTTTATTTCCAGATAACTTTTTGAGGCTAATGTAAATGGATTGTTTTCTCATTTCTTTTTTGGTGTGTATTTTGTTGTTATACGGGAAGGCAACTGTGTCTTTTTGTAAATTTTGTACCCTGATATTTTGCTGAATGTGTTTTATCAGCTATAGAGGTTTTCTGGAGGAGTCATTATGATATTTGATATATTCAATTAGATCATCTGCCAATAAGGATACTTTAATTTCTTCCCCTCTGTTAATATTCCCTTGACCTTCTTTAATTTTATTTCTCTAGCTAAGGCTTCAAGCACCATCTTGAACAAAAATGAAGAGAAAGTGGACATCCTTTTCTCATTCCTGATTTTAGTGGAAATACTCTGAAGTTGTTCCTCTTTTAGCATGATGTTGACTATGAACTTGCTTTATATTGTTTCATTATGTTGAGAAAAATGCCAACTGCACCTTAAGATTCCCAGGGAATTATATCATGAAAAGATGTTGAATTTTGTAAAAATCCCTTTCTTCATATAATTAGGTGACCATGTACTTTCTATTTTTGAGTCTATTTATGTGTGTATATACCTGTGTTAAGCCATTCTTGCATCTCTTGGTTGAAGACCACTTACTTGATTGTGGTGGGAAATTATTAGCGGACCATGAGAGGGACTTTCAAATGAGAGGCAATAGAATGCAGATTATGAATAATCTGAGTAATGGAGATAAAAGATTATGTGGGATGGAGATGGAAGGACAGGCAATAGAAGATAAGATGGTGAGGAATGACAAACACTTAAAGGCCTTTGAAAAAGTCTAATGGAAGCCTAATGCTGTAGAAGCTTCCTAAAATACCTATGTATAGACATCATTAGCTGTAAAACAAAAAAGTCCAGGGCCAGGAAGGGGTCACCTCTTTAAGAATTGCTGTCAACGAAGTCCCCAGAAACCCCTAACATTGCAAGGAATGGCCACTTCTCTTGAAGTTACTGCCTTCAAAACTTGCTAGCAAGATCAAATTGTTGAAGACACTGTATACTCGAGTCATAGAACACAGACAAATCAAGTTGATGCTGATTTGGAAGCATCATCATACCTACCGGCTAGCTTTCATAGTTCTGGAACATGTTGTGTACACTACAGGAGGAGGAAAGTAAACACCAATTTTCCCCCCTATGAACACTGTGAGCCTCAAGGCCTGGCATGCTCACTGCTAAGCAATGGCCTGGACAGCAGCAACAGTCTTGGCTCTTAGGTTCCTGAAAGAAAAATATTTAACTGGGACATGGTGGTAGAATTGGCAGTCAAGCCTTTAATTTGGATAGAGCAGCAAGCAAAGAAGCAAGAATATACTTTTTAGAAACAGCATGGCTGAGATGAGCAGTTAAGTCCCCAATTATGGCAAATGTAGTGCTTATATTGTTTGACGTGTTTCCTCAGTCCTGTGTCTCCTTTCACTATGCCCTTTCAGGAAAAGGATGCTCTTCTTCAAAGTGTATTTTTCTTAAAATTGAGTCTATTATACCTCTATGTAGAAACATGTGTCAGAGTATATGTACCCTAGAGTTGAAATGCTCTCTAGGGAAAAGAGTAAGAGAACTCTAAGCACAGTTCCCTAGTGAGGAAGTCCCAGATGCGTATCCAACGAAAACCAGATGGAATCCAGTTATTACCTATTGCTCTTTACATCCCATCTTCATATCAGGGGACCCTGAGCTGGTCCATCTGGAGGACCACATCCACCATCTTGATTACAAGTCCACCACCACCATTATCTTTGCATCCTGTTTTAAGTCCATTAGCAAACCCACTAATATTCCTTATGTCCTGTATTGAAGGGTCTTGCTAGTCAGTTTATTTTTACTTGAAATAGAATTAAATCAACTCTCTCCTTTTCCTCTTTGCAAACCCTCTTAGCTACCACTCCTTAAGCCCTATGTTCCTTCATCTTAGGTTGATGGTCTTGTTTTCTTTGGTTATTATTGTTATACGTATCAAATAAAACCTGTGGAGTCTAGTTTTGCTATTTGTGTGTATGTGGTTGCAAGGTTGACCTCTATGCATTATGGGGTGGGGGCTCATCCCTGGGAAAGGCTCTCTTTCTAACAGCCATTAGTTGCCTGTAGTCTAGGGATAGGAACCCACAAACCTTTCCTTCTTACATTTTATCATGTTCACTGGTATTTCCATTGCTCCAGTCTTGTTTATTCAACTATTTCTAGGAAAAACTGTTTCACAGCGTTTAGATTGTTTATGTTTTCTGGCTGTTGTGAATAGGATGGCTATGAACATTGCTTTTCAAGTCTCTATGGAGTAGAATGTTGAGCCCTTTGAATAAATGTCAAGGAAGGTTACAGCTGGCTTATATGGTAAATTTATTTTTAGTTTTTTGAGGATTCTCCATAATGATTTCTAGAGTGGTTGCAATTTGCCTTTCCAACAACAGTGAGTGAGAGTTCCTCTTTCCCCACAAGCTCAACTGAGAACATTCACATTGAAATGGATGAGGAGGAAAATTACAAGACAGGAAGAATATGGAGATAACATACTCCTGGAGGTCCACCCTCAGTGATCTACCTTTACTAGTCAGAACCCACAAATTCCTGAACACTGGGTATCCTGTGTTTAAATATATAAGCCTAGGGGTGGGTTAACATCCAAACTACAACAGAAATGAACATAATATATTTGAAACAGAAGTTCCCTTTCTTCTTACATGGCTGCTAACTATTAATCCACTACCTAGAAAATCACTAAAGCCAGACGGCTGGTCTGTACGGCTGTGGCTCACTCCCACTGGGTAGTGACCAGAAGAGTTTCAGCTTATCTCCTCTCCCAAACTCCTTTTCTAGCCAGAATATCTTTCATGTCATCATGAATATTACTATTGGTGTGACTGGGTTTCTTCTAACTGGATTCTGTTTTAAAACTGGCAAGCTTCGACTAGCAGGAATTCTAGACATTATGTGAGCAATCATCCTGATTGGTTTATCCTAGAAAAAACAAGTCCCTGTCTGAAGCTAGAGCGTACACCAATGTTGCTATGTATTTTTCTGTAGCTCTAACAAAGTCTTTGGAGAATAGAAAGAGCTTTGGTGAAATCATAATGTTATTCCTCAAATCAAAGAGAAAGCCTGTGTTAAGCCACTGCTCGGTAAAACCACACCACAAAACAGAGTGGTTTCATAGAACTTTAGGCACGGACCACTGAAATACTTTGGTAAGAAAATAGTCATGACATCAGCATCATAAAGTACTTACTCACATAAAGTACTTACTGAATATTTGATGTGAGCAAATGGCTACACTACTATAGCAGCACAGTCCATGGGACGAGAACAGTTTAAGAGTTATCATTAGGGTTAAGTCGGGCTGTAGTTTCTCTAGAATGGTCATCTCAACCTATGGTCCTTACTTAGTGCTCCCCACACACTTCAGGTATTAGAAAGCTTTATTTTAAATTCCCAGATTTCTCGTAGCTAGATGCTGGATCTGATTATATTCTAATTTAACGAATCTCGTCTTTAAAGCTGCACACTATCATTGCCAAGTTTTTCTGTCTGTTTGCTTTTATTTTGGGTTTTGGTAGCTCACTTTCTCATCTCAGCATTGAAGAGGCAATGTTCACATTATACTCTTGAGAAAGTTAATTGAGAATTCACTGACGTACTCAACATAAAGATCCTAACACACAGCCTGGTACGGATGAAATAGTTCATGAAGAATCTCAACTTCAGTGAAGAAGAAGAAAGGAAATGCACTTTCCAGGGCTTGCTATAGGAGAACTTCTGAGAAAGAAAGTAGAATGCACACCATGATATCTGCGTATAGTGTACGCAGATAACTGTGTACAGGCCCAGTGTAGCTCTGGAGAAGAAGTCATGACAGAGGTTCTCTCCATGTGTTAGATCATTCCTCAGGTGGTGTGAGCTTGCTGCCTTCTCTCAGGATGGAAGCTTCCCAGTTACCTAATGTCCTGCCGGTGGAAGACACAGCTAATACTTTGATGGAGGGCCAATTTTACAGTGTTGTTTGGGCAGTTACATCTATAATATAAACATATATATAATATATATGCAATTGTATATATGTAATATAATATATAATATAATACATCTGTAAGTCTAGAGCATTGCCCACTGCTTCTCGGATAAAGTTCTAAATGTTTTCTCATCTATTAAAATTACATTGATGTGGTAGCACATGCCTATAATCCTGGCATTTGGGAGGCTGAAGCAGGAGTATTGTCATGAGTCCCAGTCCAACATGAGCTACACAGTGAGAAGACCAGTCTATGCTTCAGAGTGAGGCTTTGTCTCAATAAATAAAGAACGGAAGAATTAGAGTCATGTCTGAAATTAGCACACTGTGGTGGTCTGCAACTGAGTCACATCATAATTCCAAACCTCATAGTTCATCATGTATAAGACAGAAAGTGGTCCTGAGGCAGAATTTGAAAATGGTGTTCCACTTATTTGCCCACTAGGAAAAGTTTCCTTTGTCCCATTTTTCAGGGCCCACAGAAATACGTGCTACAAGTATCCACATTAGGGTGAGGCTGCAGAAACATCTGTAAAACTTTTTTCTCAGCATCTGGTCATGCGGCATCTTCCCATGCAGTCATACCTTAGCTTGTATGAGAGAGAAACCTGGAGTAAATACAGACAGCAGTCCAGATATTTGCTAGTGTAATTTTCCATGCAAAATCCTTTGCATACCTCTTCCATCTGATAGATGCTGCTGCAGATCTCCAACTTTACGGATGGAGGGGTCAGGCATTGTCAAGTACAGAACCGTAGGCTGCATGAAGCTCAATGCTCACTCCCTACCAGAGTCCAACAATAAGCTGAAAGTTGTTTCTCAACAGGAAATACTTATCTCGCTATATGGAATATGCCTGTTTAAAATCCCCAGTTCTATCCAGGGATCAACATAGAAGAAGTATCCAATGGCTCTATGCCATATCTCTATTTGCCATAGATACTTCAAGCACCATTCAATCTGCTGAGCTACACAGGCCATAAATTCTAGTTCTGACCTATACTAGAGCTGTCCCTCTTCCAGGATCCACTCAAATGTGACAGCCCTTAGAACTCAGTGAGATAGATTCAAGCCATAGACCCAAATGAGATACCCACTATCTCAAAAAACAGTTATTGTGGTTCTTTCTTAGTAATGAAATGCAACAACCTGTCATCTGTCCTAGGAGATACGTATAGCCATGTCCCACATCACTGATCTCCTAGTGTGACTTTTTGATACTTCTTTATAGTTGTGTCTTATAGAAGAATGCAGTGATAGAACAGTTGCTGCTTCATCCTCAGCTGGTTTCTATCAACATGATATCCTAAATAAAATGGGCCATCGTGTTGTCTTATAAAGAGAGGTAATCAAGTTCTCTGCTGGCTAGAATATGGGAAAGCAGGGTACACTGTTGGTTCTGCTAAAACCTAAAAGCAATGTGCTTCTATTAGATATTAGAATAGGAAGAGGGAGAGAGTGTGTGTGATGTTCTAGTTTGCTTTTCTACTGCAGTGATAAACAGTCTGACCAAAAGCAGTTCAGAAGGAAAGGGGTTTATTTAAGTTTACAGGCTGTAGTCTATCATTGAAAGAAGCAAAAACCTGGAGGCAGAAACTAAGCAGAGACCATCGAAGAATGCTGCTTACTGATTTACTCCTCATAGCTTGTTCAGCATGTCAGCTTGTTTTCTTTACATCCCAGGACCACCTGCCCAGGGGTGGCCCTACCCACAGTAGGCTGGGTCCTCCCACATCAACTATTAATAAAGAAAATCCCCCACAGATGTGCCTACAGGCCTATCTGATGGAGCCAGTTCCTTAATTGAAGCACCCTCTTCCCAGATGACTCTAAATTGTATAAAGTTGGCAAAAAAGCTAACCAGGAGATAACGCAAGTGAGAGAGCATGAGAGACCAAAAGATCAGGAGAGCCAGAGAGCAAGAGCATCATATCATGAACTCCACCAGGCACTAGAAAATGAATTGATGCAAGCAAGCAGTGAACACATGCCCTGGGATCAGCAGATGCAGAATCATAAAGTATTAAAAGTCACCAAAGAACTACAAAGTTTTGCAGGTTCATTTCAAATAGAAAACTGAAGAATGTGTGTTGAAACCTATTTTAGGTCAGAAATACTACATTGTGCAAGAAAGATTTGACATTTTTTTTTTGAAAGTCAAAATTATATAATCAGTGTGTTCGAGACACTACACATTCTGATAGTTTTATATATTAATTAACTAAACACAAAATAAAGAAGTATTATTAATGACGGTAAAATACAGGATGCCCAAAAGTCTAGGGAGATCGGGATTCTAAAGTGATTTAGTTTGTGAAACCTTCTCATCCAGCCTCAAAATCCTCTAGATCCAGAGAGTCCTTCCTCAAGGCCATGTGAGCAACACTTCTGAGGGAGAACACTGACATTTTTGAACAGCTCCACCCTGGCTATTCTCTGTAGACAAGACCACAATAAGAATTGCTGCTACTGGAATGGAATCCTCAGATTCAGTGAAGAGGATGATGATGAAGTGGCTAGTACTAATTCCAGCCACACCTAAATCAACTGGTTATAGAGTTTAATTAATTAGGACTTGAGGAAGCTGTCTGCCTATGCTAGGGTCACTGTGATGGAATCATCTTCCCCACTGTCTCTTCTAGACTATGAATAGAAAAAGAAAACTCTAGCTATCAACATCGGCCCAGATAAGGCAGCTCATGACCGTCATCTCATCACTCAGGACGCTGAAGGATTGTTGTGAGCTCTAGATCAGCCTACAGAGTGATGCTGTTCCAATACATTTCCAAAGAGCAAGATTTGTGTCCGGTATTCAGAGGAATCTTTGCTTTAGAAAATAAAGTGGGATGAGGATATAGCTCAGTGGTGGGGTGCTTGCTTGGCCTGCTTGGAGACCTGGGTTCAGTTCTAAGTACCAAAATAAAAATAAAAAGCAGAGCAGAGCAAGGAAAGCAGAAGTGAAGCGAAGGGGTATAGAGGAGTCTATGCACAGGAACATTGTGCGGAAAGAAGCTTAGGATGCTCGGGTGCTTGAATCAAGCAGCAGACTGGGCAAGCTAATCTGAAAGACCCCTTTCCAAAGAGTTCCACACGTTTCATGAAGAGTGAAGAGAGTGGAAGAATAGGGAATGGAATTTCTGAGTTGCGCGAGATAGCACTGTGGACATGGCACACAAAACAACTTGATGGTGCAGAGAATTTAATTGCAACACATTTCTACACACATAGTACAACACGAAGACACCTTGTGTCTATATTTAGATCAATTAATCCAAGCTTGCACATTCTGTTTGGTGTCACTGAAATGGAGACTCCTTAAATATTTGATGAGAAGTCTTTGACTTGATTCTAAAATATCATACGAGGCATCGAGTAGAGGGTAGGAGAGCAGCCTCGTGGCTCGGTGCATCAAATTTCATCCTGGCTGCATCCCCGCAGTAAAATGTGGCTTTACCTTTTGCCTTGGATTTGGAGACTAAAAAGAGTCTGGCAGACATTATCTATCACACTTCCTTCTTACGGCTGCAGAAACATCTTACAGGGCTGTCAGAACCAGATAGAATAACTATTGATCAAGCGGCCATAGCTTTCAAATGGAGTTCTTCCTTAGCTCCTGGGGATTGGTGTCTGCAGTGAAATCTGGAGACTTGGCCCCAAAGTGCCTTCGGAGCTCCTTGTGGGAGGTGTAGACCAAAGGTGAGTTTACACATCGGTGACTAAAATTTCCTGTCACTGAGCATAAGAAGTCACTCATGAGCAGCGTCCCTAAACCACAGCTACAGGATGTGGGCACAAGCCCTTGTATAATTGTTGGCCAAGAGCCAATGAACATTCATCCCTGTGCAAATACTTGGGCTTTTTTTTGTTGTTGTTCCTAACCTTTGAAAACCACAGGCATTAGCCTCTCTCTTTCTTCCCGTTGGCATAAGTCATCTTCTTTTCTCCAACGTAGTCTCTTGTGTGTAAAGAATTTCTAAGGAGCTTTTAAGCCTAAATTTAATACTTTTGCCCTCTCTCTGCTGCCCCATGAAATGCCAGGTAGAGGTAAAGCTGCCTTACAAAACATTTGCTGGCTCTGCTGGCTTCCGCAGCTTTGTTTGGGCATTTTGATCAGATAGGAAGTCAGAGTGTTCCATGAGTGACCTTAGCCTTTAAGAAAATAAAGGTAACTTCTGGAAATCCCCCCAAACAACTGTGGCCTATTGTTTTCTCACTTTAGAATTAGCCCAGCTGTGTGATACAAGGATCGCAGTGAAATGCCTGTCCCTGGGAATGGAGATGTTATATTGGACAGAGCAGTTGCTCAAAAATAGGAACTGGAAAATATAGTCTAATTCTATTGTTGCCAAGAATTTGCTATCTTTTTAAAGCACTTTTCTTCTAGTTTCTAGTCCTGTGCTTCATGTTCTGTGAAATGAAAGCATTGGCTTGGAAGGTTTCTATCCTTCCTTAGCCCCAAGGCTCTGTAAATTGGCTCCTTGAATAATGTTTCAACAAAGGGACAATGAAACTGGGTCTCAAGGGAAAGTATCTGGAAGCAGCCAACATATAAACTAGCATCTCTTTTATGTGCTAAAGATGATCAGAAGTGCAGCCACCAAAGCAGCCCACCTGACCACTGGGAAGGCAGGCATGTTGACCATTACCATCCCTTCCTCACAAACTAAGAAATCTGGCAGCCTTGCTTCTGTTCTCAAATGCTCCAACACCCTGGCATGGAAAGTTAAACGACTCTGTACCAGTCAGCATGTTTTTAAATGAAAGAGCTGGCAGATCGGCACTGCTTGTTCTAAGTCAATAGAAGGAGATTTGTCTGAGACGTATCAGAAGACTATGAGGGTTCTATTGATGACAGTTCAAGCAGATTCCAAAGGAATCCTTATTAGAAATTTTGTATTGTGAAAAAAAAATGAATGAAACAAAGATCAGATAAAAAAAAAGACCATGAACCATCAAAGGTTCTTATTTAAGGTTCTTGTATCCAGTCTAGTTTCAAAGATAATTCCCATTTGAGAAATGTTAGTGGAACATTACAGATGACAGAGGTCAAAGCCCAGATGTACTTGTGGCTTCCCTGGTCTGTAGCTGTCAGTTAAACATAAAGACAAAGAACCCAGTGAGAAGAGCAAGCATCCAATAATAGTAGGTTCATGTGACCAAGAAATAATTCCTGTTGGAAGCTGAACTGAGTTATCCTGGATACTGCCCCATGGTCTTCTTCAGAAGTCTTGTTACATAGGCAGAAACTGAATGTTTTCTGTGTCAATAGAAATGGTGAGCCCAACACCATTTCACTGAGGTTCCACATCTGGGAAATAAGCATAAACTGTCCCCAGTTTGGACATTAGAAAATTAAGCATTAGCAAAGTTAAAATAATTTCTTAGGAACTCATGGGATAGTTCAGTTCTTTTCAAAACAGGTGTCTAAATATCTGAATGTTGAGCAACAATTATTTAGAGAGTAACAAGTGTCTGGCCTTAAAGGATTATATCGACTTTTCAATTGTTGTATTACACCAATGCTGTTCACAGCATAAATAGTATCAAGTCATCTTTATGTCAAGTGAGTTGGGACTCCATACGTAGCCCTTCAATCTTTGGATATTTGACACTTGAAAAGATGTTCTTTCTTTTCTTGAAATGCTACTCAAATTCCCAAGTCCTCTCACTTGTGGATAACATTGCTTTCTCGAGTCCATTTAATAGTGAACTAGCTTGTCAAATATCTTTAGAGAAAGTTTGCATGGAAGCTCTATGCTCATTCTTCATCATATGAAACACAGATACCAGGTCTCAGAACAAAGAAGCCTACCCTCCTCTCATCCATCCTGAGTAGCTGCTGCTAAGGATGCTACAGTGTCCTATAAAAAGGCACTTAGGGATGTCTGACTGAGCATTAGCAGAAGAACAGACGTGCACAGGGAAATCAATCATCAGGGCGATCCTTAAATGGTAACTCAAGAGAACAAGCCGGACATTTCAGAGGCTTCTGCCAGTAAATGCCACTACCTAGAGGCATATGGGGATTTTCAGGCAACAATATTAAAATAATTTGCCAATAATGCCTGCTTCAGAAGCACTGCCAAAGCAATTGAATGACTTTTCATTCCACTACTGTTGACAGGACAGCTAAGGATTTCAACATTTCCTCTGACAGTCTCAATAGAAGTTCCTTGCCTTAGGGACTGGAACAATATTTGCCATCATGAGGGGAAGAGGTAGGTGTGGCAAAGAGGGATGAAGGAAAGAACAAAATAGCAATGGGAGTAAACAAATGAAAGAAGGGCCATTCAAGTTCTGGTTTGAATGTGTGTCCCAAATTGATAACTAACTATACCCGAGTCTTTGAATCTGAAGAAACAAGCTTTCTAAAAAAAGAAACACTGTCAAAGTAAACTTTAGAGGAGCCAAAGAATTAAATAGCTGGAACTTTCAACCTTAACATCAAGGTAAGTAGCTCAACTTTGAATCTCAGGAGAGGCAAAAATGTTTCCTGTAATAATGTCGACAGTGATTGGCATTCAGAACTTCTCTGCTAAATAAATGTAAGATTTAAATTTTTAAAAGAAAGAAACTAAAAAAAAAAAATGAAATATTGTCCTGAGTTGTCAAAAGTTAAAGCTAAGCCAGGAGGACATAAGAAATACAAGGAAAAAGAAATGGATATGAAATGAATGAAGACAATGTTTTGAAGTCATGCCCTCAAAACCCTCTGAGATGATGAGCCCAGCAAAGGATGGAGCCAGTCCCATCTCCACTGCAACCATAGTGAGCTTACCTTTTCCATTTCCTAAACTGACATTCCACAAAGAAAAAAAAATTCCACGAAAGAGGGTGTGTTGTTGAAAAAGACTTGGGAGTAAAAGAAGCTGCAAAAGAGAATGAGCCATTAGACAGTTTTAACTGACCATAGAAGGCTGTAATCAAACTGTGCTTCAGGAACAAACAGTAAGGTGCATGACTAACTGTAAAAGCCTTGAAGTAGAGATCCCAATTATGAGACCATGGTAACAGCTGAAGACTTGATCCAACACTATCAGTGAAGGATGGAATTGAAAAGGGTCACTGAAGGGAGGATACGGGTGATGTTTTCTTTTTTCTTTTCTTTCAGTGCTAAGAATCAAATTCAAGACTTTGTACAAGTTGGGCAAGCTCTATACTAATGAGTTATGCCTCTATCCTTAGGAGAATGCATTTTAAGCTTGAATATGGTGCTATGCCACGTACCCAAGTGTTATTACGCCAGGATGTATTTGGCATGGATTTCAACCAATTGAAACTGTTAGGTTTCAGGGACAGATTATAAAAAATACCACAGAGAAATCTGTACTTGGAAAATGCTGGCTGCAAGAGGGTATTGGAAACACCGACATAGGAATGAATGAATGACTAACACAGCAAGAGGCTAAGTCTTGGGATAAATATTGGAGATAAGACTATGGATTGCAATGCCCTCATAAGTGGCAGCTGTCATAGCAGAATCAGTGAAAGCCTAACAAGGATAAAACAGATTTCAAGGGAAAAAAATCAAGACGTGAAAAGTACCTGTGGGTGTGAGGGACACAAAGACAAAAGTGTCAATTTTGTAAATTAAATTTAAATCGCTTCATGGGTTCTGTCCAGAGATTTTAATTAGGTGCTCATTACAAAACATCATTTGTATTTATTGTCTGGATTTAAGGAAAATTGATTTCTCTCATATGAGAATTCAAATTCTAATCAAGCTTTTAGACTTCTTAAATCATTAATCAACCAGTCCTTTAACTATTATTTAAAAGCAACTATTATAATCCAAAAATGTAGTGAATTTAAACAAAATGGTTATCTACAGATGATGTACTTTGTAACAAGGAGTCTCAAAAGCCAATACTCCCACGAGCAAGGGAATAACCAAGTTTGTTGCGGTTTCCGATGAATGACATGAGCCCTGTGTAGGTCTCAATCAGGATGGGTTGGGTTAACACCATCAATTCCTTTCTTCTTCCAGATCCAGCAGAATTCTTGAGAGCCTTCTCAACACCTGGAACAAGCTTAGATGTGAACCCAGACAACTGAAGAACAAAAGGAGAAGTATAACATTAGTGACTCCGGGGCAGCTCCCGAACACCCATCCATCTCCACTGAACACCCTCCATACGCTTCCTAGTCAGGCCCCAGTGGGGTAGACAGCCCTGCTCGGGGCAGCAGTTCCTACTTCTTAAACATGAGTTTAATGAGTGAGTGACTTCTCAGAAAAGTTGGCATTGCTTTTGTTTGACTTTTAATAGAGTACTCAGCCAATAAACTATTCACATAGTAAAATTATCTGCCTTATTTATTTTTCATTATTCATAACTTGTACAACATTAAGGAATCAACTTAATCAATATTTGCAAGTAGTCTATTATGAATTAAACACTTGTTGCTCATTGCTGACTGCTAAAGGCCAAATATGAACAACTGCATGCTCAAAGACAATTGACTATGATGTACCTGCTGTAGTAATACATAGGTCATTACAATAGGCAGGAACAGACAGAAAATGCCTAACAAAAAAGAGGGAGATAGTGTACATAATTAGAGGATATAAAGAATGACCTCAGAAGGAAACCAGAGGGGCTAAGGAGAACAAGCCCCACATTGTCAACTGACTAATACTCTTAGGGTTCCACAGAGACTGAAGCCATAGACAAAACCTGTAGGTTCCCCTAAATACATCTCATGGCTGTCTGGATTGGTGTCCTTGAAAAACTCCTACAGGCTGGAGTAGGGGTATCTCTGATCATTTTACCTGCTCTTGAGATTATTATTCTCCTGCTCAGCTGCCTGACCCACCTGTGATGTAGGGATTGGTGCCTGGCCTCAATGCCATGCCCTGATTGTGCTGTAACCATGGGGGTATGGTTCTTTTCTGGGAAGAAGGGGGGATGTTTGTGGGTAGTGATTGGGGGATAGATCTGGGTAAGATGGAAGGGGATTGGGGTTAGAGGGAAGGGAGGAGGGGACCTGGATATATACTATAAGTTGTATGAGAGAAGTAAAATTTATGAAAAAATAAATTTAAAAAAAGGAGACCCTTCAGCAATCTTTAAAGATTAACAACATTTCCATCGGTAGAAATGACGTTTAGCAAGTTAGAAAAGGCCTAAGAGATGGATGCTAAGTCTTCCAGCTTAGCCTCCTTCCCATCACATGGAATTTCCCAGAAAGTATCCATGCTCCCCATTAGTACAAAAGCAGAGATAGAGAAAATATTGAATTACATAATTTTAAACCATGTTTTAAAAACACAATACTTGAGTGACCAGTGCAACATTTGTTGTTGATTTTCTTATTTTTTGAGAACTACATATATGAATATTGCATCTACATCACCCCTGTTCCTCCATTGCCATAATACTCCTCTCATGCTTGCCCTTCTTTCTCTAATTCATGACTTATTCTTTAACTATTATTGTTACACACACATACACACACACACACACACACACACACAGATAGAGGGTATTTAATGAGTCTATTTAGCCATTTGCGTATGTATACGTATCCAGGGCTAACCATTTAGCACTGGACAATCTATGTGGGAGCTTGTCCCTGGAGGAAACTGATTCTCTCTGTAGCTATTGACCACTTGTAGCTCTTCAAGTAGAGGCAGGACCTTTGGAATCTCCCCCTTATCCAGGTCAGCACCTCAACTGACATCATTATGCAGGTCTTGTTAAGGAAACCATATTGTTGAAAATTCATGCATGCATCGTGGTCTGCTGACTCTTACAGTCTTTCTACTCTTCTTTCTCCATGTTCCCTGAATCCTAAATGTATGGATTTATGTACATCTGTATGTATGTATATATGTGTTGCAGATGTACCAAGTGGGGTTGGGCATCCCAGGGACACTTATTCTCCATTTTAACCAGTTATGAATATCTGTAAAAGTCTCCATCTGTCTCAAAGAGATGAGCAATGAGAATTTTGATGAGCAATGAGAACTACATTTATCTGTGACTATAAGGATGAACAGTTATAATGCAGTTCCAAATCACTTTCTCAAAAGCAAAAACGCAGTATTATCAATAACGATGGTGTAATAGGTAACTTGGGCTAGACACAAGAATTATAAAAGAAAACGCAAGCCAAGCAGGTAAAATGCTTCAATCTCTTCCCTCAAACCAAGGAGACATTTTTATTCCATTCATTATACTTAGTTTCAAGTCAGGTTTTACTTTTAAAGGAGACTTATTAATGAAAATCATGGAACTGATATCTAACTCGCACAGTCCCTGATTCGGTCAACGAAGTGTCGTAGCTTCCATTTTCTTTTCATCTTTTAAAGCCAAGCGCAAGCCCTCCCACTTCCATGGTGCCTCCCTGCATACCCAGGTAAAACTGTTGTTTTTTTCTGGGCCTGCAGAGATGATCAGCAGTTAGGACCACTTGCTGCCCTTGCAGAGGACCTAGTTTCAGTGCCTAGCACCCACATGATGGCTCACAACTCTCTATGACTCCAGCTGCAGAGAATCTGACACCCTCCGCACTGTGAAATGCAGAGATGTGTAGGCCAAACATTCTTACACATAAAATAAAAATAATTTAGAATAATGATTATCTTTTCTCCTGCTGCATGTCAATGATATCTCTACTGAAATACATTAACCAGTTTTCTAAGTAGAGTTGCAAGTGTGGCCTTTATATAGTAAGCCATTGCGAAGCTATACCTATTTGGGAATAAAATATATTTTTACTATGGGGGAGAAAATCTTTTAGAGTTTAAGTATACAACATACTCCGTAACACCTGCCTCTCAGATACATGAAGAATTTCTATTTTGCAAGAAGTTTCTATTCATTTAACTTCCATTCCCACTATATCCACATTTTTAGTAATTTTTTTTCTTAAAATGACTTATCTTGCCTTATCTCCAGAATTTTGGAACAACTAACAGGAGGCATAGCTAAATGTCCTTTAGCGATCAGAAGTCCCTTCCTCTTAAGATGTAAAGTGGTACAAGTCTACAATCTCAATACTCAGGACACAGGACATGAGGATGAAGAGGTCAAGGCCAGTCTGGGCTATGTATCAAAACCCTATCACTAAAAAGAAAATGGCTCTCTGCACTACAGAACATACAGCTTCATGATATATGTAGCATTAAGTAGTAGGATTAGATAGATGTTAAACTGTAAACAAGGTACCCACCAGCTGTGTGCCTTGGGCAAATTATTAAGCCTCCCTGGGTTTCATACTCTCTTTCCCTAAAATGAGTATACGGATAATAGCAAATTCATAGGCAAAATGGGGAGGTGAGAGGGATGAAGGGAGGGAAGGAGAGAGAGAGAGAATGCCTTTGTGCTCACATATAACAATGGGGGTTTGGAGGGGGCAATGGAATAAGACTGGGATGTAGAATCATTGCAAAAAGCATGAAGAAGTTTGTTTCCTACAAACAATAAAGATTAACACTCTTAACCTCATCATCATATAAAAAATAATAAAAAATTAAAAAACCACAGTCTCCTACGGGTAAATCACAATTAACCTCAATGTTTCCTTTTGCCAAGGCCATCTGGATTATCAGAATGCCTTCTCAGAGACCAGTGTTTAGATTTCTGAACACTTCCTCTGCTCTCCTTGTAAGCATCATTTCTTGAGAATCTCCTGTGGTCTCTGAATCTAAGTGCTGGAAAGAAAATATTGACACTATTTCATACTCAGCCCACTGCATTTCATTAGATATACTTCACTCCCAGCCATGTCTGGGACAATCTCAAAGGGGGTCAGCATGCTTACAGAGACAAGCTGCTCCTTAAAGGAGTGGCGGGGCAGACAAAAGGCCACTTCCCCAAGCTGGCTCTTGAACATTTCAAGCACCTGAGCTCAGTCTGTGTGACAGGAACGCTGTGTCATCTGATATGAATGCCACCAGCCACATACTTTTGTCTAAAAGCTTTTATACACCCACCTCTGTCTCCCGCTTTTATTTCTGTCTCAAAAACAACGGGTCAAGTTTTAACAACTCCAGTTACATGGGGGCCGTGTGTTGGTTCGGGTGAAGCACAGTGGTGTTCCTGGAGGAGGAGGTGCAGTGTTCTTGACTTTACAGCAATTATTTACCAGCTGAGCGCCTGGGCCCCTGGTTGCTTCAGGTGTTGTCTGCCAGCAGCTCCCGCCTAGAATCTCAGTTTTCTTTATTACAACCATCACTTGCTTCCTGTTTATACTGGGCAAAGAGACCGGGTTTCATGCCTGCAGGCCCACATTCCTTAGCTCAGCAGGTTTTCCAAGCCTTCGGGCCACAGGTTTCAACCTTTCTCTGTAGAGAAGCAGGCACCCCAGGACGAAGACCAAACTGTCCAAGACAGACTACTGAGCTGTGAAACCACTTGGCAAAATGCACTGTACACTTTACCCTGAATTATCGATCGCTTTGTACCGGCCCTGTAACTGCAGATAATTTAAAATGTCTAGGGAAAACTAAGAGGATGGAGCAGAAGTTTCTTTTCTATACAAGAAGCCTCAGCTCAGGTCATACTTGACTTCTCTTCTCATCCTATGTACCCTGACTTCCATTCTGAAACACACACACACACACACACACACACACACACACGCACGCACACTTTAAATTCCAAATAAAATGGATCAGTCATTATCCAAGAGCATTGTATATATCTTAGTAATTTGTAGCTTTGGGTCATAATTCCTTTACCTATCTTGCCTTATGTGATGCTTAAATCAGTCATACCTTGAGTTTTGCATAAAATGTCATTATTCTCACCACCTTTTGGACATAACTGTTCCTCCTTCTGAGATCCCACAATTCCTTGTGAACCCCTCTATTACCAGTCTTACAAATAGTACGTAAAAATCTGTTAATAACCTTTCTGAAAGCCATTCCTCTTTGCACCACAAGTGTCTACAGGGTGAACTCTATTGAATATTCCTTAGCATCCCAGGTTCCTAGCATATTTCCATTTTGTTGGGCGCAACATCAGGAAGATGTTGTGAATGTGAGCTGTGTCGCTAGTGCTTTTCCAGCAGTATGTTCCATAAAGCCAGGCAACTCAGCAAAGCAAAGGTCACAAAAGTAAGGCAAGGTGATGCCTTCCAAATTGAACCTTAGGAACTAGATGGGAATGTAAAATGCTGCATCAACCTGTCAGTACACAAGTTCTTTCCTGGATTTAGTTTTCCTGCTGGGCTACCCCTCTTCATTTCTCAGTATCTTTCCCTGTCTGTGTCTGTCTCTCATTCTCTCTCAAACACACACACACACACACACACACACACACGCACACGCACACACACAGCATCACATATATACACACAGGTCCTCTCGGATGACACCTAGTTCTATGAGTATTAGTAACTGCTAAGGTGTGGATATATATCCCGTGCTTAAGCGCCTTGACTTTTAAAATGAAGATATTTACTCCTGTCTAATAGTTTTGTGTTAGTTGATTTACATGACAATATCACTGTCACTGTAAGCAATAAAGATAAAGTCAGATGATACAATAACAGGAAAGATTATTTTTGTGTACTATGCAGGTTCCTTAAATGTGAAATAAACTGGTATCTTACATTTTCACAGTTGCATTGAATGAGTAGTACAGAGCACAGTACATGTGCTGAATTGAAAAGACTTTAAGGTGGGCAAGTAAAAAGGGCCTTTGGAAACAAGGCTGTGTCTGCCTTGAGCCCTGTGTTTGCCAAATGTGAAAGTGACTTACATTTCCTATAATGGGTAACAGGAGATATCATTCTTTACATCACATTATAGAAATTTGAGATTCATAGATAATGCTTGGAGATAGTATAAACTTGAATTTGAAGCACTGTGTGTACTAATACTTTTCTCTCAAGAACCTTCCTACCAACAACTACCCCAGGAACTCAGCTTTGATTCGATGCCACCTGATCTGAAATATCTATCTCCAGTTCAACTTTCTCTATGGCAATTCAGACCTAAAATTCTAACTGCCTAATGATCAACTCAAGCTCATATTCTATGGACATTTCAAGAATAACATTTCCTAAGGTAAATTAGCCCCTCATGCTTGCATCATCTACCTGTGACTACCTCAGCCTAACCTCTCTGTCACTTTTATGTTGTATTGGTCATGTGCTTTAATTAATTCTCTACTGAATAATTCAATATTTCCTTATCCCTAACTTACTTGGGCTCTTATTATCTATTATCTAAGTCATTATATACTCATATTAGGGGAAAATATAAGATGACACACCAATTAAACTATACTTTCTCAGCAGACATTATAGACGCCTTTATATACTTCCAGTCTTTTTCACTGGAATTAAACTTCTGTTTTAGTCAACTGGTTTCCATTGTTAAATCTCTGCATATACCTGCCTCTTTTGTCAAACACTACCTTGCACATGGCTCGAATATTATCTCATTCATGTTTGTAACACTTATACTTGTATTCTGCAAATGCCAGAGATGTTCAGTGAATAAAGGGGTTTTAAGTGAAATACTCTGGGAAAGAATTAATTTGAGTATTTTTCAATAATAGACTGTTTTATTAGCTTGTAAGTAATTTGAACATTTTGACTACATGTAACTGAGCTTCACAGTTTCTCTACCCTGTGCCATGTTTGAAAAATTGAGTTGAATTGCTTTCTGGATTTGATTTAGTTATGCATTTCTTCCATTTTCCTCTTTTTCTTCCTATTTAATTAATAAGAGAAATTGAAAAAAATATCTCAACCCTTTAAAAATGTCATGTTACATGAAAAAATTCACATAAGTGGTATTCAAGATTAACCAAAGTAGCCATCTTCTATGCTAGTGTAGCAGAGCTTTAATCAAATTCAATCTTGAAAAATAAATCCTTAATTATGTATAATATTAGGACATATAAACCAGCAACAAAAGAGAAACTAAGACTAGGAACCTAGATCAAAGACTTCTCATCTTACATCCAGATGGAGACCATTTGTTTTCCAAGAGCTTCATTTGGGATGACGTGGAATAAGAATTGGTCTTTAAGTTCCAGGCTGGTACTGGGAAGAAAAGAACAAAGACCTTGGACTAATAATAGCTTAAGAAGAAACGATTGTATGATGGTCTTTCTGAACATGATCTAAACCCATCTTTCCAGAATGTGTCACATGCAATGTCCCTTTAGTTACTGTCTGCTCTAATCCCTTGAAGAAACCTCTTACTTTGCTCCGTGATGAATTCTACCTATCTTTTATACACAAGAAAAAGGCCTTAAAACCAACTCATTTTACAGCCATTATATAATAAGATTGACTACAAACCAACCAAACAATTAATATTCATAGTGTATAATATAGCCATGCATATGCTTCATAAACAAACACACACACACACACACACACACACACACACACACACACACACACGGAACTCTAGTACTCTTGTCTACAAACTACATTTATGAATACTTAGGCAATGCTCAAGCTCCCTTCAATATTATACCATTCATGTTCTTTGGAAGAATTATTTGATTCCATCTGTTTTAGCAGAGTAAAACAAAGTACTATCTGACCACCACACTTCTCTGTAGCCCATAGAAATAATTCCTTAATCTGTCATGGTCAACTTCCTCCAACAAAGGACATTAGAAATAAATACCTATTGCATCAGGTACAGGGAATAAGCAAAGGCTTGCCCCAAGGAGCGACACATAATAACTAGGTCAGTTAGTCTTTGTATTGGATAATAATAAAATGCAACTACTAAAACAAAAGTATATCATTTTAATGATTAAAAACAGTTTTCCCTTCAGGAAATGAAATGATCTTGAGAAATTTTATTATGCTTTTTAGCTGGGTTAACAGGTATCTTAATAAATGTACCTTCCATTGCTACCAATAATAACAATGAAAAAACAGGAGTTTTGGAAGAGCATGGACTGAAGAGGACAGAGAATATGATGGAAGCAGGTGTGATTTTACACATTAGGACTTTTGAACAGAGGGAAGTCTGGTACCACATCTGAAGTTGGACACTTTAAAGTGATACAAACTCCCTCTCTGCCTCCCCACTCCCTCTTACGGCATGCCTTGGTGTTCATGTTATGATGTTGGTCTTGCTTTTCACTTTGTTTTGTTTCCTTGGCTTTAAGCAGTAAAGAGTCAGCCTAGGAGCTGGTGTTGATGGTTTTGTTGGGGGATTGTGAAACAGGTATCACATGAAGTGTAGCAACATGATCCCTGAACTAATTCAGTGTCTGCAATAGTTGGAGTCAGAGGCGACCACGAAACCATGAACCTCTGAGAACACCTGCACGAATCCCAAGAGGACCACTAACTTTTCCTGGAAGCAGAAAGGACTGGTGCTAATTTATCTATTTATTTGGGGAAATTGACCCCATCTAGCTTCTAATCACAGGCACAGTGCCTCAAGGGCTTGTACTGTAGGGTACTTATCAATTTATTTACACCACAAAAAGTTGCTTGCACATATAGACATGTGTGTGTATTATTTAAGAATTTTAATGTGCCACCAAATAAGACTCTAGACATCAACTGCTAAGTCTTGAATTTATAATAAATGAGTTATAATATTTTGAAGAAAAAGACAGATGTCAAGATACACACAAACGAAGGGCATAGAAGACAACAAATTCTCAGTCTACACGCACACTCATATGTGTATTTGGTTTTGGGAAAACAGCTTGATTTTTCACTGAATTTTCAACTCTGTTTTACTTTTTAACCATGTAGAGTGTCCCTGAACTTAAGTGATCTGGAAGCAATGAGAGAATAGTACACAGGACTATCCCTGTCACTGAAGAGTTCAACCACTATGCTTAAGAAAATGAGAATTGGGGGCATAAAAAGAATCACAGCTGTTTGGTGTTTTATGGAGCATTTAAACATGTTGTCCATTTGAGCAGATAACAGTCCAATGAGATTAGCAGAAAGGGTAGTATCCATCACATTTGCTCTAGCGATGAGACCACCAAAACCATCCCACGGAGAGAAATGACTTTACATGATAACATGATATTATCACAGAGTCAGCATGACAAAACATAGTTCACATTATTCTATATTTCCTCCCAGAATAATGCAATTAAAATGTACCTACATAGAGAAAATCATACGCACCTTCTTAAAATAAATATAGCCAGCCAAATATAAGTACTGTATTATTTAAATAATATTCTATTAAAAGAAGATAGCAAGAAGGAAGAGGCACATTAGGGTTATATATATATATATCATCTATGAAATAACTATGATTTTCATATAAGTGTCTAAAAAGGCATTAAATTTTATCTATTCAACTTCAGGTTCAGTCTTAACAGTTTTTTAAGACAGAGCATGTCCTAGAAGCACAGCTTCACCAACATAGCTAACATGTGACAAGGTTCCACCTACCTTGCAAATCTCAAGGAACTTCTCACTGATGTTTTTCACGGGGTGCTCAGTGAAGGTAGCATAGGGAACCTCAGTGGACCACGGGTTCCAACGTGACAATAAGGACTGTTCCTCAGTGCTCCCCCAGCAGATCCTAAGGCCTTCTCCTGCTCTCCTAAAGGAAAGAAAGAGATTTTTACTAGATCAGGCATTTCTATTAGATAAATCAACAAGAAAACACGTGGCAAAAGACTGTAACCCTCCACTCAGCCTGTCCATTTCCCCTGGGGCAAGCAGCTTAATACAAATCACACTGGTAAGGAATCCAGGAGGGGAGAGAATGGGCCTGCTTTCAAATGGGGTAGGTGCAAGAGGTTGTTGAGAATCCACACAGAAACATGAGCTGGGTGCTCAGGACAATGGCCAGAGCTGGAAATGCAGGTGCTCACCTTGTGCTGACATTTAGATAAATGTCAATGGGACATGGTCAAGGACATTTAAGATGGGAGAGACTGTCAGTGAGAAAGGAGATGACATGACAAGAAGCCATCATTTAAACCAGTGGTCCTAGTCCTTCCTAACACTGTGACCCTTTAATACAGTTCCTCATGTTGTGGTGACCCCCAGCCATAAAATTATCTTCATTGCTACTTATAACTGCAATTTTGCTACTGTTATGAATCATAATGTAAATATTTGATATGCAGATGGTCTTAGAGGACCTCCCATGAAAGGGTCATTTGACTCCCAAAAGGGTCTTGACTCACAGGTTGAGAAACCCACTTGATTTAAACAGAGTAGCAAAGAGAAGGAAGAACTGACTGGGAAAGAACATAATATCTGCCAAATTATAGGACATCCATGACCTTTGAGAGAAATGAGGACCATTCAAAACTCTCAGCTTCCTAAGTCAGTGACTCCCTGTCTGTGTCTCTAGGTCCTCTGTTTCCTGAAGAAAGTGTATCTGATGAAACTGCAGCAAGGGACACACCAATGTTTATAGAAACTCTGCTTGCCTTCAGTCCTGATTCCTAATGTGTAGAAGGAAGCCATTTGATGACATAACCCAGGCCTGGTCATCTGTTAAATCCAAATGCAAGGCAAGGGAACGTCATAGAGGAATAGGAGGCAGGAAGTCACAGCAGTAAGTGTAGTTACACTAAACAGAACTGTCATTTCTGTTTTCGATGTATCCAACAGAATTTAGGGTTTGCGGTTTCAGAGAGCTCTGGGTGCAGAGGGGTGCCTGGAGGGTAAGCCATGCTCAGGTGTTCTGTACTCAACAAGCCTTAGAACCAAGTTGGCTGTAATTCTAAGCAGCTCCATGAGGCATCCCATTCATCTCATTTCTTCTAGAAATTCAATCCTGGGATTCAGAGACTGAAAAGCCAGAGCTTAACTGTGGTGCCTTCACAGAGCTGTCACTTCCTTACTAAGGAAGAATTCCTTTGGGAATATCATGTGGTTTCTGAATGTTTATCCATACAGAGGTGAGTGTAAACACAGTCTCACATACTCACACAGCCCCACCCTCTCAATGTCTGACCCCAAGCTGTCTTACAAAAGGAAGGAAAAGAAAGGAGCCTGGCACCACCCAGAGCCCAGTTCTCAGGTATTTGGTGATTGTATTTGAAAGCTGAAACTCAATGACTTTTTTTTTTTGTACTTAATTAATCCTTTGCCCAAAAAGTATAAGACAAAAGAAAGAAAGAAAGAAAGAAAGAAAGAAAGAAAGAAAGAAAGAAAGAAAGAAAGAAAGAAAGAAAGAAAGAAAGAAAGAAAGAAAGGGAGAGAAGAAGAAAGGAAAGGAAAGGAAGATAAAAATCTGATGCAAGCCTCTGAAGTTGCCTTGCAAAACCCTGCCTTCTCAGATGCTATATTGTCTCTGGTCATACCCTTGTATTTTCCTGTTGTTGGGTTTTTGGGTTTTTTTTTTGTTTTGTTTTTTTTTTCCTGGCCTGGCAATAAATCCCTAACTCTTTGAATACAAGCTTGCTCCTTTATGGAGTGAGTACCCTGGCTTAAGCCAATTCAAACAACTTGCACAGTGGAATTATTTACTGCTTTGTATATCAATTTATCCACCAAGTACAATTTTGTTTATCCAAAAGGATTGAAAAATCTGTCAAGATAGCTTTCCTAATAAGTACACTGTTTTTGTTCTTTAAGAAGCTGTAAATGAAAACCAAGCACGCAATTCTAGAAGGATATTATTGTTAAATACCTGATCATTTTGACCATGGTAATGACCTTTTCCAGAGAATTAGAATCTGTTATGAAGTGGGGAAGAAATATAAAACTAAGTATCCATTCCAAAGGTAATATTTAAGGTGAGGCTTGCCGGGCCCTGTAGTATAGGGCTACTACAAAAGTCTGTGGTCCCATTCCTTTCTGTTAAGTGTCTTTGGGATAATTGTGGTGACTATACACACTTTTATGACCAAAATATTTCATGCAATAGTAACTTATGTTCATAGAAAGAATAATGCCAGCTAATAAAATAGAGAACAAAGTGCAATGAGCAAGATGTCAATAGTTCTCTGTCACTCAAGGTTTTGACTCTTACTACAGCATGATTATAGACAGATCACATTTCCCTTTATGAATCTCATATGAATTGGAATCTGATTTGCTTGTCCTCTTGAACCATCTGGATATGTTTGTACCTACAATAAAAATTATATGACCTCCACGTCCAAACTTTAGTCTTTGGGAAGTTGTGACATTTAGTGATGTCAGTAACTTGCAGTAATATAGAGGCTATGATCAGGTCACACATATCAGGTACTCCATTTTCAAGTGATCTGATACCCTCCTCCAGCAGCCTCCCCCCCTACACACACAGACATACACACACATAAATAATAAAATAAATCTTTTAAAAAAAGAATAGATTAAAATCTTTTGTATGCTGTATGGCATTATCCAATTAACACATATTCGAAGCTTGATTGCACATTTTGTGTTTTTTTTATTTTATTTAATCTAGACAATAGTTGTGCTTTGAGCCAACTTGATAGACATAAACGTAATTATAGGAAACAAATAACAGACTTAAGCAGGTTATCAAATCAAGAACTGCTGGTGAATTGGAACAAACAGGAGAACCGATCGTCAGCACACAGTGAGTATAAGGAGGTTCTGTGCTTGTGAGAGCCATTAACTCCTTTCTTCCACTTGTCTGTTCCCAGAGACTTCCTATGTGTCTGCCTACTTTCTGAGTTGTAATTTAGTGTCTATGATTCCCTAAACGTAAGTTCTTCAGACAGATCTATCCATGGATAGCTTAAGCCATCTTTCAATTCTGTTTTCTTTAGATGAAGACAGCTCCTGAATGAGCTGTTCTAATGGGTTAAAAGAATCTTTCAATCATCTCAGAAACCGGTGCTTACATTCTATCTTCAGTGCCACTACTTACTTAGAATAGGCTCTGGTCGTGCCATTGTAGGTAATGAGGAGACCCAAGCCCCATGTTCCAGAAGCAGATCAGATGAGCTCTGAGCCAGTATGGCCACTAGTTGATCTTTCCAAACCAATACATATACACATAGAAACCTGGCAGTCTCATGGCAGAAGTGAAAGATTCTATTTGCAATTTCTGTTGTTTCTGCTCTCTATCCTCTGGATATGGTCTGCATGTCCATAGTTCTGAAAGAAAGTTGATGTGGACTTTGCTCCTGGTAGATAAACTTTAAAGTCTCACAGAAACAGGCAAAAGTAGAGCAGTCCCACAAGAGAGTAACTCTCCATGAGAGGGCTCAGTGAGAAGTGTGTGAAGATCAATTTTAGGACCCAGACTTCTTAAGTTAGAAGGGACTTTGCAGGATGGTTTCCACATCTTTTACTCTCCCCCCTCTTTTCTCTTATACACACACACACACACACACACACACACACACACACACACACATACAGAACTAGTTTTCAAAGGCCTCAGATCTTTTAAGAGCCATGTTAATTATCTGTGCTAGTCAGTGACTCAGAATTCTAAAATACAGTTACTGGAGGAGTAGAAAGCCAAGGCAATTACAATTTTCAATCACCGGAGCAAACCAGGTTTACCTTCTATAGTAACAAAGCAAGGGCATGCTGAATGTATAACGAAGGAATTACCCGTACAAAGGTAAGGACTGTGTGCGTGAAGAAGCATGTTTTCAGTACAAAATGTAGCTCCAAGTTGAATGGGGAGAAAGTTCTTATCAATCTCATGCTTTGTAAGACAGGATTGAATCTTTTCAGGAAGCTCTCCTCTCCCTCTTCCTGAATCAGGAAATATGCTCAAGCAGTGCCTTCTCTGAGTCAAAACATGTTCGTGTCTTGAATTCTCCTTCTGGGAGAGATGCCATGCATCGTTTTGCATAGGGCTGCAAAGCCAGCTTCCCTGACTCCTGCTCTTCTGCCTTGGCCTCCCATGATTCTCTGTTAAGGCATGAGCTAAAGAGCTTCCATTATTACCTCGTCAGCTGCCCCTCCTTTCCACTCATCTCAGATCTCAAAGCCACGCCACAGAATTAAAGACATAGCTTGAGGCACTGAATGGAGATTTATGAGGAAGCACAGATATTAACTCTTACTCTAAACGCAGGGCGTGTGCTTGTAAGTACTGGTGAGCAAACACAGGGAGGCCACAGGAGAGGGGGGAGGCAGGAGAGAGCAGTTCAGAGCAGCACAGCTTACCTTTTTCCTGTCTCCTCTTTCCTACCTTACAGCTTTCATTGTTGAAAGGCGGATCTTCTAGACCCATGAAATGTTAGTCCCTTGCTTATTTAATCTGGACAAAAGCAAAGGCCGAGTTGGCATCGTGGTGGGTATTCAAGCCTCCCTTGCTCATTGAATGACCTCAGATGAAATATTTTCCATTACGAGAACCCAGAAGATGCTGGCACAGAGTCAGACAATGAGATTTGCAGAATGTGTTTACATTCTCTCAGTGTCCCCAGGCTGTTCCAAGCCCATAGGCAGGTGCTGCCTTTATCTACTCTCTTTGCTCACCTGGCTCCCTCCCAGAAGTTTCCAGGGCCCTGGGCTCTGTGAGATTAACCATTTATTGGCATAGGTAACCAAGAAATGCTGGTTGAGAAAGGTAAGTGACGAAGTCAGAGGACTCCAGGGTCATGAGCAGAGTCTCAGGGGCTTTGTGGCTCCAAGGAAAGAACCTTCGGGAACTCCAGGAGGCTGGCTGACCTCGTCTTACTTGAGGACCTGAACCCTTAACTTCTCTCCAGGTATCCATCTTTAAAACCAGGCAGAAGATATAGATCACCTCTCAGGGTTTTTCATTTTCTTTTTCCTTCTAAAACAGGATCTGTGCTGAATATCCAACTTTAGTATTACACTCATGAAACAAACAAACGAACAAAAAAACAGAAAAGGCAGCTTACTGACTGTAGAAAGTCCTCAGGCAGCTCCTTAGCTCTGATCTGAAGATGGTCTCGAACCTCAGGCAAAAAGACCTCAAGGTTTTAAATCGAAAGCAGAAATCAAAGCAAGTGAGAGTGAATAGCTACAGAAAAGGGTGACCAAGAGGGCTATGAGTCTCCCAGGCTGACAGTCCTTACAAAGTTTGTCCATCTGCTTTGGCAGAGCTGTGTCTTACCAGTCAAGTCCATGGCTAAGGGGAAGAACACTAAGACCCACATCAAAGGTTTACCCCGAGGTTTTACGATTCACGGCATTAAAATGTGCATGTGAGTGAGATTCCCAAATTATTCCATTATTGGAATGCTACATTTTAAGACAATAAACTCCCTAGGCTGGCAATCAATAAAACCTGGGTTCAACCTCACAGTAGCTTTCTTTGTGGCTTGAACCTGGCTACACTTCTAAGTCACGATTTCTCTTCTTTCAAAATAATGCCAACTCTAGCTTAGAACATCTTCTGATGCACCAAGGCGAAGGATTGCCTACTTCTGCATTTTGTTTCAATGGCACAGAAGTACTGCTTGTTTTCCCCCCAGAACTTATGTGAGTGGGTTATCAAGAAGGAAGTTATTCTAAAAATTGTCCACTTATTTTCTTAGTGTATGCTAAAAATAACTAATTCTTCAATTACTTAATAAAAGTTGTACCAATCCCAACATGTTTTGGCCAAGAAGGGATTTACCGTTCATCACTTATGTCCTATTCCCCTTGACTCTTTAATGCCGCGGAAACAGTGGACTCTGTAAGCCGTGTCCCCCCGACCCCCGCCATGGCACTGAAAGCCCCCATATGATCTGCACATGTTCTAGCCCTTCCCTCTGTGAAAGCAGCTGCCAAATGCTGCAGATGGTGCATCAGAGCCTCAGGGATGCTTGACTGCATTGGTTGCATTCAGCTGTCTCTCCCAACACTATCCCACCACCATTTCTTGCTGTTATCAACATGCTACTAACTGGAGTTTCTCTTCTAGTTTGGCTTTTCTAAACTACTGACTGGGAACTGAGGAATATATTTATTACTATTGAGGCCACAGGCAAATGATTAAATACAAATATCCCTCTTTTCAGACCATTTTCTCTCCTGGAAATGCATGTTTCATAGGAGAAGACTGAGTTTCCCTGGAGCCATTTAAATGGAGATCTAATCCAGTGACACTGATTCTAAAAGACAAAACTTGTAACTCTTTCCCCGCCTGAACCTTTAAAAAGCCCATTAGAGTCTGTGCCTGTAGTGCCAGCATTAAAAATGATGACTGGGCTTGGAGAAAGCTCGGTTGGTAAAGAACCTTGCTGAAAAGCCTGAAGACCTGAGTTTTGTGGCCACATGAACCTATAGTGCTACCACCATGGAAACAGACAGGAAGAGTCTGGAGCTTGGTTGCCATTTAGTCTCACCAAATAAGTGATATCCAGTTTCTCTGGGAGGAAGAATATATTCAGAAAAGTAAGATGGAATGTGATAGAGGAAGATAGTTGACATCAATTTCTGGTTTCCACACGCTCCAGCACATGCATTCACCCATCCATAAACACAGCTACATGCATACACCACACAGACACACAGTGCAGACACAGACAGATGGACACGGGGACACACACACACACACACACACACACACACACACACATCTTTCTACTAATGTGACTGGTATAAAATGGTGTCCCTCTTAGAGTCATACTCTCGCAGACACTGTCATTTTCATTTTCTGAACGAGCCTGATCTTCTGTAATATCTTCAAGTGTTGTAGAGTGTTACTCTCATAATAGTTAACTATTACCTCAAATGTAAATATCTACATTCATCTCTGCTAACCTATCTTCTTAAGAACAAGAGAGATTTCTCTGGATAATATAGTAATGTGAATTCAGACAAAGGAGCAAGCTCTTAGAACGCAGTGAAAGGTTTCAGTCATCCAGTACCTGTTTACCAGTCTCAACCTTACACCAGATCCTAGGCAAAAATTCTGAAAGTTGCATGGCCTCCAAGAAACTCATAGTAGGCTTTTAAAAACAGGTAACTTTTTATCTGGTAATTGACAAACAGGAAGACTTAGAAAAACTGAGAAAGTTATTTTAAAAAATATAACATGAGCCAGGCGGTGGTAGTACATGCCTTTAATCCCAGCACTTGGGCAGGTGGACCTCTGTGAGTTCGAGGGCAGCCTGGTCTACAAAGTGAGTTCCAGGACAGCTAGAGTTACAACAGAAAAATCCATCTCAAAAAAATATTGATAACAATAATAATAAAAACAACAACATGAAGTCAATGGAAGATAAAACAAACCTATGAAAGCTATATTAAGAAAAAATACATCACGTGCTGTGACTTGTGCCTTTAGATGATAATATTTATTTCTAGTTGAGATACTTTTGAACCAGCAGTTGGAGGGAGACAAAAGGACTTTAGAAATCCATAGAGGTTGATGATGGGAAGTTGTGGGGAGGTTGAGCAAGACACTGAATAGTCTAAAGCAGCTTAATTCTAACATGGAAGCTGATGAGGCACCGCGGAGGAGTCAGTGCTGAGTGGTTTAATTAACTGAGGAAACTTGTTTCTGTCTGCCAAACCCAAAACTGTAGAATGAAGAGGCATTGTGTTCACAGAGGTGAGTGGGGAACACCGCCAAGCCAGATGCTCTCCTTGGTCCTTAGCCATGAGTGGGGCTGAGCTTTTCCATCTGTTGGCCTCCTGCTGATGTCATCAAGAAGAGTAAAGGGGAAGGAGCAGAACATGGTACCAAAGTTTGGCTGGTAGCAGTGGTGATGGAGAGAGCAAGAAACAAAAGACTAACCATTAAATGATATATAACAAGCTAAGTAGTGGGATTTCCATCTTTTAAAAACAGCTAGTGACAACTTTTCTCTAAGACAAACGATAGGAGTCAAAATGTGAAGTTTTAAGCTACATTTGCTGAAGAAGAAAAGGCATTCAATATTCACGAGCTAGATTGTGCTGTGAAGAACACAAGACCCTTTCACGTGCATGATCCCATTGTCACTTGTGAAATTGCTATTACTTCAGAGACAGATCATATGAAAGACTTAAGACACAGAGTTAATGGAATTGATGCCCAGATATTTCGGAGGCTAAAGTGGCATTCATTTCATTTTTTAGTTCACAGATCTGAACTGAGTCTGAAAGTTGCAAATTCTAGCTAATAAGAGGCCATTGTGGAAGAGGTTATCCATTCCTAGCAATGTTCGTAATACAGGCTCGGTGCTGGATTATACCAGAAGTGGTGGGAAAAAAAGCCACTATGCAGGAATGCATAGCCAGTGTGGTCCATTCTAGCTCTTTGGCTTGGAAACTAGAAATCCAGCTTGCCTAGCCATAGCAGCTTCTTGCCAGTGCACTTCTCTGGCATTGAACATGAGTGAGAAGCACAGAAGGTGATTTTTTAAAAATACTAGAAAGATAGCACTCTTGATTCAACTAGGAGATTATTTTTCATCATTCAAAAAGTCTTACTCCAAACGGTCTACACTGCTTTAGTGTGGAGATAACCTGAATGTTTAATAGATAAGCATCATCATAAGGCAAAGACTGCCAGTCAAGGGGATAACACCTCTCCATTCATCATCTTCAGATCTCATTGTCAGCTCACAAGGTAGGTCTCCAGCTTCTACACATGACAAAACTAAGGTCCAAAGCCTTCCAGCAGCAAATGCCAGAACTGACAGCAGGATTAGATTCCAGAGCTCCTAATCATCCCATGGTCTTCCATGGCCAAACAAGACACTGAAGAACGGAATCATCCATCCCAAGACAGTCTTCTTCCCTCACAAGCAGATGAAGTCAGTAGGTTGAGACTGCCCAGCCTTATTGGTAGCCACTCTGCTGAACCCAACCTAACCTCTGCCTAAAGAACAAAAAAAAAAAAAAACAAAAAACACTAGTCTGAAAAAAAAAAAAAAAACTAACTAGAAGTTAACATTCTTGATTCAACTGGGGCATTATTTGCCTTCATTCGAAAATTCTTACTCCGTAGGGTCTGTATCATTTTAGTATGGAAACACAAATTAATCCAGACAACTCAGAAACTGGCTCAAAGCCATCCAGCTGCCTGTGAGATTCAGAAATACCTTCTTAGCCGAAAGTTCAAGGCATTTTGAGTATAGTTCTGCCATACGCCATATATTCCCAATATTCAAAACCACAGGTCCTCAGGGCTCCAACCAAATGTTTCAGCTTGTGGAAGCTGTCTTATAATAGTTATGATAATTCCAATAACATTTCACTAACATACTGTACGATTATTTTATGTGGTCAAATGAACTCCAGACTGTTCAAAACAGCTTCTGAATCTAAATAATGTCCACTGCCACCATGGTTTACAGCCTCTAATACCTGATTAAATGCTTTAAAACTTTAGTGGGCTTGTGGTCTGTACTGTAAAAAATATATATATAATTTACATTTAAGTGAAATGTAAATGCTTGTTACTCACACTAGAGGGGTCTGGTTGCTGTTGTTTCCATCTTTCATTAAACTGTCTTTCTGAATTGCATAGATGCTTTCTGATTGTTTAAGGTGAATGAAAGAAACCCTACATTGACTTTGAGGTTTATAAAAAGTGGGAGTTTTAGAGACACGCCCAGGTGGGAGGTGCTGGACTCCTGCATGGACAGAGGATCTGAATGTAGGGTGCTATGGTCCCTCGCGTGTCACATCTACACTGGCCACCTCTGCGCCAAGACATTGCCAGATAGAGAGAAGAGGGATAGCTCTATGCCAGGCTACAAGGAAAATGCCATACAATGAAGAAAAACATCTTGTGACAACTCCCTTTATTATGAATTGGAGACGTTAAGTGAGTCACATGAGCTCCAGATTTGTGTTAGTTTTCACCATCCATATGAAAACAAACTAACTGTTAGGAGCACCCTAAACACTCAAGCTTCAACATGTATATAATTGCTAGGTTAGGGGGTGTCTTCTGAGAAAACTTTTTTTTTTTTTCAAATCTAATGTTTCCATTTCTCTTCCAGAGAAACTGAAGGTAGATGGTATAGAATCCACACAGGCGCAGCCAGAAGAACAGGGGCCACAGCCTTGTGGGTCCAGACCACATGGCATTTGGGAAGACACTGGTATGACTAAGAGAGTGCAGACTTTAGTGCTCGGCCCACAGATCAGAAGTCCAGTTTCTCCACTGATGATTCTCCCACAGCCAAGACCAAGTTTACTTCTCCTAGTTTGGAGGAATTAGAATGGAACAAGTTTTAAGAGATTACATATGATATACATATTTTCCCTTTTAAATTTGTTTGTGGTATTTCATACAAATTGTGTGGGAAAGAAGCAAAAAAAAAATCATCCTTAACTTATTCTTTTAAATATGTACTTTATGAGTATGAGTATTTTGCCTACATGCGCATATGTGTATCATGTCTACGCCTGGTAACTGAGGTCGGAAGAGGGCATCAGATCCCTAACTGGAGTTCTTGGTGGTTGTGAGCTACCATGGGAGTACTGAGAACCATACTCCTCTGCAAGTATGCTGTTCTCTGCAAGAACAGCAAGTACTCTTAAGCACTGAACCATGTTACCACCCTGTCATCTCTAATTTCTAACACAGACAGAGTCTACACTCAACGGTTTCTCTTTGGTTATGGTCAACACAAGTCAATCTAGCTGTCCTGAAAGAATGACAAGGTTAACAGCCTGTTCTCACCTCACCAAAGTAGTTGCATTCTTTCAAACACAGATGAAATTCAGTCAACAAACACCCCATGCTTCTCATGAGGTATTCTGACATAAGGAAAGAGAAATTATAGTTTGGAGGATACAGATTACATTACATTCTACAGTACTACAGTATGCATTACTATATGACATTGGAGAAGCCACTAGGGATCATAGTCCATTTTCTCATCCATCTGTTTAGCTGACTGCCCATAGGCCTGTATATAGAGTACTGGCTACCTCTCATTCTAGGTTTAAGGTCCCCTTGAACCCAACTGAGAAGTAAACAGGAAGTAAATGAGAACTCCATGTACTCCAGCTAGGTGTTTTTTTCTCCAAACCTACCAATTCAGAAATTTATAGGGTAGAGAGGAAATGGAAAGTGAGTTGAAAAATACTAAGCTATGTAAAAGAAAAAAAAAAATCAAGAAATTCTTGACATTTCCTGAAATAGAAACGATCCACCCACATTCCACAGTGTATATTTGCCTTGGGGAAAATGAGCTAACGTTTACTGGGGCTTTGATTTTTCAACGTGTTGCAACAGTATTGCCTTGCACACATGAGTCTGGGGATTTATTACTTCTCTTGACCACTGAGTTTTGTCTTTTTTGCCCTGGTTAAAAGCAACAGCGTTGAGGCAGAGCTGGATCCTCTATAGTATCTTTTGCCAGTCTAAGTGCCTGTTTCTCACCGCCATGAAGGCAGGTTTTGCCTTCATGGATTAGACAGAACCATCAGTTTATATTTCCATGCTCTATCACAGAGTCACTCCCCAAAGTGCCACCTCTTAGTCACCCCTCAGGCCTAAAGATATATCCAACAACAGCCCCAATATCCTCTTGGATGATGAAAACCATCCAAATGTTCACATAGGCCTGGAAAGCAGATGCAGGGCCTTTGGGGCAGAGGATTTTAGAGTCTCAGGCAGGCAAAGCATAGTCTAGAGCAATGCTTGACCCACTTTAATAAGCACTAATATCAGCCAAGACCTGTTGAACTGTAGATTCTGATTCAGTTGGTTTAGAGTGGGGTCTGAAATTCCTGGTTTTGTTCATCTAAGTTCCCAGGCATCCTGTTGCCACTGGACCTAAGAATAAAATAGCTGCATGGAGCAATTTGGGATTAGGGTTGATAACACCCTATTCCCAAGAGCTCCTTGTGTGGATGGGCACAGTCAAGAAAGAACAAAGCAGCACTGTGTGAAACAAGGGCCCAGGGCACGGGTCTTCATTGAGCAGTAAGTCACCATGACTTTTACTTGATTGAAGGACAGAAATCAAGGCAGAAGAAGTTCTAGCAATGATCTGTGGTTAAAATCAGTTTAAAATATGCACCTAGATAACCATTGCACCATATAGAGGAATTATTGAACTTAATCTCTCCTCAAATTAATTTTTCATTAGGAAAACAAACTAGTTCTGTGTTTGAAAATCATTTAAAGGTTTAAGTGATATAATTGTTTATGACAGTTTCTCTCTACATTAAGATGTGTGTGTTTGTTCATGTTGTGTGTATGTGTATATGTGTATACTTGTGTAGGTGTGTGTATGTGGTAGTGAATGTGTCTGTGTGTTTGAGTGTGTACTTGTGTAGGTGTGTGGATGTGGTAATGAATGTGTCTGTGTGTTTGAGTGTGTACTTGTGTAGGTGTGTGGATGTGGTAGTGCATGAGTCTGTGTGTGTGAGTGTGTACTTGTGTAGGTGTGTGTATGTGGTAGTGCATGAGTCTGTGTGTTTGAGTGTGTAGTTGTGTAAGTGTGTGCATGTGGTAGTGCATGAGTCTGTGTGTTTGAGTGTGTACTTGTGTAGGTGTGTGGATGTGGTAATGAATGTGTCTGTGTGTTTGAGTGTGTACTTGTGTAGGTGTGTGTATGTGGTAGTGCATGAGTCTGTGTGTGTGAGTGTGTACTTGTGTAGGTGTGTGTATGTGGTAGTGCATGAGTCTGTGTGTTTGAGTGTGTAGTTGTGTAGGTGTGTGCATGTGGTAGTGCATGAGTCTGTGTGTTTGAGTGTGTAGTTGTGTAGGTGTGTGTATGTGGTAGTGCATGAGTCTGTGTGTTTGAGTGTGTAGTTGTGTAGGTGTGTGTATGTGGTAGTGCATGAGTCTGTGTGTTTGAGTGTGTAGTTGTGTAGGTGTGTGTATGTGGTAGTGCATGAGTCTGTGTGTTTGAGTGTGTAGTTGTGTAGGTGTGTGTATGTGGTAGTGCATGAGTCTGTGTGTTTGAGTGTGTAGTTGTGTAGGTGTGTGTATGTGGTAGTGCATGAGTCTGTGTGTTTGAGTGTGTAGTTGTGTAGGTGTGTGTATGTGGTAGTGCATGAGTCTGTGTGTTTGAGTGTGTAGTTGTGTAGGTGTGTGTATGTGGTAGTGCATGTGTCTATGTGTGTGAATGTGTACTTGTGTAGGTGTGTGTTTGTGGTAGTGCATGTGTCTATGTGTGAGTGTGTGTGTATGTGTGTGTGTGTGTGTAACTCACTTATTCTAAAAACAGCAATCACAATAAGCACTTTATTATTTCAACTCCTCATTCAAGAAGGAAAAATTCCCTGGCTAGCCAGGTTCTTCTTGTCTGCATGTGTTCTAGTACTCCAATGTCCTTATTAAGATACATAATCAAGAAAGGAAAACAATACTCTGACAGTGAGCCCATCTCTGGGGACTATGCCATAGTAACCTCCCCCTTCCTTCTGTAGGTAGAATACCTACCCTTTTAGCCAACAACAACAGTCATGTGTTGGTGACTTACCACACTGAGGCTCATTTGGAGTTCACCCTCAAATAACAGTTTCTAACTTCTGCTTTTCCTACTCCCAGATGGGATTTCTTACAGCAAAGGTAAGTGTGGCAGCGACAGGGGGATTTCTGAGTGTCTGTCACACCTGCTGCTGCTAAGCACATTGCAGAAAGTTGATTTTTCTAATTGACTTTGGGAGGCATTAGGCATGGAAAATGTACCTCAGACTTTAATTCCACATTTGGCAGCTGATCTTTCATAAAGAATCTTTTGATCAGAAACTATAAGGCAGAACAAACAAAGCGTCCTGATGACTTATTTAGGCTAAGTGCTCAAGGCAAAAGCAAAAGCACCGAATGTGTAATGTCCTGGGAAGACAGGTATTCAGTCACCACCACGAAGTATATCAGCATTTTAGAAATGTTCCTAAACTGAGAGATGGGATCTCAACAGGGTTCACAAGTATATACCTTGGTCAAAGCTTAAGAAATGGCTTGTATGTTCAAGGACCTACTAATGCTGTCACTGAAAATGAAAAGAAATAAACCATCTTTTCACGCCATTGTTAGGAAATGGCAGATTAATTCAATATCTAGCAAATTAATCTATTTGCATTGTGTCATCCAAGTGTCGCTAAGAGCTCAGAAGACAAGAGTCAAGAAGGCAATGCTTTAGCATGGCTGTTAATTAATCCTGCGTCATGCCCACAGCAGACATGAACCCTTGAGAGTGATCATTCACACTTCAAGTCCCCAGAACACACTTTGGATACAAATTAAGTCTTCTCACACTACATCTCACATATTTTCACAGAAAGCAGAGAAAAATATTGAGTTAGGATATCAAAGCAGGTTCTTCATTAAAATGTACTGATCAAAGACACCAAGGGCAGTTTTGTTTTGTTTTTTTTTTGTTGTTTGTTTGTTTGTTTGTTTGTTTTTCAGCTGAAGAGCACCCAAGAATTTAGGTAAGGGCTGAATACGATAATAAATAAAACATGTTCTCATTTACAGCCACAAAGACAAAACCATGTAAAAGATAAGAAGTACTGAACTGTAGCTCACCAACACTTTTATTCAACGAAGTGTACTGAATGGAACTATGCATAAAATACTGCTCTAGGCAGCATTCACTGTGGATGACCAAGGAAACTCCTCTATGTTCAGGTTGCTCACATCTATTAGTAAACACCATTCTAAAGAAGATGGAAGGAGAAAGGCTACAGGTGGGCTACAGGTGGGAGCGGGGTGGGGGTGGAGGAACACTGTAGATAGGGAGACTATAGAGCAGACTTGATGATCAGTCACTCCCGAAAGGATTTGCAATTCATTTGAATGTTAACGGAAAAGAAGTTGGCCATCCAAAGATTAAGAGGATGCTATCACTGATAGAAGGACAAATTGCAAAGCAATATAGGAGGCCTAAGTGGGAAGGAAAATGAGCTTTCTCTTTAAGCTCGAAATCTTTAATAATGAGTACCTCCCAACCATACCCCACTCCCAAGCAATTGGAGCAGTATGCGAAATGGGGTGGTAGAGAAAAGCAAGCATTTGTGTTCTGCATGGATGCATTGTATTTACACACAGCAAATGCTCCGCGCTGAGTAATGGCCTGGAATAATAAGACACATCGTGGCTATTTATTAACCAGGTGCTTTATAATCACTCTCTACATATCTCACAGCAATTTATAAATCAAACATTATTTTCTGTATTTAACAAAGGAACCAAAGTTCACAGAGTCTACTTTAAATTGCAGAAGTATTTATTGTCTCTGGCCTGCTGGACCTCCATTTGTCAACTGTCAGGAGGGATACAGAGTTGGGTACTAGTGGTAGGGTGCGGTCCTTATACCTGTATCCCAAGCCAAATCCCCTTCAAGAGTCTTAAAGAATGCAGAATGCTTCAATGATGTCAATTCATCATTCCAGATCAATCCTTCAATAATTTTTTTTCCACATAAGGAACAGAGGAAGCCCAATGGATGACTACAGCTATTTCATGTGTTACGTGGGGATGTTATACCACCAGTCTGGTTATTACACGATTTAGAATTGTGTTCAAGATAGAGCTTGCTCCTTGATGAAGATTAAGTGGCAGAATGTGACAAACAGGGTAGATTTGGAAGAGTATAAACTGAGGAAGAACCGACAGCAGCCTCTGTGGAGAGTGTGAGGACCTGGATTGGGACCCTGACAGCAACACAAAGGACAGACTTCAGAGTCAAAGACAACAGGGCCTTAATCTTTAGCTGGGACTGCCCTTGAGAAATCATGTCATGGACTCTTCCCTCTGACCCTGAGGTTTTCACTCCCATAGAGTAAGAAAGAAGACAGCAGGGCCCTCACCAGAGCAGCCCCTGCTGAGCATTTGGGTGAGGAGAAGTATTTACTCCTATACCTGCTAAGCTAGAGGATTCTGTAAGGTTACAAGCCCATCCTTGACAAAAGAACTTCCTTTCTTGTCACTCCTTCCTGGTTTTCCTCTGCCAAACCCCTCCAGGGGAGAGAGCTGTTCAGCTATCCAAGGTTCAGGTCAGGAAGCCCTCAATTTGAAGTTCAACAGAAAGGAAGACTGTGGCTTGCCCCTCAGGGCATGTTACCACCAGTTTATGGAGGTGGAGATTGGAGCTGAGGGCCTCCCTTCCCAACAGATCCAGCCTTCAACTTGCTGAATTTGGCAGGGAAGCTGAGCACACTGCCAGAGCACCATGCACATCGCTTCATTTATAACCCAGGGAGCAACAAAGCAGATATGAGTGGTACACAATCTCTCCCCATAATCTGCCATCTCGTGGCCAACTCCAAAGAAAAGGAATTCCTAGGGAATGACATAAACCAATTAGAGAGGACCTGAGGTGAGCCTACTCTCTAAAACAGAGGCTTCAGCTCTTAAGAGGCAGAATGATCTGAACAAGGCCAAGATGAGCAGATGTGGGACCCTAAAATTCTTGCATCCTAGGCTGTCCTGGGAAGCAACCCAGTGTGCAATGCAAAGACCCTCTCCTTTGTCCCCTGAATCCCAGGATCAACCCTGGAATCAGTGGTTTCCAGCATTTCTCCTGGACTAACGGGAACCAGTGTCTCTGCTTGTTGTCATGCAGCACTACATCTGGAGCCCGTCTTCAAAGGACACATGGGGAAGAATTGAGAACTGGGGATAATAATGTCATGTCACTTTAAAGGCTTTGCTTAGATGTTTTTGCAAACTTGTATGGCTTATACCATACAGAATTTAGAGGAACTACTTAAACTTCTCTAGCTCTTGATTGTTGAAGGCAGAGCCACTACGTTAAGACCTGTTACAGGCCATAGTTCTTACATGTTTTGCATTACTTCTTTATATTTTCTCACAAAACAAAGAACTGTGGACTCCTATTGTTATTTCCTCTTCCAGGATTTATTTTTACTGTATGTGCATGAGTGCTTTGCCCACATGTTTATATGTACACTGTACATGTACCTTGTACCCATGGAGGCCAGAAGAGAGTGACAGATTCCCTGGAATTGGAGTTGTAAGCCATCATGTGGGTGCTGGAAATTGAGTCCAGGCCCTCTGCAAGAGTAACAAGTGCTCTAACTACTGAGCCATCTCTCCAGTTTCTCCTATGATTATTTCTACCTCGTAAATAGCAAACCAGGGAGGCAAAAAGAATGTTTCCAAAACTGCCAACACAGTAAGTGAAAACACAGATACAAGCTCAAGTGTGTAGTGTGGGGTGCTTGTTAACCCAGTGTAACTGCTATTTTTGTATGGAACTTAATGGGTAGAAGGGAGGAGTGGGTATTGGCACAAGTAAGTAAAAAAGAAAACAAAACAGAAAATTACATCTAATCCCACTACCCAGAGATAATCAGTATTACCACTTGTGTAAATCCTGAAGAAACAAAAAAATGTAGATTGCATTGTTTCTTTTGTAGCCAGAATCATCAACATGGAAGATGTTCTTGCATTTCTGTAAAGTAAATTCAATAAGTAGTCATCAGATTGGACGCAGCTTGGCATGCAAAGAACTAAACCTAGAAAGCATGTGTGACCCTGTGACTTAAGTAAGGTCAACTGAAGCATGGAGTCAAGAGCAGACCAGAGCTCTTCAGGGTCTCTCCAGCAATTCTAAGAGAAGTCTTCTGCTACCATCGGGTAGACTCTATGACTATGACCAAAACGCATTGCACCAGCTTCTGTGTGTCCCTTCCAATTGGCAGGCATGACTCCAGCTTGCTTAATATTAAGGATTATTTTTAGGAGTTAATAAACTAAGTATTTGTGAAAGCCCTTTGATGTAAATGAAGCATTGCATAAAGAAAAGATAGTTATAGAATCTGTTTTAATAATGAAAGGATCAGTCTCTGAGGAGAAGAATTTTCTAAGAAGTTGTAAGGATACTGTCCCTAAATCACAAATTAGTCTCAAACAGGGCCAAAATGCTACTATAATGATGCACCATTATTTCATCAATGTAGAGCATGGTCAGCAGTGGTGATGATGAAATGAAGACGGTATTACCTCTTGGACATCATACTCCTGAAACCTTGTACATACCCTGCATGGATTCCCCACTGAATTTTCATGGAGCCACCCAATAAAGAGACACATTATTATCTCACAGTAAAGGAAGCCATTATAATTTATTTGGCATTTACAGAAACAATTTGATCACCTCATTTGGTTGTCATATTGACACTATTGTTCCCGTTTGGTTGGACGATGGAAGTGTGATACAGATTTGTAGAAGTTAGATATAGGGTTAGTGACTGTCTACCTAGACTTTTCCCAACTCAACTCTCCTAGTATTCAATCACAAGATCTCAGGAAGCTTACTAGTTTAGGGAACTCCTATGTACCCCAATATGAGCTCATACCCTCACCATTTAAACGAAGAGTTTCCTGACTTGGTCCGAGCCTATCTCTCAAGCCTCATTTGCACTTACAACATCTCACAGTAAACATGACTGTATCTACTCTAGAATTATTTGGGGGGTGTTTTTCACTTACAATATGTTATTCCTTCTGTAAGAAACAAATGATCTATTAATAAAACTTCCTTTAATTGCTGGTTTTATTAATTGCAAATATGTCTACTTGTTCTATTTATCCCTAACAAAGCTTTAAGAAAACATTTTATGCATTATGGTACTCAATGAAAGAAATCTTCAAGTTATCTTCCTTACTGTCAATTTATCACCAAAACTTGGATTTCACAGCATGGATGAATATGTGATTGACATGATTGAGTGCTTTTGCAGAGTTTAAAAGGGAGGGGCTATAATTCCACTCATCTGAAAGATGAGACACACATGGGAACATCGGCATGTCTGATTTAATAAGGTTATAAATTATATAACTGGAATCCAGGAATGGAAAAACTAGAAAAGTAGGTTGGATCTATATTGCAAAAGCCTTGTACATCAAGCTATAAAGTTGCACATTAACATTTCTCACACTTGACACTAGAATATTCCCAGCACTAAAGCGATGATAGGTTGCTTGACAGAAACACAGAATTCACTTGTAATCTCTAATTTTGTCATTAGAATTGTTTCTGCTTGTTGGGCTGGACTTAAACGTGAACTTAAACACAAAAAGAACCTTCCAAAACCTATTTACCAATCAAAACACAGGCTCTGGGTACATGCAATGTTCTTACTCTTCAATTTCTCTCAGCTGCTACAGCAAACCTGTTACCTGAGATATTCTGTAATGCAGCTTGTGAACTCCTTTTTAAGTAGATAATGGGGTGTCGATGAAAGCTTCTGAGCAAAGAGATGAGACGGTAAGGGCACTATTTTAAGAAGATAATCTGATTGTGTTAAATTGGATGAATGTGAAGGTAGTAGAGACTGAGAGTCAGGATGATCTCCACATTTCATGGTGCTTAATATTTACTTAGTGATTAGACACTAACATCAATAAACGGCTGCAATCCTCACATTTGTAGAGCACAGACTGTTGCTATTGTCATCTCGTAGCTGAAAAGAGACAGAAAGAGAATGCAACCAGGATTCTCAATACTAGTTGGCAAATGGCTGGAAGTGACCTTGAGCCAGTGCCCTAGAGCCCCAGTGTCAAGGCTCCTAACCACCTAATAGAAGGAAGAAGCAAGAAATCATCAGAATCACTGAAGTCAGAAGGCATAAAGATATCTATTGGGAGCCCAAGAGTGGGAATGGACATGGAAATGGGAAATGGAAAGATTTGAAAAACGGGGCCAGAGAGACACTTGACAGAATTCGACAGCCTGATTAGACTGAAGGGCAGAAGAGGAACACTTCAGAAATGACTGATTTTTCAGGCCTGGATAATTGGGAAGACAATGAGGCCATCGTCAAAAATAAAGGCCTTCAGAAGAGGGCTCCTTTGCTGGGAAAGCAGAAGCTAGGGAAAGGTGATGTGCTGAGTTTGAAATGCCTGTGGGGCGAACAGGTGGAGACAGCCAAGGGGAAGAAATGCAGGTGGAGTGTTCTTCCCAACACTCAGGCCCCAGACTTGTTAAAGGTCCCATCAACTTTCTTCAGCACTCAGACTCAGCTGGTAAGATGTAGCATATTACTGAGTGACACAGGATGGATTTTTCCATAATTGCTTCTGAAAAAGCCAGTGGGATCAGATTCAGATCCAGTCACCTCAAAACCCAGCTACCGTACAACAAGCTGAAATAAATCTTTTCAAATCTATCTCAAATCACTTTATTTTCAAAATTCAGAGTATTAAGCATGAATCAGTGGCTTCTGGAGAGACCTGAGAACCGCTGAGTAATTCCTCAGGGTAATTTGCTTCTGTCAGATCAGGAAGTTCACTATGCTTCATGAAACTGCAAAGTGACTCAACATAATTGGTTTTGTCCAGGACTGAGGCTAAGAAGCCCCTACCCCAAAAAATCTATCTCATGTGGGGACAGAAAAGAAAGACAGAAGGAGACATCAGAACAGAGAGAAGAGACAGCATTCAAACCCCCAGGGTCACTTGCAAATCTGCTTCCATTACTGGGGATTCTTGAACATGAGATTGGTTGGGTTTGCTCCCCAAACTAAGATAACTACCCCTTAAACACATGAAGAGAACTAAACAGCTTAGCCAGCTTATCCCACATGCTGCAGGAGCCTCCCTTTCCTGGAGATGTAGGCTGACCTTTAGAGTCCCCCTTTTGCTCCTTACAGAAGTTTCACTACGCATTCCAGAAATAACTCATCAGAATGTATAGGTGCTGCTCTTGGTTTATCGCAAATAGCATCTGCTTCTTCCACGCAATATGGTACTCACTTGAAAATGCAAAGCAACCACACTATTGACCCAAATCTAAACACTATGAAAACTACTTTTAAAATTTAGCTGATCAAACACATATCCTCCCTCCCTTACATACACAAATACATTCTTTCATATGTTCGCACGCATTCTGGCATATACTCACACCACACAATCACACACACACACATCCACACATAAGCTTGCACATACACACACACACTTCCATATCCACTTACACATATTCTTACACATACAATCTACACACACACACACCCCACACACACGTACACAGAGATTTCTCTGAGTCTCTTTCTCTGTGTCTGTTTCCTTTTTCTCGCTCACTTTCTCTCTAGTCCCACTGTTTTCTGATACTATTTAAGAACTAAAAGGCTAAATTCCCTAGCACTTAAGTCATATATTACCATCGTTGACTCAGTTTTCAGTTATTGGTACCCCTCCCACAAAACACACATTCCCATCTAAAATTATTTTTTTGGCAAATCACATCTTATATTTGGGGCAAGATATTAGAAGAGAAAGACATTTGAGTTCTGCTCTGCTACTTCAAATTATAGGATGTAGCTCAGGAGTGGGATATATGTCTACTGAGTTCATGATCCTAGGTTTAATTCCTTCCTGAGTTTTCAACCACTCATTATGAATGTACTGTGATTCTTTCGGGCCATATTAACTCAGGATCTTCAACCAAAACAGATACCATGTTCACACCCTCTTCTTACAGAACCAAAAGGAGCCAGATAGATTGCTCTGCCTGGGGCTGCCCAAGGACACTGTTGGGACAACAAGAGGCACAAGGACTTCCCAAGGACAGAGTGCCATGGTGGAAGAGTACAACTTCCATTGAAGAAACCCTTTTGGGTTTCTTACTCCATCTTTCCTTTGTGGGAAGCACCAAAGCGAGACCATGGAAGTGCAGTGCCATCTTGCAAGTGTGAGGCACAGGCACAAAGGCTCTGGGTTTTGGATAAATGGTAGCAGAATGGAAGGATAAAGAAAGGCAGAGTCCTGATGGCCCCAGTGAACTGTGAACCCTGAGCTTCTTAAAAATGAGGGTTTGAGCCACTGTCCTCACAGCTACACACAATCCTCACTGACCTATGTGAAAAGGAGAGCCACCATATGCTTGCAGGGATCCTTTCCAATACCTGTTAGAGAGATGGGGCCTGCTTTCCTAACAGGGAACAGCACAGAATAGAAAATACTAGGAAGCAGGCAGCTATCACCTTCCTCTCCATCCCAGCCATGTAGTCTCCAGTGGCTGAATTCTCTCTGCAGCTAAAACTGTCCTTGAGCAGAGATCAGAGACACGACACGCCTCTGCTCCCAACTGCACTCAAATCTAAGGTCATGTCTTCTCCCGACCCTGCTCCCAACTGCACTCAAATCTAAGGTCATGTCTTCTCCCGACCTCTCCCTCCATCTCAGTCTTTATCTAGTGTTGCTACGTCTTAATTTTCCCAGGTCCTAGCTGAGAGAAATATGCATTCCCATGGTGTGGGTTGAATATACATTCATCCATGTGCTTTCAGTATCTCTTTCTTGAGTCCCTATTCTAGGCTGGCTTTGTTCAAAACACTGACAATAGAGTCAGGAATTGAACTAAGACTTAGTTCTTACCTTTTAGTTCATGGGGAGAGTAAGAAAACACATGTTAAAAATGCAATAGAGATTAAGTAAGACCGCTCAGTGGGAAAAACACCCGCTGCCAAACCTAAGGACCTGAGTTTGATCCCCAGGACCAACATGGTAGAAGTAAAGAACCGAGTCCCACAACTTCTCCTATGAGATACACAGATGGAGGGTGGCACCCACACACAGCCCCCCCATGCATACACATTCTCTCATACACACATATACAAAATGGATAAATAAAAATATGGTAAATTGTCAAGTAAAGTAGAAATATTTTATATAAAGAAATAATGCATTATAAAGCAAAAGGATCCCTGTACCAAGAGACATGAATTGTTCTACACGGTTATCAGGGTTCTGGTAAGATGCTATTTGAACAGAAATCTAAAGAAATAGAGCATAGTCCTGTGGACTATTGTTGTAAGTAGAGAAGACAGCAAAGGCCAAGATCCAAACATTAGCTACTCTGCTTGATGTGAAACACCAAAAGCCAAAATGCCTGCAGAAGAACAAGCAAGAAGATGCCTGTAGCATGGAGTTAAGGAAAGTGTCGGAAGCCACACTCAGGGAAGACGAACAAGGCCTGACAGTATCTACTAATCACCTACATGAGACAGGAAGCATGGAACTTTAAAAGGAGTAATGATTATACATAGAATGGAGACTGCTCACAGCCATATTGCCTAAGAAGACCATGTCATCATTGTCAGAAAGCTATGAATCAGAATTCCAAACAGACTCTAAATACACTGTTGGAAATGTAGGACCCTGAGCAAATGAACTGACCTCTGTTTTGGAGGGTAAAATGGAATTAATGCCTGCCTTAAAGAGCTGGTATAAGAATAACATGCATTTGATGTCATATGCTACAAGAAATGCTCTAGAGGAAGAATTGCATGCTCTGAAATTTTCAGGAAGCATTCCTCTCTTTTGGACAGTCATAGTACACATTACCTAAAAATCTCAAAACAGTACCTCAGTATAAAGCCTGTTTAAACTTGGGTATTCCGATTCTGCTTCACAGACTAGAAGCACTCCTCAGTGCACGAGTATGTGGGATACATCAGGACAGCTGTCTTCAAAGAGCTTTTCTATCTCTGCTAGCCAGAGAGACTCTGTACTGTCTCTAGAATGAGACCCTATACAACAAGGGCCCATTGGTCATAGGTCTAGGTCTTCCAGATCCTGGTGAGAAAATCTGCAAGCCAGAGTCCATCAACACTTCCCCAAACTGCATACAACATCCTATGTCCTCTGACAACATGAAAACTGGTGTCGTAGGAAAACAATGAAGTTTAAGAAAAAGTGAGACATGTGAAAGGAAAAAATGTGAAGGCAGGGGGTAATGGGCAGGCAATCTTCTTCATAAAGTTGGTGCAGAAACTTAGCTGAAAGTTCAGGGACCCAGGCAGAACCACATCACATTCATGTCTTGTGGCCTCTGGCTCTGTCCAGTGCCATCAGCCTGCCTCTGGATGGGTGCTACAGATGCAGACAGAGGAGGGGCCAACTCCAGTTACCTTGATGTCTCTATAGCATGAAAATGGCTATGAAGAAATGTGAAGTGCTGGCCACTCTTCACAGATTTTACCCAAGATTCGGGTTTGAATCCTGCCTCTATTTACCTACTCTGTGACCTAAACACACGATGTCTGACTTTTTCTGCTTTAAAAAAAGAGAAGAGTATTCTTTCTTAGAGCTACAGTGAAGATTAAACTAAACGCTGAGGTGATGATGTCTGGCCACCCTGGTTTCCAGAGTTCATGAAATGAGACAGATGCGGGCACTGTGACCATTCCTCTCTCTGAGCATTCTCTCTTGGCTTTCAGGAGCTCACCCATCCCACCCACTGCTGTTTATAAGGGAACTGTTGAAAATGTCTGCTTCATAGTAAACTCTAAATGTGTTCAGCCACTCCCCATTAAAACATTCATTAAGAAGCAGAACCCTGTAATTTCACAGCATCGAGCACTCCCAACAGATCAGACTGTAGAAAAGTCTTGCTTTATTCACTAATTTATATTACTGATAAGAAACGATGCATTGGTTTTTTGAAAGACAATAACTAAATAGAACCTGAGAGCCAAGTGGGAGGCATGGCCAGCCTAAACTCTGGCAAAGCTGAAAGCCATTCAAATGGGTCTGGAAATTGTTACCAGTTTCTCAGTTTTGAGATACCTCATTGCATTAAAAAAAAACATCTAGCACCAACATAAGGCCCAAATAATAAGGGTTTTGTAAAAAATGAAAACATGTAGTCAAGAAAGCCCAAATCCTTTAATAATTAATATATAAACTTTCTGGTAATTTAAATTATGGGCTAGGTCACTAAGACCCAGTACACAAATTTACCTTGCGAATGGGTTGATTTAAAGTTTCCTTTTTAGATATGCACAGTTTACTCTGTAATAACAATAAAAGCTAACCACAAATTCCACACATACAGCATCACTCCTTCTGAACCAGCCCCAGCATGCCAGGCTACAGAGCACTTAAACCCACACACCAAGAGTTTAACTTGAGTTTGGCTGGGGGACTTGGACAAGACTTTCACTATTCAGAGACAGAAAATATTAATTATCAGCAAGTCTGTCATTATCTCCCCACCACCACCCTGCACATCCTCATCTTGCCTATCTGTTCCTTCCCCCTGCAGCCAACGAAACGAAAAGCAGTGGTTTGCCGAGTAGATTGTGGTTTTGCTCAAAGAGAAGAGGGGCCAGCTGTGTGTGCCTACTCGGAGGAATCAAAACAGGGAGGTGGGGAAAGGGGGCCTTGAAGTCCTCCAGGCGATTCTGTAGACGAGCCAGAAAATATCATTTCATCAAAGTAGCTGCCAAAGGAAAGAGAGAGGAGGAAGTGAAGAATGAAAGAGAGGAGAGAAAAACAGAGGACGAGAAGAAGAAGGTGGAGGCAAGGGGGAGGGAGGGAGAGAGAGAGAAACTAACGAGAGAAGACCAGAGAGGAAAAGAAAAGCTGGAAAGAGAATGAGAAAACAAAAGATGGACAACCTTGCACATAGCACCCTCTCCCCCACTCTGGCTGACTCCCTAGCTGCATGTCCAGACAGATCCAGTGTTGGAAGCATGTGGAAGCAGCCAAGGATGGCCTAGCTTGCTGAAAGAACAGACAAACACCCACAAGATATGACTTCAGAAGCACCTGGATGACCCACCACCCAAAATAACACACTGTACCCACTGGCTGAGACCTAAAATTCCACAGTTCCTGCTTCATATTTTTGGACAGGGTTGTGATGTCTGTCAACATGTCCCTGGGTTAGAGGGCTCACCCAACCAGTGTTTGCACCCATTTAAAAAATTGTGAGTGTCTTTCCTGGTAGAAAGGAGAAACAGTGAAGCTAGCAGGTGTCTGAGCTGGAAAATGGGTCAAACTAGCAAAGAACAGTCATTGAGGACAAAATGCAGTTGTCCAGCAAGTGACCTTGACTGAGGCTGAGCAGAGCCTTGGCTTGAATTCAGAAACTTAGAAAGGTGAAAAGTACTAATTACCTTTAGATTTTATATTTGTAAAATTATACCATATAATTAAGATATCAAAAATCCCAGTTTATCTCTCTAACATACCACACACAGAGACACACACACACACACACACTCACAGCCTGAAGGCTTGTTGGCCCAACAGCTAAATGTTTAAGTTAACCTCTCTCTTCTTGCTTTGCTGTCTCTACCCATGGCTTGTCATGATAACATGGCAAATAAAGCTATACCAGGTTTTACATGCAGAGCCAGTAATGTAGAATATCTTTCCACTGGGAGGAGACAGTGAAGAAAATATCTCTTTAGCTAGCAGACTTGCACTTATGTGAGAAGTAACATTGCATACCGATTAGCAACACAGATTTGGGGCCTAGACTCTTGAGGTTGAGCCCAGCTCTACCAACTAGTAGCTGTGTTTCCTCAGACTAGCTACCTAAACTCTCTGCTCATCAGGTACCTCATTTGTAAGATGAATTTAATATTGAAAACTACATCATAGTATGTTGGCTGTGTTAATGTATACAATGTGTCTGATTTGTACTAACTCCTGTTACACGGTAGCTGTTGGGCTGAATTTAGTAGCCTCATCCTATAGTAGTAACTGAACAGGGAGAGAACTGGGCATTAGTTATTGCACTCTTAAAACACAACTTGGGGAAGAGAAGGTCCATGATTAAGCTAGTTTGGCTAAATAGAGGGAGAGCTGAAGTGGGGATTGGGTAGGCAATGAACACTCCTTGCTGTTTTCTCACTCACGCTGTTCTATTCATCAGCATTGCCTCCCTAGGATACAGATAGCATCCTGCTCCTGTTGCTGAATTCAAAACTCAGAGATGCTGATCTGCTGCTGCCTAAGTTAATAAAAGAGAGTCATGGTTCACAGTCAAGAGTTCCTGCTTCACCCCAGTCCTGAAGCCCTTCCCATCGTCAGCTTCCTCAGAGAGAGATCCAAGGAACTTTGTGGATCTCTAGTTAGCTCTAGTTAGTTGCATGCATTTCCTTTGGCCCTATGCAGGACTCTGCAAGTAGGCTTTCTGTGCTTCTCTTTAAACTTAACCTTAGAAGGGAAGAGATGGAAGAGATGAGTAGCAGGCACAAGAAACAGAAGTTCTTCATTTGTGACTACCAAGGTACATTAAGTGAATTGAGACATCTCTCATTTGTGACACTCATACTTTTAAAAGCATTTTCCCTTGTACAAAAAAGACTGAAGTCCAAATAGAACCCAGCCCATCACCAAAGTGTCTTCTCTCCTAATCTGGCCCATAAACAGCTGGTGCTTGTGTGAGATGTATGTTACCAGCAATTCCTGGATAGCGAGAGACAGTCTTGGATCGTTACTAGCCTTTCTCATCAGCAATAGACACCCTCACACACACTGAAGAGAGCTGGGGAGAAGCTATGGACATATAGACCTTCAATCTACCAGAAGGTTCTAATGCCTAACTTGGCAACTTCTTCCATTCTTCCCTCTACCCTTCTGAAGGACCATCCAGGTTGCTGTTTTGTTTTGTTGTTTTGTTTTGTTTTTCACGACAGGGTTTCTCTGTGTAGCTCTGGCTGTCCTGGAACTTGCTCTGTTGACCAAGTAGCCTTGAGCACACACAGATCTGCTTGCCTCTGCCTCCAGAGTGCAGGGATTAAAGGCGTGTGACACTTGGCTTCAGGTTGCCCTTTCATACATTCCCTCCCTTTTGTAACTGTCCATAGATATCTGTCAGGTAATCATCTCTGTTTTGCATCCAAAGTCACAGCACACAGGCTGGTTGAACCTCCTGACAGACACGAACTGAATGGGAATCAGAGTTGTGCCTCCCTAATGAGTCCATTTGTGCCCTTTCCGCAGTTCACTCCCGAGAGGCAGAAATCACTTGGCTTTGCTTTTTAATCAGTAAGCTTTTCTATGATCTGTAAGGATTGGGTGAGAGACATTGTGTTAAGTGTTTCATCTAATCCAACCTTGGCAGGACCCAGCAATAGATAAAATTATGCCCGTTTGACAGATGTAGAAAATCTACTCAAATCAGGGGTAATGCAACATGCCTGTAATCTCAAGACTTGGGAGGCTGATGCAGGAGAATACCAAGTTCAAGGCTGGCTTGGACTGCATGGTGAGACTATTTTATAAGAGAGAAAGAAAAGGAAAGGAAAAGAGAAGGGAAGGAAAGGGAGGTGATAGAAAGAAAGGGGAGGAGAGGAAGGGAACAGAAGGGAAATGAAGATGTCAGAGAAGACAAATTATTCACACAGGTTTGTGCAAGAATTCCCCAAAATCAGTGGTTCTCAACCTTCCTAATTCTGCAACCCTTTAATACAGTTCTCCATGTTGTGGGGACCCCTGACCATAAATTACTTTTGTTGCTACTTCATAACTGTAATTTTGCTACTGTTATGAATCGTAATGTAAATATCTGATATGCAGATGGTTTTAAGTGGCCCCTGTGAGAGGGTCATTGAACTCCCAAAGGAGTCACAACCCACAGGTTGAGAACCACTCCCCTAAACAGAAGCTATAATTTGAAAGCAAAGGCAACACTCAACCATTAGGCCATGTCTGCCTCTTTCTGCATCCTAACTGTGTCACAAGGAATATTATCACTCATTCATGAGTTTCTGCTCTCTTGACGGCAAATGTTTCATGTCCGTGTAGGGTTTTGAACAGAACAGTGTAAGACCTTTCTAGAGACATGCCTCCACTCTGTTAGCTGTTCATTCACTCAAGGAGAAATTGTCAGACTTGGGTCCAGGGGCTATATTTAGCTCACCATCTATTGTAAATAAAACTTTACTGGGATATAGACACCTCAATTGATTGACACATTGTTTATAGTTGCTTGGTCCATAAAGTCTAATATTTTTAGTATCATCTCCTTTAAGGGTAAATTTTACTGACCTCCAGATTAGAACATCCTTAACCTCAAATATCCTCAAATCTTTATTTGCAATTTGATTTGTGGAATCTTATTTCACCCTGTGGATGATCTTCCTAAGGACACTGCCCATGGGATGACTGATGCCAGCAATGGAACTGTACTCCTAGCTCTGGTCTGCCCTCTCATCTTAGGTAGGAGATGATAAATGGACAAAAGGAAAGAAAGGTGAAAGGTCAAGCGATCAGGCTCTCAAAGTGTGGTTTCACTAAATGTGGTTATAGAGTGGGCATGACATTTCCAGGTTATAGCCTTGTCACCTGAAAACCTGTAAGAATTCTAGTTCATGAGTAAGGGACCAAGCTGCCTGAAGAGACAGTGCTGGTTCCAACGTGAGCACATCAGCTAAAGCAATGGCAGCATGGACAGAGATGGTGAAACTATGAAACACACTCAGTCTATAACGGCATCTCCCCAGTCCATGCTTCTTGTTGCCTCTGTTGGTGCTTTTTTTTAGAGCTGATTGTATGTGTTTTCCAAGAGATCTTGCTAACTAATTGACTGGCTTCTCAAACTAAAAGAAAATAAACCTCCATATTTTCTCCTGTGTTCTCCACTGGGCAAACGTGGGCCCACTGCAAAATTCTTATGAGGGACATATTTAGTGAAGGCTTGAGTCATTCATGAAAAACGTGTTTTGAAAACTAAATTGGTAACTTTCAATGCAGCAGTGCTTCATTCTTTCCTTCATTGTTAACTGTGTGTGTTCTTTCTGATACCCAACTATCAGACAATGTAAATTTCTCCCCTACCCCTTCCCCTCTCTCTAATGTACTGTTTTTTTTAAATTTCGCTGAGATCTTACAGTATGGGGCGCTGTGTGTTTATATGTGTATTTGAAGTTCTTCCTCCTCAACCTGATAATTATGTTTGGGTAAGTACTGTGCATGGACTCACCTCCATTTTATGCTCAATGTCTTAAAAGCCTCTGGAGATCTGGAAATCGTAGGGGAAGTGGCCTTTGTTGGGCAGAAAGCCACACACTACACATTTCACACAGACCTTCTGTTCCCTGTTGCTTCCTCTCTGCCCTTCTGTTGCCAAACCACCACAGTTCAGCTAATTCCTCCTCAAGCAGCGTCTCACCCAGTGCTGCAATTACAGTGGAGACAGAAATGGAGTTAGAAATGAAGTAATAAGGAGTCAAGGAGAGGAAGCGTCCGTGATTCATCCCTGGAGCATGTGGGGTCATTAAAAATATAGATGTGGTCCAGTAATCACAGATTTTACCCAAGAACTAGAAGAAAGGATGAAGAAATGAAAATTAGGTGTTTTGGTAAAACTCTGCCTCCCTTGGTCTCTTCCCAAGGAAGCAGCTTGCTTTAGGGGGCATATATACATTCCAGGCAGAGTGTCAGGCCTGTCATCATAAACTACCCCAAAGTATTACTTAGAAAGGCCTTGAGCCAAGCCAAGAAAGAAGCTGGGAACTGTGAAGATTGCCTGGTCCTTACACTTTGCAGTGCATACATGTAGTCTATTAAGCTTGCCTCAAACAGAACCATTTAGGACTCAATACTTCAAAGAAATATTGAGAAAGCATCTGGCCCTTTGTGTTACAAACATTTTTTAAGTAGAGAAGGGAATCATAGTACCATAGCTGAGAAATTTTGCTCATGGTCCAATTTTCCAGGGAATCCTTCCTTTTAGTTTCACTGTAGTTACCTATCATGGAGTCCAGTACATTTCCCTCATGCTAGCTTCTCCTGACAGACACATTCCTCCCCAAAGCACTTTGCTTCCATCCCAGCATTCCAATCTTGATTATTTTAACATTTTTTGTGTTTTTTTTCCTCCTTTGAAATGTTCATTTTTACCTCCACTTTCAGCATGAAATCCAGATCTGGGGTGAGCCTCTCCCATAATGCCACCACCCCACCACGGCACTGTCCCTATCCTCGGGTGAGACTTTCAGTCCTGTATCTTTTTTTCACATGGTGGCTTCTCAGCTGGCCCACTCTCCTGGACCCTCACCCCCTTATCCTGTTTCCCACATAATCATCCCTCCTAGTAGTAGTATGCCATCTATCCCCCAGACTGGTTCAACAGTTTATTAGAAGAGCATTTCTTGTCCCCTTCCCTGGTGAAGCCCTTCTCCAATGCCTAAAACTTACTTCTTCTAGGGAGATATCTCCCATCATCTAAGTAAAATGCCCTTCAACTCTCATAACTATATCAAAACAATTGTATTTGTCAAAAAAAGGGAAAGATAGAGAGAAGGAGGGAAGACAGGAGGGAGGGAGGAAAGGAGACAGAGGGGGAGGAGGGAGGAAGCAAGGGAGAAATAATCTACTGCCAATTATCAACATTCTACACTGATACTCAAAGTCTCCCCTTTCCCACCTTTCTAACCTTTACCGCCCGGTATGCATCCATCACAAGAAGTCTCGTCAGCTCACTCATCTCTGAGATTCTCTACTCTTTCTCAACATATGGCTTTATTATTTCCAAATAGGAAAGGCCCTTTCCACTAAACAGTTCATCAGATTCTAACGGCTACTTCCTACCAATCTCCAAGGCCATGCCACACTATTTCTTTCATGTCGCTCAGGTGTACCATAACTGAATCGGTATAACTCCTCTCAACTGCCATAATCACACTGGACCTCACAGCACACTTCTCCACGCCCCTGAATCACCTCTGCCAATACTCCAAGCATTACTAATAGCAAAGGCTGTGTCACTTAGCTCCACTCCGCTTCAACAGCTCAAAGAGTGAGTTAGATATATTCATGTTCAGTATATGCTTGTTGTGTTTGAAGAACTTGTTTGAACCTGGCTTCCAATAGTATTTCTATGCATGCTGCCTCATGTCTTAGACAAGTTGTCAAGAGCAGGGCTGATTTGGATGAGTACAGCCAATGAGGAAAAAGCCCAGGACCTCCCCACAGGTGACAGGTCTTCTGTTCTCTTTTTCTTGTGGCAATAAAAAGGCACAAATGAATGTAATACCTTCACCTTGGCACATATTTGATAAATTAGTTGTTTATGGACTGTGATTGTAAGAGCCAATAATGGCTTCATTTTTCTACATATAACAATATTCACTAAGTTTCCCAGGTGTATTCTATGGGAAATGTTTGGTTTTTTTTTTTTTTCTCTAAAGAAGAAATTAAAACAGTGATCAAAATTAACTGAAAATCTGACCCTGTCTTCCACGCTGAATGCTTACTGTACTCTGGATAGATGGTCGTGTGGTAAAGGTGTAGCCTATGCACTACTTGAACTTTGCCCTTCCTCTTTTTGCTTCCTGGTGACCATGACCTGAGCAGCTTTCCTCCTGAAGCACTTCAGCCCCGGCTGCCTCACCACAGGTCCAAAGGCACAGGACCACGAGACTACAGAAACTATAGAAACTGAACTAAAATAGATCTTCTCTTCTTTTAGGCTGATTTTCTCACGTATTTTCTTGAGTGGACAGCTGGCTAAGATACCCTCAACACCTTGGGCTTAGAGGATTCTCAGTGAGATTATTAGGTTCCATACCATAGACACAAGAACCTTTGCAAACCAAAAACAATCAAAAAGGTTACATAAGGCCATGAACTTAACTTCCATAATAGGAGTCTTCCAGTCAACAGTGACTTTGACTTGGAAATCCATCCAGTTTGAAAACATGCAATTACATATCAGAACAATTTAAAGAAAAGAATCTAGCCTAGCTGGATGGTGGTAGCACTGCCTTTAATCCCAGCACTTGGGAGGCAGAGGCAGGTGGATCTCTGTGAGTTCAAGGCCAGCCTGGTCTACAGAGCAAGTTCCAGGACAGTCAAGACTACACAGAGAAACCTTGTCTTGAAAAATGAAAAAAAGAAAAAGTCTTTTCTCTGACCAGACTTACAAATCCAATGACCAGACTGAATTTCATATCCCGGTGTTACGAGGCTTCACTCCAGTGATTGTGAATAGTCCACTCACCCAATATTTGTTTTCCATCAGCTACAAGAAAACTGTCAATCAATCTAAATTAGGTAAGAGAAATGCCTGTCCCATTTCTAGCAGGCTCTTCAGATCCTAGAATTAGAATTCTTAGCCTTTTCAAGCCCTCACCCCTGAGATCAATGAAAAACTTGCAACTGTAAGAATGTTTTCGATAAAGGATTTGAGGTGGCAAAGCATCTGTGCCTCAAAATAGGCTGTCATCGGGCCATTTTCAACATATACTTTTTCCTCCTGGCTTCTAGACAAAGACAACATGATTTCCACATAGGAGTGGGCAGACACCGCCTTCGTCATCTTCTTTGTACTGGTCAATGGAAAGACCCTGGGGGCAACATCTAATATGCCTGGGCACGTTAATAATTTTCGTGGCTTTTCTCCAGAGTGCTTTCCATGTAAGAACTGTTAACATTTCAGCCTCAAACTAAGGGCACCCCAATAAAGGCCCATGTTGTGAAAGATGGGGTACACAGAACTTTAATAATGCTAAGACCCAGGAAGTATACAGAACTAACTTTTTCTAGGCTAAGCAGAGGGGAAATGAAAGAGAGAAGGAAACTGATTAGACAGAAAGGACTAAGCAACCTCTGGCCACATGCCTCCTCCATCCCTCCTTGCAAAGGAACAATGGTGAGGAGCCCGGGTCGAGAACTCAAACATCCTTAGTCCTCATTTGACTCCCCACAGTGTGCTTTCTGTCACTTCCTAGAAGTGCAATCTGCCCAAGGAGGACAGACATGAAGGAGAAAGAATAGTTTTCAAATTTGAGATCTTTGGAATATCCTTCCTGCTGCCTGCTCCGAGTGTGTGCAGCCCTCTGCAGCCCAGCCATGCCGCCTGAGCCACAAGCGTCAGCAATGGCCACGTACTGTATCTAAACAACACGATCACTTCTCCAATCTCACTCTTACCCCTCGAAAACAAATATTTCAGATTTTACTCTCCAGAACTCAGCTCTGGGTGCTTGACACACTACGAGAGAACTGAGTAGATACTGAATTAATGGCCTGACTCCTCATTCCCTGTAGGTACAGAAGACAGAGTTGGGCTACTTGTAGAGAAGCTAATTTCCACTCAACAAGGGGGCAAATTATGGCAATCAAAGTCCCCCGCAAGTGAATTCTATTTTACCAGACCACCTGCCCTGGTGACTGGAGAGGTGAAGCCTGCTTTGACTAGTCTCCTGTTTACTGATTCTGTGATCATTCCACTCCAGGCCGCTAATCTCACCATTGATCTAAGAGAAGAGTCTCTAGCGCCACCTTCCTATAGAAGGGGGTATTGTTCCCAGGTCCATCTGCATCTGAGCTTGCTACTGAACTTAACTGAGCCGCAGCAATGAATTTAAAAAGAAAATTGAGCACAAGTCTGTGGTTGGGAAATCATCTTAATCATCTACTACTGAGCTGATCTTATTAGAAGAGTAATCCTAGCACTCAACAATAAACTTATATAGACAGAACAGGAGTCTCAGATGAGTTCACAGAAGAAAATTACCACAAATGAAATCTAGACACTTGTCATATCCCCTAAGTTTTTTTTTTTTTGAACTATCAGTTTATGGATTCAAAAGGAAATTCACCTACAATCACAGAGTTATGGCCTGGTAGAGTTGGCTCAAAATTCAGCTGATTACAAGGCCAGAATTCATTTCATTACCCAATGCTGTGGAGCCCACTATAATATAACACTTAATTACACAGGTTTGGCAATGCAAGTCAAAGCATATCCCAAACATAATAATAGATGTTTAAAGTACATATGGGGAAAGCATGCTATAACATGGTTAGCCTATGACGTGAATAAATTCTGAAAGGACTGATTGCACTGTTTTCTCACCAAGGATTGAGCTGTATTCTTGTATCAGGTGGGGTGGTCGAACTGTGCTGTAAACTATAAAACACATGATCTAGTTAGAGTCCAAACCAAGTGAGAGAGGCTAGGCATCACAGTCTACAAAGAAGTAAAGCATGCAAGCAAATCATTAGGCTTTCCCATGGATCAACTGATCAACAACCCTGAAAAGTAGTGATTATTTTGTTTTTAGAGATGAAGACTTGGATTACTGACTGACAGGGAATGAGAGTCGGCATAGAAAACCACCTTGCTTTATGATCCAAGTCCATGCATTTTCCTAAGTAGTCAAGATACCACAGTTGTTTGTGTTCTGTGAGTTTAATTTTACCAAAGTTGCTTTGCCTGTGTGAGTCTTATATACTCTCTAAAGTCCCTCTATTTCTAGACATTCTTCTGACATAAATATTAGGCTTGGTAAAAGGCATTTTATGTAAACAATGGACACAAACAATGAGACAGTTTTCTTTGAGGATATAGCCCCTAGTGCATTATGGGAAGGTAACTTATCCAGGAGTATATGGACAATACAAATAGCACTTGACAGGTTTAAAATAAAGAAGAGGAAACAAAGTTAAGTGAGTGGGAGGAGCCTTGGAGGAGGTGAGGGAAGGGGATGAAAATGTTGTATGATATTCTCAAATAACTAATAAGTATTGCAAAAAGAAAACTAAATATAAAGTATAAGCATACACAATGCCCAGGAGAGTCAGCTCCATTTTTATACATTCTGCTAGGTTCATGCAAATGTTGGTAACAACTGAGGGCCCTCAGTAAAGGAGAAAGATAGTCACAGTCTTTTGACTCTAAACAACTGCAGCCACAAGCAGCCATCACCCTAAATGAAGCCAGGAGTCAGCTAGTGCTGGAAAATGTGTATCATCAACTTAACAGGATCATCTGACTCTGTACCCTCAAACCTAAGACTGCCCCTCTCCATTGAAGCAACTCAGAGAACATCGTGTAAAGAAAAACAGCCCATCTCTTTAAAACCCTACAATGTGATCAGAAACACCCCACACAGCCTAGCAACAAAGAGACTAAACTTTCCACTATTTATTATTCAGGCAGTGATTTCATATTGAGTGGCCTAGATTTCTTTATAAAATTCAAAATTAGCCATAATTTTGTCTCTGCCATGTGTGTGTGAGTACATGTATGCATGCATGTGTACATGTGTCTGTTTAAGTTTCTCGGTTTGTGTGTGTGTGTGTGTGTGTGTGTGTGTGTGCAGGTATTTGTGCATGCATGTATGTGTATGTATGTGATGTGTGTGTGTGTGTGTGTGTATGCATGCATGTGTGCATGTGTCTGTTTAAGATTCCTTGTTTGTGTGTGTGTATGTGTATGCATGCATGTGTGCATGTGTCTGTTTAAGATTCCTTGTTTGTGTGTGTGTATGTGTGTGTGTGTGCATGCACGTATCTGTGTAAGTTTCCCTATTTGTACGTGTGTCCATGTATTTGTGCTTGCATGTGTATGTATGTATATGACCGTGTGTGTGTGTGTGTGTGTGTGAGTGTGGTGTGAGTGTGAGTGTGTGTGTGTTTTTTTATGCATGCACATGGGCCGGTGTGTGTGACCAGTAAAGCAGTAAGTGTGCAGAGAATCCTGCAGCCAGGCCCTCCTGCACTTTCTGCAGGCCACTGCTGGAGCACTTCTGCTGCCACCCAGCAGCTGCTGGGGTAACTACATGGACTTCAGATATGCTGCATTTTAAAAGGGAAGTTATTGGAAATTCTGAGAAGCAACATGGAAAGATCATTTTAGAAAGATTCCGCCAACCAAGGATAACTTATGAAGGTCTAGGGGGTTAAGTTCTAAGATAGGGTCAAGTTCAAAGCACAGGCTGGCTCCTCACCACGGGTGCACTACCTGTCAAATCACAAGGACTTTTTTTTTTTTTTAAACTTCACACCGTTACATTATTATTTTTCCCAGAGTACAACAGTAATAACTTCAAACTGTAGAATTTTAGTGCTGAATGATACTTGGAAATTCATAGCTAGACTCTTTGCACTACAAGAAAAAAAAAGTACAATGGAGAAAAGAGAAGATAGCCAGCATAAGACAACACATCTATGAAAAGTCAACTTTCAAACTCACATTTCCCATCTCTCCAAGTGATGTGACATTCCTTAGACACATTCAGAGAGCAGGTCCCTGTTTGTGCTGACGTGAGGAGAATGCTAAACATTGCTAGCATCCAGCCCTAGGCCAGCTAACGATCTCCTTAACTGTGTCAGGTCCTAGTGTCAGTTTCCCATCCAAGTTCTTCATCCCTAAAATGTGAAGTAAGGGAATTCCTTCCAGTTCTAAATATTTGTAATTTCTATCTTTCATTTTCATTTATTTATAATAATGGCAACTCAGAAGAACTTTGGCACGTTATAATTAACCTTATTTTTTTTCTGCAATGAATCTGAAAAAGAAAATAAATCCTGAATCCTGATGCTCTGCCAAGCATTTCTAAGCCCCATACCATTTCTAGGGAGGATTCTCTTGGAGACAAACCCGTCACAGCCTCAGGACTCCATCCTAGTCTATGAAGGTCTTCCACTTCTGAGGTGATCTGGACCAGTGAATATTATTATAGCTCCAATGGATACGGGACGGGTCCAGCATTAAAACAGAAGTAATTTTAAAGTCTCATTGTTGAGAGAGACATCTAAGGAAATCATGGAGAGAGTCCTTAATCTCTTCTGTTTGTTAATTTGTTCAAGACTGCGTCCAACTATGTAGCTCAGGCTAGCCTGGAACGAATTATGTGTAGCCTTAAAGGTGTGCAGTCCTAGGTCAGCCTGCCAAATGCCGGATGCCAGAACACCCAGCTTATAACATATGACCCTGAGCCTAGACATTGCTATGAAGAATATGGGATTAGGATGGGTAGTAATAGGACTAAAACATTGATATTTCTCCCTGTGGGTTAGAGTAAGTCTTTTTACTTGTGAGTTTTCTTTCTACCCACCCTCCTGCCCACCTTCTCTGTATATTTTTATTCTCATTTGTTAAGTGTTCTTTTCTTTGACAATGAATACTGAGCATAGTTGGGGTATTTTTAATGACAGATGATCCAGAAACTGACATAAGATTTAATTGCTAAGTCTCAATTGTCTCATCCAGGAAATACATCAAACAAAATAGTCTTTCCGTAAAGTTAGTGACAATTTGATGATGTTTGATAAAGAGACATGTAGACATTGATTACAAGCCAGAGCAAACTCAAGAGACCATGAACCCAAACTTCCAGACTCTGGGGCATCTAAAGAGGAGCCACCCCTGCAGAAAACCACTCCTCCCTTTAAGGACAGGTCCTCAACAAGTTCCATTTGTACTTCCGATCCCTGTCCTGACTCCATCACCGTGACACTGGAGACCAGGAGCACTTTCCAGAAGAAGCGCTTTATCTCTGATATGCCCTTGTTATCAGAGACATGGGCATTTGTCGAACACAAAGCAAGTGCCCTCACATTACACAGTGAATGTGGAGTAAATTTAGGGTACTCTCAGGCATTCCTCAGGAGGGGTGAGATCCTGATGTCTGCAGGAATTCTTAGGCAGCAACTTCCTAAGGAGGTACTTCTCATTTAAATATAACTTCTTGGTAACCAAATATTTATCTGGAAGAAATTGGGAGTGGTCTTGTCCAATTGGGCACCTGGGTTTAGTCCATCACTCAAAAATAACAGGATTGTGGCATTTGGGGAACGCCTCCCCACAACCACTTGCCAAGAAATAGCTCAGAGATCCTTCACCATCCACCCATCCTCGTCAACACGCCTCCCTGGTCATTATGAGTGAGTGGACAGGGCCACACCCAGGATCAAGATCAAGTCCAGGGCATTCTTGGCACAGATCCCCAGAGGCAAAGTCAGGGTGTGCGTGACAAAATCCCCTGTTGCCTGTCATCACGGCTTGTGATACAACTTGACCTTTGCGGAGGATGGTAGGTCTATAAACCCCAAGGTAATTCTGTTTCAGACTTTATACACATTCAAGTGACTTTGTGCCACTGAATTCAGTCAATGTTGCCTCTAAGAGGGTGATAACTCAGAATTTCATGTAGAACCTCTCCTGCCAATACCTCTCATCTGGACTTGTTCAAAGGCTTGGTGAAACTTTTCTCAGTGGTCTAATCCATCCCATATGCTACTCTGTTCCAATTACACACTTAACAGGCACTGAGCACATGGTGAAGTGCTTGTCACAGAAGATGGTGTGCTACACATTGTAGGAACATCGAGATGTGCAAAGCCTCCAGGCTTTAAAATGTTTGATCCAAATTAGCCAATCAAAATAAACAAAACACTCTGTCCTGATATTCTTCACAGTCCATGAACATGATCTCCTCTTTCTATTCCCCCTTCCTACATCCCAGTTACCCGGGAGACTCTGTGGTGGTTTCCTAAGCAACTTGTCACACTTTCCTATCTTCCTATCTCTTTGGCAAACTTTTCACCTCAGTGTGTGAGCCACTTCAGTCTTCTCCATCAAAATATGCTCATCTGTCAACTTCCCAGACCTACAACAAGATTGCTGGCCTTCCCACAGCCTCTCTCTTCCATTTTTGATTTATTGGTTGTCAAGTTATGTTTCTTCCTCCATATTTATCTCTTTGTACCCTAATGAGAGCTCAAACTGATTGAGGACAGGGCCAATATACTTCTTTTATTCTCTACAAAGGCTACTAGGCTATTGTCTTCCAATTCCTGCACAACCACAATAAACTCGTCATAACTAATCTTTATTTCTGGGAACTAGGTACCTAAAATTCAAATTCACTAAGAAAGAAAAGAGAAAAAAACACTAGGGAAGACACATATGGCAGTTATCATACAAAATACATGAAACAACTTTTATTTGTTTAACAGGGCCTCAAAACAGGCTGTCCTGGAACTCACTGTGTAGACCAGGCTTGTCTCCAACCACAATGACACCTGCCTCAGCCTTCCGATTGGTAAAATATTCATATTGTTTGGGATGTTACAGACCACGGTGATCCACCACGGCTGGCTTATAAACTACAATGATCGAGAGATATTTGTCACTGAATTTTCTTACTTGTAAGTTACATTTTAAAAGAATCAGCTTCTCTGCATCATTAAATGTTCCAAAATAGAGCCAACAGTGCTTTATGTGAAAATGTAGTGGTTTTAAACTCATGTCTTAGATCTTTATACAAGTGTCCTGTTTGGTCTGAATTGGGGCTATACCATAATGTTTCTCTGGGTAATTTTATATGTAACTTCCTTAACAAGTAATAAATATTCAATCTCTCACTAACAGAGCTTCAGTATCTTAGATCAACTTACCAACATTACAACTGCCATCAGAGACCTGACTCCTGCCTCTGTCAGTCACAAAGTAGCAGACCTCAAATGAAGTGAATGGCTAACACCCTTCTCATGCTAAACTCGTAGCACAGACCTGCAGATTTTCAAGAGTAGCTACATATTAATATTTTTATGATATCTACAGGATACTTGAGGAGTAATTGCCATCTTACAGGGAAAAAAATTAACAAAATAAACTGAAGGGAAAAACAAAAGAAAGCCAATGCATGTGCAACCCATATAGCAGATAGTAATTTGGCACTACTCACATGGTCTTAGGTTACCCTAACATGTCAGTGATGTAATATTGTTGATCCCACTTATACACAAGCACAAGAGTCTCAGAAAATTATAGAGCAAGACCAGTAAGTAACAGATCTGAAGGTGAAGCCACATTCTGTGAAATCATGAACTACATGGACACTTTATCGTTCAAAGTTGTAACTTTATCACCCCAATACTCGGAATTTCTCGTACTCTCTGCTAGTTAGGGTTAGCATGGACTTTAATTGCTACAAAGCTCTCATGTTACAAGCAATGACACATCTTTTCTCTTGGTAAAGGAAGACCAAAAGTGGGCAGAGCGGGAGTAGAAGGCTGGTGCCTGCCTCACCTACTCAGCTGTCTCTAGTCCCATATTAGAAGGAGAGGAAGAGGGTATCCTTACCTACCTCACTGGACATAACTTAGACAAATGGGAAGGCTTGGCTCCAAGATACCCTGCATCTGTCATACAGCATTTCAGTTAGATGCAGGGCTCCCTCGGTAACTCAGGGATCCACTCAGAAAGACACGCAGGAGAATTCCTAAGCACCACCACCACACCTTCAGTATTTAACCCACTTTTCTTCTACTCCAGTGGCTGATTTAAGGGTGTGAGAACAGAATTTTCAGGATTCTAACAGGACAAAGAGGCGGAGAAAATTTTTTCATTCGCAACTAAAAACATTCTGCGGAAAAAGCAGAAGCTGTTGCTTCACCCCCCAGTGCAAGAAGAGGGGCCCATTATACCATGCCTTTCCACTCGATGCCAATCCTCAGAAGAGGAAATGAATTTTCCTCTGCCCTCTACTATGTACTTACATGGACAGCCATAGGACGACTTGTGAGCCTACTCTCAAAGGTCATCCTCTCCACTCAAGCATAGATCAGAATACAAACCAAACTAAATCACAGGGCAGAGCATGTTCATGGATGCTGAAATTAAGTCAGCTTCTTTCTATTGCTCTTAGTTTCACAACTTTGGAAAAGCACTTTTATCACATTTTGGTGACATTTCATTGCTTCTCACACCCATGCTTCTCTACCTCCTGGGTAATTCAAACTGCTTCTGATCACTTTTCAGAGATCCACGGCTCTAGATTTCTTATCCTGACTGCTAGGGACTAGAGACCTCTTTCTAAAATCACTAATTTGCAAGAGAAAAAAAAAATACCGAAGAGTATTCACAAAAGGAGAGACTCAGGAAGCAGGGAACTGTCCATAGGCAAGACAAGCACCCCGAACCCTGTGTATTAGTTTCTCACCCCATCTTCTCAATGGAATTGCTTTGATTTCTCTAGTGGATAGGTAAGTTAGTTATTAGCTAGATGTAAATGGAGAAAATTTGAACTTGTTTCTTATCTAATTATATTTGTTATTGCTGTAGTTATTCCAGTTTGAGACAAAGTCTCGCATCATAATCCAGGGTGGCCTTGAACACTGCCTTGACTATTTCAGTACTGCAACTACACTAGCCCAGCTAATTCCTATGTATTTTTAGTAGAACAAAAAATAGGAATTACAAAAGAAAAAAAAAGTATGAATTACATGAATAGGGCCAGGGCTTGAACTCCCAGGAACAGGGGAGGAAAAAAAGGAAAGAGGAAGAGGGAATATGTGAGCTGAACGGGAACACCAGCTCTTGCCTGTCTCCCCTCCTCCATCCCACCCTTCCCTGTGGTACAATAAATGTGCACATCCTCACGAGTACAATTTCTTTGCAGCGTCAAACATTCCCAAAGCAAACCAAAAAAAAATGGTTTTGGGTTACTGCACTCTTTGTCCATGATAGAGTTCTTAATTTTCTCATTTCATAGGAGAAAAAATTAGAAGCTTCTAACACGGTGATTAATCATTTGCACAAAGCATGATAGAAAACTACCATCACCTCATTTAACCCTTCAAATGTTAGAGGAGTGCAAAGCGAGGCTCGCAAAACAAGGCAAATTGGAGTGAGAACTGAAACAAGAATTCCGATCCTATTTTCCGGAGGTAGAGATTCTATATTGTTTTGTAAGCAGTTGCCCTCATTTAACTGGGATTACAAGGAGCACCTGCTCATCATGAGTGAATTAGCTAGAAAAGCAACACTTTGCCACCCCCAGCTGCTTCTCCATGCCAACACTTACCTCAACCATGAGCAGTACTCTGCTGCCTCTGCTCACTTACTTGAAGTGGCTATTTGAAGTCAAATGCCATGACACCCAGATGCATGTCTCACTGTGATCTTTCGCACTGTTCCTTCCTCAATGATTATCTGTTTATATGATGTCTTTTCCACCATGGAACCTCCGTGATTTGTGGACATTAACTCATCATACAAGAAGCAGTTATCCTAAGAGGTACGTGAGCAATTTTCCTCATTTTGTACTCTGAATCAGACCCATTTCTCCACAGCCCTATAAGCCGCTTTCCAGTTAGTTCTGTGAACCTCATCACTCCTTTGTGAGTGCCGACACAAGAAACACATAAAGTAGGATCGCCCTAGCTGCTCCCACATGGCCATGGCTTCTCAGTGCATAGGTAGAAAACTCCTCCATGACTGTCCTTCAGGCCATATGCAGCAGACTGGAGTCCCACTCACATTTATGGTTCCTCAGGTGTCCACGCTCACTCTCTAATTTGCATGTATTTCCCCTTGCTTTCTGGAACAGAATCATCACAATGTCCTTCGCCTCAACTTATGGCCACTGCCAGAATTCTTTCTTCAGGGAAGTCTTTCCTTAGCTCCAACCTCACCACTCCAGACTCAATCAAAATCTGTGATTAAAGGTTCTGGTGTCCTGAGTGGAAAGCTGGCTGGAAGATGGCCTTAGCAATGCCCGCTTTCTGATCTGCATGTCATGGCTAACAGCTTCCCTTCATAGGTGGGCTAGTTTACTGACCTATGAAGAATGTGGTAGAAATGCTGAGATGGTCCTTCTAGGATCAGGTTACCAAACACTGGCTCCTATCTTATTCAACTTCACCCCTACCCCTACCTCTTTTATTCTCTCCAAGAGAAGTCAGCAGCCATGTTGTCAGTGGCTTTCTGGTGGCTTTGTGGAAAGGCACACATGGCATGGAAACTGATTCCTCTGCCAACTGCCAGTGAGGGCCTGCTCACAGCCACCTGAGTGTGAACGTGGTGTTCTCTGCTGGCACTTCATACACCACTGGCATTTTGCCAGAGGCTTTAGGAGAGACTCTGAAACATGGAAACGTGTCTGCTGTACAGTTCCATTGTAATAGTTATCTCGACTCTCATCTTCTCCCATACTCTTATGTACTCCAAACACTGTAATAATAGACATGAAGTACGTGCTTCACGTGTAAGCTCAGAATGAATTTCCTTCCACTCTTACCATCATCTCATGCCAGAGACTCCACTTTGGCCATATATTCTCATAATGAGCCCTCCTTTCTTCATCCATCAGACCAGTTCATATCCTCATAATTTTCCAACTCTGCTATCAAGAAATTTTCTTCTAGCTAGCCACTTTCTCTGGTTTATTTTTTTTTCAACCAAACCATTTCTTATATTGTTACTACTCTTTTCTTGTAGAAAGTCAATATAAATTGTTTCAGGAGTCTCCCCTGGAGCTCTCAACACCATGCCAGGATATGACTAAACTCCAAACTCCTCATACTATCATATACAACTCTTCAGAAATTTCTAACTAGCTTTCACAGTAGCTGGGCCCTGAGACAAGGGAGACTTAGCACATCACACTGGCATCACCTAGTCACCCCTCCTGGACTGATCTCTTGCCCCTAACTCCCACTCATTCTACATAAACCTGTCTCTTTTGCCCCCCTCCACAGGACCTCTTCTCTCCATCCACTAGAAGCCCTCTTCCCTTCCCCTGTGACCATGACAGATTAGATTGCTACTGGAGCCCAAACCAGAGCCTGCTTTGGAAGCATGTATATGGTGTGCACTCAGAGGCAGAGACTGTTTTCTTGTCCTGAGGTACCCAATACATCAATATACATACTATGGCAGGTTTTCAAGAAGGATTCACCAACAGAATTTGAATACTAGTTGGAAAGAACTACATTTATGGAGCTGCTTTGGATTTTCAAAATGCTGCTGGAAGGGGAGATTATTAAAAGGTGGCTTAAAAAATTAAAGCAAAGACCACAAACCACCTCTGAAGCCAAAGGGGGAAATACAAGTAGAAGGAAGTACATTAGTGCCTTTAATCCTCTGAGTTTGAGAAAACAACAAAATAGCAGCTTCCACCAGATCATTTCTTCTTAATTAAAAGTTATTCAGATTCCTTTGGTACACTCAATTTTCTGGTCAGGTCAACACAAAGTGACTAACAGCATTCACACCTCCCTCTGTCTTCCCAGCCCTGCTCCTGGAGTTATGCAACCCTTGGGGGCGGCATACACTTCAGCTATTTGCTCTGTGCTCATAATTACATTGTCTAGACAGGAGATGTTGCTGGAGCAATAGGAAAATATTTTACAAGGTGTTCTGCAGAACCACACTTATAACAGTGATTAGAACACACTGACAGACGCGAAGCCAGCAGAATCAGCCTGGGCTGTGAGCCGATTTTACACAGAGCAGAAGCCCTTTGAAGCTCTCAGCTGAGGAAGAGATGCCAAGTTAGAATGCTGAGGGCATGGAGCAGCGCTCTGGCCTCCTGATTCTCAGGTTCACAGACACAAGGCTGAGGTGACAGAAGAGTACCTAAGGATTCCTTTATTCCCTCCTCTACATGCTCACCCCAAATCTCTAGGGGCAGTCATCATGAGACAGGACGGGTGTTGGTGACAGAAACCAGCTTCCCAGGTCTGGCTTCGGTGGCAAGCAAATTCCTGTGTTTACAGAATGCAAATGGAAACAGCACAGAGACATATATGTGTAATACCTCCTCGTGCAGGAAGACATTTCTTGGCCTGGGCCACTCTGCTCAGCTTTGGCTGGCATATCGATATAACAGCAGCAATATTTTCCAGCAGAAAACCTCTTTAGAGCTATTTTTCACAGGAGGAATTGATTAGGTAAAATCGTTTAGTTCACCAAAACGAATGGTTTCTGTGAGATTGCTATGTCAATAGCGGTTCACACGCGCTCAAGAGTGCCAGCCAGTGCAACAAAGAGAGGGGAGAGGCTTTGTCACGTCAGCAAAATGAGATTCAGCAAGGACAAGAGACGTATCCGGAAAGCTGGTCGAGACAAGGTCCCACCATGCTGTTGCATGTGCTTGTGTCACTCAAATGCTTGTCCCTCATCAAATAGTGTTCTAAGCAACCTGCAGGATCAGCCCATCGGACCCCCCCCACACACACACAGGCATAGGAGACTGGAATTAGTACATCCCTCCTCCAGTTTCCAAGTGAGGGAACTGAGGCCACCTAGTCAAGCAACTTGCACCAGATCAGTCAGGGGCAGGTCTGCCTGTTGGAGTTCAGTGAGGACAGAGAGGAAGGAACTGGCCCCTTCAGATATGTGTTTGAGTATAAGGATGTCCATAACATAGGGGACAGATGACCTAACCCTAAGATTTCAGGAGCAGAGAGTCGTTGACTGATTGGGAAAGTCATCTGACTGTCCCAATTATCCCCTGTCTGCATATTTTTTAAAAGCAGGAAAGGTGAAAAGTCAATGTATCATTTTTAATCTTTAAATGTGTTTACAAAATAATCTGCAATAACCCTATGAAGTGGTATGTAAGGATTTTATTATTGAAATTTCATTGATTGGAAACTGAGGCACATTAGAATTAAAACCACATCTAGTATGGCAGCACATGACAGTAGCATCATTGCTTAGGAGGTTAAGTGTGGGGAATTGTTAGTTTGAGGCCAATCTGGACTAAACTCCAAAATTCTGTCTCAAAAGAAAAAAAAAGTTTTTGTCCATATTCAATAATTTGTCCATATTCAAATGGCATGGAAATTAGTGGGTAGGATTTATTTATGTGGTAAAGCCCAGTTTTCCCTTCCACCTATTTCTGGGAGGTTATAAACACAACAGTTATGGAAATTTATTATCAATTAAAATCTGGGGGTGGATCTAATTATGATAGAAATAACATTTGGGTTCCGATTGTAGAGACCAGGCTACTTCCTGGTTTTGTCTATGGTGAATACTCTAATCTAAGAGAATCTCTCAACCTTCATCCCACAAATAGCCAGTACCCCTTTCTTTCCATTACACAAGAATAAACTGAATTAAACAAAACAACTGTTTTCTAAATACCAGCATATGGTATTCATTGGCACATATTCTGCTCAATTCTGATGTCTTTTGTGGCTTAAGAGAAAGCATAGTTCCAATACCAGGGAAGAGGTCTTCACCCTGAGGTCCAGAGAAGAAGAGGAGAAAGATCAAGAGCAAATGCAAAGAGTCAAAGAAAACAAACAAAAACCAAAGAGGAGGGCAAGGGAAAGGGAGATACTGGAGTGAAAGGCAGGGGACAGGAGAAGGAGAGGGAGGGGATTAAAGAGAAAGAGGAACCTTAAGGAAGGAAGGAAGGAAGGAAGGAAGGGAACGAACAGGTAATATTATATGGTGCCTGGATCCCAGAACCTCTCACTTTTCTTATCCATAAAATGCAGCCAGCCAGCCTTGCTGATTCTCAGGTGGTACAGAGGAGACAGGGGCACTTGAAAAACACCATGACCACCAGCAGCCAAGGGTACTGGTGGGTGTTCTGGCTTGTTAAGTTTTGTTAGTTAGTTAGTTCCATCACTGCCATTTCTTTTAAGGAGGGAACTTGCTGGACTCTGCCCAGAATTTTCTCAGGAGTCCATTTGTCTTGGTCTTTAGCAACTGATTCTCCCTTGCCTCCTATTCTGCAGGTTGCTGCCTCACTTCCGACCTAATAGTGGGGACTTAATACGTGAGAGAGGCCAATTCAGTTGGAAGCAAAGATAACAATCAAATTAATCTACTTAGTTTCACATTAACATAAAGCTTTAATCTAGAAGAAAATCAGAGCTTGTTCACACCTGATAACCATGAGGCGTATCACAACGTGCTTTATCATTAGAACTGTACTAACACTGAGATTGTTAATAAACAGAATGACCATTAATCACACCCTTTAAAAGTGAGGAAATAAAGTTACCAGATGCAGAACTGGGGATAGAACCCAGAACTGTGATCCTAACTCAGCACTCTGATGTGAAGTCCTGCTAAAAGTCCCTCTGCTCAGGAAACCCTTCACACCAGAGTGCTACTGCTACCTCTGGTGTACAACTGCAGGCTACTGGCCCAGTCTTTTTCACTCTAACAGCAGGACACACAGCTGGATAAAGCCACACAGGTTAATTAGGAGGCCTGGAGTTACATCAATTCCCAGTGGTAATAATTGGATGCCTCATGGGAGACTGAATAAAATATTCCATGAAAGTGAATATTGTTTGGTGAAACTAATGAAGGAGGGCTGCTGGGCACTTGAAGGAATGCAGACTTCTCAGGTTTCAAAGTGCAGATTCAGTGGGAAGTAAGAGAACTTCAAGTGGGAGCATTGCTTGAGAAAATAATTATTAAGAAAATAATTATGAAAGTACTAGTGCTTTTTGTAAACAAAATGTATTAAAAACTAATGATGTAGAAGTAGTAAATAAAAAAGATCTAGAATATTGTGTTCAGTTATGTTTGGAGTCAGTCAACAGTAGAAAGAGAAACAGACTATAAATGTAAATTTGAAGAAAACTCCACTGAGTTTAAAAAACAGTAAACATAAACAACAAAGTAATATGTTTTTAATCTAAATAATAAATCAAGGTGGGAGATACTAAGAACTAACTAAATAGCTATTATTTGGCTTAAATCTCAATGCTAGATTGTATGGTAAAATTTAATTAAGGACTACATACAAATAACTATGAAGGTCAAAGTGATTTTAAAAGTTAAAATTTGAAAATAGGTAATGATAATGATACCAAAATTTAAAAAAAAGAAACATAAGAATTGAAGATTCAGCAGAATAGGCAGTTTATAATGAAAGATATATTAAACACCTATAAGAGTTTGTACATTAAACAGCACATTACCAACATCTAAAATATAAATTGGTAAAAGTAAAACAATCACCATGGTAACAGGAAAACACAATTCTTCTAGATCAGCCCACAATGGATCAAGTAGCCAACAAACTTACTAGGTAAATAGGCAAAGAGAGTAACTATAAATACAATGGCTGTGTGTCTAACTGTCATTTATCAAAACTGGAACTCACAAAAAACATCATTTTCAAGTATTTATGAATTTTAAAAAATTATCTGCTTACATGAAAAATGTTCAGAAAAAATATAGAAAGTAGAAAAGGTAAGACAGTATATAATCTTCAAAGATCCATCATGCCATGAAACACGTGGAATAATCATAAATAAATACTTCCATGTCAAAGGCAACAACCTAGAAAGTCTATGTCATCCCAACTGTGTGACATTCTGAAAAAGTCAAAGCTATAGATAGAAAAAAGCCTGAATGATCACCAGTGGCTGATGGTAGGTAGGTATGTGGAGTCCAGGGATATTGCTGAATATTCTACACAACCGCAATACAACTTCCCCTGCCCAAACCCAATAATGCTAACGCTGATGGACCTTGCTGTAAAGCAACCACAATACATATGAATATGCTATATATGAAAGCCAATGGATGGACTAACATCTAATTATGACAAATATTTAATGAAAATATGAGCAAAAGAGAACCAAGGAACAAAAAAGTAAGTAAAGTAAAAAGACAAAAACAAAAACAAAACAAAACAAAAAACAAACACACAAACAAACAAAAAACAGAAAACAAATAACAAGTAACTCCAATCATGTCAAAATCACAAAAATGTGAAAAGAGTAACCATTCCGGTTAAAAGGCAAATGTGATCAGAATGGTCTGCATGATCTATGGAATCACTACAAGAAACACACTGTTACTAAGTAGAGACTGAAGGATGAAAAGTGATGGTCTATACAAACAGTATGTATAAAAATGATGGAAGTGCTAAAAATAACATCAGATTTAAAACTGATCTTTAAAACATTGGGCATTGCCAGAGATAAAGAGGAGCACTGAGGAGCTTGAGAGACGGTTCAGCATTTAAGAGCCTTTACTCCTCTTGGAGAGCACCCAGGTTCCCTTTTCAGCACCCACATCAGCTGGCTCACAACCTTCTGTAACTCTAGTACCAAAGGATCTGATGCCCTCTTCTGGCCTGCTGATGTACCTGCATGCATGAATGCACAAAACTCATACAGGCACACATATAGTCTCACAAATTTAATTACTTATTTAAAAAACATTTTTAAAGAGGAAAATTGAATGATGAAACAAAGCTCATCTCATCAGGAAAATAAGCTGATTACTGTATATATTTACCTAATAAAACACTTCCAAAATACACGAAGCAAAAATAACAAAACGAATTAACTAAAAAAATTTCACAATGACAAGTTTTAACGTCTCTGAGTAGCTGTTATAATTTGAGCCTAAAATGTCCCCGAGACTTATGTATTAAACATGTGGTCCCTGGATGATGGCACTAGTTTAGGAGGTAGGGCTAGCTGAAGAAATGGGTCTAATGTAGTCAGCCTTTAAACATTATACCTAATCCCTGGCACCATTCTCTCTTTCTGCCTGTTCATCATGACATGCTACCTCTTCCACATGCTCCCCTACCCTGACACGTGTTCAAGCACATAGGTCCAAGAGAGCTTAAGAGAACCAAAGTGAATCCTTCTGTCCCTTTAACTGGTTTTCTAAGGTATTTGGTCACAGAAACAATAAAATGACAAATACAGTAACTATTGTAAAACTGGATAAATTTCAGTAAAGTTATAGATAGCTAAATAACTGTCAAATACAATATCCTAACCCATAGTTCAGTAAACGTATACATAAAATTGGTCCCATCATGAGGATATATAGCAGTTTAATCCATAAAATAAATCTCAATATATTCAAAAGGTTTGAAATTAAGGACACGAGTTTTTGAGGCTGAAGAGATGGGGAATGGCTCAGAACACTGGCTGCTCTTCCAGGGGACACAGGGTTTATTTCTAGCTCTCATATGGCAGCTCACAACAGTCTGAGACTTCAGACCCAGGTCTTCCTCTTCCGGTCTCTGCCCTCTTCCAGTCTCTGCACGCACCAGGCAGGTGCACAGATACACTTCCATTATATAAATAAAATATTTTTTAAAAAGTTTAAAGATATACCCAAGTTAAAATTCAGAAATGTAAAGGTACTTAGAAAAAAAATCAAATATTAACCAGTACAATTTGGAAAGCATTTATGGATTCAGGAAGAAAAAATCAAAAGAAAAATAATTAGAAAATATCTCAGAATTATAGTAGAAATACATCATATTTCAATTTATGTAAGGCACTAAAACCAATAGTTAAGTTTAAATACTCATAGTAGAAAATAAAAATCTTACATCAATAACCTTAGTTTCTTCTGTAAGCAGTTATATAAGAGGAAAAGCAAACCCTATATAAACAGGTGAGAGAAATTGTATAGAAAAGAGTACAGAATTCCAGTAAATGGTAATAAAGCAGTAGGAAAGTATAGCTTAAAGGGGAAAAAAGCTGTGTCTTTCTAAAGGTAACTAAGTTAATGGATGAGTAGGAAACTCAGAGAACACAGACCACCTTAAGTAGAGAGTGGAACAGTTAAATATCTTACTGACCTTAAAGGGGAAATGAAGAATATTGTTAATAACCTTATAACTTCAAGCACAGCTTAAATATGACTAACAGTTTTCTTGAAAAACAGTTCACTGAAATTAAAGTAAAGCAAAGAAAATATAATTGTACAATAGTCATGAAATAATTTTTAGTTTAAAAAATTATTCCACCTATAATGTCAAGATTTCTCATTAAACACTACTGAACATTTGAGACAGATTACATCACCTGTAAACGAAATCTTTGAGAAAACATAGAATATTTCCTAACTTATTGTACAAGGGCAGCACAATCCATATACTAAACTCCAATCACACAAAAGTAACAAATGACAGAGTAATATGCCCCACGTGTCAACACAAAGTTCAGTGAAATAATTAAGACTGTTCTGCGCTTCAGAGGGTAGAATGGAATAAAAACTGTGGGATACCCAGAGATGTGAGAGGAAGGTCAGTAAGTGCATTTCAAAATATCAGGGAAAGGCAGAACACTGGATAAATAATGTAGATAATTTTAGCTGGTTGACTGTATTCCTATGCAAGCAAATTTCAGATGAAATATCAGTTTAATCACGTTAGAAATAGAATTAACTCAAAAGTGGAAATGTATATTACAATTCCGTTACAGATAATTGATTCCTCAAAAGGACAAATTCCAAAACCCTGAGAGCCTGGTAACTTTGACACTTAAGAATCAAAGGCCATAAAATAACATCATAAAGTTGTAAGGACTAGGACAAAGCGTATACCACATACACAGCAGAAGATGTGATATCCTCTGACACAAACCATCTCTTATGAATCAAAAAGGAAAAATACTAGCTCTGGTCAAAAAAAAAGGGCATTTCACAGAAAATTGTCTCCTTCATGGTCTACTATATGCAAAGAAACAGAAAAGTAATTTCCTTCATGTAGTTGACTGGCAAAGTAAAAACTGTTTCATTACATACAATGTTAAGAAGATCATGTACCTCTCATGAGGTACCTCTCACATCAACCTTTACACCTGATCTGGCAGGCTTCTGACTATCTCTTTGAGTCAAGATTCACATGACTTTAATAATTCCACTCCTGAAACTCTAGGTTACAGATGTATTTGCACATTTATGCAAAGTCCCACAGGTAAGAATATTTATAGGAGGGCAGTTGGCAGTAGCAAAGACAAAGGTAAATATCTATCAGCCGGTGATGAGGAACTAGTTAATTAGAACGTGTCCATTTTTAAAGGTGACTTTTTTGTTATTTTATAGTAGTAGACAATTTCTTTAAAAGTAGGCAATACATTGGTGGTGTCTGTATAAAGAATATTGGATAAAGGGTCTAGATAAAAAACAGAGGTCTTAAAAATAAATATTTTGTGATGTTTAAATATATTTTAAAAGTATATCCATTATTGAAAAACCTGCTTGTTCTAAAAGCTAATAAACTACATGAATTGGTTACTTATTGTATCCCTAAAAAGAGCAAATTAAACACAGCTCTTTGACTTGGTAAGCTTCACCTAGAAAACCGCACATTCGCTCAAGGTATTTCAGTCCCCAGGTCTCAGAATGTGTCACTTGCAATGCCAAGTGCTTAGTGAACAACAAAAATGGCACTCGCCTTCTGAAAGCTCGCAGTTCTGAGAAGAGTTTACTTTTAGTCTTCAATTAAGATGGCCACCCTATTGCATCTAAAAGGGTCGGGAAATGCTTGTTTTTCCAAGACCAACCCAGTAACACACCCAGGTCAACACTCCTCCTCTGTAGACCTCACTCTGTCCCTTGTTAATGGCCGGAGACTGTTGATCTCCAGGGAGGAGTCTGAGAAGCTACAGAGCCACTGCCTATCGTGAGGTTCATCCATCTGGTTTTACAGAACAACTTGAATTTCCAACCATATCACATGCCCTCTCCCCCACCTTATTCTTCAGGGCTATACCCTTCCTTCTGCTTCGAATACTATTTTCTTGCCTTGGTAACTCCTACCCAAGAAGTAATACTTGCTCAAGTGCTTCTCCACAGAAATCTTCTCTAATTGTTTGCCATGTGAATTGAGTAAGAACTTTTTCTCTATATTCTCATAGCTCTCCTTACCTAAATACACTTAGCTATTTACTTGGGTTCTTTTTCTAAATTATCAATTTGCTTACAGTTGTATCTCTGGTGCTTGGCATAGATTAGAAGCCAACTCAATACTTTGATGAGCTCAATGATTGATTTCCCTCCTCCTCTGCTTTCTTCCAGCTTAGGTTATTCAGTTGGTCATGTTCTTGATTTCCCTGCACATGTCTGCCTTGCTTCATGGCTTATCCAAGTCTGAAGCATCGTACTCACTTGTCCAGAGACATCCCTGGGAAGACAAACTTGCCCACACAGATGCGACAGATGGCATCCAGGGGAATCTGCTGTGTCTGCACACAGCTGAGCATGATGAAGTCATATTTGCAGATCAAGAGCGTCTTGTCTGTAAGAAGCAGGACCTTCTCCTTCTCATTGTTCCAGTGATCAATCCTGTAGGAACAAACACAGAGAAAAATAAATGATTACATGGCCTCTCAAGTAGAAAATAACAACATTCACTAAGACACCAGGCACCACAGCCATAAAAGTGTTGAGAAATACCTTTTATCTGTCTGTGTGCCCCAGGTCTAAGAGATGAGGGGAAGCCAAATAAATACATGCCTTATGACCATAGAGCTGAAGATGGCTCCCTATTTCCCAAACCCATTTGGGGAAAGCTAAATCTGCATCATCTTGGCCTCCAAAAAACTTTGAACTTCACATCCTCTCTGCTCTCTAGGAACTCTTCAAGGAGCAGTTCTCTTCCCAGAACAGCATGAATGCCCTTGTCCTAACTCAGGCTGCACCTCAAAGTCCACTCACTACCAACTAACTACCTTACATTAGTTTTCAGGAACCATTTGCTACATAGAGATGAAACAGAGACTTAAATGCAGACCACCATGATCTCAGATCATCACACCATATCCATCTGGCAAAAACTTATCCAGTAACAGAACAGTAGACAATGAGGAAGTACTAACTGATTTGATTTTCTCCCAAAGTGAGAGCACTTTTGGGCACACATGGAAGATTTTGACTGTGAAATAATAGTTCTTCTGAGAGAAAACAAGAAGGAAAGACAACAATGCTTTCTGATTAAGAGGAAGTGACCATATTCGCAGCTCTTGTCTTGTCAGTGTAGTATATCCTTCAGAATATAAGACTTTATAACTAATGGGGCTGGAGATACGGCTCAGTAGTTAAGAGCACTGGCTACTCATCCAGAGGACCTGTGTTTGGTTCCTAGCACCCACATGGTGGCTCACAACAATCTATGATTCTACTTCTAGGTAATCTACTACCCTGTTTTGGCCCCCATGAGCACCAGTCACATATCAGGTTCACACACATGCATGCTGGCAAATATGCACATATATAAAAATAAGTTAATCTCAAAAGATCTTATGACTTATTAGAATTGTTTTAATGTGTGCTTTTTGTTAAAAGATTGAAATGCTTGTTTTGTGACCAATTCATGTCATGTCTGAGTTCTGACCACACATAATCAATGTAGTGATTAAATGATATAGACACTCTGCTCCCAACCATCCCTGAACAGTAACCATGGTACGGTTCTCAAAATGTGAACTGGGGGTCTCTCCCGGGGGCATTTTGGGGGTGGTGTGGAAACCTAGTGCAGTAGAAACTTCCTGGAATCTATGAAGGCAATCGTAATGAGGACCCCTAGTAATGGAGGATATAGTCTCAACTGGACATCTCTTGAAGTCATCCAAAGCTTCCAATGGAGAGACTAGGTTGCATTCAATTGAGTTGTTGATGAAGGGGGCCTGTAGAAATCCCCCAAACAGCACAGGCTAATGATAAGACAAAGGGTTGCTCTCCACAAACTGACAGTGGGGCCCCATTGCTGAGGATAACATCTACACAACTCATTGAACATGGAGAAGTCAAGCTGGTGCCTATGTGGAGCCCTCACCCCTACGTTCTCATCTCTTTGGTGCAGGAAGATACTCTGAAGGCTACCAAAAGAGAAATGTGAATACAAAACCTTTGACCTACAATCTGTCCTGCCTGCAAAATATGCAAGGCAATGATGGCACAGAACTTGTGGGAGTAGACAACCAATGCTGATTTGACTTAAGACCCACTCCACGAGAAGAAACCCATACCTGACATTGCACGAGTAACCCAGAACCAGAGGCTAGATAGTTTAGAGACCTAGAGTAAAAAAAATCAATACACTAGTTTCTAATGATATTCTGCTATACTCATAGATCAGTGCCTTATCCAATCATCGTTAGAGAGGCTTCTTCTTGCAGCAGATGGTGACACATAACCCACAACCAGACATCATGTGAAGAAAGAGTCTAAATTGGAGGTCTCCATCAAATCCCTCCTCTCAGAGCTCAAGGAATCCCATAAAGGAGGACATGAAAAGATTCTAAGGGCCAGAGGGGATGGAGGACATCAGGAGAACAAGGACTCCTGAATCAACTAAGAAAGTTCCCAGAGACTGAAACAACAAACACTGGGCCCACAAGGGTCTATACCAGATCCTCTGTGTATATCTTAAAGCTTTTAGCTTAGTGTTTTCATGGGACTCATGACTATGAGTACAAGCGGGTCTCTGCTTCTTGTGCCTGCTCTTGGGACTCTCTTCCTCCTGTTGGGTTGCATGTCCAACTTTGATGTGAAAGTTTTTGCTTCATCTTATTATATTTTATTTTGTCATGTTTGGTTGTTATCTCCTAGAGGCCTGTTCTTTTCTAATGAAAGACAGAAAGGGAGTGGATCTAGAGGGGAAGGCAGGTGCGGAGGAGCTGGGAGGAGTAGAGGAAGGGGAAACTATAATCAGGATATGTTGTATGAGAGAAGAATGTATTTTCAGTTAAAGAAAAAAACATGAACTGAATGGCACTGTTCCCTTCACTTTACTTCACAGCATCCCTTTAACTTAGGATCAAACCTAAGACTCTGAAGGCTAATTATAAATCTCTACGTGGTCTGGCCTTATAGTCAGTTTCCAGAAGAGAGAACACTCAATGTCCTACTCATGTTCAAAATCATGGGTTTCTTAAGCTGCTTTATAAGTCTGGACCCTAGTTATGCTGTCTTAAAGCATCTTAGTCTTTTCTCTTCCTGCATTTATCTCCATAATTTATATTTAAATCTAAATTTATTATAAACATATTGCAAACTTATTGTATTTCATTACATAATTATAATTACATACAGTTTTACTCTAATTATATAAATATATTTGACAGTGTAAGTATAAAATCCAATGTAAAGCTCCACGGGCTCCATTCTGAAAGCCATTGCCAGCTGTATAAAAGTTCATCAAGTTGTACAGTCTTTGAGCCTGGCTAATTTCACTGTCTGATTTTTTTTTTAATCTACATAATTTCTAAGAAAAAATAATATACAAAGTGTTTAGCACTGGGCACCATGAGGACAGTGGCCATACAGAATAAATACTGTCTTACAGGTTGGAGTAGTTCAAGTGAGTATGAGCTATCAACCGAATATGTAACAAAATGTATGAGGAAGTGTTTATGTGTGTATGCAATCAAACATATTTGTCTCAGCAAATAAATGGATGTCAATGACGATTTTTGGATCCTTTGGGGGAAATGACTATGCAAATAGCAACATGAATTTTTATCACTTAATCCTGTAAGAGAGTTTTAAACTTCATTTGGCTTAGGTAACCTGTGAAATGGACATAATGATTACCTCATCATTTTGAGTGGAGGACTATGGGAAAAGATCCCATTATGGATCTAAAGTTAGCAGTGCTAGCTATTGGTGTATGTCACTAAGGGGCTTTGGGTAACTGAATATACGTTATCACCTTCTTTGTAGTACAAAAGACAAAGGCAGGTGAAGGGAAATACAAAGTTATACCCATTGGAGGAGTAACTAGGGAAGCATGGAAGAGGAAATGGAAGATGAAGAAACTCACCTGGCAGTGGTGGCGCACACCTTTAATACCAACACTTGGGAGGCAGAGGCAGGTGGATCTCTGTGAGTTCGAAATCAGTCTTGTCTACAGAGTGTGTTCCAGGACAGCCAGAGTTACAACAGAGAAACCTTGCCTCAAAAAAACAAAACAAAACAAACAAACAAACAAACAAAAAAAAAAAAAAACCAACAACAACAAAAAAGAAAAGAAAGGAGAGGGAAACCCAGCAGGAGGAGGCGTGGGCACAATGACCGTTGTGTGTTTGCATGTATGTCCATCTGCCCACAGCCCCCTGAAATAGGTTATGTCCACAGTCATTCTGCTGGAACATAAGTCAGAGTTACAGGAGGGTAGAAAGAAACAGCCTCGAATCCAAGAGGTTGTACTGAAGTCTTGGTTCTGTGGTTTCCACCCACTCTATACAGAAACACTCAACTCCCACTCTACAGAGAGAATTCTTGATAGTCAGCTTAGCACTTTCCGTCTTAGGAAGATGGAACTGAAACATCTTATCAGCTATCTACATAGACTTCTCTAAATAGATCAAATCTACTTAGCAGGGTGTTATATGCGGCTGCCTAATAAACCAGACTTGTTTTTAGTCTGAGGAAAAAAAAGAAAAAAACTGCAGCTTTTGGTTGAATGGTTTTACTGAAAATGTCAGCACTCCATAATGAGATTTATTTTAAAAGGTAAAGGATTCCAGGGGAAAAAGGAGAATTCTTTTTAGGAACACAGAGTGCTCTGCTGTGACACAGACTTTGCATAATTTACGTGTCGGGATGTCTGAATTCAAGTAAACACTCAGGCCTATAAATAGCTCAGGTCACCATCTCCAGCTCCTAGGTGGTGCCGTTGTGTATTTGGTCAGATCTTCATGTCTTAAAGAACTCAAGCAAACATTGAATCACATATTCCTGATACAGACACCCTTGAAGTTTGGATGGCAATAATAACAAATACAGAGAAAGGAATAACAGCCACACAGGACCGCTGAAGCTGGAGATACCGTGAGACCCAGGTCATCAACGCTCTCATTTCCTCCCCACAATTACCCTTTAGAGTCTATACTTTAGACTGAATCGATCACTCCTGTTTTAAAGACAAGCAAACTCAAATGGTACTCAGCAAGTTACAAACACAGCAGGCTCCTACATATGGGGGCCTGAATCCAATTTTGGGACATCCAATCTAGGCAGAGTTTTAGCTCTCTCCCTAGTGACACGTCCTAACAGAGGACCCTTTAGTGTGTATGCAAATGTGGCCAAACACCTCTGTGAGGAGCAGATGTGACCCTATATGCCACTGCAGCAGCTGCTCTCCTTACCAAACTCCCACAAACATACATGATTCCCAGTCTGTGCTTTTGCACCGTGCCCTGGCTTGGGCAAGAACTTGCTACCCATTTCTGTACTCTACAGGCATTGGGGTCCTTCTTTATGAATCACATTTCACCTTTCATGCCAACTTCCAACCATTTCACTACAAATGTCTCTACACCATCCACTCTCCCCACCTCTGCCACCGCCATCCTTGCCAGGTAGCCTGTTGTCCCTAGGCTGCACTATTGCAGCCCCTTCGTCCTTAGCTGTGGTGGTCACCTGAGCCTGCACTAGCTGCATCTGCTCTTCCTGCCAACCTCTGCACTCTACATCACTGAGGGCTGGTTCTGCCCTGGGCATTGCTGTGGGTTTGTTTGTATGTTTGTCTTGGTTTTTGCTGTTGTTTTATTCAATCTGTTTTTAACTCATTCAGGCTTTAAAAGCTCCAGTAGTTTCCCGTGGCTCTTATAACAAATAACAAAACAAACTAGGATGTTTGGGTGTGTTTTTTATTTGTTTATTTGTTTGTTTTGGAGCTCTGTGTTTGGTATGTGTGTTTGCTTGGGTTTGTTGCTTGTTTGTTTGTTGAGACAACTTTAACTCTGTAGCCCAAGTTGACCTCAAACTTGTAAGTAGTCCAGGTTGGCCTCAAACTTTGGAAGCTACCCTGCCTCAGCCTCCCAAGTTCTGGGGTTACAAGTATGTGAGACCATGCCTAGAAAATGAGAAAACAGGGTCTGCAGGGTCAGGTGCCACCAGCTTCATTTCAGGCCCAGTCTTTGTACTTCATTGTACTTCATTGTCCTTCATCTGATTCCATGCTGTTCTCTTTATGGGCAATGCTTTTGATCTCCTTTGCCTAACTAATGCCTACAGACTTGAGCTCCACCCTTGCTAGCTGCAACACAGCCAGCCTCTGTGAACCCTTTCTAATATGCAGTAACGCATCACCATTTCCTTTATCCCATATAAAATTTTATAGTTGTTTTGGTGATTATGTATTTTACGTCTCACTTGTCATACAGTACATCTTATACTGTATGCTCATGCTGCTCCTGTTGTCTGGGGATTCCGATCACAATTTTCAACAAATTAAAATACTCCTCCCCACCTTAAAATAGAACATTAAAAAAGTCAGTACATTTTGGGGACTTCTCATGCCATAATAATCAAAAAGCATAAAATGTAAAAGCCAAGTACTAGATGCATCAAAATTTTAACATTCATTTTTATTCTGGAATGGTGAAATTACACATGATTTTTCTTTTTTGTGTGTGCTTTTACTTATGAGAAGTCAACTTATTTATGTATATATATTTATTTGTACACATACATATATGAAAATATACATGTATATATGTATATGTATGTGCACAGAGAAAGAGAGAAAGGGGAGAGTGCATGTATGTGTGGCATGGACACGTACACATATATGCTCTTGCATGTGGAGATCAGAGGCCAAAGTCAAACATCCCCAGTTGCTTCTTCAACTTATCTCTTGAAACAGGGCCTCTCACTGAAACTGGCGCTCACAGACCAGCTAGGCTGACTTGCCAGAATACCTCAGAGTTCTGTCTTTGCCTCCTCGGTGCTGAGATTATAGGTACTTGCCACAAGGCCCAGGTTTTACATGAGACACAGACTTGGGTTCTCATGCATGCACAACAAACACTCTAATGACAGTTATCTCCCTACCAACCCAAACAGTTACTTTAAAAATTAGAAAATATTTGCATTGCTCTGATTGGTAAGGTTGTAAACAGTTTTTTTAAAAGATATTTCTTAGTTATTTTTATTTCCTTTAAGAGTTTTCTGTTCAGATCTATAGCCTATTTTTAAATTGGGTTGTTTGTTTTTATGGTTTTTATGTTTTTTAAGACCTTTGTGTGCTCTGCCTGTTAACCTTCTATTGGATGTACAGCTGACAAGGACCCCCCCCACACACACACTCTGTGGACTTCTTCACTTAATTGATTGTTCCCTTTGCAGCATAAAAGCCTTTGTTTTAGGGTTTCCCACTTGTGAATTTGGGGGATTAATTCCTGGGCAAATGAGGTCCTAGTTTGAGATTTCATCTCACCCCAGTCAGAGTGGCTAAGATTAAGGGAAAAAAAATAAAACGGACGACAAATTGCAAACTGGTGGAGCTGGCTACTATGGAAATCAGTGTGAAGAATTCTCAAAAGGCTAAAAGTAGATCTATCGTATGATCCAGCTATACCACTCCTTGGCATATACCCAAAGGACTCAGTATCCTATTCCATAGATACTTGCTTGGCCATGTTCATCACAGCTGCGTTCACAATAGCTAGGAAACAGAAGCAGCCTAGAAGCCCATCAACTACTGAATGACAATGGAAAAGTGAAAATGTGCTGTATACACACAATGGGATTCTACTCGGCTGTAAAGAAATTAAAATTTCAGGTAAACAGATAAAATTAGAAAATATTGTTCTGAGCAAGATAATACAGACCCAGAAAGACGAACACTAAATATTCTCTCATTTTGTGAATCCTGGCTCTGAATCTTTGGGTCCGAGGAGAGAACCTGGAGCAACCATGGAACCCAGAAAAGAGAAAAGGGACCATTAGGGGTGAGGAGCTCTACAGAGGGTGATAGCAGGACACAGGTGCTATGAGAGGGGGAATGGAAAAACTGGAGGCAGTCTTAACATGGGAGGCGGGAGGAGGCTAATACAGAGGAATGATGGGGTAGGAGGTGATCAGTGACACTGAGGACGGTGCGACTCTCCCAGAATCTTAGACAGGACAGAGAAGCTGCTACCATGAATTCTCAATACCCCTGCTTCTGCAAGACCTGCAAGGACCACTTCGGTGGAGAGGCCAGTATGATGGAGGAAAATTAAACAAGACTCCACCCTAGATGAAGAGCCTCAGAATGGCTGCTGAAGGAGGGAGAAACTGCTTGTCTTCCCCAAGGAGGAGATCCTGATCCTAAGTGGTCAGCCCTAAACTCATTTGAGTAAGGACAGCATTAATAGGCTTCCATTATCTCCCATGCCTCTATACACACACACACACACACACACACACACACATACACACACACATACACACACACACACACACACACACATACACACACACACACACACACACACACACACACATACACACACAGAGACAGAGACAGAAACACACACATCTAAAGGGCATTGATTTGAAAGGGAAGGATTGGGGGAGCACATATGAGTTGGAGAGGTGTGGGAATGATATAAACATAGTGTGCTGATTTATGAAATCTTTAAATAATTTTCAAATAAAATAAAAATTTAAAAATGAATTAAAAGAAAAATCAAACTGTCCTTCAAGTTCTTAGTTTATAAGTTAACTGTTGCATGGATCCTTACCCTCCAAGTGGATGTCTGTCATTTCTCTAAAAAAGCAATAAAGCTGTTTCCAATGCTTCTGCTGTGGCCCTAGTCTCCTTATTACAGTTTTTTCTGTGCTGGTCCAACCAATTGCTTTCCCCACATACTGAATGGAGGTTCCTCCAGTGAAGAATCTGTACGTTTATACCTGGGTCTCAGTACTGTACCAGCAAGGTCCCGGCAAATGAGAAGAAGGTGTGGTAAAGAACAGAAACACACGCCCTGACATGAGACACAGTCTTCCCTGGTATCACCTACTTCTACCACTGGTCCTCACCGCCAGCATCCCTATCATTCCTGACCTGCTGGAGGAGTCTAGAAGCTGGGAAAAAAGAGTACCTGAGAACTCCAACTTCAGTTTTCTGATATGACAGGATTCACCAGCAGAGGGCAACCACGAACTAGCAATGACAGGCCACACTAATCCTGCAAGTTACCAGAGCCCACTACCCAGTGACTGGGGTCATCTCAGGTGATGACCCTTCCTGCAGCCCAGAGCTGTGTCCAGTGATACTTCAGCTGCTCTTCTGAGATTGGAAATCAATTTGCTTGTAAATGATCTTCTAAAAAAAGTATTTTTTTTCTAATGCTCTCTGTCCCCTCTTTCTCTCTCTCTGTCTCTGTGTGTATGTGTGTCTCTAGAGAGACAGACGGAAAGAGCTTTATGTATACCTATCACTTGGTAGAGGCATTTTCTCTGATGCTGAATACAGTTATTATCTGTGATCTAGAAATCAACTCCAGTATACTGCTCAAGCCCTTGAAGAGGAAGACAGCGTCTTGGCTAACCCAGAGTCATCAAACTAGGAGGAAAACCTGAATCATTCATTCCACTGGGTTCTAGAGCCTGAAGGAACTCCAATTTGGGATTGTTGTCCAAACAGATGAGCAGTATATGGCATTACAGCAAAGCACACCCCCCCCACACACACACACAGAGTTAAGTGGAATCTTGTAAAGCATTTAACTAAATTACCCACATACATTGCTTTCTGTCATTTGCTTAGCATTTCCCTAAACCAGTTTGTTTAAAATGGGAGATCCTCAAAAGAAACACAGTTTCTAATAAAAATCCAATACCACAAACCTTCCCTATTCCCAGGTCTCCAAACCTGGCTGCTTATGGTTCATTTGTGTTTGCCCACCACCCGGAGCTACCAGTCAGGTAGCTACCAGCTACTAGATTCTGTGCTCATTATTCAGAATACTGAAAAAGTCTTACTGCCCTGGCACACACACAGCTCTCTGTTGTGAGAAGGAACACATTTAAGAAAGAACTGCATGGTTACCCAATGTTATGATGTGGCTGGATGAAGGTAAATCATGTCAATGGGGGCAACTGTGGTCCCATGGTTCCCTGCTCACTGCCCACAGGGCTGAGGAAAAAGAGTCTCTGGCATCTGTTCCATGCCCTGGCAGAAGGTTCTCTTAAAGCATGCCATTTTCTACAGTCTGGTGAAGATCTTAGTGCTGGGAAAGCACAAGCTGAGAAGTCTGGGTGACATTTTGTAAGGGGAAAAGGGGGGAAACTCAGGAGAATTTATTTGAGTGTTGTTTAACATGTACTTAGCATTGAGTAGATGGACTATCCATCTCTATAGGAAACAGCTAAGAAAGGAATGAGAGATATCTCAGTTGGTAAACTGTGCCCCTTGCAAGCACAAGGACCTGAGTTCAAGCCTAAAACACATGTAAAAGAAAAATGCTGTGTGTGGTGACATGTGCTTGTAATCCCTGCACTTGGAAGGTAGAGACAGGCAGATCACAAGCAGATCTGTGGTACTCACTGGCCAGCCAGCCTACCCTACTTTCAGTGTTCCAGGCCAGGTAGAGTCCCCACCTTCAAAATCAATGAAGATGGGTGGCACCTGAGTCTGGCTTTGACAATCATACATACAAAAATATCTCTACCCCCCCACACACACACAGAACAGAGAGAGAGAGACAGAGACAGAGAGAGAAAGACAGAGAGAGAGAGAGAGGAAGAGAGAGAGAGAGAAGCCTAGAAACAAACAGCATGTTTTCCTGAGTGAGAGAAATCTTACCGTGGATATCACTACATTGCTGCGGCTGACTACAGGGGAACCATGTCAGGCGGGAATCATGCAGAGGTTATGGAGGGTGCTGCTTACTGGATTGCTCTCATGGCTTGCTCAGTCTGCTTTCTTTTTATAGAATCTAGGACCACCAGCCAAAAGACAGAACCACCCAAAATGGGACGATTCCTCCCCAATTAATAACTAATTAAGAAAATGCCTTACAGCTGGATCTTATGGAGTCATTTTTCCCTGGTTGAGGTTCTCTCCTTTCAGGTAACTCTAGTTTGTGTATCAAGTTGACATAACAACTAGCCAATACAAGCACACATTGAGAAGCAGCTTCTGCTGGCCAGAAAGGCAGATTGAGCCACTCTGACAAGATCCTTCTGAATTCAGAACTATATTGAACTCAACTGATTCTTCTGGTTCAACCCAAGTCACTCATTGTTCTGGGTCCAAGCTGACTAGTTCAAACTGACCTGAACCAGCTGACTGTTTCTAACTGGACTCTTCTGACTCTGACAGATTCCTGACTGACTCCCACAACTTCTCTGACTGAACTGCTCTGCTCAGCTTCAAACTGATTCATTCTTCCTGTCTGATCCTGACTTCTGCAAAACTGCCTCTGTGTCTCTGCCTTGGACTCCTGTCTTTGCCTCAGTGTCTTGTCCCTCTCTGAGCTCTCACTGCTCCATACTGCCTCAGTGAGTCTCTCTGCTTCTCTGCCTTATCCTCAGTCAGACTGCTTCATTGTCTCTGTGTCTTGTCCTCTCTCTGCCTCTTTTTGAACTCTCTGAGCTGAAAGCCTGCTTTTATATCATGAGAGTTGGCTGTATCCTCACTCTACTAACTCTTACTCTATTTCACTCTGACTCATCTCAGACATCACTTCTGTCTGACACTGACTCCTTCTGAGCTCTGCTTCCTGTCTCTGTTTCTCTTGCAGATTAAAGGCATATGCTACCACTGCCTTCTGAATACTGGGATTAAAAGTATGTACCAACATTCTTTCTATCTGACAGATTAAAAGATTAAATATTCCTCTCTACAGAAACAAGGCCCTTAAGGAAAAGCAAGTCAACCTTATCACTTGGCATGATGATCTTAGACTTTGAGCCTCTAGATCTAAAAAAAAAAAAAAAAAAGAAAGAAAAGAAAAAAAATGCTGTGTCACCCATCCAGTGTATAATGTTCTGTTTTGGCAGCTCAAACTAGCTAAGACAGAAAGTAAACTTGTAAGTAACATAGCCAGCATTCATCCAAGATATGTTATATTAGCTTTTGAGCTTGCCACATTACCAAGACATTAAATTTCTCCCTTTACTGAGTACTTGTGTGGGTCTATATAATGTTCCTCCATATTGGAATAAGAAGGCTTCTACCATGTCTCCTACCCCCTAAGAAGCTTATAATCTAATGACATAAAAGCAAATACAAGCAAATTGTATATAGAGTTATAAATAAGTTGGAGATTTATACAATGGGCAATTGACATCTGGTTAACAGTTAAAATTTACTTGATGTTTCTTTTCTTTTTTAATCGGTGTTCTCTTTGTGCTATATGTGGATTGCATCATTTAGACTTCCATCAACGCTTTGTTCGGAAGGTAACAATATTATCACCATCTATAGATGTGGAACCACAGCACAAAGAAGCTAAGCAACGAGGCTAGAGTCACGCGGTGAAATATTGTGGAACTGGATTCAGAATCTACCTCAAGAAGCAGTGCTTAAAAAAAATATAACATTTATTTGCTGGATATGTGAATAAGTGCACAGACGGCAGGGCACATGTATGGATCTCAGAGGACAACTTGTAGGGGTCATTTTTTTTTCCTTCCTTCATGTGGGTCCCAGGGATAAAACTCAGGTTGAAGCCTTAGGGATAGTCAATTTTACCCGTTAAGCCCTCTCACCAAACCAAGCCAATGGTTTTAATTAACCACTCTGTTGATAAAAGGTACCTGAAGCCACCTAGGAAGGGAGGACTTTACGTGAACTGTCTTTGAAGGATGTCTTGAAGGATGACACAGATGTATAGCTAGATGCAGTACTATTAAATGTATACAGAACAAACAGCGTGCCTCCATGTTCCAGGATGGCTGGCAGGACGGAATGTATTACATATGAGATTATCAGAACAGTAGAGATTGAATCATCAAGGCTATAATTCACAAAAAGTCTGATTAAGGAGAATAGAGATGGAGTCTGGGCATCTACTACCTTTTAAAAGGAAGCTACATGCAGGAGGACAATTTGTGGCTTGGTGGTGAACCAAACGCTTCCAGGCCCTGCTAGAGGAACCGCAGTCATATCTAAAAATGTTCAGCCCTCCTGGTAGCTGCTCTTTGAACTGAGTCCTGAAAGGTGGTGGGGGCATAGGTAGCATTGAAAGATTTGTGCATTTACATAACCTTTTATGTTGGAGTGCTTTGGAGAATTTTCAAATATTTCTTGAAATATTTGAATTAGTCCCTCACTGTCATAAGTCAGCAAAACTAAGATGAAAAAGCCCTACTGCCTCATGTCACAGTCCAGCCTAGTCTGGCGCAGAGAAACTGGCTCATTAATATCTATTTCTTTTCTCATGTCCCTTTGCTGAAGACAACATGCCCGTGTGCAGAAATTCTCTCAAGGTTCTTAGGAGCGAGCGCTGTAGCCACAAGTCAGTCTTTATCTTCAAGTGCTCCACTTCAGGTGCTAGCCTCCCCTGGAGGAACTATCTATCTCTCTGTCATGCAGGCCCAGGGTTGAAGGTGCAGCTCTGCCACGTGCCAGCTGTTCAGATCATGCAAAAGTTACTTTTTCTTTCTGAGACTCAATTTCCACTTCACCAAATGAAGGCAACACTATCGTATTATCTAGGAGCCTCATAGGCTATTGTGAGGATAAGAAATGCTCCACAAACAGAACATAATGAAACACAAAGCACACGTGATTGCTTAATTATAACTGGCCAGTAAATACAATCACAATGAAGGAGACAATTTCCAAATCCTCTGAAAATTGCTGAAACATGGATTTAGTTAACAAGCCAATTAGTGAATGATTAAGTCAAATTCATTTAAGGAGAATATCTCAAGCCTGTCCATCTTTTTCAGATATATAAAATACCTATTTTCAATTTCCTAAAAATACTAAAAGAATATTTATTAACTCCATACATATAAGGCAAATGTATGTATGCTTGCCCATTTGTCTAGCACGTCTGTGTTTATTTCCATTATATTAGATGTCACATTCAAGTTGTTCTGAATTCAAATAAAAGCCATATGTGAAATTCCCGTTAAGGGTGGCTAGCATGGGCTGCTTTGAAAAGTAACTGGAACACATAAGTGAGAGGATCGATGGAAGCAGTTGTGTTCCGTCCATTTAGATAGCCTGACCAGACCAACCAACAGTGGACTCGCACATGAGCACAGCCCAGAAGTCACAAGGCAGCAAGCAGCTCAAGATTATGGCTCAAAAGAAAATTTAATTTCTATTGATTTGCAATCGAACTTCCTGCTACATGGAATGAAGAATTTCTTTTAAGAAGCACTACCAGGAAACTAGGTCAGAAGTAATCCTTACCCTTACAGATCTACAAATGCAAAATTATTCAGTTAGAGGCTTTAGAGCTGCAGTGATGAACCAAATGAACCCTTCTGCTTCCTGCGCTTACATTCCAGGAAAGGACACAGAGTTCTGGAAAAGGGGATTGAGGAGGGGCCAGAGAGCTGGTTCAGCAGTGCAGCTTAGAGGCTGCTCTTGCAGAGGACCTGGTTCACTTCCCAGCACTCATGTGATGGTTCACAATCAAATTCCAGGGTCCCTGACATGCAGGTCTCCATAGGCACCAGGCATGCATGCACTACATATACATACATGAAAGCAAAACACACATACATGTAAAATAAAAACAAATCTTAAGGCAGAGTCTGGAGAATATTCGTGGGAATAACACTCAATGGAGAAATCCAGCAAAGTCCCTGAGATGTACTTCAGCAACAGCCATAAAGGACACAAGAAGAGTGGGTGGGGGTTAAGGAAAGGGCAGATCACAGACAAAAGCAATCACAATTTCTTTGAATCTCATTAGTACTTTTCACATTTCATGCCTACACTATCCTACTTTACAGATGCAGGAGCCATGTCTGAATAAAGTGACACAGACCGAAGTGACCAAGGCAACAGCACGTTCAGCACTTGTGGTGGCTACCCCAGTCATATACATTCCACGGAGTTGTTTTTCTTCTTATGTTTCCTACACTGTGAGACAATTTTGCTCTCCCCACAATGCTACCACTGACAAGACAGCATTTTAATAGCTACACAAAAGAAAGGGATCTGGGAACACCCTGCTCTTTACTTTCCCCCCACAAAATTAGTGAATAGATGTTAAATCACTCAACTCCTAGCACACCAGGAGCTCATAAGAGGCCCAGCCCCTGGAAGATCCTCTCCTCCCCTGAATTCTCTTTAAGGAATTCGCTTGATCAGAAGCCAAGAACTAGACCCCATGGTGAGAAGCTAGAAGGAGGGAAGAACAGAAGCACAGAACAGAACAAATGTGCACGTCTCCTCCTCCACTGTTCCCTTTTTATTGAATAGGGAAAGATATCTACTTGCTGCATTCTATTAATTATGGCTCTCTGGGTACAGAAATCACAGTCCGAACCAGTCGAACCCAGAAGAGGGGTAGATGCTATAAAAATACTTGGGGAATCCCACTTAAGTCCAAGAACAGGAAACACAGCACACTAGGTTCCCTGAGAGCTGGAAAGCCACAAGGAGCCAGGGCGGACAGATCTACTCCTTCAGAGGCAGTTTCAGGGCCTCCTTTGCACCTGTCAGTTTTTCCTAGACAGGAGTGGTCCCACTGCTTGTGGTCACTTTTTAATTCCTCCTTAGTTCCACTGTGCCTGTAACCTTCAGTTGATTCCTGTGCAGATCTAAATCCCTCCCCCTCAAATCCTCAAGAGACAGAATTCTGTTCCATACAGATTAGCTCATCCATCGGTTCACAGGCAGAGATTACTCCGTGTCCAACCGGATGTGGCCAAGGGCTGAAGTTCCATAATGAAAAATGGGGCTTGGAGGACAAAATTAGGAACATCAAGGAACATCAAAAATTAGGAACTTTTCTGCTTCTTTGTGAATCTGAAGTAAAACAACAACTTTAAAGATTTTTAAAATTCTAGCTCATGGGCTGGAGAGATGGCTCAGGAGTTAAGAGCACTGGTTGAACTCAGGACCTCTTCCTGAGTCCGATTCCCAACCACATGTTGGCTAACAACCATCTATAATGGGATCAAATGCCCTCTTCTGGAATGCATGTGTACATGCAGATAGAGTACTCATATAGACACACAAATAAATCTTTTAAAAATCGTTTTAAAAAATCCTAGTTCATTCTAATAACATCCAGCTCCTTCCTTTTTTTGAGTCTCATAAGAGATATAGTTGATATTTCTAGTTGCCTTTTTACTACATTTTGATACTTGCCTGCTGTCAAATTTTTGTTTTTAATTATTTCTACCTCCTTTCTTCTACTATATGCAGTGGGTCACAAACTCAAAAGAAAGCTTGGTTTTCCAATTAGAAAACAAAGAGTGGGAAAATGTAAAACAAACCTAAAACACATATCTACCTCAGTAGATATACACCAATGTGTACATAAAGTATGTACAATATGAAAATGCAAGAATTATGCAAGAAAGCAAGGCCTTCTTCTGCAGAGTGACTTCTGCAAAAATGTATACCTTCACAATAACCAGACCCAAAGATACTGACATGGTTAAAGAACTAGAGAAGGAATTCAGAAGTCTAGTTCAAATAAAGAGATAATTACAGTAAGGAAGTCAAGTTAGAACCTGGAAAAAAGGATGTACAACATGGATAAGAAACTCTGCATAGAGTAACAAGACTCTGCAGTTCTGGGAAAATAAGCCTGTGCCACCACACCCCGATGTTATCTAGTTAATTTGTGTATGTATCTATTTTTACTGTTTGAGAATTTTATGCATGCATACAACAAAATACGATCGTATCTACTCGATTTTTCTCCCCTCCAGCTCCTGCTGGATCTATACACACACACCAATCCAACTTCTTATCCTTATATATATTTTTAATACCACTAAATCTATTTAGTGCTGCCCATATACACATGGGTATGAGGCCATCTACAGAAACATGGATCAACTACTAGTAACCACATCTCCCCAAAATAAGTATTTCAGTTATCATTTGCCAATAGGTCTTCAGTCAGGGGTAGGGCCTTATGAGTTCTTTTACATTGTGTGCTCTAATTTGGGCTAGGTTGATCTTATACAGGTCTTGTAGAGGTAACCACAGATGTTATAGTTTCCTGTGTGCAATGGTCATGTCACACTCAGAAGAAGACTGCATTTCACAAAGCTCCCCCTCATCCTCTGGCATTTGCATCCTTTCTGTCCCCCTTCCCAGATGTCCCTGAGCCTGGGAATGTGAGGGTGGGGTGAGGCAGGTGATAGATGTTACATCACAGCTGAGCACTCACTGACAGTTATTCTTAGCACAACCTGACAGGCAGAAAAAGCCATCTCAGCCCAATCAGCAAGTTCTCGGCCAGTGAAAGACCGTGTCTCAAAACAACAACCATCACACATACACAGAGAGAAAGCAACTGAAATTTTTTTAAAAAATCTGGAAAATTTGGAAATGAGAAGCACAGTAAGTTAAATATAAAAAGTGTAGTGAAAATAAACATCAAGAGAGGGTAAAATAGGAAAAAGAATATTAGGAATTGAGGACAATACCAGACAAGCAATACATTCAGGCAGCAATAACAAACATGCATGATGACAAATTTCAGAAAATCTTTAACACGTCTAGTTATTATGAGGCAAAAGAAGAATCTTAGATGCAAACTCATGCCTTTACATTCAAACATATTCAGTGGAATGATAGTTAAACAAAAATAGCACAAAGCTAGGGAAAGACATGGACACCCAAGTACACATGGCACTTAAAATCCTGAATAGGCATGACTGAGAAGAACCTCTCTGTCATGGTATAGTCAAAATACTAAGATAATAAAGCAAGGAAACCATATTAAGACTACAAGAGAAAAAATACTAATATGCTGACAATGCCAAATCTATCTGAATAACTTCAGAACACTCAGCAGAAACTCTAAAATCAAAGAAAAACAAGAATATACTTTCCAAAGCATAAATAACTGACAACAAAAATTACTGAGACAACAAAGTTACCTTTTAAAAATGTACACAAACTAAAATCTTTCTAATATAAAGCTTATGTTAACATGAAGCAACTCTGGGTACTAAACCAGCTTTTCAGAAGACACTTTAAGGAACCCTGTGCACAGTGGAGGAGAAAGACAGTCACAAAGCTGACCACTCAGAAAATAACGAATTTTGTGAGTGGAGCCAATGAACAAATGAAAAAGAAAATATCAAACATGTTCAAATGGATATGCGAGTGAATTCCAAAGGTGAATAAGAAAAGAAACTGTTTAAACCAATCAGATAAACTACAGTGAAATTACAGGATTTAGTAAACACATCCCTACTACAACCCTAACTACAAACAGTCTCAATTCCTTAGTCTTGTTTTATTTTATCTTATTTATAGATGCTTTTTTGTTTTGTAATGAAAGAGAAAGAAATGGTGTGGATTTAGGTAAACAGGGAGGTGAGAAAGATCTGGGAGAAGCCAGAGGAGGGAAAACAATGATCAGAATATAATTATGAAAACAAAACCAATTTCAATTAAAAAAACAAAGAAAAAAGAATCAGACTAGCTGATTATTTTAAAAATCTAACTCTTAGTTATAAGAAAAAACAAAAAACAAAACAAAAAACAAGTAACATAGTAACATACCTCACTGGTAAAAACACAAATAGACTAAAAGTTGAAAGATGGAACATGATAAGCCAAGTGGAACTGAAAACAAGCAGCAATAGCTTCATTCACAGCTGACCAAATGGACTTTAAACATGTTTGTTAACTGATCTCTGGCTCTTTACTTTGTAACTGAGATCTCCACTCCTGGTTTCCCTGCCCTGGAAAGAGTTCTCTTGCCCTAGGCTGGAATACCACTTGTTACTGAATGTTATATAACAATTCATGTTCTCTTGCCCCAACTCCTTGTTCTTATAACTAAATCCCAACTTGTACAGACTCCCACCACCTTCCTGTTCTATCTGAGACCACTGAACTAGCATGCATCTGTCTACCCCACTACCTCTGCCATCTCACTAACTTGTCCTGTAACATGAACTGATTCTTGCCTGCTCTCCCAGCAACTGGCAACACATGTTAATAAGGAAAACAATCCATATATAGTGATAAATATGAAACAATATTTATAAAGACTATAAATAGATACATAATGAACTTTGATGAACCTAATTTTGTAAAATAAAAAATAATTTTAAAAGTGACACGTAAAAAGGCAGATAGCTACAGGTACAATATAAGTGGATACTTTTAATTCTTCATTCTAGTCAATAAATACACCACGTGACAGTTAATCTTGATTGTAATTTAGGGGATTTAGAGTCAACCTGGAAACAAGATTCTGGGCATGTCAGTGAAGAATTACAGGTTATCAGATTCATTGAGATTGAAAGGTCTACCCTAAATGTGGGCAGTAGCATTCTATGGTCTGCTCACCTGCACTGAATAAAGAGAAAGTGAGCTGACAACAATCATTCATCACTCTCTGCTTCCTGACTGGAGATGCAATGTGAACAGCAACCTCAGGGCCCTCACCATGACTTCCCCACCATAACGAACTGTGCCCTCAAACTGAGTCAAAATAAACTGTTCCCTTTCTAAGTTGTTTTTCTCAGGCTATTTCATCATTGCAAAAAGACAACTAACAATACAGATCACCAGAAAAATGTTCACAAAAGAGTCATCAGAGTTAAATTATTCCATAGTGCCGTACGCTGTACGCATTTTGTGCATGGCACATACCTTTAATCTCAGCACTCAGGAGATAGAGACAGGCAGATCACTGTGAGTTCAAGTGCAGCCTGGTCTACAGAGTGAGTTTCAGGACAGCCAGAGTTACAAGAGAGAAACCCTGTCTTGAAAAACAAACACAATAACACAAAAAATTATACCATAGTTCAAATTTATCTAATGGACAATTAAAGAATAAACTATTCTACAACTATCCAAAAATTAGCAACCCATAAACATTCTCCAAAATAGACCTCTGTTTAGGCCATAAACAAATTATAACAAATATAGAAAATTTAAATATTTTCTTATGTCTTGTCAAATAATAATGAAATGAAGAGCAAGAAAAACTATAGAAACTACTTTAACAAATAGAGATAAAATAGTATATGATTGCCAGGTGTGTTGATACCTGCCTGTGGCTATAGATTTATGCCAGATTCTGGAGTAAGGCATTTATTCTTTGTCTAATTAAATCCCTGCTCCTAGCCCTGGTGCCTTGGAGTATTTCTGCCTCTGTACAGTCTAATCTTAAGCCTAGAACTGGAAGGCTTCAGCCTTAGCCTCTGTACAATCCAGAACATTTAAGTCTCTGAACAATCTAATCAACCTTCGAGACTTATTGATGACTGAGCCACTCTGACTAGTTCTTTCTGAACTCTGACTCTTCTAGTTCAACTCACTCGCTGCTCTGGCTCAAACTCTTCTCCAAGCTGACTGGTTTAAACTGACCTTCTGAGACAGCTTACTGTTTCTGACCAAACTCTTTTGACTTCAGTTTACTCTGGTTGGTTTTCTGACTGCCTCAGACTGAACTGCTCTGCTCTGCTTCAGATTGATTCACTCTTCCCATCTGACATTGACTTCTTCTGCTGACCTGCCTCTGTGTCTCTCCCCGAGCTCTGATCACTCTCTACTGTCTCAGTCAGCCTCTCTGCTCCTCAGTCAGACCACTTCATTGTCTCTGTGTCTTGTCCCATATCTGCTTGCTCCAGACTGCTCACCTTATTCTGCCTGTTATAACTGACTGCTGTAACTGACTCTGCCTGAGCTGAGAGCCTGCTTTTAAGAGTTGGACATGCCCTCACTCTGATTCACTCTGCTAACTCCTCCTTCGATTAGTCACTTTGCATTTCCTTCACTGATTCACCTCATATGTCACTTCTTGTGTGACACTGACTCTTTCTGAGCCTTGCTTCCTGTGTCTACTTTCACACTCTATTTCTGTCTTAGGGATGAAAGGCATGGGCCACCACTGCTTTCTGAATACTGTGATTAAAATGTTTGTTACCACTGCTTTCTTAATACTAGGATTAAAGGTGTTTACCAACATTCTTAAACATTCTTTCTACATTCCATCTGGACCACACAGGCCTCTAAATGTGATACTTTCACATAGACCCCTGGATTATAGACTCTTCCTAGCTTTCACAAAGACCTTATTCCTTTATAGCACGCACACACACACACACACACACACACATATATGGGATTTTATTAGAATGGCTTACAGGTTACGATTCAGCTCTTCCAACTATGGCTGTCTACCAATGGAAGGTCCAAGATTCCAGTAGTTGTTCAGTCCACAAGCCCTAGATGTCTCAGCTGGTCTTCGGTATATGCTGGAATCCTGAAGAATTAGGCTCTAATGCCAGTGAAGGAATGGACTTGCCAGTGAGATATAGAATAAGCAGGTGAAGAGCAAAGGCTTTCTTCTTCCATGTCTTTTTTATAGGCTGCCACCAGAAGGTATGACCCAGATTAAAGGTGGGTCCCACATCCCACATCAAAATATTTAATTAGAAAAAAAAAACCTCACCATTATACTAAACAATTTTGGTTTCAGTTAATTTTCTTTGTAGTCGAGCTGACAAGCAAGAATAGCCATCTATATTTTGAAAATTAATATTTCACTAAATTGGAAAATCTAGAGAAACTAATAAATTTTTGGACACGTACGCTACAGATAAATTTAACCTAGTGGGTATAAACAATCGACAAAGCTCTGTACCCAGCAATAGCATTAAAGCAGTAATAAAGAGGCTTCCAAGAAGTAAAATCTCAGAGCCAGATGAAATCACTGCTGAATCCTATCACACCTTTAAATAACTGACACCAATCTTCCTTGAACTATTCCATAAAATAAAAATGGGTGAAAACCTAGCAGACTCATTCTATGAAACCAAAATTTCATATACCAAAACTAGATAACAAAAATAATACTATAGACAAATTTACTTGATGTACATAGATACAAAACTTCTCAATAAAATAATTACAGGCTAACTTAAACAACATATTGAGAAATGTATACCCAATGCTCAAGTTAGTTTTTTTCCTGGAATGTAAGAATGACTTAACATGCATAACCAGTGAATGTAATATACCATACACAGACTCAGAGATAGAAATCACATGGTCATCCCAATAAATGTACAGAAGGTCTTTGACAAAGCTCAGCATCCTTTGTGATGAAAGTCCCGAAGAAACTAGGAATCGAAGGAATATACTTCAACACAGTGGGAGCAATTATGACAGCCATGTAAGGTACTTCATATTAAATGAGGAATAATTTAAAACGTTTCCCTAGAATTAGGGACGAGACAACAGCGCCATATTCACCCTCTCTTAATAGTGTTGACTTTTTAACTAGAACAAGAAAATAGAGAGGGGCATAAATCAGAAAAAAAGGACTCAGATTGTCCCTCTGCAGTCATGTGGTCCTGTAATTAGAAGTCGCTGAGAACCACCAGACACTTTCAGACCTAAGGAACACTTGAAAGAAAGTAATGGGACATAAGATCAACACACAAAACTCATTGACTTTACATGTCAATAATGAACACTCCAAGAAAGAAAACAGGCAAACACTTCTGTTAATAATAGCCTCACAATATGCCTGGAAAAACAGTGCTTCTCAGTGATCAGCACTTTAGTTTGTTCCAGAATTGTTCAAGTTTTTTTTTTTTTTGCCTTATTTTGCCTCCTATAAAAATATTAGAGTAAATTTATTTATTCACAAAATCTTGCTGAGATTTTGGTAGGAATCGTGCTTTATAAATGAGTATATCAAATTGGAAAAGAGTTGACATTTTGACGATGTCAGATCTTCCAATTCACAAACACAGTGCTTGTCCCTTCCTTGACATCTCCTGGTGTTTAATTTCCAACGGCATTTTGTAGTTTTCAGCACTCAAGTCCTGTGTGTGGGTGCTGCATTTCTTCATTTTTGCATGATTACCTTATTATAGTATGGGTTTAATGTCCACTTCTCTACTGCTAGATGTAGACCTATTCCGCTTTGTTTTACACATGTCAATCTTGTGTCTTGAAAGTTGGGTACATTTTTATTAGTCCTCAGAGTTTTCTGTGTATTTCCTAAAATATCCACATATACAGTCCCATCATATGCAAATTAGGATTTATAGGTACAGTCAGGAGTGTTAAAGGTAGTATGGCCATAAACACATGAGAATTTTTAATCTGTACTCTCTCTGTTCCCTTTTATCCCTCTACTTGCGTTGCTGTGATGGCTTAAACTTCCAGTACTCTGCTGAAGGGCTGCAGAGAAAATAAGGACCTCCCTTTCCTGCTTCCTAGTCCTAGGCAGAAAGCCTTAGTCTTTCCTTGGTAGTATGATAGTACCCCTAGAGCTTAAGCATATACCCTCCACCACACAGAGGAAAACGCCCCTGCATTGTCTTTCTGAGAGTTCTTCTGGTTATCAGGAATGGCTGCTGAGTTTTGTTCAAATGCTTGTTCTGAATCACTTAAATGGTCATGTGATTTTTCTTCTTTAGATGGTTGATATGTTCTAGTACATAGTCTGAGATTTTTTTGCAGTGCTGAACTTTCCTTGCATCCCTGAACTAAATCCATTTAGTCATGATATATAACTCTATTTTTATACATTGCTGAGTTCTATTTGTTATGATTTCAAGATTTTTGTATTAGTATTTGATGAAGGATATTAATTTTTCTACTTATTTTTAGCATCATTGTCTGGTTTGGGCATGTTACATTTGCTTCAAAGATTGCATAGAAGGAAGGTGTTCCCTTCTCCTAGTTTCAGAGGAAAATAACTTGGTTTTCACTTTTTTGTGTAAACAATTAATACAGTTCTCTGGCGCAGACACCTGGGACTTGACAGTTCTTTTGGGGTAGGCTTCTAATTTAAAATTAAATTTCTTAATTGTTACAGGACTAGCCAAAGATTCTGCTTTGTGTTCATTGAGCTTTTGTGGTTTATGTGGTTGTTAAAAAACAAACAAATAAACACACAACTAGATATATAAATTCTTAAATTTGCATGATAGAGTTATGAGCTATAATTCCTTACAATTTCTATGATGTTTGTAAGTCCTAGAACGGCATACCATCTTGCCCCCACCCACCTACCCTTCCACCACCCATCCCTCCCCAACCTCTCACCCACTCCCTTTCACTGCTGTTGTTGGTAATTATGCTGTATCTCTTTTATTTGTCATCCTACTTAAAGTTGTCAGTTTGATTGATCCTTCCAGAGAATCTGCCTTTTGTTTAATTAATTCTCTCAATTGTTTCTTTAATTGATTTCAGCTCCTGTCTCCATTATTTCCCTTTGTCATCTAGCTTTCGGTTTGCTATTCTTCAACCTAGATTTCTTTGAAGTGGAGTTTAGATTAAAGACTTGAGACCTCTTCAGTTGATGTGGGCACTTTTTCTGCAGTGCCTTAAGTACCCTTGTGGGCAGTTTCACAACGTCCCATACATAAGGAACGCTGTGTTTCCCATCAACGCAGTGCACGGATGACTCCGAAGCACCTTAATTAGTTTTCAAGCATTCAAATATTGTCCTGTATAATCTTTCTGATCTTGATTTCTCCTCTCACTGACACAGGCAGAAAGCAGTCTAGAGGACTTTCCTTCTTTCGAATTAGGTGACATGTCTTTTGTGGCTCAGGATTTGGTGAGTCATTGCACATGGTGTGTGTATTCTTGAGAAGAATGTGTGTTCTCCTATCAGGTTGGGTGATCCATAGGTGCTGATCACTGTTGGTTGTTGAGTTTTTCTAGGTCTTTCTAATTTTCTGTACAGTGACATTAGTTATGGAGAGAATGCTATTGAGCTCTCCAACCGTACCCTGGATTTGTCTCTGCTTTCAGGTCTATCAGTTTTTACTCCACATATTCTCAGTGCGGCCCTTTGCTCCACATACATTTTGATAGCTATGTCTTCTTAGTGGATTGAATCTCACCACTACCCATTATAATCTTCTTTGCCTGATCATTTTCTTTACTTAGAACTCTGAGTTTTAGTACATATACTATTAATATATTATATTAGATATTAAATATATTAATATATTATGTAATATATTAATAGTATATATTAATTGGAAGGTTGGGTTACATTTACTGAATAGGAGCAGAGGTTTTTCTTTTTTTTTTTTTTTTTACATTGCTTACTTCTTCCTTCACTTGCCCTATCTTTTCTATGACATGATATTTATAACAACCGCTGGATCCAACGAATGCAAACAATTCCTCTAGAACGCCACTTGTGAATCAGGCAGTACTTTCACACATAAGAAACAATGACAGTTTAAAGAACAACAATCGTGATGTCTCATCGTGTTAACAATCTAAGTATTAAGATTGAAGACTTACTATTTTTTAAAAGTATTGTTATTTATTTAAAAAGAACTTGTATTGGTAGGTTTCTAAATAGTCAAAAATAAGTTTAAATAATGTTTGGGCAATTGTTTCCAGAGCCAAATGTCTTCCTAGTAATGCCAACACCCTACTTGATAACATTTGGAAGAAGAATACCTGTGGTGGTCATGAAAGAAACATGATAGCAATGGTGTACTGTAGACATCAAACAAACTCAAAATAATAATGTTATGATTTTATTGTAAATGATTCCAACAACTGGTATCAGGTGCCAAGGAGAGATCACGGAGCATGTGTGAAGAGATACACAACTGGCTCTCATCAGTAGGGAAGAGGTGACTTCACACACTGTTGCATCAAAGGAATGAGGAGGGGACAGCTAAAAAGTGGGGACAGGCATGGCACTTGCAATCGTGGGAGCACACATTCTGTCTAACACTCAGGCAGAGTGGAAATGGCCTGCAGACAGCATGTGACTCCAGAAGAGAAGATAATTCACCTGCTTAGCCAAATATTCAGAACTTCTCTGCTCCCCAGTTCCTTCCTACTTTTCCAGTGTGCCCCAGGCTCTCTCAATATGGAGCAGTCTAACCTAGACATAGAACTGATCACAGTTTGCCGAGCTTATCTCTGTACTTTGCACATTCTTTCCATTCTCTAGAAAATTGCTTCTTTATTTCTAGCCTTTTAAAAAAATCTTTGCTCTTTCTTTAATCTTGCCCATCCCCTTGTACTCAAAGCTGCAATCCCGGAGAGTTGTCACAGAATGATGTGTGGGACTGATATCAGTGTGTGTCATGTTCTGCTGTGACTTCGTTATCTGCCCTTTGCTCACAAGACTGAGAGCTCTGAAAAGCTGGAAACCTTTTCTTACTTGATGCTGGGTTTTCAGCACTTAGGGAAGAGTCTGACTTATGAAAGGGGCTCAGCAAATATATAAATCTATGTATGAATGAGAGACTATTAGTAAATAATAATAAAAACATAACTTTTTGCATGGGACATAACATGCAACAAAAGTTTCTGTCAACACTGAACAGATTTGGGTAGTTTAATCTTTGAAATGACCTTTTTAACATCTCCATTTTATAGACGATAAAACTGAGACTCAGTGAACACAAGAGACGTGTACAACCAAGTAGAATAGCCAGGAAGTCACCGAGCTGGGCATTTAAAAGCATCAGACTTCTTTTGCCTCTCGGCTCTTCTCTGAGTTCTCCCTAATTGGTTGCAGCCACGGGAAAACAAACACTTCCAAGTACATTTGTGACTGCAGTAACTAAATGCTCTCACTGTCCTATAATGCAGATCACTCAGGGGAACATTAGCTATCTGGATGAGGTTGCCACCATGGAGAATTTATAGAGAAAAGCAATGTGTTTAATTAAGTGGCTGTTGAAAACACCCACTGGGACAAATGGTTTCTGGCAACAGAGGTGCTTTTGTTACTGCCAGAGTTGTGCCACAGGTCATTAAGATCTTGATAGATTTGAGGCACTTTTCTGCTTGAATGCTTTCACCCAAGGACAAGGAAAGTCTCCCCTGGCTTCAGTTGCTTAGAGGGCCAGAGACATGGAGACACCTCCACTAGTGTCATAGGAGGACTTTATCAGAACTAGAGTCAAGCTCATGGTGGGTTCAGAGCCATACCGTGTAATGTTCACTGTACTGAGTGTGAACAACAGTAAATCACAATGCTGTCTCCACAGCGCACATGGTGAGTGGTACTGTATAATGGGAAGTGAGTGCAAGGGGAGGAGATGAGATTATTTTGGTCGAATTAATTTGGAACTGCTCTATGAATTGGGATCTCAGAAGGACAGGAGAAGTGTAGGCCACTGTAAGGAAAGTTTGTCCTCCAAAGGAAAGGAAGCCAGGTGAGTACAGTCACGAGGCCAAAGCTTAGCATCAGGGATTTGAGATATGTGAAAACTGATGGAATTTCTAAAGGAGTATAATGGTAAATAGGGCTGTACAGAGCCTCAGGAGGACAAAAGAAGCAGTATGGTTCAGCGGAAGTCCATGGATGATGAGCATAAGATTGAGAGAAAAAGATGCTTCTAGATTCAGTGTGCATAGGAATCCTGTAAAAATGCAAGTTCAAGTTTAGTAGGTCTGGGGTAAGGCCCGAGGGTCAGCATTGCTACCCAGCTTCAGGTGATACAAGTGCTACTGACTTCTCGACCACAGATTTGGCAATAGGAGTCTAAAATCCATGCAAGTGTAGAGAAAGGAAATAGAACTGAGCATAGGAAGCAGTTTAGAATATTAACTGAATGTGTATAGCCTTTATATCCTTTAGTAGCTTGTGATTATAAGGGATTAGAAATTGACAATTTCCAGTCTTCTGGTCTTTTTCCCTTTTAATTATTGTTAGCTGTATTTTCCATTACAGAGCTGTTTTGTAATCCTTATAACATAATTAGACTGTGACAAGATGGAAGTGTGGCTGGCTTTCGTCCATCAGCATCATTCAGCAGCCCCTGCAGGCATTTGACTATTTTAGTTGTTTTTGGGCAGAGACTAAATAAAGTCAAATTAACAGCACACTCAGAATGGTCTGGGGAGGGAAAGAGGAAGAGGTCTCTGATCCTGCCCAATAAACCTCTGACCCTCTTCCCTGCAAACAAAAGACAATCAACAAAGAAACCAGACACAGGAGCAAAGATCGTTTAACCAATTTAAACTGCACTGATCTCTGTGTCAGGAGGCTAAGAAATCACAAAAGCCACCAAGAACAGTGTAATGGAAAGACAACAAGCCTGGGAGAGAGATGTCACCAAGTCAGGCTTTCCTATGACCTTTAATAAGTGGTTGCCCCTGAACAGGTCATTTAATCTCTGAATTTCTTCATCCATAAAATAAAGCCAGTGACTCACATGGTCCTGCTCTTGCAAGCTGCTTGAGGAGAGCAGGTGTGAAAGAGGCCACATGTACTGCAGCCTCGTGCATGGGTGTGGCCTAGAGAATCAATTGTTGGGAAAACAGGGCAGCTGCTCATATATTCTGAGTACTCTTGTCTCCCTATCCAAAGATAGTTTTGTTTAAATTTTTATTTAAAATTATTTGTTTTCATCTAGTGTGTGTGTGTATACACACATGTTTACATGTGTATGCATGCATGTGCGCATGTGTGTGTGCAAGCATGTATGGGTTGTGTCTGCGTGTGCAGGCATGCTATGGCATGTGTGTGGAGACCAAAGGACAACTTGCAGGAATTGGTTTTCTACCCACCACGAGGGTTCTTGGAGAGAACTCCTGTTGCTAGGCTTTGCAGCAAGCGCATTACTTACTGAGCCATCTCAATGGCCCTGCCTTCATTTTATTTAGAGATCTAGGGTAACAAGTCTAAGAAAACTAAGTCAGCAGATGAGTTCTGCGTACTTCCACTTACCCCGCCAAAGCCAAGAAACAGAATTCTCATTTTTGAACTCTGTTTCTGCTGGAGGATCCACGATGGGTTCTCCAAGGGATGCCATGCATGAAATAAGTGGCCCTTGTCCAACAGGAGGCTTCAGAACAACGCCATGGTACACACAGAGAGCACGTTAGTCCAAGACATGGGAAAACAATCATTATCTTTGCTCCTATAACTCTAAGGTCCTATTCTGAGCCTGGACTCCTCACCTTACACTGAAATAGCGTGATATGTCAGTGTTCTTCCAGCCAAAGACTTTCTCCATCATCATCTTTGGCTCAGTGTTTTGACTTTAAAAAATAATAATAAGCCCTCAATTCTGTACATAGCCATCGGTGGTGTGAAAAGGAATGGTTAAATAAAAGCTAAACAAGCCTAGTGACTTTCAAAAATGACATGATATCTAGGAACAATACAAGGAAAATCCTGAAAGCAGTACCATTTAGAGATCATCAAAATTATATGGATTATACCCTTTCAGTGGCGAATGCAGGGACAGTATTTATCACAACATGTGCTACATTCTAAGTGTTCGATAATACATAATTATTTAAAAATACAGCCATTTTTAGCAAAATGCATGAAGTCTAGCAAGACTAATATACCACAAAAATCAACAGTGGACTTGTTTCTTTCATGAGACTAAGTTTCTAGTGGATAAAACAACATGCTGAACCAAATCTACTAGCTAAGAAAAAACACTAAGCCAGGTGTGGTAGTGCATAGCTACCAACCCAGCTCTCAGAAAGTGGAGGCAGGAAGATTAAAACAAAACCAGAAGCCGCCCTGTGCTGATTTTGGTACAATATAATAGTAGCACTTTTATTGTCTCAAGTTTACCCTCGGCTACATATAAGAATCTGTCTCAAAAAAAATGTGAAAATTAAACCGTGTGTGTGCGTGTGTGTGTGTGTGTGTGTGTGTGTGTGTGTGTGTGTGTGTGTGAGCGCACGCAGTTATTATGTCAGGAATTAATAAACAGGATCCACACCTAGGTCTTCTATTCCATATTCACTCGTTTATTTCTGACTGTAGAGGTAGTGTTTAACTCCACACGTGTTCTACTTTCTGTGTGCTTGACATAAGTAATTAGTCAGGTTTCATATATTTATCACACCAAAGTCCAGAGATAGAAACTGGATGTGTTGAAGGAAAGCAGGTAATGGAACATAAGAAAATATGAAGAACAAGAATTGCTTGGCCCCTGCCTCTTTTAGTGGTCTTCTCCTTTAGGAAGAAGACAGTGTCGTCCACCACTCACCCATGTGTGTGGAGGGAAGAGCCCACCTCCTCTGCCTCTCACAGCACTACAGACACGGGCATCTGGAGTGTACTGTACTGGACAGACTCCATTGTCATCGAACCACACTCTCTGAGACTCCACAGAGTGTCAAGATGTTCTTGGTGTTGGCTTAATGGATCTCTTCTAAAGGTATGTGTACAACTTTGTAAAATGTCCTTTTTTAGAAGGGCCAAGAAGGAGAATGAGAAGAGGAAAAAAGGTAGAGATAAGCATCACTTAGTCTTTATAGCTGTGTGGGCATAAAAATCCCCTTAAAAGAATGGCTGAGAGCCTGGATCTTAAATTCTCCCTGAAGTTCTTGTGATATTTCAGCAAAACTGGGATCTCAATGGAGTTTATGGCTCCCACTCCAGTTCAAGCTGCCAGCTTCTCTGGCCATTGTATATCTACTTCCCAAATGCCTTCAAACTCATGTTTCTGGTATTACTAATACTATATCCATATCCGTTTAGACTATCATAAGGAACTTACCTAAATTAATATGGAAGACAGCTTTACTAACACATTTTTATTCCCTTTGCTTTATATAGAATCCCTCCTGCAAGAAACAGTCATGCTGGGCCTGCTCCACATGCTGATGAGAGTCTTTAGATCCATATGTAGAATGACCTACTCAACCTTTCTAAGAATATGCTATATGGGCACTGCAGTCAAATTTTGCCCCTATTTAGGTAAGGATCTAATGGCATTGGAAACGTGCTTCCTGCAGTGTTTCTTACAGAATGTTTCTTCAGTGAAATAGGACTATATTGCCTTATAAACAAATAGTAACACGGTCAATCCATCAGTTTTCCAGGCCCAAATCAAGAGCCACTGATGACTTTTCTTACAGGCAATGAAGTGCAAAGATGCACAGAGCCCAGCTGTGCCAGGTACCAGTTTTTCCTCTCAACTCCAAATGTATCCTTCCAGTAAAAGCCCCGTGATAAACAGCACAATCCTTAGCATCTCTCCTCTGCAGTAGTAACATGTTAATCTTCTGTAATAGAGGGCACAGCAGGCTATTACAGGATGGAGCAAGAAGGTTTCTAACATTCCAGCATAGGCAAGAGGGGGAGAACCAGGGAAGACTGTCTAAGCCACAAACCCAGAGCAGCCCCTGCAACCACGTACCTTCCACCTTCAAGATCTTCCTAAATTTTAAATGCAAACTTTTCCATTCACCACTGGAAAAGGGAAAAGGGTTAGGGTTAGGGTTATGAATTGAATATCAGACTAACACTATATTAGTTTTTAAGTATTAATCATGATGTAAAAGCTATAGCCAGAGCCCACTTGAGTTTTATCTGTACCACTGACATATTTTCGATCACTGCCTTAAGTCAAGACAGTCTACAAAAGCAACAAACTATGAAAATAAATTATGGACTGTGGTATTTGTCGATTTTGTAAATACCGGTGTAAATATTGCTGTGACACTGAATTCAAGTTCTCCAGAATGCACGTGCTTATCTTTCCTGACCAAAGCAGACTTTTCATTTCATAGGCCAAACGTGGTTCCCTATTTGAATGAAGAATGAGGAAGGGGAACAAACTGTAGGTTTGTCCAAATGAATTAGTGAAAAGTGAAAATTACAGACTTTCCTTTTCATTAGCGATAACTCAGAGATTACAGATATGGGTAGGATGTAAATGAATGAAGGAGAAAAGGGAAGGAAGATGGAAACTAGAAGGAAAAAAGGAGGAGGGTTGGGGGAGGAGACTTTTCACTAGTAATAAGTGCTTTTGACCCCCGGGAGGGCACTAGGGAAGAATTTCTTTGTGAAGAAATTTACAGTAACATCTCAGTTTGTCTTCTCTAAACCACTTCAGATATGAACTTTAGTCTCATTTTATAAATACAGACACAACGAGTAAAAAAATGACAACAAATAGTTTTGAAGAGTTTCTTTCCGTTCAGTTCTGGGAAGACATTTGTGAGAGTAGTGTGAAATGGTACACAGTCAGACAGGCTTGCAGGTGATCTGGTTCTTTTCCCTGCTAGTCGAGGACTCCATTTTACCAGTTTGGATGGTTAAACCCTCAATAGTTTTCTTCTTGAAACTCAGCCAAAGCAATTGCACTGCTCAAGGGGAAAAGACTACACAGCTCTTCCTTCAACCATAAGGACCCCTGGGTTACCGGAACTCTAATTCCCCAACTTGTAAACAGTATTCACTGAACCCACAAGAACTGAGGTGTTTTAAATAATTTCCATGTAATATTGTGGGTTCTATAGCAGACATAAACCCACTTTTGTCTTTAACATGTATCAAAGAGTATGTAAAATGTCACAGGCAGTGGAATTTCTAGGAGGAGTAGAAAGGTAATCATCTCTATGGTAGCATTCAAAATGGGAGCACTCTCTGCAAAGGCAGTGGTTCTCAACCTGTGGGCTGTGACCCCTTTAGGGGTCAAGTGACCCTTTCACAGGGTCACCTAAGATCAACTGCAAATCAGACATTTACATTATGATTCATAACAGTAGCAAAATTACAGTTATGAAGTAGCATCGAAAACAATTTTATGGTTGGGGGTCACCACAAGATGAAGAATTGTACTGAAGCATTAAGAAGGTTAAGAACTACTGTGCTAAGGGAAGCCTTAAAGGTAAAGGATGGTGTTACACGAGCAATAAAGACTGTGTGTGCATTAGTTCTTATCCTAATGTTCCCCAGCAGCCTGTCATCCCTTTACTGCAGGATTTCAACCAATATTGCTTCCCATACTGTACATAGAACTCCAAATATGTATTAGACATCATCTGTACATTTTCTTACTCTTCCTATCCACGGCACTTAGAATTAAATGGCCAGCTGCCCAGTGTAGTTACAGAGAGAATGCTTGTAATGGAGACATCAGAGCTGCTCACCTAGGAAGCCACTCCAATAATCCTTAAGTGCTAAGAACGGACCCACAGCTGCAGTGCTGGCAGGGTGGGAGTACCACCCTAGAAAAATCACAGCTGTAGTCAAATCTGGCCATTCAATCAGGAAAGGAAAACCCATCTCTAGCTGGGAAAGTCAATAAATCACCATATACAAAGAGTGTTTCTATGACATGCTCATCTCCGTTTCAGTTCCATTGCTATCAAGAAACATATGTCCACTTCCCTTCACACAGCCATATACTCACTCTGTCAGGAGCCAGAAGCCTTGAACAGTCTCTCCAGAAGTCTGTGCTATGTGGCCTCTCAAATCTTCCACAGCAGTCTCGATGGCCCCTGGCTGAGTGGGAAAAGAAATCATTTCACTTAGAGAAGACCAAACGCACTCTGTATATATGGCTAGTTAGAATGGTCAGCACCTCCTCCTCCTATGGAGACTAAGTTTGGTTCTTGCGTTTACATATTCTACTTGCTGCTTGGCAGAATACTTGGTCTTGAACTCTGTATTTTACTGCTCACTCTATTGTGTAGGTCAAAAGTATTCAGGTCCTATGTTCTCAAATCCTATGCTTTCTCATTGAAATGAAAATGGCCATTTTTAGAAGAACGTTCTTTCCAGGGAAATAGGTTTTATCAGGAAGTCCAAAGCATCTAACTATATATAGAAAATATTATATATTATCTATATAATATATATTAAATAGTAGTATCTTTTTTTTAAACCTTCCCACATTCTGAGAGCACATGTTGGTAAAACACAAAAAATAGCTTTCTTCCAATGTTCGGACCATCAGTGTGGCTGACTGCAGTTCAACTCCTTCTCCTCAGTTTCTGAACTTTCACAAAATAAGTATTTCCACTTCTGGGCCTAGTTCTATGTGGAAATTGATTAACATCTGTTCTAGTAAGTTCATACCCTCTCTGTTTCAATGATTATTAAACTTCAGTGTACACCAGCACCATGTTGAAACATTTCTAGTGTCACTCTCAGTTTCTCATTCAGCCAGCTTGGGTTGGGACCTGAGACTGCATTCCTATCATGTTTCCGGGAGATGTTGTTAGCATGAAGACTGTACTCATGACAACCAGTGCTCTCTAAGCACTGGTTCTCAGTGCTTGACTGTACACTTAGGGCGCTTAAAACATATTCTAACCCGGAATGTTTAATAGGAGAATAACTTCAGAAACTTGGACGGTAAGTACATAAGTACATCAGGAATTTCTAAGAATATGTACTACCTTATAGGGGGATCTAGATAAGAAAAGAGAGAAGATGCTTCAGATGAGGTATGTGTAAACGGTGAAGAGTTTGAGCTACCTCATTAACCCCTCATGCTGTTCCTTGGTTCCTTCTGTACAACTCAAGTCATCCACAGAAGAATGGTTTAATATCTGAAGTGAGATGAGTGACAAGATTTGTCAATAATTAGTTCTGCAATTTTAGCTCACTACTTGGCTTTCCTGGTTAACAAACTGAACTAACCCAAAACTTCTGAGCCACTCTGATGATCGTAGTTCTATATATCTTCAAGAAAATGTGATCATAGCTTTTATAGCCTGTAGTAGTTCCCTACTGTGTAGGCTCAAAAGGAAAACAAAGAAGCATATTCACAGTACAAACCCTGCCAGGGTCATAGTGGACAGGGGAGCCCTGAGCATCTAATCTCAGGAGTTCTTATTGATAGATAGCTAAGCTCCTCAGGTGTTCTATTGATAGCACATGAAAGCGCAATCAAACATCTATATAAAGCCAACGCCTGTAGGTAATACAAAATGCCAAGGCTTAGCCAGCTCTTTACCCAACCATACCCAAAACAACTATTTTAAACATAACTAAAAATAAACTCTGCATCAATACGCAAAGATTCTGATTCTACCATTTTAGCCAGTTTCTTCTTAGCTACTGGACTGCAATTCTCCTCTCTGTGCCACTGTCTGCTGCTGACTTAAGGCAGATCAGAAAGGTAATATAGGCACTTCATGCTTGCTGAAGGCCATGTCATAAAATCAGCAATATCAGGGTTTTAGTCAAATATACCTAGCACTGCTGTCAGTGAAGTTTATACCGATGTCACTCATTCCAGTGACACTGCAAGAAAGTCAGACTACCCTGGAGGGAAATCCCCTGTAATCTCTCGGCAATTCTCCCTTCGCTCAACCGTGTATCCCTGTGAGGCATTCTGACTCTTCCAGGCCCACTTTTCAAAATCTTCTGAAGTATAATGCTCTCTTGGATGACTCAACATTGTTATTTTTCTCATAATTTCTTTACATAATTTTAGCCTCACAAATATAACTCCGTAGTGAAACTAATACTTTTCAGAAAAAAAAAAAAGAAGTAGTATTGGAGAGTAATTAAATAACCCCAAAATAAGCATTTTGTTGAATGTTTTTATGCTAAGCAGTTCACCAAAAATATATGAAGATGAATATAATAATGTATAAAATCTTAAAAACTTACTATCTTACATTCTGAAAGCAATTTCCAAATCTATCAAAATAAAGAATGATCTGTATTTGAAGCAGATATAATACCTCTGTGAAGCTATACTTCAGAAATTCTTGCAGATATGCAAAATGGCATGTGCAAAGAATTCTTTGTAGTCTTATTTATGGGCAGCAATAATTGGGGAGCAATATGCAAATCTTGATCAAGAGGATGTCATAATATAGACTACGTTCATATAATCTAGTTCAATGAAAGTATGAGTAATAAAATCCGTTGATAAAAGAAAAGAAAAAATAAAACAGGAGAGGATAAGGTAGGATAAGAGAATAAGGTAGACCGCCTTCCTTATGCAGAAATACGTGGGGTACGTATATTCTTGTTTGCTGACACACAGCTAAAGTAACCATAAAAAATATCTATATTAATGTTGGGCTCCTCGGGGAAGGAAAATATAAGATGGAAATAGAATATGAAAGTGATACTTTACTGTATACCTTTTCAAAAAGCTAAACGCTCAAAGTAAGGGTATTATTTATAGAGCACTTTCCACGCTCTTTACAGCTCTGTCAATGTTCTCATTGTCAGGCCCATTCTTTCTTTCAGTGTGAACGTTGCTCAGGCCTGTTTAGAATACAGAACAAAATGTAGCCCAACAGAAAAGTGTACTTCCTTTCATTTTATTATCATTAGTCACCTAGTAAATTTAAATCTAATAATTTAGAATAAAAAATTTAAAAATATATAGGCATGTTGTGTCTGAGATATCAAGGTTTAATCCCAATCATCCTTATGGCTCTCCGGAATCCATGGCAAGTTATATTGGTGTTTATCCATTTGTTAGATTGTTATGATAATAATCACTGTAACTGAACTATTGTAACTATTGTAATGAGATGTCATGAGACCCTGCACATTAAATCATAATAAACACTGAATAATGAAAGTCTTTACCATCATTCTCATTATTGTTTATGTTAAATAAAAGGGAAATAGCCATACTCAAATTCAAGGATCAAATGTTTAGTACAATCAAGCACTTAGCTGAGACCGAGTCTCAGGCAAACAAGAAGCTATGATCAAATACATCATCTTACAATGTAGTGGCCCTATCGTCTCTTATATTCTAGCCCTGAGTAATTCTAGGCAAATCAAACCTTTTTGGGGAATTCCAAAGACTTGCATATCCGTTCCCTTGCATTCCCACACTCTACACTAGTCCAAAGCCAGTGCTGACCCAAACAATACGCTTGACTTTGTCAGTGCTTTCCATGTACTAAGCTCCTTGTGTGTGCAGAAAGGAATGGTTCAGGAAAGACTGCCCTTAGAGACTCTGACTCAGATTTCTTCTGTAGCTACTACTACCAAGGCTAGACAGAGGCCATTTTGCAATGAACACATAAGTAAGAAAATTTTCTTTAAAAAAAAAAAGAAGAAGAAGAAAATTCACCTTATCACATCCTTGCTGTGGTTCTGAGCTCACAAAAGAACAAATCATCTTTATGACAATCTTCAAGGAGTTTCAATACAATAGAAGCTGAGCAGCCTCCTGCCCTATGAGATGTTTATTTTCTAAACTAAATGGAAGCTCACACAGGCAATAACAATAAAACTAATAAATGTATTTGTTCCCAATGTGAGGGCAAGTCACCGGGCACCCTCTAGCAAGAAAAGAGGAAAGGGAGAGTGTATGAAAGCCAAATTAGTGTCATGGAAGCAATGACATCTCACTACACAATGGGAAGTCCTGAACCTGCTTATTAAAGTCTCCCTGCTCACAATAGAACACAGGCTATAAAAAGGCCATGGGGAACCATTAATTAAATATTAAAAGATCAAATAGTTTTAGTCCCATTAGTTTGTATGTAATTTACATTCTCTAGTATAAATTTAGAGATAATTCTCCATCTCGAATCGCTTTCAACTCTCTGATAAGGTATCTGCAAATACAGAGCCCTACAGGGAGTTTAAAAATATCCTTCTCCATGTGGGCTAAGCATTGTTCTTTTCAGAAAAAGTCGCTTTTGAACATCAGTCTCCACAACCAAGATGATTATCATAATATACCTCAAGTTATTAGCCTTGAGAGATACTTTTGTTCCGAGAAGTCATGAGGCCCTTTTTTTTTTTTTAGATATGTCTAAGCAATAGTAGCAGATACACTAATATGAGAGGAAAGGATTGCCAATGGACTGAGAGCAAGTGTCTTAGACTCTTACTTCTGGGACCTCTCAGTCATTTCCCAAGGTCACAGGCAGCACACTGACAGTGTCAGGACTCCTGTGTTGCAGGTATGCTTTCCAGTCCTGGCATGATCCTAAGGATGTTGGGTGACCTTGGACAAGTACAACTTCCCTCAGATACTTTGGGAGGTTGACTGGATATTTCCCTGGACCTACTCTCTCTGAGAATAATTCTCCTAACCTATGTCAGAGAAACATAATTTTCATAAATAATAGACTGGAAGCGTACACAAAGGAAGTCATCTCTTAGACTAACCAGCAAGCCACAGAAGGGGTTTAGGAGGTCCATAACTCATTTTATGATCTGGCATGCAGGCCTGTGGTCTAAAACCTGATATGATAATGATGATGATGCTAAAATTACTATTTATTTGTAAGGAATTCCCATTTTCATGCCAGTTGTTTCTTTGCAAACACCTCCTGAAACTCATAGAATTGATTATTCTTCTCCTGATACCTTTGGGTATTAATTCTTGGCACCTAAAAAACATGTGTCATGCTGTCACAGAAAGCCAATGAATATAATACTTCCCTTTCCCAGATCAATGATATGAACAGAAAACATTCTAAATATCCAGCTAAAGTTAAAAGCATTGTAGTATACACCCCCATTGTGGAATGCTATTGAGCTAATAAAAAACATCACAAAAATATTGTGGCCATATGAAATAATATGTAGCATATAACTCTATTTGAACACAGAAATTCTATGTGTGAAAACAAAACAAATCCATCCATAAATGTATAAATGCACATGTAATACATTTTTTAGTTAATATTGAGCAGTGAAATTACAATGACTTATTTAACATATATCCAAATTTTCTAATTTTCCATCAGCAAACTGTTTCTTTGGTAGGATCCTAATAAAATAAGTCTTAGTAAATCTTCTAATAAAATACTTCAGCAACAAATTCTTCACTCACTCCTTGTTCATCATAATCTGCAATGTGTATACCTTAAATTCTTATCCCAGAACACATTGATTTGTCGGTGGTTGTGGCATGGGATCACAGTACTATAAATCGGTAGTTAGGAAGCTGTGCTTCTTCTAACACTAGGTTTGCTGTTTAGTATACTCTTAGGAAGTCAAATCTCACTCACTATTGTGTTACTGAAAATGAGTAACTTGAACAGCAAGAGCACCTCAGCACTGGCAGGAAGTGTATAGAAATGCAGACTCTAATTTGTTCACCAGCTGGACCATGACATCTGCGATCTCACTTCAGATCTCAGAAGTCATCACTTTATGATGACTCTCACACATCCGAAACTTCAAGTGTTGTAGTCTTATTTAATTATTCCTTGAGAACATCAACCAGCCTCCACTCTACTGCTACAGACTCTGTGTCAACTTTTATATCTCACTCCAGAGATCATAGTGAGGTCACAGGCCATTTTATGTTGCCATTTTATGACCATTTATAGAAATGTGGAGCATAAGCAAAAATAAGAGAGAGGAAAATAACAATGTTTAGAATGCTTATAGATGTGCCATATAATCTATGAATATTGACAAAATTAGCTCATTTAGCGCTCTATAGAAAACTTGCATTTTATTTATACTTTTCAGGTGAAGAAATTCAGATTTACACATACATATATGTGCATGTGCTTGCACACACACACACACACACACACACACACACACACACAAATACACACCCTTATATCTTCTTAACAATCACAGCTTGGATTTGATTTAAAAGCTAGCATTAAACTATATCATTCTCTCATTTAAAAAATATTTACTGAGATAATGTTCTAGAATATATAGATCATCAAACAAAAATCCCTGTGCTAAGTGTGGGGATACATCCTACTGAAATTTTGGATAAGGGTTCCCAGAGACCCACAAAACAACACAGGTTATTGCCTTACTCTTGGTCACTCACCTGAACTGATGGTAAGACCCTATTTATTGCTGAAGGCATTATACATTTTGATTGTAAGACATGGAGAAAGCAAGCTGATATTGACCTGAAAGCTTCCTCCTTGCTGGGTAGCTTTCATGGGGCTAATAGGTGCCTTGTAAATGGATAGGGGAGAAAAGTCATCAGTAGTCTTAGGCAGTGAACCCTGTGAGCTACAATAATGACTGGACTGGAAAGATATGCACTGGGTACAATAGTGTCATAAATGCTATGGATGTAACCAACAACTTTTTAATTGAGTTTAAGATCTGCTCAACATGAAGACTCTCGTGTCTGTAAACATGGCAAAGTATCCATGGATGTGGAGGTTAAAGGCCCTACAAATCTTATTTTGCTAAAGGGACATAGTGCCGAACTGCCTTCTAAATAGTAATCTTTGTACCAATAAAGTAGTATAAATCTCATCCCTCATCAGACAGACATTTTAATGCAGTAGATGGCAGTTAATGGAGAAAATAATAAATGGGTCATGTATATCATATCCCCTTACACACAAGATTCAATAAACATTGTAGAAGAGGGGTATCAAAATAAAGAATCAGAGAATCAGGGTGAGTGTTTCCAAGTAACGTCTTTGGGACCTAATAGGGCCATTGCACTCAGGAATCACAGCAAATGTGGTTGCCTAAAAAGACCTGCACAGGATCAACCAATCAACACTCCAGTATGGAAAAGAACAGGTCTCTCAAGGCCCCATCCCAACTGGAGCTATTAGTGGTTGACAGCTGCTGGAAGAGGAAGAGTCAGTCTTCTTCAGAAGTGTGGTCCATGGTAGATTGTCCATCCTCCATTAGATGGTACCCTACACCGTGTGCACACAGGCAACATTAACTGGATTGGGTTATTTTAAAAAAGAGGAAAATGAAGGATGAGAAGGAGGAGAAAAAGATGAAGAGAACATGGAATTCTGTGAAGGATGTATAGGAGTCTTGGAGGATTTGGAGGGGGAAAATCAGACACGTAATCTAAATTCATTGTACTCACGTATGAAATCACCAAAAATAAATTTAAAAAATTAAAAGCTGATCAGCATTAAATGTCATGGGATTGTGTTCATCATCCTCCTGCATGCTGGTTCACATTTATTTTACTTTCACAGCTTTCTCCACTATGTCTGTTGGCCTAAAGGGGAGGAGCGTGCCCTTAAAATCTCACCCTCACAGCCTGCAAAGTGTCCTCAGGTTCACATTGGACTCACTCCTATAAGCAGCATATAAGACAGCTGTACTCAGAAGCTCTTCTCAGCTTGGGTTTGATTTCTGTGTACCAGCACATAACAATTTGTATCACTTGAAACTTCCATCTAGGAAGAGCAGTGAACTTGCAGCACGTAACTAATGCTCCTGTACTACTGTGTGACAGGTGATTTCGTTCATCTGAAACTTCAATATGCTCATTTTTTTTAAAAAATAGATTTATTTAATTTTACTTTATATGTATGAATAGTTTGCCCACAAGTGTGTAAATGCACCATGTTAGTGCCGGCTGCCTGTGGAAGTCAGATGAAGGTGCCTGATCCTCTGGAACTGGAGTTACAGATGGTTATGGGTGCTGGGAACTAAACCCAGATCTTCTGTAAGAGAAATAAGAGCTTTTAACTATCCAGTCATCTCTCCAGTCCCCTCTATGTTTACTCTTAGGACAAAGATGTATGTTCTCTCCTTCCTGTCTCACAGTGTTGCATAAAGCCACAGTTATTAAGAAGAAGCTGTAAATGTCTAATGACAAATGTAGTAGTTTTGGGGCTGTGTTGGTTCATCTAAACAGAAACTGCATGGCTTAGCTTTGCTTTCCCTGTATATTTCCATACAGAAATTAGCTACAGAGACATTTAAAAAGGCAGGCATGAAACCAGTTGAAGATCAATTCAGGCCACAACGTATTATAGCACAGTCAGAGAAATCACTGCCCTGGCTCATTTGCTGGAAAGGGGCAGCACGAATAACAGCACCTCCTCTCACTACAGCTTGACTTCCTCCCTAAGCTTCTCCTATCCCTGAATCATTGGCAAAGGCACCAGCTTCTAAAAGTGACTTGCCATTAAGATTATAGTTGGTGATAGAGGTCAGTTTCTCCTCACAAGTTCTACTTTGTCAAGAGGGATTTCAGTTTTCCCGTGAAGATAATCCCTGTTCCTACTGTAGAGTGCCAACTGGTCTACTTCTATTTTGTCAAGAGAAATTTCAGTTTTGCCATGAAGATATTCCCTGTTCCTACTATAGAGTGCCAATTGGTCTACCGATGCCAACTTTAGGACTGTCATCACAAGCAACGAGCTTTGCATAGGCTTTTCATCCTGTTTGTAACGGTGCAGTTCCCATCACCAAGCCCTTATTCTGCATCACTGTTCTGTACTTTCTCATCAAATCCTGGCAGCATCCATATCAAGATCATAAAACTCCAGAGGATGCTTGCATTTCCTTTACAGTTCCATCTCAACTTAACTTTGCATATTCAATAAAGTTCACATATTTTGGAAAACAGACCATATGCTTGACATATGCAAAAACACTCACACAAACAGATAATATAGCACCTACCAAAGAGCCTTGCACATAGACGTCTATGTAATGTTTAAACACACACATATGCATACGCACTCACACATTCAGTTGCTTTAGTTAGAACTTTATCTTAAACATAGGTATATTTTGAAAGCCACCAAATCAGGATTCATGAAGCATTGTAAATAGTCTCAAAATCTTGACCTCCTCTTATTTATAATATTGAGCTGAAAAATATATTTTGAAGGGCCAGAGAGATAGCTAATCAGGCAAAAGTGCTTACTACACAAATCAGAGAACCGGAGTGTAGTCTCCAAAAACCACACAAAAATCTCAGTACTGTAGGGCACATATACAACTCCTATTGAGTGAGAGGTGGAGACAGAGAACTGGCCAGAAGCTTTCAAGCTAGCTAGCCTAAAGTATGTACCAAAGTAGAGGCAAACCCCACAAGAGAGACCCTGTCTCAATGAAATAGAAGGTGAGAATTAACTTTCAAAATTTGTTCTCTGCCCTGGTACACAACACTCATGCATATGAGAAGAAGGAAGGAAGGTAGGAAGGAAAGAAGAGAAGGGAGAGAGGAGGGTAGTGGGAAAATGAGAGGGAGAGGGAGGGAGGGAGAAAGAGAGAGAGAGAGGGAGAGGGAGAGGGAGAGAGAGAGGGAGAGAAAGGAGAGTTTAATTTTCAACAAAAAGATGCCCCATACATGCATGAAAACTGTCTTTGTTGTCATGGTTCACATTCACCTATTTTTCCTCCAATAGATTATGGCTACTGCATTAATAAGAACTTTGGAGAACTGCAAAAGATCAGTAAGTACATATATTTAAAAACAAAACAAATCTACAAGGAAATAAGAAATCCACAAAGTACTTTCCACTTGATCCAAATGCTAGGAACTTAATAGAGCAGCCTTTATACCTGGTACACAAGCATTCCCTCATCTACTTACTTTTCTGGCTCCATTGCTCAGGTGAGAACTCTGAGCTCCACGCCAGAGCTACAGAGAGTTTCAAGGCCTTGCTCCCATGATATGACACCAGCATCTCAGCAGCATTCTCCACTTGACAGTCTATGTCTTTTTTAAACAATGAGTTCATAGCTTTACTTTCTAGTTACTATGTTACAGATTCTCTAGTCCTAAGCATTAATTCTTTGAGGTCAGATTTTGCATCAGTGAAGGACTAGAACTCAAATGTATAGAGGCTACAGGAATTCTACCTCCTTGATGCTGTCTGAGAAACCAAAAGCAGAGACCTGGCCTGTCTGAAGTGTACACCCTTGATCAGTACAATGGGGATAAGAACAACTAAATAAGCATTATAGTGACTATTATGAAAGATTTGTAAAATGTGTCACCTTCGTCAAAACACAGTATAGAGAAGGTGGTAAGATTTCAAAAGAAATTTTGAATAGTATTTAAAAATCATGATTTTACCCGTGTTGCAAAGTACTTCCGTGAAACATAGGGCTGGTGATAAGGATTGGGGTAAAGTGTCGACTTAGTCACACTCGACTGTCTTGAAATCCGCCTTGGTGCTGGGTCCTTGCCTGAGTCCCCCTCCTCCGTGGACAAGTGGTCAGTCTCGGAGGGTTGGTCATCTCCCTCTTGCTTCAGAGACACCGGCTGGAATCCTTCAAAGCTTCCAATTGTTGACATTTCTTTACCCTAACACAAAAATAAATCAATCTTTTCATTAGATGATAAAACATGCCACCAGTGTCCTGGCCTATGGAAAAACAAGACATGAAGAGCAAAGGCTCTCCCCTAGAAGGAAATAGCCACACTTTGATGAAACAGAGGCATCAGTGTATAGTGCAGGAGCACAGACAGCTGAACGTCACTCGTAGTCAGGGCCTTTCACCAGAGGAGAGAAGTACAGACTCTCAGGATAGGGAAAAGGGACCTGTGAATCACTCCATTCCTTCCATTTTAATACCGTAACAAAGCTGAACAAGGCAAATGCAGCACAAAATTACTACCACGTAATTCCTCTTTGTGATTCCTGGAATTTTTGCCTAAAATTCTACCTGGCCTTTTTTGTATTTAAGAGTGAAAAGCGATGATAATATATCTCCTGATCAGCTCCAGGGATTGGTATGAGGACATGGGGTGGTTTAAATAAGAATGACCCCCATAGGCTCATAAATTTGAATGCTTGGTCATCAGGGTGTGGTACTACCTGAGAAGGATTAGGAGGAGATATGACCTTGTTGAAGTATGTGTTTGGACGAAGTGTGTCACTGAAGGTGGGCTTTTAGGTTTCAAAGATCCAAGCCAGACCCAGTGCTACTTTCTTCCTGCTGCATGTGGATCCAGGTGCAGAACTCCCAGCTACTTCTCCAGTACCATGTCTACCTACATGCCACCAAGCTCCCCACCGTGATGAAAATGCCTAAGCCTCCATAAGCAAGCCCTATTTAAATGCTTCCTTTTATAAGAGTTGCCATGGTCATAGCGTCTCTTCACAGCAATAAAACACTAAGACAGGACATAAACCACCTGGAACTGGAATATTTTCAAATTAAATATTCCTATTCTAAAATTTTATTTTACAAAAAACAGTTTAGAAAACTGTCCAAAGACCCATACACATATATAATAGCCTTGTATTATGTGTGTTATCAAAGCCTTGTATTATATACACATAAGCTCTCTCATTACCACATTATATTAGTAGAGAAATCCTGTATATAATAAATAGCACATTAAGTTAAGCATTTATTCACACAACCTTGCACTTAATATCAAATAACTAGAATAAAACTAAGTATTCGTTAGTAGAAAACTGGCCAAATGAAATGTATGCCTTACAGCCAAATACAGTACAGTTGTACAGTTGTTAAAATATGAATATTTACTTTGTCATAGAAAAAAGCCCAAAATATATTTTTATGGAAAAAGAAAGCTATAGTACACAAATTTGTTGGGTCTGCAAAATAACTCAAGTAGACACTGAGATATACATATGGCCATTTAAAGCAATTTATTTTTGTGGGTTACATACTAGCCTGTCAGGGCTAGGTAATTAAAAAAACATGGCAGCACCAAAATGTGGCCGTGTGGACCTTTAAACCAAACAGGCAGTGGCTAGGGGGTCTTTCTAATTAATCCAGACCTGAGCATGAGATTGGCAGAGAAGAGAGTATCTCATGGTAAATCGAGGTTTTCCCAAGGTAGCAGAGAGCCAAGGTCAAGGTAGCCCACTGCTAGGGGGCGCTGGTCCTCTCAAATTATATTGTTCAACTGTCATAAAACCATTCATAGAGAAAGGAAGAAAGTATTACACATGTATCTGCATATGAGTATACATGTATAGATGGCCAACACTTGAAACTGAAAAAAAAAAAATGTTAAAGTAGTTCTCTCTTCTGATGATGTGGGTTCTGCTCTCATACTCAGTCTTTGTGTCCCTGGGCACTAACAATGATTACACTTAGCATTTAAATAAATGCAATACACTGATTTCTATAGTAAAGTTGGATTCTTTGTTTGTTCGTTTTTTTAAAGGACAAATAGAATGAAATAGAGTGAAAAGCCTGGCTGACGTAGTACTCTGTTTTCTATCAGAGCAAGAATGCCACACAAGGACATTGCCTACGGCTAGGTACTTTGTCCAATCATCCCTAGAGGAGGCCAGCTACTAATGTGCCCTGGACACAGACTTCATGCCTAGGTTTACCATTAGGAAATAGTATCTTATTCTCAGTGCTGCCTCTATGTTCTTAATCAAATAAGAGGTGGCTTTAATTCTGTTTCCTCAGTTCTTGTGAAATGCCAGAAAGTGGTGGGGAAGCCTCGTTTGCCAGCATATTTTCACCCTTAAAATTGAGACAAACTAGAACATTCAAGAGAGGTAAAAATAGCATGATCACACAGTGTTGTAGAGTCTTTTCCTCCTAATTGAAACATTGTCTGTGGGAGGGAGAAGAGAAGCTCACACTGCTTCCAAGGCTGGGGAAGTTCAGACAGTTACAAGAGTCACAAGGCTCTTAGCCAAGGTTTTATAAGCAGTAACAACTGTTGGGGGGTGGGGGTAGGGGGACTCTCCAGCCAGCCAAGCAACCTACAATTTGGCAAGTTGTGCAGAGAACTCCAGGGATGCAGCTCTCAAGCTCTCATGCTAGGGTGGGCTTTTATGATGCGGCTGCCTTTGAGTCAACCAAGCTCCTGGTAAGTAAAACCTTACCTGTGCTACAGTAAGTAACTCCAATAAATGCCACTAAGGTCCACTTGGATGGAATCATTTCTTTGGTTAGGTTGGTACCCTATTGGAGGTGAATAGACTTTGTCCACATCTCTCCACTTAAAGTAACACAAATGCACTGCCTAAATCCAAGCACTTTGGCAAAAGATGATGCTATTAGCAATTATGTCAGGATGGTAGGAGTAAACAGAACTGTCTCTGGCAACTGTGGATGTCACTTTGAGGGGGTTGAATTCAGGAGAAAATACAGTTGGTTAAACTCGTGGATTGCCTTATGCAGCTCACATTCCATTTTAGTTTATCTGATCCTCACAACCCTTGATTACTCTGTACACACCCTTCTGAGGATTCAGAACAGGAAAGACCACCTAAGGCATACTGGGTAGTACTTTGTGCTGACAAGCTTTTGAGTCCACCGTAATGCCAAGGTTCCTGCTATCAGGAAGACCTTCCTTGAATATCCAGGTAATGTTTTAAAGGCAGGTACACAAAGGCTGAAATTGACTTGCAAGAATAAAAGGTTTGGACAAGCAAGAGAAAGGGGCTTGGGGGTGGGGGTGGGGGTGGGGGTGGGCACATGGGCCTTGCTGGCAGTTCTGTACTCTATTTATGCAGGTTGGCCACCTCCAACAGTGGGTGTTGGAAGGAAATACATTTTCAAAGTTCCCATGGAGGAAGGTTTGTGTCACTGGGAAGGGAAGCCTGCTTCTGTATTTGTGCACTCTGTGAACACACGCCTAACAACAGACATCTGCTAGAGGCTCCTGTGCCTGGAAAACAGAGGGAGGATTTAATTAGCACCACTTCCTCTCCCTCAGGCTGTCTTCTCTGGAAACACTTGGGGAAGGCAGCACTCTGAGATCGAACTGTCTGAGATCCAGGAACTGAGGAAACTCTCAGCCCCATTTGCATTCTTAAAGCCATAAACCTTGGAATGTTTAGCCAGACTTCCTGATTGGAATGCTTAAAGCACAACAACCATGCTGAGGACATCTCCAAGGACAAGGAAAACTCTTCAACAACCTTCCTAGGCCAGGCAAAGGAGGGCAGGCGTCTGGCTAAGCATCCCGTTTTGTTCCTCAGCCCAAACAGTTGCCAAGTCAGTAGAAGGTGTCCTCTGACCTCTGCTTAGAAACACTGTATATACTGAAATACTAAAAGCCCATAAATCAAAACCAATAGCAAATTTAGCCTGAATCAAATGACCTATTGCTTCTGTGGTGCAGATTTTGCCTAGCTATAGACTTATTGAGAGCCACTTAAGATCCTTGTTCCAGGAGATGCCCTAATAAATTTATCTCAACTTCTAGTTCTGGAGTAAAAATAGCACAATATCGTAGGGAGGTAAACACTTATGGCTTAGAAAAAAACATGATATGGCCACTGTTGGCCAAATCTTCTCATTCTGAAGAATTTGTGTAATGAAGATTGCCTACGAAGGAAAGGTTTACAATGTTGCTTGCTTGTTCTGGGTAGAAATACCTAAACACCTAACGGTCAAAGACATGTAAGTACACTCAACTGATACTGTACAGACATGAAAATATCACCCCAAAAGCTAGAACAACATGAGAATAGAGGACACAGACTTTTGAGTAAAAAAAAAATCTAATAAAACCAAAAACTGTTAAGCAGAAATTCGCATTTGAATAAAGATGAGTCAGATTCATTGAAGTAGAGGGATTAGGAAAGAATTTTTTGCCTTTCTAAAGATTAAGTAATCTTACTGCTGCTTCTGTCACTAAATAAATACATATAGGAATAAGTGCCAAGCAGTTTCCAAAGAAATGCTACCTTTCTTTTGGTTAGATAATAAAAGTTCTGCATCGCTCAGTTAGAAAAATCAGAGCTAATTTCACATATGTGTATGCATATATGCATATATATATATATATATATATATATATATATATATATAGTAGGTAAGTTACTTCCAGATCACTGTCTAAGTATAACTGTCTTTATACAAGATTTCAACTATCTCTCTGTAGTTTTTTCTAGTTTTTCAGAATCACGTAGGGCATAGATTATATAACTAAAGGACTATCGTGTGATCCAATTCTTTCATTTTGTAAACACTGGCACACAGAGCTGCTCAGATGGAAGACCTGCTCAAGTCATGCAGCTTCTGGGATCAGAACAGGAAGCCACAGCACTCATCTTCCACAGCCCACATCTTCAGGACTCCAGTTGTTGGTTTTCTCATATTCTTTAAGCAGCAACATTTAGCCTAAATTCAAAACTTTCCTTTGAAGAAGAAGGAGGATGAGGAGGGGGAGGAGGGGAGGAGGAGGAGGAGGAGGAGGAAAAGAAGAGAAGAAGAAGAAGAAGAAGAAGAAAGAAGATGAAGAAGAAGAAGAAGAAGAAGAAGAAGAAGAAGAAGAAGAAGAAGAAGAAGAAGAAGAAGAAGAAGAAGAAGAAGAAGAAGGAAAACAAAGAATGAAAGGAAAAACAAAGAATGAAAGAAAAAAAGAAAGAAAAGAGAGACAGAGGTGGAGGAGGAAGAGAGACAGAAGTCAGGGAGGATAAGCAAGAGGATAAGAAGGAGAAGGAGGAGGAGGAGGAGGAGGAGACGACAGAGAAAGAGTCCTTAAAAGCAGCTTTGGCAAATGGAAGCCCTTTGGCAGCCATGGGATTGGAGACACAGCTTCTTAAAACAGTACCCATCAGCAGTTCCTCCACAGCCTCTCACAGTCAGTGCTGTAGGCTGAAGCCTTACTTCCTCCTCAAAATTGGATCCAAAGAGCTGTTAGGATCCTATAGCATGTTTTGCATTCTTTCCAAAATAAAAATAATGTTTTAGAGTAAAAAACAATGCTTTGATTTTTTTTGTCACATCAGAAAAAAAAAGTAAAATGTGTAACATACCCAAAACCTGTTACAATATATATAAGAGAGAAAAAAATACAAAATTACTGAACTATTTCAAGTCATAGATTCATCATTTTTTAATTTAACCAATTTAGTTTTTTTATTTTTTATGTGGATGTGTATATGCTTGCAAGAGTTCACATGCATGCAGGATCCCACCAAGGCCAGAAGAGGGCATCAGATCTCCAGGAACTGGAGTTACAGATGCTTATGGGTGCTGGGAATCAATCCAGTGTCCTCTGGTTTGATTCAGTGATCTTAACCCGTGAGCCATCTCTTCAGCCTCCACTCATAACTTTTATTAGCAATATTGTTACAATGGCAATGCCTTCCAAATCAATAGGGTCTTGGACCCACTGAGATTATAAGCTTCCCTGACTCAAATCTATACCTGACTGTTCACTTTCCGGTTGAATGTTTCATTCAGGTTCTCTACTCTTGACCACCAGAGCTTGAAACTCCCTCCTGGCAGGATTTCCCCTTGTTTTACCCCAGAGGCTCCACTACATCCTGGAAGTTGTCTTCTGTATGGAAGCTATATGATCCTACATAATTCTTTCTTTCTCTTTTAAAAATCAAAGGCAGAGGCACCATGTTGATCCCAGAACACATTTGTTTCTCAGAGAAATGGATGAATAACTACTCTGAGAATGGATTAGCTGCAGAGTAGTAGAGAGCCACACTTGCCAGCCCAGGACTTGAATCAAAAGCATAACAAGGGGCCATGGAGACTTTTCCTCTTGCAAGAGTTCAATGAAATAAATAAATGAAGAGGGAAGGAAGGAAGGAAGGAAGAAGGAAGGAAGGAAGGAAGGAAGGCAGGCAAACACTCTGGATAGATAAAAGAAAAATGTATCGTAGTCCAGATCAAGAAAGCAAGACTAACATTAACCAGAGGCACTGGTGTAACTTGGAGTTGTTTCCTGGTGAGCGTCTTCTCAAGGCCAGCACAGGTCTGTCTTTACAGCTCTTACCTAGCTTTCAGGACTGCCTTCCTGGGGAGGCTACACAATCAAGTGCCAGCACTCATCTCTTTTACCTACCACTGTGCTAGTGTGTTCAGTTTCCTATAACCAAGTACCAGGGACTGGATAACTTAAGAACAACAGAAAATTATTCTCATAGTTCTAGATGGGAAATCCAAGATCAATAAACTGAGTATTACACACTGAGAAGGGGCCAAGCAGTACCCTAACATGGCACCATGAACATAAAAGGGGAAAGGGCCTGGCTAGTTAGCTCCAGCCTTTCTGTAAGGCAGTAACACCATCTGCAAGAGTCAAAACCCCATGGTTTTGACTTGTTATCTACAAATTCCCCACTTCTTAATGCTCATATGCATGGACTTAACACTGAACATTAACTTGAGAAAGTGCACAAATATTCACGCAATAAAACCCAGTTTTTGAAAATGAGAAAAATGAGGCCCAAAAGGATTATGTGTCTCTTGAGAACTTGGAGACTGATTAAATTTTTAAAAGTTAAACACAGACAATAAAATTCAAATTACAGGCATCGTTAGACAACAATATCATATCCCAAAGAATAATTGTGGGCATACTTAGACCTTAGAAAAAGAACTATTCTTTTTTCCTAAGTGGGCACCTGTGGGGTAGAGGAGGGAGCAGGAATGTTCCATCCTGCGTTGTGTGCTGCACTCAGAGCTACCAACTGTGCCTCCCAATGATGGCGCAGCTACCTACACGAAGGGGTTAACATTCTCCAGGCACGTCCCCAAAATAAAAATCCACTTTTAATTTTGACATTTTGTAAAGGTAATTTATGTGAATTTATGTGTGCAGCCTTTCCGAGTCTCTGTGCAAGCAGCCGAGGGATGTGTGGTGGATAAACAACAATACTCCAACACCTCACAGCTCTCCAGCGAGCTTGCTTCTGTGCCAGTGGAGATAAGAGAATTGGCAAATGATTCTTCACAATTTCACATTTTGTGCATTAGTGATAGTGTGCTAGCAAGGATGCCGTGTCCCGGGGCAGGATGACTTGAAGGAGGGTCTCATCTCTCTCTGCCCTTCCTGAGTCAGATGGAGGCCTCTACTCTGCACCTGTGCCTTCATTTCAGAGCAGCCATTGGGGGAGAGAAATGTAGAGCCACTGAGGAGCATGGGCTGCAGTCACAGTGGCCATGGGCAAGTAAGTCACTTCCCTACTTCTGCTTTCCTGACAAAATGAAGGTCCAGACTTGGTACATGTGAACTGTACTTCTGGAAACTACTGAGACACCTGCAAGGTGAGTGAATGGGGCCTCTATTTTCTAAACCCAATTCAGTGAGGGCAGATCCATTTACCTTTTGCAGGACTTCCTCCTTACCCTTTCATGTGGGCGAACAAAGGCATTCAAGTTCGAGACCCCATAGACTAAATTATATTTAAGTTTCCTTTCAGCTCAATGACATTAGAAGATCTTCCTGAATGTTACAGTTACAAGCCCACAGAGATAACAAAGGGAATCTCTTGATCTGTAAATGCTGTGAGGTCAAAGGCAGAGAGAGGACTATGGTGACAGTTGTCAATTTGGACGTTCATCATGGAGATTCTGGGACACTGTCCTCTGGCTTCCCTCTGCATGGGATGAGAATCCACATGGACCACAGCTGCTAGACACAGCAACATGGAGATCAGAGCACCTCGCCAGGCCATGTCAGAGATGGGCTAGCACCTCCACATCTGTTCCTGCATCCAAAGTAGCAAAGAACTGAGAGGTCTGCTGAACATCTCACAAGACATTAATGTTTAGAGGGTTTCATCAAAACTATGTAACGGAAATTTGGTGGCGTTAAGAATATGGACCTTAGAGATTATTTTTCTTACACATCTTCATGAGCACGTCTACCTCTCTTTTCATCTGGATAGGACAGTGCTGTGGTATTGATCACAACATTCTAGAGCCATTATTCTTTCCTGTCTTCACTTGTGAGGCAGAAGCAACTCCGAAGCAGGTTATATACTGCACTCATCGCCATGTCTCAGTAATAGGCATGGGCAGAACACAGGTTTCCTGGTGGATAAGCAGCTGGTCTGCCTGTTTCTCTGCAATGAGCTCTGAAGAGTGTAATGAGTGTCCAGTGACTACCTATTGACGGAGCATCGTGAAGCCATACAGATAAACCCCCTCCAACACACAGTCTAATGCCACAGGCTCCAATCTCCATAGACTGGTGGAGGTGCAAGAGCATCAGCAGATAATGGCAGCCTTTCATGGTCGAGCCACAGTGGCGGGTTGTATATGAAATGTGGTAAAAGGGAAGGCATTATCACTGATGGGTGGAGAGGGTCAGAGGTGTGAAGAACAGCACCTGGGAGCTACCACGCAGTAGAGGATGAGCTGAGGACATTCCAGACAGAGGTGTGAAGTATGAGCAGGTGTGCTCCAAGGATAGCAGATAACATGGTATGTGTAGGCCACATGTCAGCTGGGCAACCCCAAGCACTACCCTTCAAGAGCTGGGTATGCGTGGTGGAAAATGTCTCTGATAGGACACAGGTGGGGAATTCTCCTCATGCTTCCCCTGGGTTCCCTTCACCCCTCCATATCTGCCATGAGAGTTCCTTCCCAGAAAATACAAACATAGAGTCAGGTTCAGCACTGTAAGGATTTCACTTGCCCCAAGAATTGCATTGCATTAAAGATTTAGAGGTCATAAAGAAGTAAGTCCCATTTGAGTTTGGTCCAACATGACATCATCTATTCATTCCTTGCTTCTTTCTTTCCAAGCTGACAAAAGCTTCCTTGACCGTGTGTTTATATAATATGTCCATTTCACTTACAGACTGGGGTCTCTCCAATTTTTTCTCTTCATAGCCCCACAAATATAAATTCTAGAAGTAGATATTGATATAAACCTATACAGGGACTTTTTAGACAGAGGACATTTGGCAGAAAACATTGGGAACACAAAGTAGAAAGAAGCCCTTCAATATCCCAGACAGAGCCGGGTGACTTCACTCAGGCAGTAACAGTGTCCTATTTTGTAACTGGCTAAGCATTGGCAAAGTGGTAGGTAGCATCATAGGGAGGAAGATAATACAGCATAAGCCAATCACCAGATTTCTCCCCATCCTGAACACACAAAAGGAAGATAGGGGGGGAAAAAAAAGCAAGAGCAATAAGCAAGGAACTGGCCAAGAAGAAGATGTTGGTTCTGATGAACTTTAGACTGTCGACAGGACTCAGGTCTTCACATCCTAGTAAAAAGGAAGCACAGAGGTCCAAACAGGCCTATAATGCAAGGCCTGTATCTCAGACCCAAGGCGACTCTTTTCTTCTCTCTTCAAACACAACAGGAGTCCTGATTTTAAATTTGTTGTTTTGAATTAAGAGGAAGACAATAGTTAGAATAAATCTGTCCTAATTAGGGTATCACAGAGGAGCGTGTGGATTAGTACACACCAAAGATCACCACCTTCCTATCCTGACTCAGACCAGGCTGGCGCCCAGAAGCCAGCCAATTATGGCTTAAGTTAAGCCAATTATGCCTTCTCACACACAGATTCAATGAAAATCAGAATAGAGCCTGTCTTCAAATGTTGACAGTTCAGCATTTCTCTGAAATAAATTTTTAAAAAGAAAGCAAAAGGTGGGTAATTGCAGGTGAAGTGATCAACTAATATACACTAAGAAAGACTAGCACCTAAGACCTTGAGAAACAATTAAACTACAGTTGGTATTATTTTAACGAAGATTTTGTAAGAAAAATGTTTCACTGAAGTATAGTGTGCACTCAATCAGAAATGCCTGTCGATTTACAAATGATCATAAAATGAACTCACCCATGTAACATCACCCAGGTCAAGAAATACCACATAAACAACATAGTAGAAGCAGGTTTCCTTTTTCAAAAGGGTATTTCAATTAGCACTGCATGGCAGACACCAAAGGCCCTGACAACATCATCAGTCACTTTACAAATAAGAAGCCAGATCCCAAACCGACTGATTTAAGTCAGGTCACAAAGCAAATCCGAGCTAAGAGTAGGGTTTCAGGCCCCTCTTTCCTATTCACAGCCTCAGACTCCTAGGAAGGTTTACCTGTCCTCTGGAGCAAGAAAAACTCACTGTCCACAATGATTCGTTCTCCGTGAGTCAGCACATATCTCTGTTCTTTCCCCATAGAAGCAGGCTGTGAGGCACTGTCCTCATGACACTGCTCAGAATCCTGTTTAAACCATTAATTCCTGTCAGGAGCACCTAGTATATGCCGGGCACAGGGATAAATACTTCAGTGAAGTAGCAAAGACTTGCTTCATCCACTTCAACAGGTATTTTTGAACCCTTTTATTTCCTCTCCCAGACAGACCATTTTGACCCGTGGACTTTTCTCTTTTATAAAGATGATAACCCATGGATGGGGAGGGACCCCTGAGTCTGTCACAGGAGGAACAAAAGAAGGAATCAGAGACATACATGTGAGAAGAGAGAAAATAAGCAGACAGCAATGATTAAGGCTTGGCAGGGAAAAAGAATACAGTGATTTTATCTGACCTTAGAAAGCATAGGAGGAGTTAATGAAGCTCTTGCTTCTCATGGCCAACCTTCTTAAAAAGGAAAAAGAAAAGACGCAACCATTGCTGTCTCTGCCTTGTTTTGTTGGCACTGTAATACCCAGCAATCTGCTTCTTCATCACAGTACATGCTCTCAACAAAGTTCTTACTGAAACTGAGACAATATGGATATTGTCTACTTGCCATCTCTGAGCTTTTTGACACTGTTGACTGTTGCATCAAGCTTCCTGAAATTTACATTTCCTTCTGCTCCTTAGAACTGGGGCTTCTGGGTTGTTTCTTGTCTGTTTCCTTACTTATGGGCTAGTTTCTTTCATAGAGACTCTTATGGTTTGGCATAAAATGTCCCACTAGGCTCTGTGTTCTAACACTTGTTCTCCAGCTGCGGTGAACTCTATTCGGAGGTTGTACAGCCTTCAGGAGAAGGGCCTAGCTAGAGGTGATGGGCTCCTGAGGGATGGTCATCATGAGATATAGCCCAGATCGCTCTTCTAGCCCAGGCTCTCTGTTCCCTGACCTACTGACATGTACACAAGTAGCTTCATGTTCCTGCCACCACAGCTGAAAGCTGTCATGAACTCTACCATGCCTTCCCTACCATTATGGACTGTACCTTCTCAGACCATGAACATAAACTAATCAGTCCCCTCCTTGAGTTGCTTTGTACAGGTGCTTATTCACAGTGGTGAAAATAGTATCAAAGGCTGTGGGCTGCCTCTCATATGCTGATATGATTGGCTGTAGATGCAGTGATCTGTGTGTAAGGAGGCTCAGTCTCTCTCCTGGCTCAACCACAATCTCTCAACTACCCAATTCCCACTCCTCTATCTGCCATCAGATGGCTTGCTCAGGCTGCAGATCAGCTATACAACTGTTAACCAATCACCTTCATTCATAGGAACGTATAACTCATCGTAGCCAAAACTAAACTTACTTTTACCTCATCCACAAATGTATTGGTTTTTATTCAAAACCCAAGGAAACATATTACACTAATAAAATTCCATTGTCATAAAACTTCTTCAGGCGCCTTCTTGCCCACTACTTATCCATCAAATATTCAATCTCACTGCCTTCCAATCCCTCTATACCTACTAAACTCTTTACTTTGCTCCATTTCCATTGCAGTGGCTTCTGGCTCACCTCTTAGGTGTCATTAATTGACTATTTAATTGTCACCTGTGGCGGGGAGTGTCAACTGTCATCTTAAGAGGGTCTAGAATCCCCTGGGAGATGGGCCTATGGCTGTATCTACAGGGATTATCTTTATTGCCTTAATTGATGTGATAAGATGCCTCTTGATCCAGGGCAGGACTCTTTTCTTGACAGGGGAGCCTGGACTATATGAAATGAAGGAAGTGAGCTAGCGCTAGCAAACCTTCTTTGCTCTCTGTTTCTTGACTGTGGATGCAATCGACCAGCTGCTTTAAGCTCCAGCTGCCTTGACATCGCTGTCATGTAGGAGTGACTGTATGTTGAGCCAGGGTGAACACTTTCTCCCTTAGGTTGCTTTTGTCGGAGTGTTTTGTCACAGCACAAGGAAAAGAAACTAAGACAGCGTACCTCCATTTCATCCTTTCTGATATGTACAGAATACAACAGGAAGACAACTCCTGCATGTGTACAAATCAGATGGTCACTTCCCTCTTCACGTCTTTTCCGTGCTCCAGAGAATGGTCAGCCCACAATCCGAGCCCTACCCGCCCATGGAAACTCGCGTCTCACTGTATCTCCTGCACCTCACTCACATGGTAGGATGACTAGAGCCCAGGACTATCGGTCAGTCTGTGAAAGAGCAAAATGCTTCTCACTAAAACAAATGAACAAAGGAAGATTGAAAATGCAAGGAGGGGAGAATCTCTCTCCTCAAGTGACGCAGCCAGGTGGAAAAAAAGGAAGTGAGGCCTTTTCTTTTAGATCCAGCACCATACGTGCACACTAGCTCCCAGAAGCTTATCATGAACAACAATGCTCAAATGCAATTTCCATTGCTTGTGATACCATGAAGTTGTTTCAACAAGTCCTTTGTCACTACTCGAGACTGGGCTCTGTGAACAGTGTGGTTTGGTAAGGGAAAGAAGGGTGCTTTCATTGACCCACAGGGATACCTACAGGTTATAGAAACTTGTATGTAGCACAGTACACTCAGTACACAGAGGATGCCACAGAGGCATCTTGCACCACCAGGGAGAGACAGAACAAAAAAACACTTGCTTCATCCTGAAACCACCTTGAGAGGCAAATGGCAATCCCAGCACCTTTCCTGAGAGCAAATCTAGTGACAGATGGGGCAGAGGAGAAGCTGCTCCTGAAACCAATGGACACTAGTCAAGCAGCAAGGCATAATGCCAAGAAGAGAACCCTAGCGTTTTAACAGTAAGTGCTGTTAACTTCTCGCTGTTGGACATCGTCACTGAAAAACAGTTGAGAAACAATGAAACCCATGTGAAATTCCTAGTAAAGGGAATGCGAAACAAGACAGCAGCTTAGATAATTAGCTCATTATGATCACCTCAGAAGAGTGTCATTTTCAGGCCACTTGACCCACTTCTGCTCCACCTGGGGGAGGAGGTTAACACCTGGATGTCAGCCTGTTCTACAAGATGCCAGGACATTTAAATGAATTTAGAAAGTTCCACCCAGGGAAAGGAAAGACAAGAGAGGGAGAGCAACACAGATTACTCGCATTGAAATAATGAAGCCCAGAACACAAGTTCAGAGAGGTGAAAGTGGTTCTGAATGAAGACTGCCGTTCAGATTCACTCTAAGATGATTTAAGAAAAGTGATGTTTCAGAATGCTAAAGAGTAAAAGCCAGAAATAGTTTTACATTTGATTGCCAATGGCAGACAGACTAGAGGAAGAGTGACATCTGCCTCTTCCTTTTGTTCTCAGTAAGAAAATAAAACAATAAAAAACTCTGTGATAGAGCAGGCCTGTAATCATAGCATTCAGGAGAATGAGGCAGGAGGATTGAAAATCCAAGACAAGCCTGAGCCACATAGGAAGTTCAAGGCAAGCCCGGCTGTATAGTAAGACCTTAGCTCAACACCAAAAAAAGTATACATAAGAGAACACAACAATGTAAACATTCTGTACGTAAATATGGCCAGAATATTAGAATGTAAAGGAAGTACATTCTCATGGGTCACCCACTATGAACCCAAAGCAACGAGCAGTGACAGCCGGATACATAATAAATGTCCCGAGAAAGTTGAAACACCTGCCAAAGATATCCACACATCTTTGCTTCTGTGATCAAGTATTTCAGAGCAGGATTACTTGGGAGAGATGATGTTCGGTGTGGGTCAGCCTTTCTGCAAATGTATGTCTTCAATCACACACTGACCAAGATGGAATGGGGGGTAGGATAGAGAGACAAGTTCAGTCAAAGCACTTGTCACACAGGATGGTCAGTAACACCATTTTTGTTCAGTAAGAGCAAATGCAAGTTGTAATGACAACCAGTAAATATCTTCATCTTTTAAAAGTAAAAAAGCATGCATATTGATGCTTACCAACCTTGCGAAGAAAATAAAGAATGCTGTAAAAGCCCTTTGGAAACAGTGAGGTCCCTTGAACAGCGCTGTTTGGAGAGCTGTGAACTTTATCGTAGGAGGAAGTAATAGAGTCATGTAGAAGCAGAAACTGTTGACAGTCCCTGAAAGGGTCAAAGCAAGGCCTCTCAAGGCTTACAGGGAAGGCTTTCTTCTCTCTTGATGAGGTCAAAACTATTTGCAAGATGGGGGAGTGTGTCTAGAACAGAGATGTGTCACATTTTCCCAGAGGCAACTGTGGGCCAGGAAACAAATAGAAACCAAAGCTCATGAGGCCAGGATTGATGACACCCATGGCACCTGGACTAAAGCCTACTCTTACAGAGTCTCCCTTCAGAACATACAAAGCAGTGGAAGGGTGCTTGGGAATATTCATTATATGAAGAACAAGAATGGACAAGGCTGACCATTCTAGAGTTTCTCTTTTGATGTAGGTATCACAGAAAACATGTTGATCTGCTCTAAAGTATTGGTAAAATGTTTGACATGTCTCCAAAATGCATTAGCTATGAGGGAAGTTTGCGTTCCTCCAACACTCGTAACTGCACTTGCTGCATACTATGGTTTTTCTTTCTGCCCTATCTGACTAACCAATATGCCTTATTCTTTCCCCAAAACCTCATCAGTAGATGGACTCATTAGAAAATACTGGACAGTAGTCCAAACCAACTCTCATCTGGGAAACATGGCTGTGGTTATAGAATCTTTAAATCAGGAAGACTTTACCCACTCCAGGTCAGCATTCCAGCAATGCAGGCATCTCCAAGACTTTGTTTTACTAAACGTGTTTCCTAACTCATGATAAAGAAACACTGAGATACTTACTCTACCTTCACATGTTGTTTGGGGATTACTGAATATGTGAAAGAGAGGGGGAGTACTTGGAATAAACTCTGTCTCCAGCTATGTTTTTAACTACAACCTTTCTGTGGTAAGCACAAGTATGTCCTTTATCCCACTTACCTTTCCTGTTAACAATAATGTCTCATTAATAATTAATTTACATAAGAAAACTGAAAGCTATCTAAATGTAGTACAGGTATAATGCTAGATAGCCATTATATTGAACAATATACAAAGTATAGAAAGGGGACCCAGTATACTGTATTGCTAATCAAGCAATAAGATATTCTACATAGCACAACATTAGATTTATAAAGCTTACTGGTACATTCACAAAAATGTTGATGCTGGTCTTCTCTTGCTTGTGAAAGGATAGACTTTTTCTTTTTTATTATATTTTCTAATTTTTTATATAAGGAGGATTCCATAAAGAATATCTAATGAGAAAAAGTATTATGCTCATAAACATATCAAGGATGTAAAATGCTGTTCTCTGAGCACCCACATTCTCACCACAGACTTTCCTTTCCTCAGAACATCCCATTATGGAAAAATCTGTTTCACACAGAAAATATATCAAAAATCTGATCTTCAGAAAAATCCCCAAAAACATCAGAAGTCAGAATAAGACCAAAATGAATACCAGAGAGAGAGGTGGGTAGGAGGGAGTATTCGTGACACCTAAGAGAGTTGGATTGGTAACTTATTTTGTCTGCCCTTTAATATATAAACTCTTCATTCAGGAAATAAAATGAAAGGATCTTCAGAGAGGCCAGGAAAAACAATGCGCTCTGGGATAGGTTTTTTGCACAGAGTTTCTTGCAGACCAAGAAACTGCAAGCCTGTTATGTAAATGATATGGGCATATTAGGAAATGGTATGTCTTAGGTAGGCTCAATACTTCCCAAATCCTCTGAGAACAAAGAACGTAGGTTCCAGATAGGCTGGGCACCTTGGTTCAGCAGGAATTTGAATGTTCAAAGCAAAAGTCTTACCTTTGAAGGATGTGGAGGGGGAGGAAGAGGTGGACGTCATTGGGGGGAGAGTGGCTTGGGAGAGAGGGTGTTCAAGGAAGTATTCACCCTGGCTTGACCTAGACCTTGCACTTTAACATAGGCTAAAACAAAGCAGAATGAGATCCTTCCATTCTTCCCTTCCGCAGTGTATCAAACCTCTACCATGGAACCTCTAACACTTAGGCAACAGGAAGCAGAAAGATGGTAAGAGCCAGAAGACTAGGATATTCCTTCCAGAAAGTGCCTTCCATATATGACAGGGGAACTGTACACATGAAATCTCAACAATATGGTTTCCTAAATAAGATCTGAAAAATAACAACAGTTGACATCTCAGTGTGGATAGGGGGAAATTTCACAAGGTTCCACCTCTATGTGAAAATTACAGGCAATTAATGGCTGCTGAGAGAGGGAGAGTAAGTCTTCTACAGACATAAGCCTCCCGATAGGTTATCTAATCCCAAGTGGCCAACCCCGAATACATACACACATAAGCAAAGGGACTCTGCAGGTTGTATTTATATATTTCATATATATATGAGATATATATATATATTAATAATAAGGAATAGGAATATAGAAATGTGATAGAGAATGAGAGAGACATGGGAGGAGTTAGAGGGAATAAAGTTTTGGGGGAAAATAGTGTAAATATAGTACTCATGTGTAAAATTCTCAAAAAATAAAAGAGGTCGAACGTCTCCTAAAACCTGTCTTCACTATAGTGTGGTGGCGCTGTTTGTATTTGTAATGAGGCAGGTGTTTCTTTACAAATAGCCTCCAGTTTTTTAATCCATCTCCTGTTGCTGTGCTTCCATCAGCTGCTGGGTGGAGTGGCAAAGCCAGAGAGCTGAGCTTTCTCCTTTGGAGCCTGAAAGATGTCTGTACTTTTGATTTAAGCACAACTTTGTGGGTTATGTGTCAAGATCACTCACCTACAATTTAAAGACACGAATGTTAGGAGAATTAATTGAGGCAAGCCTTTCGCAAGATAATGGACAATGAGCCGCAAAGACATGAATTGATTCATTTTAGGCAATCAATACTTTTTTCAGGAAACAGCATGGCAGAGAAGAGAAAGCTTCAGAGTCAGATAGACCTGGGCTTGAATCCAGGCTGCACAACTTACCAGCTGCCTGAGGTCGTGTAACAATTAAAACTCCTCAACGTCAGTTTTCTCAAATGTGAAGCGGATCCAAAATATACTTTAGGGAGCAGTGTAATGGTTGTGTGAGTTAATGGATGTAAAGAAAACTAGCAGCATATTAACATACAGCAGGGATTCAGAACATAGCTTTAAAGGTGGCAGGGCTGGAAGGGGTGTGACAGTTGATTGAATCTATCTGAGAAATACATCAACAATCACGAGCCAAGTTTAGTGATGGCGGAGAAGGCCCTGGGTTAGTAGCAGTGTGGAATTCTAAGTTCAGAAAGAAGCTGCTTCTCTCCTCTGGGCATCACTTTTTACTGTTTTCATGAGGAGGCTATTCATCAACGGCTTGCCCTCAAGTTTCCCTCCAACTGTTAGCTTAGGGCTCTGCCCAGGCCAGGGTAGAATTCCAGAATGAAGGCGAGGCAGAGAGCATAAAGTCATTTACAAAGTAGATCAAATAAAAAGAACAACACTAAGGATATTGCAATATTTTTATTTTTACCACCTTTATCCCATTACAAGTCAAAACTTTCTGGTATGGCTTTTTCTGTGTACGCAGATAAACCTATCTCTACGTGTAGCAGGAATAGGAAATATAGCAAGATGGCAGCTACTCACGTTGTACTTTTTTGGTTGAACAAGAAGGAAGTACTGCATCATGGGAACTTCCTGTCTAGTTCATTATTAAACCAATGAAAACTACACTTCAGAGATAGTCTAGGCTTAGGCTGGGGCCTTATCCAGATAAAATTCCCTTCCTCTTTCACCAGCCCCAACGGGATGGTCATTGCTGATTCTGCAGTCTCTGTAATAATCTAGCATGGCTTCTGGAATTTCTTTACACAAAGAAAGCTTCCATTTAGAGTTTATCTCCCATAGCACAAGAATGTGATCATTGTTCCTTGCTTATGATACTAAGTTGAATATCGAATCAAAAACACATTCATTAACAGATTCATTCAAAAACGGCATGCAGTATAGAGCCTCGTAGGAGAATGAAGTAAGTACCAATCCTCAATTAAAGAGGTTTAAAACTTAAAGGTACTATTGAATCATCCTGTGTATATAGTAAAGATCATATCTCTGAAGATAGATAAATGAAGACAAAAGGTCCCAGAATATGATTGCATGGAAAACTATGGTCAAAGGTTACTTGTACCCAGTGGTTTTATTTTGAAACTCTGAAGTATATAAAATAATCAGAGGAAAAAAATGTTAAATATGAATCCATTAAAGTATCAAGGTGGGGGCTTTGTCTCTGGTAGAAGTGTAATAAAAGAAGGCTCCCAAACATGAGGCTCAGACAAGCACCACTGCATCTCTGATGGCTGAACTCTAAGGCACTTCTCTCTGGAGGAAACAAAGGCTCCTCGAGGTCAGAAACCATCCAAGCAGCCTTGTCTTGTCACACACAATGATGTAATAGATGTACTATTAGACTTTTAGCTTAATTGTTGCAATTATATCATTATGGATACATATGTCAAAACATCATGTTATAAGCCATGACCCTTAATATATGCTATTTTTATTGTCAGTTATACTTCAATAAAGATAGAAGCAAATAAAGTCTTACAATAATGTGTTAGTGGCTATATATGATTTCACTGTACAACCATACATTGTTATTTAACTTACTCTCTATTATTAATTATTAACATCATTCCCCTGTTGTTTGGCTATATGACTATGTAATAAATATCATTATAGTTAAACCTTCTAATATACCTTAATTTATTATTCAATATTAATTCCTAAACACTGAAATTATGGGTCAAGATACACAGATTTTAGGGTTTGGCTATTTACAAATAGCCTTTGCTATTTGAATTGCAGTCTTTGAAATGCTTTACCAATTAAGTTTTATTTATTTTTGAGTTTATAATTTAATTACACTTCTCCCTTCTGTTTTCTCCTTCCAAACCCTACCATATATTTTTAAAATATTTATTTTTAGTTATGTTTGTACGTATGTGTCTATGAGGCCATTAGATACACTGGAGATGGAGTTACAAGTGGTTGTGTGCTACCCAACAAACATGTTGGGAATCAAACTTGGGTCCTCTGCTAGAGCAGTATTCACTCTTAACTGCTAGCCTATCTCCCCAACATCATCAATTTAAATTTTAGTAGGATACACAAAGATATCCTTTATGAAGATCTGCAGAGGGTTTCTCAGCTTTCAAATTTTTAATTAGTTATTTTAAAATGTTTGCCAAAACATTTAATATTCAGTACTTGGCCAAGTATGATGCTACACACTTTTAATCCCAGCACTTCGAAGCCAGAAGCAGGCAGATCTCTGAGTTCAAGGTCAGCCTGGTCTATAGAGATCTCAGGCCAGCCAGGGCTGCATGGTGATTTCCTGTCTCAAAACAGAGCATAAACTAACAAACAATAATAGTGATGGAAAAAATTCCTTTTTATGTTGTGAGATTGAAAGACTGAGGTATGTAGATTAGTATAGACATTTTTGTCATTAATAGTTTCATTTCGTCTTAATGACCAGGAAAGTTCATCTACTAAGTGTACTCACAAATAAATGTTTATGATAACAGCAGATTTTAATAATCTCAACAATACAATTCTGAGTTAAAAGCATGTGTAATAATGATGTCAGATTTTCAAAGTATACACATAAATTATTCAAATTTATGCTTCCCTAACTCAAGAGGAAAATGAATTGCACTAGTTGGTTTCTGGAGCTTTAGACTTGATTTGCCTAATTAATTAATTCTGCATATAAGACCATCTTGAATTTAGGTACTTTACATTTTTTTTCCTGTCTGACATAAATTAAATGCCCTAGTGCTACTCTAAATGATGTAAAAGATCACCTCATTTATTTAATTAATTAAACCACATTTTGGGGAACAGTTCTCTTGGCTAAGCACTGTGCTAGAGAGAGAAGTGGCAATTAGGAAGACATATTCAGATAGTTTCTGCCATTGAGAAGTGTACTGCCAAAGAATTGAGTCTGAAGATGGATAAAAACACAATAGCTGGGTTTAGGCAGTAGACTTCTGGAAAATGTGTATCAGGAACATCGTAGATGTCACAGGGAGTCATACTGACTTGTTGGGCTACTTATGGATATAGGAACTCTTCTACACGGCTCAACACTAGAAAGATAGCTAAGGTGGAAGGCTAGTGTGATTGAAAGTTGCTTTTAGAGCCATAAGTGATAGAAGAACAAAGCCACACCACTAGAGGAATGGCAAATGTGCACAAAGTTTCCTATTCTGGAACTGAAGGGCTGGGTCAAAATAATATATGCTTAAATGCAGCTCTTATAAAGAACGGTAATATCCCAACTGCGAGTCAAGTAGACCTGAAGGTCCAGGAGAATGTGATTGGAGCTGGGTGTAAAAAGATCAGTAAGTATAAGTGGCCTTTAAATAGAAAGCATGAGAATGTACCACAGATGTTGAAAGCAGACACACATCCACTTCTAGAGAAAGAATGCAGCCAGTCCATGAGCATCAGCACATGAAACTTCTTTCCTACATTCTAATGTGCAGGTAGTCAACCTGATGCCTTGATTGGCCTGCTTGGAAGAATTTTCACTATGTACATGCTGCATTTTAGTCTCCTTCTATGGCTCCAATTTTCTAATGCAAAAGTACCTTCCGTTCAGGAGAAATTGCTGAGAAGTGTGAGTTCCCCTAGAATGAGGAAAGACTGTCCAACTGTCCAACAGTTGCCCAATGACATTTTCTAGAAAGTCCTAAAGTTGTAAGTGATTTCCAAACTCACTTGGGTACACTCTTCACTGTGAGAACCTTAAACTCGAGTTTTCGGGACTTGGGCTTAAATCCCATCTGCTATTGTTTGAACAGATGACTTTAAGCTCCTTAGCCTGATTTTCTGTAACTGAAAAAGTTATATGATGCTAATCTCATCTCAGCTGCTCCACATGGTTTATAAAATATTAAATATGATGCTGTTATCTATAATGATCACATTATAATCCCTATAAAAGTGTATTTCTAGCATCTTTCCCTCACCTGACAGAAAGGACTCCCACTTCCCTTTTCAACTAGTACCAATTTCCCTTTTTCATATAATCTCCTTTGGATGACTGTCTATATCAACCATTTCCAAAACCTCTCTGTTTTCTCCTGAGCTTCAACTTTGCAAACTGCTCTGTCCAGTTCTCACACACATCTGATTCCACCTTGGAGCAGCACCCTACCTGCTTCTCTCCCTTGGTCCCAGACTCACCACACTAGCGTAGTATGTACCTCCACTCTGGATAGTCTTCATCTAGCTCCTCTTTTGTTCTTATGGAACCAGAGTGCACAGTGAGCAGTGAACAGAAGGCATTTGCTAAGTGTGGTCTGCGCTAGGGTGTAAATGAGAAGATGGTGGTGCATCTTCTACACAAAATACAAGTGAAAATAATCTCTTTGTTATAATGGAATGGAGATCATAAGTGAATTCAGTGATCAAACCCTCTTCTGTGATGGTGGGGAACCCTCATATCAACCCTCTATCCATTTGGTATATTACTGGCTGTCAATCCTCAACTTCCATAACTCAAGGACACTGCAGCACCCCAGAAGGCAGCCATAAACCTCTTATGTTTTCTGTCTATATTAATTTATTTGCTAATGTTTTAATTATATGTAGAGGGAGGTAGATGGAAATACATTCACTGAATTGCAGATTATTGACTACTCAAATTTTCAAACTTCATCTGATCCAAGAAAAGTCCCTAATATTGTTTCTGGAACCTGCCCTCTCATGGCGTCTCCACCTCAGGGGAAGCCATCCCTTTCTACCTGTTACTCAGGCACCGTCACAGGATCATCCTTGACTTTTCACCCGGTTTATTTCCCATCCAGTTAACCAGATGCAAGAATCCAAGCATTCTGTTCACGTACATCATAAAGTGCTTGTTGACATGCACACACCAGTCACCCTCACACACCTCTGCCTGTCCTCCTCCAATGTACCCTATACTTTCTTTATGTCACACATACATTTCCCTGTTGACATTTATCATTTTCCATCTGACTCACCTCCTTAAAAGCAAGAAAACTACTTACAGGGTTAGAGTAAAGATGAAATCTTGTTCCAAAGCTCTAGAATATTCAATAAGTGGCTTTCAACAAATAAAATTGTAGCATTTTTAACTTAGCAGATGCTCAAAAATGACATCGAGTGGATAGCTCTTATTCAAATACTTCCTTTTGCTTTACATCACACTACCCAGTGACCTCCCTTAAAGTAGAAATTTGCAGTGTATGTACAGGCAACCATGCATCGTGCTCGGGAAAAGGAGGAAGCCCTGGCCTAATTGGCAGCTTGCTCTGGGACCACTGCAGTCATCTGCAAGATGGAAACCATCATTCTGCCCATGAGGAGTACTGTGGACCATATACCTACACTCAGACTTCTCACCAACCTTTTTAAGTTAGAGTACAAAGCTGAGTCATCCACGAACCTTCTCTAAAATTTCTCACTGTGTTACTACCACCCAAACAGGAGAATAATTTAGCAAGAGTCATTCATCAAGTCATACACAATGAAAAATTCAGAGGAACTTGTATAACACCACTTTTCTGACTTTTAGATAATCCCGAAAAATGTTAGAGGGCAGAGGAAAACTTTACCACACCTTAAAAACCATCCTTGAGAGATTCACAATGCATTTAAAATATGTTCATCTGTATTTCTAACAAAGATATATTTACTTACCACCTTGCTTCCTTAGCCTTGGTTACTATATTTAGAAATACTGAGTCCTGAGTGCTTTTTGCATGCTAATTTCCCTGGAACCCTAAAGCAGAGTTAAGGTACACTTGAACAGGTGTTCTGTCGTGGCCAAACTGTGGGTTTCAATAGCAATGAGCCTGGCTCAGTGCCCGGTTGAGGGTGACAACACTCATTAAACTCACTATGCTGCACAGGATTCACTGCTCTTAGCTGGCAATCTGGGGCAGACTTAAGATTTCCAGCCAGGTTCTGTTTCAACTCACCACAGCCACAGTGAGCTCATTCTAGCCTTCAGGCAGCCTTGAATTGCAGCTCTGTTTACAGTCCTTTCTTACTGGAAACTCTCTTATCTGCATCTGTCTAAAGTTCAAGTCAAGTGCGGTTTTCTCCCTCACCAGCATCTTGGGTGGCAGTCTACTCAAGAGCCATGCTTACTCGGTGGAACTGCTGTCTCTGTGTCCTTCTTTTGGAGTTATTTAGCATTCAGTTCCCTGGGTTGTTGGTGTTCGTTGCTCTTGTTTACTGGACACACACAATGGGTAAAAGTCCCCCTAGAGAAAGGTCTCAGTCTTCTACCCTAAATATTTGTCTTCATAATTATATGTTCCAGAAGCAATCAAGGGATAATTATTGTATTAATAACCATATGATAAGTAACACATTATTGGCTTGCTTTCCAAAATTTTAGCAATTTTGTTGCTTCTTCTGTACTATCATGCATCATAATCCTTTTCCTTATTTCTACGCAATTGATCTTTTTAGTAAGAAATATTTCTCTGCAATTGTCAGCTTTCTTTTCTGTCTATTTGTGGTTACCTAGAAACTACGCCAGAGTCCTGTCGTCCTGTATAATATTACAGCTTTTGTATCATCGAGTCTTGATACCTAGCTCAAGAAAATACCCTGCGTATGTACCTGGCCCAATGGGTCATCATGTCTTCTCCTTCCTCCTATATAAACAGAAGTCAGAGCCAAAGAATTAACTTCACTTCTCACTTGACACTCATCTGTGGGCAGGAACATCATATGCAGCCAGCATTCCTTTGAAAGAGAGTAATTCAAGGGACTCTGATACTTAATAGGATGGAAGAGATCAAACTCAAAACACTTGGAAGCTTAAGCACAAAAGGATGGGAGCTGTGAAGTGCCCAGGAAAACGTGTTCTTCCTACAGGGAACAGATACCTTATCGATCCCCCTGATATGCTATCCATGTAAATATGTAAACTAAGCATCATCAGACTTCCTAACTGTTCTGAAAAATGAAATACTTGCCTTGTGGTTCATTAAATACTTTCATTAAATACTTGCAACTAGTTTGATTTTGTTTAATACCAAAGTACAAAACACATCTGCACACTGGATTCCCCTGTTTCTGCTGGACTACGACCTCTGGATTAATCAAATTCTTGGACTTTAACCTGGAGTTAGATTCTACTGTGTAAAATCCAACTAGTTTATAAGTTTTGAGGCTATAATCTGGTTAACACCTCTCTCAGAAGATATCAGAAAAATCCATGCTGGCTGAAGACAATGGGGGCAGCATCACTTCTTGTCTATCTCCCTGCCCTGTGCCTAAAGAATAATCCCCAAATTTTGGCTTGAAAAATGTTCAAGAGTCAAATCTTGCTTCTCTGGTAAATTCTCTGCTCGACATGGCACAATGACATTTCAACTGGATGCTAAGCAGAAGTCAAATTGTCTAAAATCTGTAATCAAAGGAATCTTACAGGATAACAGTCCCCGTACTGACCCAGCAAGATGCAGCTTTGAGATATTCAGCACCATTCACACATGCTATGTCAGCAGAGGCACAAGAGACCCGCATTTGACTTAATGGTTCTCGTGATGGCTGGTGGCAAAATGCCCTGAGCAGCATGTCATCTTTCTGGGAATAAAGTTTCTCTATATTCTATATCAGGCGATTGATTAATTTCATCAGGACTCTTCCTGGACTCACTCATGGCAGTAGTCCTGCAGGGATACATATCAGCATTTTCATAATAAACTCATACATACCCCGGTGGGAGTATATACTTCTATAACTAAGACTGAAATACACCTTTGAGCACAAAGGGGGAATTGATAGTTAAATCCAGATTTAACTAGAAAATAAACTTTCTTTAAAAATCTTTAAAAAAAAATAAACTTTATGGTTACTCACTTAAGATAAGACTTTCTTAAAACTGCCAAACACGGAGATATGGTGATAACTCCTCTGAGACGATGAATTGGAGGAGTCGCTGGGAGAGGATTTGGGGTGCCTCATCATCACTGAGACTTGCTTTCCCGTCTCACAGGGAGACTGAAAGCTACTGTTCCCCCAGCCCGTCATGATTCATGCCTTGCAAATGCTGCGACTGACATTAGTCGCATGCCATTCAGCCCCACATTCTAATCTTCTTCCAGAAAGACCCAGCACACACAGTAAGCTCCCTTTAGTCATCTCACTTTTGTGTGTAACTTTTCAGGTTACAGATCCGTTCCTTTCACCTGCTGTCTAAAAGCAACTGTATATGATGAGGTCTATCTATTATTATAAAATCTCTCTCACTTCAACTTTAAAAAATAGGTCCAGACATGGTGAGGCATGCCTTTAATCTCAGCACTCAAGAGGGAAAGGCAGGTGGGGTTTCCATGCCAGCATGATCTGCAGAGTTCCAGGCCAGCCAGGGTTACACAGAGAAACTCTGTATTGGAATACAAAAGCAAGCAAAACAAACAAAAAGTCTTCATGATAATACATAATCATCCTTCGTTTATCCTTAAAAGCTCAGGAAGATCCTTCAGCTCTCTTAGCTTTTCAGATGAAGGTACGACCATAGGTGATAGAGCAGAGAACTGAAAAGGGAAAGCCATATTTCATCTTGTTCTTATCCAATGGATAATACATGAACACATCGCCTCAACTGACCAAGCCTCAGTTTACTGAGCCACAGAATGGAGAAAAAAAAATGCTGGTCCTCCCAAGCTCACAGAGCAGTTACAATTTAAAAAAAAAAAAAAAAAAAAAAATCAATGTATGGATGAGTATGTCGACTGGCTTTACAGCCTAAAAATTTCTCCTCTGTTAACCTCATCAGCCTTGCAAAGGAAAGAAAAGTGAAGAAATTCCACATACAAAACCATGAGCCTGAATCAACATATAATATGGCCAGAAAACCAGCTTCCAAACAGGAGCAATCAATATCTGGAAAGGCATGGGTTTCTTCATGGAACCAGAAATGCACTTTTTGGTCTTACCTGGGTAAGCAGTGGTAGGTCCTCAAGGATCTTCTTTTTCTTCCCAGACAAGGGGAACCAGACCACAAACAGTGGTTAGTACAGGTGTAGCTGGCTCAGAGGAAGCCAAACCAGGAGTGTGGCTGGGAGCTGTCACCCCACTGATACAGAGCTGCCCTTATAGAGTTGAGCAGAGAGCTAAATGCTCATTCTCAAAGGAGCAAAATCAGAGTAAGGATGTTTACAGGGTGGAACTTGGGTTTCAGAGGCAAGGAACTAGGTTTGTGGGTGGAGTCTTTCTGGTTCTGCAACAACACACCTAGCTCCTCTCTCTCAAGAAAGTCTGTAGTTTTCTGCCAACTTCCTCTCTGATTGAAACCTGACTGAGGTGAGAAGGAGGAGCTCTGCTCTTCTGTGTGCTCTGAATACTTAAGCCAAACTTGACTCAAGCCCATGATGAATATTAGTTACCAAATAATCCACTGACTATCTATAAGAGCCCTATGACTTCTGTATCAGAAGTACAAGACCCAAGCGGCAGTCTGTCTCTGTGAAAATGCACACATGTACACACAGAATCTCTCATCAGTCTTCCCATCAACGTGTCACACAAGGTGTGTCTGTCAACAGTGACAGCAATAGCTACTCTCCCATTCGCTTCCCACAATGCCCAGCAGGTAGTAAGAAACCACACTACATGTTGAATGAATGGCTAACAAATGACATCTGTCTACTGAGCCTTGATTTCTCATTTAATCAATTCTCAGATAAATTTTTACCTTTCTGAGATTCTGTTGCTCATGTTTGTCTTCTGGCTTTTTAAACCAATCACTTCCTTCAGAGATGGAGACAGCCTTTGAAAGACGTCATGAGTGCAGGACAATCCTCCACAGTGCAGGAATGCTAAAATATGAGATAGAAATATATTGAACCTGTATTGACCCCTAAGTATAAAACAAAGTGTGAATGGCATGAGGAAGTGAATTGCTGGAGAAAGAACAGAGAACAAAATGCTATATTAGGATTGAATCTCAATTTCCATCCGGAATCTTCTATTCTTTTCATCAGACTGATAAAGTTATATTCTCTTTATCCGATGTCTGGACAAGCTGAGCCATAACGAGAAAGGAGTCTGATTGGGTTCCACTCTTTTTAAGAGAAATAATAACAAACATTTACCCCCCTGCCAAAGCAGTTTATACATAGTTCCAATACTAGAGTCTTGAAGAGATTTATTAGTAAAACAGACAATATCCATTCATCTATGGCTTTCTGGGCCACAATGAGTAATCTTTTTCCTCCCTTTGCCATGTCAAGGACATACTCAAAGCATTCATTCACTCAACAAGCAGTGAACTGAACAACTAACTTGGCCAACCACAGTTCCCTCAGTAGACAAGGTGTGGAAAAAAGCTGACAGAGCCTTAACTTGACACAAGAAGTATTTGAGCAGTCTGACATTGTCCCATGGAGAAAAGTCTCAGAACAGAACTATGGTCATCTGAAGAAGGAAGATACTGGTTGAAGGAGGCTTTGAAAAAGAGAGGGTCAGCCTTGGACCTGAGTGGTTGAGGAAGGCTAGGATTTCAACAATTGCAGATGACAGAGTTAGACATAAATGACTTCTGTGTGATGCACCGAGCCACATTAAGTGACTTATGCTCTTCCCTGTAAACAATCCCCAGAAAGTATTCCTCAGAATAACTACCTAGATCACATGACAGAACTGCAGGCCAAATAAAGAGGAATTACAATACAAATACGACCCTCAGTCGGACTGGGCAAATAGTCAGACTGGACAAAGCAGAGAAATATTGGGTGCCATCCTAGCCTCTTAAGAGCAGGAGCAGAGGAACTATTGCTATTTCAACTACTTACATTAAAGGGCAAGCATCTGTGAAAAGCAGTTGCTTGTCACTGGGCTTCCAGTGGCCACTGGGTGCCTCTCAGCTTGGGCTAAGGTCCTGTTACACTCCAACTGTCAGTAGCTGGAGTAGCAAACATTGCATTCCCTAGAGGAATACAACAATAGAAAAACAGCAAGCCAGAAACCAGACCCTGTTCCCATGCCTGCCAGTCACTGACATGAGTAGAAGGGCTCTAGTCCCCTCCATGCCTCATTTGCTTCTTTTTTATAGAGTGGGAGTCCCACCCTCAGCTGTTGAGAGAGGAAATGAGAACATGGGGCAATAAGAGCTCTGTAAATCAGTCATTGACATCAATAGGGAGTACTCTCAGTACTGTAAGTTTTTACTGAACGCGTAACTACACCTGAAGAAAAGACTAGAGACTGTACACAGGCCCCCACTAAGAAGCAGAGCCACAGCACACATGTGCAGGACAAGCATTTAAGTCTTTCCTTTGGAAGTTGGGGTTGGCCTCATCCATGCTTGACAAAAGCTCATTGAGCTAAGTTCACAGTCCAAGGCAAGCATCAAGAGAGTATTTCTCTTGATATCTAACATCTCCCTTCTGTGATCACTCTAGCAAGTTACCCTCCTCCCCACGGCCCTTCATTCCTAGAGTCCATAAGAAGGAGTGTAAATGGACATTTACTTGGGTCAGGAATCTCTAGTTGATTACAGTTTCCCTTCTACCATTTTCTGGAAGGGAACAAAGTGGATGATCACACAGCCAGTCTTCTCTCTGGTGAGCAGGGCTGTTTTCTTACCTGCCCCAGGACGAGAGGATTCTGAGCAAGTATGATCCAGAGCCTCCTCTTTCCAGGACTCCCCCACAAAAGGGACCATTCAGAGGATTTCTGCATAGACATATATCACCAGGGGTCTAGACCCTGAGCAGGAGTCTCACATCCTGGTCCCCCAGCCTGTCTCTCTTTGCAACAGTCTCTGAGAGAGCAGAGCATGGTGATACTTCTTTAAAAGTAGGGACCATGACCTAATCATTCTTTTTGATCTGAGCACAGTACATGCTAACTGGAGGTACTCAGAAGATGGAAAGGTAGATGAATAAGTACACAAACACTTGAAAGTTCTGTTTGCCTTCAGCGCTTTAAGAGGCTTTGCCACTAGAGGTAACAAGCGACCAGGGAGAATCAAGAAGTCCACCTTGGACTTTGACAAGAGACTGAATTCTGACCAAAGCATCACTTTCCCTCTCTGTTAACTCTGGACAAGCTGTCCTTTACCAGATGATCTCGAGCCCAGTCGGAACGATGAGTATTTCACTTGAAAATGTCTGAGTCTTTCAGGTTCGTTCTGCTGTCCTGACTTCTGTCCTACCTGCTGCATGCTGTCAGGTAGGACTCAGGATTGCCTGGGTTTGCTAAACTGTTTTGTCTTCTCGGGTCAGTTATCACTCACCTCAGCACCCTTCCCCTGCCTAGGTCTTATTCAAAATTTCCCATTTCACTCCCAATGTAAGAGAATGATTTCACTTGTTACCAGGATTCATAGAGGACCAGAGAAAGCCCAGTTTGGAAGCAAGGACCTCAGATTCAAAAAAGAGACTCAGCTCCAATATCTTGGACTCTTTTTCTCCTATGTGAAATCAGGTCTACTTCAGCATCCATGGAACCTAAGCATAGGATCTTGAGATTCGCTGGGTACCAGGCTGCAGCAAGACTTGTACCCTTTTCCTATTTAGTGTACATGAGAAGGACAGTCAGCTCTAATTCTGGTTTAAGGAATGGTTGAGTATAACTTAGCCAAAGAGGTGGATCCTCACTGTCAACCCCAAGTTCTCCGCTGGCTTTGCCCTGCTATGCCCATCCTGTCATTTTAGTCATTTTTCTCAGTGTGAGCACCATGTTTTCACTCTGTGGTGCCTTGCAAGGCCTACTCTTGTACTTTTATCCCCCCAAAGTACTATAGAACTCTGAAGCACTAAGACAACAGTGCCACAGCCACCCCTGCCAGTAATGAGAAGGGCTCCCCAAGACAGAGCCTTGACTGAATGCTTTTCCTTCCAAATACAAACCCCAGGCAAAGGCAGATGCAGAACTTGTGCCACAGGCCCTGCTTCTGTGAACCCTTCCTCTCTGGATAGATGGGGTCTGACTCATGTCCAGGGTGGGGCTCATCATTCCTGCTAAGCACCCAGGCTGCTCCTTGCCCATGGGACTCAGGAGGAAATGGGGGTGACCTGGAATAAATGCCACCATTCAACATCACCAGATGTTGGTGGCAACAGAAAGTAGACCTTAGACAGCCCACATGGGTGTTGCCTTTATCAGCTAAAACACCACCCATTCCACATTAGAGATTGCACACCACCCACTCCACACTAGAGACTGTACGGATGCAAGTTCCCACACTGAGCATTCCGGTTCCCATGCTCCTCCCATCATGAATTCTCTTGAATGACTTCCCCCTTATGAATTGTTGCTATCCCCATGGAGAAAACTTACCCCCCTGCCACGCAGACATCATAATTCTATGGCCAGTGAGGTGAGTAGAGAAACTAATGTTCCATATATAGAGAAAAAAAAAACCTGAAAATAACTCAGATATTTTACAACTGCAGTGCAATCAAATGATTACCACTGGTTCGTTTCACCTATGAAAGGTTCTGATATGACTAAGTCATTTTACATGTCGTGACAAGGAAGACGCCAAAGAAAGAAGGTGAACAGATTCTGAAAATGTAAATAAGAGTGCATGGTGAATCACAATGCGTACAAGATCAGCCTCTGACACAGAGGCTTTACAGTATAAAGGGCATCAGTCAGGGTTCTATATCTGTGTATAGGACACAGAACAGCTGCCTGAACCACCAACTCCTGGGATATACTCTGGCAGGTGGGCCCATGTCAAGATTCCACCTTGGTTGTTTTCTTTCATTTCTTCAAAATGAGGTTTAGTTGTATTTAGAATGAGAACTTCTTAAAAATATTCTTTCAACAATTTTTATCTCTGTGTGTGTGTGTGTGTGTGTGTGTACATATGCTGTACATATGCACATGCAGCCAAAAGACAACTTCTATGGAGTCAGTAGAACTCTCCTTCCACCCTTTATGTGAGTTCTGGGGGATCGAACTCAGGTGGCCAGGCTTTCGCAGCAACAAGGGTCTTTACCCTCTAGGCCATTTTGTTAGCCCGAGGTGAGGACTTTTTTTTTTTTTTGAGTTGGCATTCTGTGCTTCATCATGTTCAAGTATTATCACTAGGACTAATTTTCAGGCAGTATTAAACTCTGGCAAAATAATGGAAGCAACAAAGCAAGTCAATCAGGGGAGTTGACTTCTACCCATGGGATTGACCTTGGAGGAAGCTGCTGTGTAACTTGTCAGATGCCAATGAAAGAGAGGGCTTCTGCTCTGAGGTAACTTAGGGGTGGAGGAGTGACGGGAGGACCAGGAGTGACGGGAGGACCAGGAGTGAAACAACCCCATGGCAAGGAGACAGCAGAGACACCCATGTGTCCAGAACACTGGCATCATTCGGGGTATAGATTGGGCTATTCCAAGGCACCAGTGACTCCTCTCATTTATCTGCACCTTGCTCCTCATTAGTTAGTGAAGAGTTTCTCGGGCAGCCCTGAACTTTCAACTGTCTCCATTCATCCTTGAGCTGGACATCTGTACTTCCAGATTCCCAACTTAGTTTACATAAAAGAGGTACTTGCAGTAGAGGTAGAGTTACACCAGTAATTGTATAAACGTCTACACAATAACAAGCCTGCAGCTGTTGTGAGGGAAGGAGTCTGCTGGACTCCAGCCCCGCTCCCGAGGAGGCACTGCCACTGGGGACCCATGGGCTACGAGGGACAAGCTGGAGCTCCTTAGAGTTTGCTTAAAGCAAGTTTGGGACCCCAGGTGACTTGGGAGCTGCGGAGGGAACCTGCCACACAACATTTCATTCCGTTTTCAGAGGGTGTCAACACCCTCCTTCCCACACCTGCTGTTCCCAAATATCACAACCTGATTTTTTCCTCCAACCTCCTGTCTTGATGATGGTGATTAAATATGCATGGAGTGCTGTGATGCCAACATACTTTGTGAAATTTCAGATACCTTTTTTTAAACAGAAGCTTTTTTTTTTTTTTTTAATTCTTCTTTTAGTTGATCTCAATTTTTAAGAGAGGTAAAACGAATGACAAATGAATGACAAATGCCAGTGACTGGGAAAATGGAAACTAACTGGAAAAGACAACACTCTCAGTCTTCAAAATTGCATTCCACACTAAAAGTGTCTCACTTTAAGATAAAGGGTTAAAAGCAAAACAAACACCCCAAGAATTTAGAAAACAGAGACATGAAGGAGCAATTGGTCACATTGGAAAATAATGACTTATTTTACCATGGCGCATGGTATCCAACTCTGTAAAAAATGAGTAAATTTGTGTAAGAATATATTATTATTTATTTATTAAGAAAAGATCATTAGCATTGGATATGTGTGTATGTGTGTGTGTGTGTGTGTGTGTGTGTGTGTGTATCTTTTTCAGATTGCAGAACATTCAAAAATCTTACACATTTGCTTCAGATGGATCTTACTGGGGTTCTATCAGGGTGCTATGAGCTGAGGTCAGCAGAGTCCAAGAGAGCAATACTAAAAGGGGTCCACCCCAACTCATCAGAGCCATGCTTCCTCTGCTTGGGTATACAGAAAAGCACACAAAATATCCAAGTGTAAGAAGTTATGGTAAGGCCCCAGTTACACACACAGAAATCTGGTTCCTTGACTCTAGGTTTTGGGAAACTATATTAGAAACATGTCTGTCTCAAAGTCATAAACTGCATTTAACTCTAGTAGAGTATTTTCATTATCCACTGCCCATTGTTTTCCCATGGAGTTTATCATTTTGTTAAATTGGATCGGCTGACTACAAAACAATCAGGTTGATGGTGAGCTACAAATATATTTTCCCCTTGAACAAGCCTGACATTCTCAGAGCTCCAGACACACTGAATAGCACCAGTGTTCAACACAGCTCCATCTTGAATTGGAACAAGAAAAACCTAAGCTACCATACACAAAAAGGAAGTTTAAAATATCAACATAAGCAAGGTGTTATCCATCTGAATCGACGTCTCAGTGGGGAGTTACCCAAAGGGGAAAAACTAAGAATCTTTCATTGAATCCGCCTGTGTACTAAGAACCCTCTGTAATATCAATTACTTTCCTATGTTTATTTCCAATTATTTAAAACATATTTACATAGATTTTATTATGTGTCAGTGACTATTCTAAACACCTTACAAATACTTATTGTTCAATCACTGCAACAACCTTGTAAAGAATATACTATATAATAATGTCCTGTTATTTCACGACTCGAAGAGAGATTTCAGTTATCACTCCAAATTTATCTTTTTCTATGATGTGTTCACAGCATCCTGGATTACTCTGATTTCAAGTTAAATACACATGTTTTCCACTTCTATGTCCCCTTCCTTACTGCCCTATGGGCCTGGAATTTCTCTTGCTCTCTCTCTCTCTCTCTCTCTCTTCCTCCCCCCCAGCCCCCAACAGGCCATCAGAGACCTAGACAAATTCCTCTTCTGCCTGCTGAGGGCTCAGATGTAAGCCTCACCTCTTTCTATCTGGGAGTAGCTTCCTCTGTCTTTGTTGTCATGTTGCTTACCTTCCTATTCACAGAAGTTCTCGGTGTTTCCTTGTTGCAAATCAAACTGAGTACAAATGTATCATCTTGCCATTAAAGACTCTTCATTATAATACCACACCCTTATTTCCCATAATTTCCCTTAGCCCAGGGGTCCTTACCCTTCCTAATGCTGTGACCCTTCAACACAGTTCCTCATACTGTGGTGACCCACAATCATAAAATTTTCATTACTACTTCATATCTGTAGTTTTGCTATTGTTATGAATTGTAATGTAAATATCTGGTATGCAGGTGGTCTTAGGTGACCCCTGTGAAAGGGTCATTTGACCCCCATCAGTTGAGAACTACTGGTTTCATATCATATATTCCAGTCAAACTAAACTGCCCCCATTTGCCAAATATGTCTCATAAGCATCTACACCCATGGCTTTTCTTGGCAGTTTTCCTCTTCCTGTGGCCTCTCCTCAAAGTCATCTCCACTTAGAGAAGGTTCATATAGTCCCCAAATTCTATGACTATGTTACTTTTCCTGCGAAGCTTTTTCAAGTTTTTCTGTCTCTCACCATTCACTCTTCTTGCCTTCACCTGGACCCTCCAGACCCCACTGTCTTCTTAGAACACACATAACATCTGTTTCACATATCTAGATTATGTAATTCTCTGACCAAAGTGAGACTTCTCTCTGAGGACTGTAATACTAGCCATCATCCTTGGCATGAAAAATGGAGTAGAGAAAAGATAAACACATGAATAAAAACAGGGCATTTCCCTGGTTCCTGAGGGATGCTCTGGTGCTTATGGGATATCTGGGAGCCTGCAGGGGGCCCTGGTAACTGCAGGATGCCATGGTGCCTGCCGGTTTGGGCAGTGAAGCCCAGCTTCACATCCAACTTCATCATACTTTAATCACAGGCTAATATAGTCCAAGTGAATGTCCATGATCAGAGCAGCCTGCTGCCTCAAAAAAAAAAAAAAAAAAAAAAAAAAAAACCCACGGTGATGCCAGTGATCCATGCTTCTTCCACACAAGATGGAGATAATTTTCTTTTGTTTTGTTTGTTGGTTGCTGGTTTGTTTGAGGGCACAGGAGTGGGAGAGTGTGCCAGGGAGGAATAGGAAGAGGATGTTATCAAAAGACATTGTATGAAACTCAAGTTATTAATAAAAGGATTATATACATATATTATATATGTATACATATATTGTAAACATATACATATTATATATATATACATATCATATACATATTACATACATATTATATATATACATATTGTATACATATACATATACTCATTCTTGTTGCCTTTATAGTCTACTTCCAGAATTTGAAACACAAAGAATTAAAGGTGTTTCTAAGCCTGATTGTTAAGGTGTTGCAAACATTCCCCAAGTCTTCTGTGGTGACAGCTTGGTCCCCAGACAATGGCGCTGTGACCAGTGACTGGATTATGACTGAGTTCCCAGCTGGGTGGCCTATTAGAAAGTGAGGACTTGTTGAAGGAACTCAGTCACCGGGGTGTGACTTCAAGTGGGCTTTGTCCTCCGCCTTCTCCTTCTCTGCTTCTCAAACGGAGCTGCTTTGTCCTTCTGTGCCCTTCACCCATGTTATAGACCATGGCCCAGGAACGGGGCGAGAAGCAAAACCAACAACTCAAACCATTCCTCCTTTAATATGCCCTTCTCAGGTAGTTTGTCATCGTGACAAAAAGGAGAGTCAGGCACTAATAGAAAGGATTTGACAGTTTTCACCATAAAGAAAGAAGGTAGATTTATTTTCCCTGACATTTCACAATGGGTGCATCTCAAAACATCACAGGATGCCTTTCCAGAAATGTGTTTTTTAAGTATCCAGTTAAAATAACTTTAAATTTAAGAAACAATAGTTTCATTGCTGCTCCTTACTCACCTGTGGTATACTAGTCACTGAACAGATACTCTTATTATACCAAATTCCTCCCCACTGTCCCATGAGATAGCTGCCACTAATCTTAGTACAGGGACAAATGAAGTTCCATTAACATGATGTGAAAATCGAGAACACAGTTTCACCTCAGCGAGGCAAGGGTAATCCCTCTCTTACCTTCTAGCCACAGTGACGTATTGAACTATTTCTTACAGCCACCCTTCAAACAAAAAATTGCTAGTTTTAATATGAAGAGTATGGTGAGAATGTTCCTTTTGGTGAGCTAAAGTCCCTTCCCCTGGAGAGGAAAGTGCCTGGACAAGGTCAAGGGGGAGCTCATGGCAGCCCAGCACCCACACTCCCTCTGAGCTTTTTGTCTTTCCCTGGGGTTCCTTTATTTTGATTCCTGTTGCCACCACCAAGCCCAGTGCCTCTCTCTTGGGTTGCAGAGGCAGAAGGATGACAAATACTTTCCCTTTTTTCTCCTCAGCTCAAGGCAAACAATTTTTTCTCCTGATTTTCCTTGGCAGGATTGAGACAAACTGATGCATTTGAAGTAAAACTTACCCCAAACTGATGAATATCCAAATGAAAATAAAGTAAAAACAGCCCCTAATAAGTAACTGACTGGACTGTGGGGTGTATATGTGTTTTGTATGTAAATATCCACATGCCCACGTGGGATCATTTCCCTCCTACAAAGAAGAAGTTAGCAAACTCTCAGATTGACTAGGACCCTTTCACTCATGTTTACCTTCCCCAAAGTTTCAATGCAAATTTGCCAAGAGGTGCTACATCCTGTTTTTAAGCCTCAATGATGAGTGCTCCATAAGCTCACTCCTTTCAGCACTAGCTGTTGCCTCTCCAAGCAGCCATCCACCTTTGTGTCACTGTGTGACAGCACTCCTTTGGAATTCACTGTTAGAACTCACCATGATATTAATCCTGAGTACTGATGTGTGAGAAAGCTGTCCTCCTCCACGTCACTGATTGCTCTTAGAGACTGACAACGGGGGATCTTTGTGGCTCATCAAGTCTTTACAGAACCACTGCCTCTACATACCATCTACTGTGTGAGGCTTTGCCCAAGGCTGTGAGTATAAGCCTGCAACAGCTAAACAAACCAGCCTGAGATGTCCCACCCGACATTGCACCAGTAGGACCAAGATCAGCATTTCAGATCATCACCCCCCATCAGCCATGGAATGAGATCATTACTGCCTGGGACTCAAGGTTGACCTCAGGTTGCTGGCACACCACCACTGGGATACGTCAGCTCATTGTCCCTACATTAGGACACAGCTAGTAAGAGCTTTCCTATCTTTCATTTCTATTGAGCTCTCGAGTCTGAGATCATTACAGCCGGGTTATGATTATGTATTTCCCTCTTCCCAGTCTACTCCTTCCGACTCATCCTCCATGTTGTCTTCATCCTCCTGCCACCTTCCCCTCCCATTCGCTTTACCGAAGACACCAACCACCTCCATTTCTCCCATCACTTGGTAAATATTCCATCTTCCCAAGACCCTTCCTTGTAAAACTCATAATTCCCAGAATTGGCTCTGCCTCTGTATATCTCTATCTCAGAAGCTGGCAAGAAAATTCATCTTTTTTTAGGTACATAGCTCAGATTAATTACCATTTTGAACATTTTATAAAATATACTATAGCACTGAAACAAAAAAAAGTAATCACCAAATGGCACGGACCCAGGGCAGTGGGGTATAAATGTGGTAGGGAAGAGCACATTTTTATCACTATGGGAGTGACTGCCAGCTACTCAGAGATTTCTGGAGACAATAAACTTTACTACCTCAACAGCTTTCACAATTCCTCTGAGGAAGAAAATTGCTATTGTCTGAGACAAAAAGACAAAGGTACCTTGGTAAGTTCCTGGGAGAAGAACTTTGCTTTTAAGGGCAGCTCCCATGAAGCTGGAAAAACATTAGCAGTGAAATGAGGATCATTTAGCTTGATCTCCAGAAAGGCAAACACGAAGGGAAGACACAAGGGCTATGAAGTGAAGAGAAGGAGGCAGGGCTGACAAAACAGAGACAAGCTAGGTGAGACGGCTGAGAGCGAGGAGATGTTGTGGTCAGGCAAAACTGAGTACCTTCCAAGGATAGCGCCTGCTCTTCCTAGGAACATTATTATAATGTATCCCATTCCTCCAAAGAGAACAACAAAGAAGCCATATTTATTGGACTACCTGGGGTCTGCAGGCAAAGCAGTTCAAAGGCCTAGAGGTAATGATGGTCACTATTTACTATATGAGATGCTCCCAAGAGCCCCCCGATGGTGTTAATAAATGACTATGATGTTGATATTCTACAGTTCTCTGTTGATAAAAAACATACTGGCCAAAGCCATCATTTTATCAGTATGGTCCTTTGAGAGTCCAAAGAAAGATGTAACATCTATAATGTGTCCCAGAACATGGATGGTGCACTTCTCACCCACTTGCTCACTTATTTGAGACTTATTAGCCTCTAAAATACTCATCCCATAATACTCAAAACAAGTAATTCAATCTGCATGCTGCCAGATGCATCGTGTGCACCACATTCAGTCAGAGAGGAGCAGAAGTGGCAGACCGAGAACTCCTGTCACACAAGCCCTGCAGGTTCCAGACCCTGATTAATCAGGGCTCATGGGGGGCAGGCACTTCAAAGCTGGCTTGCCATCCATTGGGAATGCAACAGCACAGAGCTTTGTTTGTTTTTTATTTTCATGGAGACTTCCTCCCAGAAGGTCAAGGATGCTTGCCTTGCTCCTCACAAACTAATCTCCTCCTTTCTTGCTTTGCTTCTTTGACTTGTCTTTTGCGAAAAAGCATCATTAGGAGAAACAGAACAGAAGGTGGCCAGAACCTGGTCCCTGTGTCCACCTCCCAGAGCTCCTCATCACAGCAGGGCCCCTCACTGTGCCTGACATTCCATGCTCAGTCTTGAAAAGATGCATGCCATCTGTCCTGGACCCCCTTGAAAGGAGTCTGTCCTCACTGCTCAGTCCCGTAGACATGTGAGTCATGGCCAGCTGGAAAAGAAGCAGGGTTGCCAACTGCAGCCTGGATAATGGCAAACCTATGGTCAGAATAAAGCCTGATAAGATGTCAGGAGAAAGAAAACAGAAATAGGTCAGTGCCAGCTCCCTGGGACCAGAGGCAGACAGCACCGAGACACTGGAAGGCTGAGTACTCAGCCAAACCTCTGATAGACACGCAACAGACAATGACAAAACCCAAACACACTTTGGCTGCATCATCCTTGATGTACATTGGGGATGCTGAGCTTAAAAACAGCATGGAATCATGGGAGTAGTGGAGTTAGGGTCGTGGGATACTCCAGCCCCTTCCACCACACTGGAGTGACATGTTACTCACCAAGGATAAACTTAAGAGAAGTGCGTAGGCGATGGTCTCAGGAAATCTGTCCTGCAGTCTAAAGATTTCATTAGCAGAGCAGCCATGGCCTCCAGTCAATGCAGTTTACCTCAAAATAACTCTTATGGCCCAGGTGTTTTCCCATCTCTGCCACAAGATAATGCACATGTCTAATCTCATCTAATTCTGTGCTTCCTGCAGCCATCAGAGGAAGGACTGACAGACAGAAGCTGCATGGGGATTGTCAGTGGTGGTATTAAATCAGAGCAGGGTAGTGGTTATAATGAAACCCATCTAGCCACCACTTTGGGAGGCTGCCCCACGAACACTGTTCCAGATCAACCCTTGCCATATTCTGAATGGAAAGGACCTAGCTGGATGGACTTGGACAGTGTCATTTAGAATAGGCTTTCTCCACGGCAGTGGAGGACATCCATCCTTCCAAGTGCTCCCTCATAGACTTGCATCATTACCTCTGACTCCTTCTCACATCCACAGTTATTGGTGAACACAGTTTGCTCTACTCCATAAGATGGCGTGGATCTGGGTCTTTTCACTGCTATAACAAATCACAACAAAGGTAATAGATCAAAACAACACCACTTTTTTTCTTATGACTCTGAAGATCAGTCCTCTGCAGGGCTGCATTCCTGGGAGACCTGCGAAACCATTTCTTTGATTTTTCTAGCTTCTAGAAGTCAACTTCTTTTCTTGGCTTGTAGTCCATTCACCATCAGAGCTAAGAGTATAGGATCTCAATGGCTTCTCCAGTCTTTACTTTCCCTATCATTCCCGAGTGAAAAGAAAATTGTATATATTTAAGAGGTACAGTGTGATATTTGAGTATAGGTATTCCCTGTGTAATAATTACCACAATCAAGCTAAGGAAATGTACATTCCTTCACTCCTAGACATTTTTGTGAATGAAGAACATTCAAAACCCACTTCCCCCCCAAATTTCAAATATTTGCTTTAGCTAAGTCATTGTGATGGATATTAACTTGTACTCTCATCACAGATAGAATTTTGTACACTGTTGGCAGCTTTTCATTTCTCTCCTGCCAAACCCTTGTTAACTAAATTCTGCTGTTTTCTTTCTTTCTCTTTTTTTTGGAGTTGGGGGGATGGGTTCAATGATTTTAGATTACACATCAGACCACAGCCATGCAGTACGGTCTTTCAGTACCAGTATCTAATGTGTCTCTTAGTAAAATGTCCCCCAGGCTTAACCACAGTACTTTGAATAACAAGATTTCTTGTGTTTTTAAGATTCAATAACATTCCTCTTTCTGTCTCTGAGTATCTGTCTCTCTGTGTGTTTCTCTGTCTCTCTCTCCCTCCCTACGTCTCTCTTTATCACCCCTTACTCTCATCCTCCTCTCTCTCTCCGTTACCTATTCACCCACTTATGATCACTTAGGTTGACTTCTCATCCTGCCCACTATAAATCATTACCTTTTCATTCTAACTCTAATGTTCCCCTCTCACGATCCCCTTAAGACCACATTATGTCCACCACAGCCCAGAATAATCTCCTCAACTCAAGATCTTTAATTGTATCTACAAAGTCTTGCTTACCTTATAGTTTCTGGGTGTCAGGACATGGACATGTTTGGGGGCAATTATTCAGCCTACTGCACAGTCACGTTCTTGCTGTTTCTGAATCATTCCCACAGACACTACCCTATCCCTAGCCTCATCACCACTCACCGTGTTCAACATAGTAGCCTCTCACCCAGAGTCCCTGTCTTCCCACCCCACCCTTACAAATATAAGTCTGATCTTGTCAGTGTTCTACTCAGAGCGTTTGAGCTCTGAAGTGCCAGTGATTCAGCATCCCTCCTTACATCCTCTGGCTGTTCTCTCCCATGATCCTCTACCTCCACTACATTGGTTTCCCTCCTCTCCATGTTCTTGAACATACCAGGTGAGCTGGTGCCTCAGGAAGCCTGGGCTTCTGCTTCCTCTCCCTCGCACTCTGCCTCCACATTACCCGTTCCCTTCTTACTACTTCCTCTCCTGAGTACCCCACCCCCACACCACCCATTTTCTTTCCTCTTCATTTAGTTATTCTGATGTCACTGTCATAACAAGACTGACTTTAACCATTCAAATTAAAACTGCTCTTCTCCACAATGCACATATCGCCCTGTACTCTTTCCACGGTACTGTCTGCTAGTATCCCCGTTACCCTCTGATACATCACAGGTTTGAGTCGTCTCTCATTCTCTGCCTCACTCTCCCATCCCACAGTACACAAAAATGTGTATTGTACAAGGGCAGGGCCTAGCTTGCTCCTTATTGATTTCCCACACCTAGAAGCACCTAGAACTAATCAAGGAGGAATTTCTACCTATTTTGCAAGGTTTTCAGGTATTCTGGCCATGGGTGAGAGTTTTCTGGTGAGCTCCCAGTCCTTTGACTTATTTCTGAGGATGTGGTCATGGTAAAAGGGATTGGAGATGTGCAGTGCCTTCCCAACATTTAGAAGAAAAGAGCCACTTTATCTCCACTCCCAGCATATAACTGATGGACATGTGAACTAGATTTGGCTAATCAGGTGCCTCTGCCTAGATGGCTATATATGAAGAGAATTACAGAAATGTGGCTATGGTAATGCCCAGTGGCATCCAGATATGATTTATATATCCCAATCGATTATAGATGGGCACACCCCACTGTGCTGAGTCCTCTACAGTCTTGACCTCTGAGCTTCCCTTGGATTCTGCCCACGATTCACATCTGCTCCTGCCTTCTCTCTAATAAGTTAGTCTCTATACTTCCCAATACACTCCTCTTATCACGTAGACTAGTCAGAGTCTCTGCTGCTTGCAGCTGAGATTCCCATGAACACGTAGAGGATGTCATACAGTGGGTGCTAGTGGTGTTCCACACAGACCCCATCTGCCAGCTGGATGTCCATTTCCCACAGCTACAGTTTATATACTCAGGTGTAGTGGAATCACCTTGGGCTGATGGGGCCAGGATTACCCAAGGCACAATGAGTTATAACACGCCTGACTTCATATACCCCAATGACTGGCAGACCCCGAGTTCAGAAGTGCAGACTACTTGCATCAGGTTGAGACAATGTCCAAAGTGACTGACTTCATGTGAGTCTCTCAGTATATTACATTCCCTCCATTCCCTCAGCCTGCTTTCTTTACTCCCAGGAGGCATCTGAGCATACCCTCCACACACAAAACTCCTTCTCAAGATCTGTTCTTAGGGAATCCAAAAAAAAAAAAAAAAAAACAGATTTTTGACTAATAATTAAAAAATTGGAAATAAAGTATTTATAAAAAAAATAACACTATCTGTGCCTGGCAAGTTGTAGTGTAGTTGTCATGAAGCTCAATGAGTGTTGATGGTTTCTGAACTTCCAGCAACCACAAACAGTATCTGAGATGATCCCCACACTGTCCATCTTGAACTGTGACTGCCAGAAAATAGTTTCTTTAAGAACAAAGTTTGTTCTCTATATGTTTTATGTTTCCTTGTATTTTTCTTCAAAGATACATGACATCATGTACATAAGGTAGCTATGGAAACAGCCTAGAAAAGCAACCCTACCTGTTCCTGGCTTATCACATTACCAGTGCAAACATCCCTGGTAGACAGTGTAACTCTCCCATTGTTACATCTGGTAAGGAAATGGCCAGTGTACGGCCTGCACTTGGAGACGAGAACGCCAGTCAGCTTAGCAATAGCCATGTTTAGAAGCTGCACAGATAAGAGTGTGTAAAGGTCTCTCGGAACCCTGAATTCAGTTCCTAGCACACATGCAAGGCTTCTCACAATGTGCTGCTACCCCAGATCCAGGCGTCTGCACACACCTGCACATGCACACATACACTCACACAGAGAGGCACAAAAATAATTTAAGATAAATTAAATCTTTAAAAAAGAAATAAATGACCATGTTAGTATGTGAAAAAAAAATGACTAAAGCAAAATACCTATGTACCAAGGATTTTCCAAGCAGGGTCCTCAGCAACTATGGCGTGACGTGAAGGGAAACTTGCCAATTAGGGGGCCATGGTAATCAACCACAACAATCAAATTACATCTCTCTAGACTTCTTAATGTAGAATAAATGATGCAGCTTGCTGACACAAAGAGGAAAGAATATTCTAAGAGAAGCAGAAGCTAACAGAGCAATTGAGTCACACTGAAGGAAAAAACACAAGAATAAGCGTTTGGCCCCTGACTGACTTAGGTGGGTAAAGACACCGCTGACCTGAGCCTGAACCCCAAAACCCATAAAAAGGTGGAGAAGAGGACCAATCCCACAGAGTTGTCCTCTGACCTCCACATGTGTGCCACGGCAGGCATGTGTGCCCACATATATCATACACACACAGATAACAAAATAACAACAACAATTTTACAAAGAGAATAGGAGCCTGTGCTCTAGCCCCTCCAGCCCCAAGAACAGACCACGTCAAGCACATCTGTTGGTGGCAGATTACACTCCCCTACTAGAGAAGTGTACAGAGAGACCTGATGAGTAAGGCTTATTTGGCTCCTGGTAAAGCCAAAGGGGCCTATTCCCACATATGTGTGTCCTACGAACAAATCCTCCGCTACTTAAGATCAACGGGTTTATCTATCTCACAACGAAAGTAGCTTGACACCATCAGAAACTGGAGACAAAGTTATATCTTATTCCAAAGCCCCTGAGGTCCAAAGGTTTAGCATATTTGGATTGGATTCTTATGTCTAAAACGTGTCTCTGATATACTTACTGCACAATCTTTGCTGCTGAAGTGAGAAGACTGTAGCTGGGATATCGGGCTCTGCCTCCCCGTTTGCTGGGCTTTCCCCATACTGGCTCATTCTTAGAACTCCAGTGTTCTGCGCCTACAAATCCTTTTGCTCTTTTGAATGTGTCAGTCTACTGAAGCTCCAAAGACACACAGCACGGAGTCCATGTATTTTAGAGGTGTGCTTAAATGTGAATTGTTCTCAAGAGCCTTCAGGGTATCATCAAAAGAGAACGTAAACTAGCACTCAACTATTATTGGTTGAAATTTACTGGGAAATTTTAATCAGCCATCAGAGTTTGGGCCTTTTTCTTTCTTTTTCTTTTCTTTTTTCCTTTTTTTTTTGGGGGGGGGGTACTTGAAACCAAACCAATAATATAATTCAAGGCATTGTCAGAAATGGAAGATTCCCGAAAATCAAGTCAAGCCCTACTCCCAGGGAGGATTTCTGAAGTCTGGACTCCTAGTATATCCCTGGGAGAAGCAGGGCCGTCTAGAGATGACCTAACATTGTACATCTTTCTATTCACATCTGTTCACTCGTTGTCCTCAGGGAGCTTCACAGAGAGAAGTGAGCAGCTGCAGCAGGAGGCCGGGAACCCTGTGTCCACAGCCTCAACACCTCCATGAAGCTTACCTGAAATGATTCCAGGAAGAAAAAATAAAAGTGTAACCACCTGACTTCGAAGAAACTTCACAGATCCCAAATGTCTTCAGGGTTCAAATGGGTCCTTATAAATGAAACTACATTGAAAAGACAACTGATCACATGCTGTGAGTCAGGGCACAGGGCAAGCACCGTGGTTTCTTTGCTCTTAAGTGTTCTGTTTACTGAAGGAAGGCAGGAGTGGAGAGGAAGAATTAACAAAACTGAATCGAGAAAGCGAATAGGAAAGTCTCAGTGAGGGAGGCTCCTGCTCCACTGCCTTGCCTCTAGTGATCAAGAGCAGGAGGCTGTATTATATTTCCATCTCCTCTAATGAAGACTAGAACAGCCCCAAAGCATTAGCTGTAGAATGTGATCTTCGCTTTCTTAATGTTCACTGAACTTGGCAGCGGCCATACAAAAGAACCCCGGTCTGTAGCCTGAGAGCTCTCAGGAAAATAACAAGGAACCGGAAAGAAGAGTCACTGTCAAAGTAGGTATTCAAGCACGTGGAGCACACTGTGCACAAAAGCACGCACTGGAAAAAGGCACTGAGTGAGTTAGCATCTTGGTGTGAAGGTCTCCGAGGAACGGTGGGGGCCGGGTGGGAAGACGTGGCGGATAGTGGCCAGATGGCGAGAAGGAGGCAGTTCCGGACACAGCCTCGAAACAGAGAAGCTATGTGGGAAAGTGACAGCAAACTGACCCTGCCATGCTGAGAGAGTGGGCAACGCGTGAGTAAAGACAAGGTACAGGAGAGAGAATTGGAAGAAACACTGCTCGGTGGGTGGGAATTTGTGTTTTGCATGAGAAAGTGTGCATCTGGGAAAGAAATCATCTTTGCCCACTAGGAGGCCACTTGCTCTTGGTCAAATACCAATCTGAAGTTTCTCACACCTGTGGCAAAGGCCATGTAGAAGCCACAGGCCATCACAAAACAGAAGCTCCTGCAAATTGGGCTCCTGCAGCCATTCAGCAGACAGCTCCTGAGTACTTACAAAGTGCAGCTCTTAGGACGAACGCAGCAGTGAGATACAAAGCACTGCTTCTCATAACCGCGTCACAGACAATCTGTAGCTTGGGGATGACACACAGGCTCCAGATACCGAATGGATACACGGGATTGAATTTATATAAGAGATGCTCAAGAAGAGACTGAAGAGATGGCTAATCTCCACCTCCCTCTCACAAAATCAAGCTAGAGCCAGGGATGCAAGCTGTATATGGAAACCAATCAATCCAATGGGGATCACCACAAAACTAAATAACTAGAACCGCTCTAGAAAGGGGGATAAGACAAGACCTAGGACCTGACTTATGAATACCCTTTGCTGTAGACTGGACGGGACTTCGTGGACGCTAAGACACTGGAAAGATGATCACACTCGGTGAGAATTCCCCTCCCGCAACAGTGGTTATCAAGTGCGGCTCTACTGAGCCACTGACTTGTCACAAGTGTTCACATGCACCACTGATGAGAGACGTGGTATTGGAATGACCTTTGGCCTACAGACTCTGACTTCAATCATAACAGTTATGATTTTATCTATTTCAGATAACAGGCTTCAGTTGATGAGTATTTGGAAAGCTTATGTGTAGACACAGGGGGCCCACACTTTCATCACCGAAATCTGACCCCACTATCCTATTGCTGAATGCTCTGGAGCAGAGCTGTCATCGTGGTTAGGCATTTCAAGGCTCCTGGAGTTTGCCATTACCTTTCTTTCATCTCTTTCCTGTCCCTTCTTTCCTATACTCCTTACCAACCAATCAGGGGCTAACATTCCACCCCAGATGCCTGGAAGGGATGCCCTCTGTCTTAAGAAGGAGCCCTCTCCTCTTCGTCACAGTAGTACCTACAAAGGATGCTTCAACTCAACCCAAAGGTGTTCTTCCCCACACTTCCAGACAGAGGTCCTGTGCTTTGATAACACCTTGCACCTTTTACTTAAAATGTTAACATGTCAATTTATTCCATTAGACTGTGAGTCCCTCAAGGCCAGGAACCATATTTTCTCATTGTTGCTTTGCTAAATCTGGCAGTGGGCCAGCCCTTTTCAGCGGCTAATTCAAGCAGTGACAAATCATGACCACCAGATGGCACTGTGTTGACATTTTGTCCCTAACCAGTCATAAAGGAGCAGAAGGGTTTTTAAACAAGTTGCCTTTCATCATTGCCTTTCATTGCTGCCCTTGCAGACAGACAGACTCGTGTCTGAAGACAGAAAGAAGTCTTTTGACTGGCTGGTCAGATTCACCTCCCTGAATCAGAACTACAGGTGGCCATTGTATTCGCTGTTTTCTGAAAACTCTGTCTCTCGGGCTCTGCTGTGTTCCATGATGCAGGAACTCAGAATTTCCAGTTTGATCGGCACAAGGACGAGGTGACCATCATCTCAGTAACCGGGAGTAATGGCCACCAACACCCACTGATGGTCAGCATCTGTTGAGGTCCCAGAACTTCCTGCCCACACCCATCTGCCAGATCCAAGCCGCAAACAAAAGTCTGCCAAATATCTGTGGCTTACTTTTCTCCTCAATTTTGCTGTTGTATTTTTAATTGACAAGTAATGGGCGTACATATTTTTGAGGTGCAGTATGGGTTAGATACAAGAATACTTTGTGTAGCAGTGAGAGTGTGGCAGTTAGCATATTTATTGCCTCAACCGTTTATAGTTTATTTGCTGTGAGCACATCCAGATTCTTCTCTTCTGGTAGGTATTTGGAAACACACACAGCAATATTCACTACAGTTACATAGCTATGTTCTAGAGGGCCAGAACCTTGTCTTCTTTTACCTAGCTATGCATGGGCCAGGGCCTCCTCTCCTTCCCCTCCTTGTCCTCCTTCCCCTCCTTGCCCTCTGTCTTCCCCTCCTCCTCACTGTCTGATCACCACTCTCCCACTCTACTATGACATCAGCTTGTTTGCTTTCAGAAATGAGTGAGGTCACCCCTGTGGTATTTGTCTTACTGGGCCTGGCTTGTGTCACTTAATTATGCCCTCCAGATTCATCCGTGATGCTGAAAAGTCAAGAATTCAATATTTTCTTAAAGATTGGATAATACTCTTCTGTGTCTATACACATATTCTTCATAAATGTTTTCACTGATGGACAGTTAACACTGAAGAATTCCTGGCTTTTGTGAATAGCAACAACAATTTTCTCTGAATACGGAACTCTTTGAAGCTGGTGTCTTCCCTGGGGCTTTGTCTGCATCTTCTCTGATAAGCACAGTGATGGTCAGTCAGGATGTCTCTACGCTGTCATGTTTTTTTCTCCCAAGGCTTAAACTAAAAATTGGCCTAGCTCCTAATCCATGACCTTTTTGCAGTGCTGGTCCCTGAAGTGCCCAGGCAGCCAAGGGGCTCCCATATGATGGAGGACAAATCAATTGTCCTGAAAAACAAAGAAGCAGCCAAGAAATCTTCCAGATTAAAGACAACTGTAAGGTAAAGGGGGCTGAGAGCTTCACTTCCTTTTTCCTCCTATTATTGCTGGTTTGCAATCTGCTCTACCTTCTAAGACTATTTGGATAGTCCCAGTATGCAGAAAACAGAAAGAGGTGACAATTACTCTTGCCATAATTCTTGACAATCCAGTTCTGCCAAATGTGTCCTAATCCTATTGTCCTGGTTAGTATTTTTGGCAGCTTGACACAAGCTGGTGTCATTTGAGAAGAAGAAACCTCAACTGAGAAAGTGCCTCCAACAGACTGATTTGAAAGCAAGCTTGTGAAGTGTTTTCTTAATTGATGATTGATGTGGAAGTGTCCAGCTCCCTGTATGCAGTCTGTCCCTAAGTAGGTGGTTCTGGTTGTTAAGAAAACAGACTGAGGGAGCCAGGAAGAGCAAGAAAATATGCAGCATCCATTCATGGCTTCTGCTTCAGTTCCTGCCTCTAGGTTCCTGTGTTGAGTTCCTACCTTGGCCCCCATCAATGGACTGTGACTTAGGATATGCAAGACAAATAAGTCCTTTCCTTCCCAAGTTGCTTTTGGTCATGGTCTTCTTTATCATGGCAACAGAAACCAAACTAAAGAAACTATGGCCTTTTTCATCATTAGGCAAGCATTATATTTGAGTATGAAGTCTGAAGATTCCAAACAGCCTAACTTCTCTTAACTAAATCCAATTCTTTTAGTTCTAAGGGAGTCTGAGGTCCTCCTTGGGATTGAAACTCTGCGTAAGTGTCCTCTCCTGAATAAAATACATTTCATAGATCATATAATGGGTAAGACACATGTGTCAAATAGATCAGGGGTCAAATTCTGGCCCAATCACACCCTGACCCTCTTTCTGTGGTTGAGTTACATTGCCTCTGCCAATCTGAACTTCCTTGTCTAACTAAGGCAGCTTAGATGATGTTCTGCAAATTAGATGATAAAACAGGTAAGTGTTCAAGAGAGTACCTGTGCACAACGCACAAAATAAGCGTTAGCAATTACCATTAGCATTCACATCTGCCGAAGTACACTGGAGAAGACACGGCTCCCTAGAAGTAATTCTTGGTGTTATATTTAGCAGATACAGAAACTTTTAGAGATCCCAAATCTCTCCTTAAATCACACCAGGACCCATCCCTTAAGTGAGATCCATGTAGAGTCTGTCATTCAGTAAGACTTCCTTAGTTAATAAGCTATGATAAGCGAAGGACAGGTAATAATGTAACATTTAAAGTATGGTCTCTGACCTCAATGAGCTCATGGTGTATGGAGATCTCCCCACGGCAGTTATAATTCAGAGGAAGAGTGCACTAGCACGGTGCACACAGATTCAGCAGCCACCGAAGAGGGAGCCAGAGTCCCTGGTGTTACACACAGGACACTGCAAGACCTTCAGGAGCTAATCTTGGCTTTCCCGGTAATGTTTCCTCCAAATAGCATTTGTCTTTTGAAAATACATTATGATGTCCCATACCTTTAACCTTGGCACGGGCTGTCCTCTCTTGAGTGGAATACTCCCTGCTGGGAAGTAGAAAATGGCCCAAGTCTTCCTCACTTGCTCTGGGAACCTGAGGGCTCCTCCGCCAGCTATGATCTCACTACAGAATGGAGCTGCATCCTTTGATTTGGCCACTGTGTTCCAAACAAAACCAATATTCTGCAGCAGTCATACACAAACAACTTTTAATAAACCCCTCCCACAATTGGTGCTTGCCACGTGTCAGACAGTACAAGAAAAGCCAACAAGCCCAGCAGAGGGTCTTTTGTCCCCAGGCCACCTAGATTCATTACAGGGAAACTGCTAAATGAAGACTTCTAATGGCATCTACGTTTTATTTCTTTTTAACTCCTCCCATGTTGTAGGTAGTTAATCTGTCAAGGGTTTAATAAAAACAAGGAGACATTTTCATAGATATAAGCCTGTCAGACCTCAGCAGGCAAGAGCCATCTTCCACTGCCTACCCCGACTGTCACAACTGCCTCCTCCTCAGGACTTTATTCTCAAAGCCCCTCCTTACTGATCCAGAGGTCTATTTGCATACTGAAAGAAATCGCATAGCTTGACTCCTCCACACCCGTCAGCAGCTGAGCTATGTCACCTAGAAGATGGGGAGCTCAAAGCCCGATGGGAGCGATTCACTCCCATTGTTGCCTTAGGTTGGAGTGAGTACCATGAGACTTCCTCCATATAAACTTTGTCGCATGAAAATCTCAGAGTGCAGCTTCAATTACTCTATTTAGGACTTTTGGACAAGTATAGGAAGCAGCCCTTTAACAGAAAGTAGCAACCATTTACATCTATAAAGCAGGCCTTTTCAGCTATAGAAATCACATGTTCTGCCAGCATTCCAGGCTACCGGCACAAGGATTACCTTAAAAAATCCAGAGATACACACACACACACAGAAATACAATATTTGCAGATATGTCCAAATGTTCTCCAACACCTCCAGCTTCAATTTGCTCTTTAAAAGAATGCCGAATAAGTATATCAAGATTCTCATTTGCATGAAATCCCTTTGAATATATGAGATCTTTTTTATTTTTTACTTTCCAATGTGCCTGGCTAATTGAGCTCTCACTAACACATGCTTTTGGGAATTGGCCATGAGATATGACTTCTTTGAGACTTGATGTCCCAAGTCTAGTCCTGATGCCTTCAGTACCACAGCCACCTCACTTCTTACGCTCCACTTTGCTTCATGGTATTGATGTTCCCCTTTAACAGTCTAGGCCATTTTAGATACCACTCTTCAATTATCATTATTACCATTACTATTAGTTTGTTGGAAAAGTGTATGAAGGCTTAGCACAATTCCATTGGAGTTCTTGTGTTTCTCTGAAAAGTCAAACCTGTTGCCACTTTATAGGTAATGAGACTGAACACGGAGAGGAACTGCTTGCTCAGACTTGCCTTACTTGCAGGTACATCTCATGACCAACAGGATGTCCTCTTCTTCATTCATTTTACCAGGCCATCTTGGTGAGAGTCTGTGGATTTTGATTGACACACATCTGTTTTGTTTTGTTTTGTTTTGTTTTCGTTTGCTTTTTTTCCCCCCGAGACAGGGTTTCCCTGTTGTAACTCTGGCTGTCCTAGAACTCACTCTGTAGACCAGGCCTTCAACTCACAGAGATCCACCTGCCTCTGCTTCCCAAGTGCTGGGATTAAAGGCATGCACCCCCACCACCTGGCTGATTGACACACATTTGTATTTTTTGGTATGGGACAGAGTGATGATTTGATTGAGATATGCACCGAATAAGGATCCAGTTAGAGTAATCACCTTTTGTGCTGAACATATTCAAGTTAGTAACTTTCCATTTCTATTTTATTTGATATATACATAGTTCATTTTTGTTAATTATATTCACACTTCTGTGCCATGCCAAAGAACACAAGAACTTATTCATCCCAGCAAAACATCACCCTACACCCGTTAATCAATGTTCTCACCTTTTGATTTTAGTTGGGTGTCATCTGCAGATTTGGCCATCGCTTTCTTTAAAATAATCAAGTTATTTACATATTAAGTTATTAATATATTAAAATATTGAATAGGTAAAATAGCTTCAGTACCTCACTGAAGCTGATGTGGAAGTTCAGTCCTCTTTAGGAGCCATTTTGTTCTCCTAACCAGGAAGCAAGAGACTGTGGTGGGACCCTGTTCTTCTGTCACCATCTTCCATGCAGTCCCAGCACAGGAGACCACAGCAAACCTAGTACTAAAGGTCTTCGTTCTGCAGATTTGCTAGTGCAGTCCCTAGTGAGGACAGGGAACAGGGGGAGTAGGGCAAATTCGCACTCGCTCCTAGGAATCAGAGCCTTTTCTTCAAGATGCACTTGAGTCAACAGCATAAAGATATTTTCCAAAATTTCAACAAGAGCTAACTGAAATATTTTTCCTGGTTGACTTAGCCTGTGATCAGAAGCAAAGAGCTCACCTTTCTTAAAAGAAATAATTCTGTTGAGGCCAGAAAACCACTGTCCGCTCCCAGGGCTATTGAAATATACCCCCTTCTACACTTCTACAGCCACATTTCAGTGCTCAGATTGACAACAGGGCTACTTGTGACTTTAGAATGTGGAGTCAGATCATTATTTCATGTACTTCATCTTCTTCGTTGTCTGTTTACTAACCCAGGAAAAGACTTATCTTAAATTTCTCACTTCCAAATTAAGGTTAAAAGTATCTTAAAGTTACTGGAACTGGCAGTCACCTATGAATCATGTGAGGTCCTTGAAGACTCTCTCAGGCAATACAGTTTTAATGATGTAAGCATGTTACATGATGTAAGCATGTTACATCCAGGTTTACAGGAGGTCATGGAGGATGACTGGTCACTTATCACTGTTCTCCTAGAGTTAACAGCGTAACAAGGGCTCAAGAACAAATGGGAAGAATGAGAATATGGATGAGAGCATCTAAACTCATACGAAAATGCATATTACATTCTCTAGGAAGTGAGTCTGCTCAGGAGAGCATATCAAGGACCTTATGCTTCCTGGGGTATCATAAGAAAGCCAAGGAGAGAAAAAAGTGAACAATGTAACAGAGACTTGAGAAAACCTCACTGGGAACATTGGAGTAAGTCCTGGTGAGAGGGTCACCAGCGTAGGGACCAAGCCCTGCTGCTCCTGTTAGGTGTCCAACACATTGGGTAAATTCCGCATCCTCACAGAGTTCTTTTTCCTAACTGATGGAAGACAGATGGTAGCTCAAGTCTCCTAGAAGGGCTGTGGACATCCAACAGGACGAACGTTAGAGAAACACATTATGAAGACTGTGTTATCGAAGGCTGTCTTGGGCTCCGACAAAGAGGAGAGCAATGGACTGTACAGATATATTTAGCTTGGACTGATATAATCTCTTGGGCTAACTCAGGAAGATCTTGATGCAGCAAAAATGCTACGAAGAGCCAGTGCATTTACAGCAAGGGGCAGCTGCTAGACTATATACATCCTATTCCAGGGTCTTCCGACAGCCTCACAAACACATCTTAAACTAAATCTTCTACCTTTCCCTCAAAATCAGCTTTGCCTCCCAAGATCCCTATTTGTTCCTGACAGGACAGTATCTCATGTCACTTTTGCTTGAGATCTATATTTTCTCTGTCAACCTTAAAAGCTCAGAACTGTCCCCTGTGCAGTCTTTGACTCTGAGCCTTAATATCCTCATCTGTGGAATGAAGATAACCACCTGCCCCTAATCTGCATTAGCATCTTTTGAGAATCTACTGGCCGATGTAAAAGATTCCCAAAAACTGTAAAATACACTGAAAAAGGGTGGTCCTAGTTAATCACAACAGCACTAAGGCACCTGCCTTTGTGTAACATAAACAAAACTGAGTCCAAAACCTTATCTTTAATAATACCAAATGTTATTGGTTCAAAGACTTGCAACTTCCACTGACATAATTGTGCTGTTTGTTCTTTAGCTCAATAGCTTCCCTCTGTGGCATTTTGGTGCTGAGAGAATTAAGAAAATCATTCCCACATTAAAGGTGTAAAAATCTTTGGAATACATTAATGAGGTGGTAGGAAGTAGGCTGACATTAAAGTACTTTGGAAGTTCTCTAATTAAGCCAAGCTAATGAGTTTGTTTGTTTTTTTTTTTTTTTTTTCACTCTGCCTGAGCACTAAACACTGCAGCCTAACAGGCCTCTGACTTGTGTGATCTCCATGAGAGCTGGCCACCGGAAGCTGAAGCTCATGTTCATCATGGGCTGATTCATCCCTTCACAGGTTCAGGTGAAACCTCTCACAAGCCTTGTGTGGGACTGCAGTCTGAACCTACAGAAGCTGCTGACATCAAGTACCACAGCATCATGGCACTACATGAAGGTCCAGAGGATGACACGGAAATCATCACAGATACCATGTCAGAGCTGGGAACAATATGAAAGAGGAAACGGAATTTGATTGATTAAATCTGATTTTTTAGCAATAATTTAAGGTGGAGTGCTGGGCAGGATACAGGGTACTGAAATCATGCCTGTACCTGCTTCTGAAAACTTACAAATTGGTTGGAGAGTTCTGTTTAGAAAAAAACAACATTAGGAGACAACTCAGCATATTGCTGAGTGAATCATATGTATTATATTATTCATTGCTTTGAGATCTCCAGATATGCCAATCCCTTGACATATTTCGCAAAGCCACTTATGATCTGGTCCAGGCACCCTCTCCACTTCTGTCCACTCAAGATAATGTGAAGTCATCGTCAGAGCATCCTACTCTTCTCTGCTTTGTAGATCAGATCACCTGGTACCTCTATTGACTTTAATACATCTGCCAGATCCTCTGTTAGATATATCCCAGTGATGTTCTCTGTGATCACGCATCAATTTTCAGTATATGAATGAATTTAGGACGATAGCACTTTTCCTAGTTAGTCCTGACCTCCCAAAGTACTCTTCAAAAACTGAAGGAGTATTACATGACAGCAATTTAGTGTCTCATATGCTTTCTGTGCATGTGTTTCATTGATTGGAAAATAAACCATAAAATCTACTAAAAAAAAAAAAAAGAATTTTTCTAGTAGATGAACCACCAAGGCTTTTACTTCCTAAAAATGCCTCCCTCCACAACATGATGCAGGGACCTGTTGGCATGGAGTTCATCCCATATAAAGTATAAAAGTATAAAATGACTGATTTAAAACTGCTATTTGTGAGTATTCCAAGGAGAGACCCATTCATATCCACAGTGTGATGAACTCGTGTTCATATAGGTTCGCTTTACAGCTGTGCTGAAGAAAGCAGGCACATCCTTACTCCTTCACAGAGTGGACCAGGCTGTGTCGTGGCAGTTCTAATGCTGTGCTCAGGCTGTGGTGCGGTGTCAAGTGCAGCACAGACATCACCAAGGACATACCAGCCTGCTGTGGGGCTCAACACTGTCACACAAAGAAGAGCAGGTGCTGAATGTAGAGTGCTTACAGAGCAAGCCATTCGCTGCAAGAGAGCATCAGATTAGACCTACATGTCCTTTTCAAGTGGAGGGAACATTTGCGTTAAATAAAAGAGCACCTTAGCATAGCCAGACATCCTGGCCACCAGAGAGTATAAGACAAGAAAGAAAAAACAAAGAGAAGGCGATACTGTGAGAAATACAGAGGCGCCTCATCTCAGAATGGAGATGGTGAGGAAGACGCTGCCAATCAAGTGGCCACCATTTACAGAAGTGGGTGCAGTGCTTTAGGCAATTAACCCTCCAAAATGCCCTCAGCTGTGACAGCATTCTTGCTTCCCTCCATTTCACAGGTGGTTAAAGTCCAGCACACAAAACTGCAGGTGTCTCGGTCACCACACTAGGAGGGAGGAAAGGCACGTTCAAACCTAGACCTCTCTAACTCTGGAGCCTGTGCTACTACCCACTACCCACAGAGACTGCTGAAGCCCTGTCCAACTCAAGTCATTCTGGGATTCCTAGAATATTGAAATAGTGAGAAAAAATTATATAGTCCACAAATGTAATTAATGGAGCTGAGTCTGTCACCTCCCCTTTGCCCTCCAGTGGAATCCTATGCTTGCGATGCAGACCATCCAACCAAGTTTCAAGTTCACTGTGTGTCAGTGTGTATGTGTGCATGGGTCTGACAGGGCTAGTTCATTTCAAGTAACCAAGTATGTCTTTGGACAGCTCTTGTCAAGATCCATAGAAGCGCCAATTCCAAAAATATGTTCCTTTAGTGGTTTTTTAGGGTTCTCTGCTTTGCACGGATTGACAATGTGGTAATAAGAGACATTCTGGAGACTGGATTTAATGCAACCATATGCTAGACAGAATGAGAACCCATATTGCAGCAGGCCAGCCGGTACATTTCCATGTTAACAGAAGCTCGATTGCAAATTACATTTAGTCTCAACAGCTCAGTTCACTGCACACAGATGCCATGGGGGACTGTAAAGTTAGCGAGATGTGGGGGAGTACGACTAACATTTAAAAAAAAAAAATCCTTCAGCTGATAGAATGCCAAGGAGCATCAGCGCTGATGCTCAAAAGAAAATGCTGCTATATTTGTTTTGCCAGAAAAGGAAAAATAATCATTGTCGCGAGTTGTTAGTCAAATTATGAATACGAGCCTGGCTGGTAATTGTCTGATAATACAAACAGTGATATTAGGGCTGTCAGATGCAGCACACAGGGCTTGACAGCTAACATGTACATGCTCTCTGAACGAGGAGGCGCGCCGCTGATTCCAACAGTCAGGCCGACAGAAGGGCGGTGATTAAGGAAAATGTCGCTGGATTCTGGCCTCTTGTCCAGAGCTGGAACTGAGACAACTTCCTGAAGTGTGGTCAACATCTCTGCCGAGGAGAATCTGTGTAATTGTGGAAAGACACAGTGTGGGTTTGAGCAGCAAATTAATTTCATTCGCTATGTAGCCCTGGGTAACCTCTATTGACACAGGCTTTTCCACATCTAAAATGGGAGTGGTAATTTTTTACCATGTTCTCCTCCAGGGGTTATTGTGGGGGTCTACTCAGATGTCAGCATAAAGTAAACCACATGGTACTCACTGAAGGTGGAGACTAGAAGATGTCTATGTGGATGAGTTTCCATTTTCTATAATTTTTAAGAGCAGAGCTAAAATTATCTCTTGTCCATTTTCTTGTGGTCAGAATATATATATCTTTCAATTAGAATCATCTATCCTATCTCCCTCTTCCAAGAATTTGACCACAAGGCACTGCTCATTTGGAAGCCTCTCTGACTTGTTGAACACATTTGCCTCATCCACTAGGGGAGTCTTCTAGAAGGCTCTGGGCAAGTCCTACCATGTCCTGATACGTGTGCATAATGCCCTCATTCTCTCCATCTCCTGATTCTCCAAATTTCAGGATGTGGCAGAGACAGTTTTTTAAACAGTGTATGTTTTCCCCTTAGGTTTTCCGGGATGCCTTGTAGTTAAGTACGGCCATGTGACTAAGTTGTAGCCAGGAAAGAAGACCAGGGATGAAGTGAGAAACCTCCAGACCTCACCTTTAAACTTTCTACATGTGCACAATACTTAATATTCATATGCACCCACCAATTTAGTAGGAACAGCATAGAAAGAGAGAAGGAGGGGAGACAATGCCAAAGACAGAAGAGACCTGGGCCTCTAGTGACTGCCTGAAGGTTAACCCCTCCCACATATGTGGGGCTGAGAAATGACTGAGAAACAAAAGTCCACTTTCCTAATCCCCTAGGTCAGTCAACTGTTTGTTAAAGTAGCTATATCACCTTAAAATCCAACCTCTCATCAACTTTGTGTCACTACAAAGGGTTCTGTTACCAGGAGCACAAGCAGTAACCCATTATACTCCCAGAGTGCATCCGCACTTCCAGCCCCATCCCATCATCCCATTTGCCTTCTACCCATTCCTGAAAGAAAGAAAGAAAGAAAGAAAGAAAAGAAAGAAAGAAAGAAAGAAAGAAAGAAAGAAAGAAAGAAAGAAAGAAAAGAACAAGGGGAAAAAAAGCTTATTCTTGATATGGGGAGCATGGCTTGATTTGGACCAATAGCATGAGGGGTGGTAGGCATGGCCTTACTCAAGCCAGCCAGTCTCTCGGCCTCACTGCCCACTCCATGCCCACCTAGCACCCTATGAGAACCTTGCTGGTTATTTGCTTCAGCCTGCCCACACCTGGCTCCAGCACAGTCTATCAGCAAGGATTTTGTTCTCAGCTGGACCTGGGTGTCCCCATCAAGAAGTGCCTTGTACAGCTTCAGACACCCTTCTGGGGTCTGCTGTCACATGGTGCTGTTGTTGCTCATGGAGCCCTTCTCACCACAACACATATTTGGGGTGTTTCCCAAGGTGAGTGGCTCTACTGTTTGCTGAATTTTCACATACTTCTCATTCTGCTCCACTGACATTCAAATGGGCATTATTAGGTCATTTGATCGGTGAACTCAGTGGTCAGAGATTTCCACAGTGGCTTTGATGTTGGCAGCTAGAAGAAGAGTCTCTGCTGTGGACAAGAAGCCTAGGTTTGAGTTCTAGCTCTCTGAAAATAATGGAACGAATCATCAGTCAACATGTCTCTAAAGCAGATATAAATGAAAATAGGAAGTCTGTCCTAGAGACCTTCAGTCCTATAATATTGCTGGCTTATCTGTTTTGTTCAGAATTTGCTCCAGCACCTGGTATGTGCTAGGCCCTTGTCAAAGATGGCTGAGTGGCTGGATATTGTTTTCGAAACCAAATAAGGTAATAAACACAGAGCTACTCTGCAAATTCTGTAGTGGTGTACCCAGGGAGTGTTATTATTGCACAGATGGGGAATTCACCGACTGTGCCCAAATTGAAGAGTTACTTGGCTATTTTAAGATGCTGGAAGATACTTTGGCAACTCTTCTCCAAATGTGCATCAGTGGTGTGGCCCAGTGCTGCAATGCAAATGAGGCCTGGATGGAGGGGCAGTGCGCTATCTTCGCAGAGGTAAAGGAAGAAGGTTCTGGAATGTTGCTTGGTAGAAGGCATAACACATAACAGAGGGGTTTTATATTTCCTTATTAAAACAAACAAGATTTTCTTTTGCAAGGAAATCTGGACATTGGAATGTAGAATCAGAAAAGAATTTCTCTCAAAGAGCAGCTACTTCCTAAGATATTTCCTATTAATCTATAGTCTTACCAGGTCTGCAAAATGACTTGGGGCAGAATTTGTCAAAGTGGCTCATCCAATTGACATTTGTGCCGATCAAATCCCTGACGTCACAGATGGTGGTCTGAGGAAAAGCGCTACCTGTACACCTACCTAGCTACTCCTGATACTCAGAGCTAGCCACTTTCCTGGCACAGCTTTGCAGATCATTGGAGGACTGAGAACACTGGCCTCTGGCAAGAAAGACAATGCAAAAAGAGAAGAGCAAACCACATCCCCGTGTCACGGTGGGTCTGCTCCCTCTGGTTCCTGCCGGTTCTGTATCTAGCTGCTTCTTTGACTTTAGATGCTGACGAGTTCACGTCTTTCAATGTAACTTTTTGTCATCGTGTCCAAAGAACTTAATGGAAAGGAGAGGATGATAGCAAGTCCAATAGCCTGCTTCTAGAGGGCCCACACCTCTCAACTCAATGCTTCGCACAGACAGCTGCTTGGTAATGAAGGATTCTGATCACAAGGGAACCTCTCTTTGGGAGTTCTTCTCTGCCAGGGTACTCTTGAACTGTAAATATGTCGTCCTCTGTCTTTATCAGCCAATGTTCCCATATGCCACCATATTCCCTTTTTCCATTACCCAGGTAGTAGCAGCAAAGACAAAGAGGGCGGGCACACTGTGCAGAAATGTAGGCAGCCTCACTGTGACAGGTGCACCAGGCTTCAGTCTAAGTTAGTCCATGTTGTAGGGAAGCGAATAGGGAAGAGGAATACATAGCTCCCATCTCTTAGGAGACCTTAGAATTGTTGGCAGATAGACTCAAATACACAAAACCAGCATGTAATTTTAAAATTACACGAAATATTTCCTGCAATTTATAAAGTATTAAATATGTAATAGAGTTCATGTCCACAGTATAATACTATCAGATGACACTTTACATATGTTATTAAATACTGCCATGGAGTCATGTACATGGTCCTGCTCAGGGGTCATACTAGGTTGTGAGATCAAAGACAGCTTTAGAGAGTAGGAAACATTTGAATTGAGCCATGAAACAGTGTAGGCTTTCCACAATGGCAGGAGTCAGGAAGAGGGGCATTTTTAAGCAGAGGAAATAACAAGTTTGGCGACAAAGAGGGGTGGACAGATGTCACAGTGAGAGAGGACTACAATTCATCTGGAAAGACTGGACCAGAATTTCCCAGAAAGGGCTCTGGGAGGGGGAAAATACCCCATGGTTGATAAGTTTGGAAAATGCATTCTACTTAGAAAAATGAGTGCAGACTTGATTATCAAGGGCTGTGAGAGAGCAGTTGAGAGGCTACCTAGTCCAGGACAGTATGGCAGAAGACCTGAGTGTAGAAACCAGAAGTACCCACCAAGCGGAATGGATGTAGAGATGTTTTAGAGGGAGCATAATTGGGACTTACGGATTGCAAAAATTAACGAGATTTTAGTGTGTTGGACTGGATGTATCTCAGAAGGAAAGAGTAGAATCTGAAGATGATAGCACAGGCCTTGTTTAATGTTTAACGTGAGTTGATTGTAGAATGAGCATCTGGAGATGTCAAGAGACAGTGGACGACACCAGGCCCAGGATCCTGATGTCTTAATTCAAGAAAACCATTAACACCACTGGACTGCATGATCTCAGGGTCCATTTCGGCCCAGAACTCTATTGCTGAATGGCCAGAGAGATACACAGGTTTTCAAAAAGTGCAGTTAGCCTGTTCCTGTCTGCTCAGGACGTCCGAGTACACAACCTCCTGCAGCTGGCCATGAAGTACTGACCACAAGAGGAAGCACAGCAGCTGCGTGCATCCCAGGAAAAGGAAGCGGTTTGTAGAATGAATTCAACTAGTAAAATATTGCAGTGACCCCATTAAACTGATTCCCTTGTAGTTGGCCTGACTTTATATAAAAGAAACAATGAAAGGATAGTGTATTCAATAAAAATCATGGCGGGGCTGGAGAGACTGCTCAGGGGTTAGGAAAACAGGCTGCTCTTCCAGAGGAACTGAGATCAGTTCCCAGCAACTGCGTTGGACAGCTCACAACTCCTTGTGACTCCAGCTCCATGGGATCTGACGCCCACTTCTGACCTCAATGGGCACTTGCACACATGCAATCCACGCATACATAAAAATAATTAAAAAGAAAGAAAAATCAGTATCACCTGCTGGGCGCAGAAGGCACTGTGCTGTGAGGAGGGTGGCTGAGGTTTGAGTCTTGAGCAGACCGTAAGTTACTCGGTGTCCTCTTGAGCACTGTGTACCACTAAGTGGCTCTCTTAACACATCTGTAAGACATGTACAATGATCCCTAACTGCCTGCTCGCAGGGCTCTTGTGGACTCAATTGGCTGGCTTTGTTTGTTTGCATGTTAAAGATAACATTCGCCACAGGGACTTTTTGTTCCAGATACACAGCTAGACTACTGTAACCTACTCATTTCACACAAAAGGAAAGCAGGGCCCAGTGAGAACAGGCCATTCACCCACACACAGACAGGCAGCCACGGCACAGCTGCCTGCAATACAGAAGCTCAGCTTTGCAGGGATCCCTATCTTCCAGGAGCTGAGACTTAGAGAGAAATCAGAGCTGTGTGATGTAAGTTTATATCCACCGTCAATTGGACCAAATCTAGAGTCAGCATGGAAACAAGTCTCTGGGTAAGTCTGTAAAGAAATGTTTAAATTTTATTAATTGAGGTGGGAAAAGACACCCTAAACGTGGAAGGTCCCATTCTATATGTTAGGAATTTCAGTTTGAATGAAAAGAAGAGAAGGGGCTGAACACCAGCATTCATCAAGCTTTCTTCCTGATTACAGATGCGATGTGACCAGTTGCCTCCTGCACCCACTGCCATGACTTCCCTGCCACAACGGACTGTATCTTCTGGTGCTATGAGTCTAGACACATCCTTCTTCTTAGGTCACCTTAGCTGGGTATTTTATCCCAGCAATTAAGAAAGTAACTAGTGTAGGCTGGAAAGAAAATGTGGACTGAGTAGTGGACCTGTGTCAATCAAGACCTCAAGTGGCAAACACACCATGCATTGTGGGCACTCTTATCCTCACTGTTTCCCCCCTACATTTCCCCCTACAAGTAGGCATTCTGCCCTGGTCATTATCAACCACTCTGCTGTAGTTCTTGGGTCCCACCAGCTCGGTGACTCTAACACACACCAAAACATGTAGTGGTAAAAATTTTCATATTGGTATCCCCACTGATGAGAAGTTAGGATGTATTAATGTCACCTTCTCTTTTAAGTGCTCTCTAAGTCCAAGGAGCTTCTGCTGTGTTGGAGAAGCATCTATAAGTAAAGTCTTTCCTGAACTGTGACCAAAGTTGTAGCTGGTTTTCGTGATCTTGGTTTGCTTCATCCTTCCCTCCACAGGTTGGAGTTCGCATCTTTCCACAGTCTCTGCTTCTTCTCCCCGTTTCCACAGTGTACAGGATAGGTTCCCAAATCTTTAACAAGGGTTTCAGTTCCCCACAGACCCAGTCCTGTTCACTCATGCCAGTTTTCCATGCTCTTCTTCCTCATACGTACACTAAGTTTTATGCTAAACTCAGTGCTAAATCTGAACTCAGGAGGCCTCTCTCCAAACTGGCCTCTCCGCCTGGTAGAAGCCACCAGAACGTTCCTCTATCCCATCACACCCTCACAGCTTCGTCCGCAGCACTGCTTTACTCCTACAGCATCAAGACATGTGTGCTTGCCCTGCTTCCTCCTAAGATGGTCCTTCGTCATTATCTCTCTGTGCTTTGGAGTGTCAGTCTAGAGCCCGGAGAAACAACTTGTGCCATGTGAGAAGAAGCTAGATGCAGACATTAAGACTGAGTGATACTAGAGAGGAAAGCAGAATAAAAACCAAACGCATAAACACACCACCAGCTTTTGGCTTACGATAAAAGTATGTCTATACAGCTCAAATCAGAGTGGAGTGGCTGCTTCTCCAGAGAAGCACCTGGAACACTGTTTTACTGGCCCTCCCTCTTGTCTGTTCAGTTGCCTTAGATGTTTTGAAGTCTGTAAAATAGTACTATCTCCAATCAGAGCCGGGTTTCCTCTCCAGACACGAAGACTGCCCCTAAGCAGAGACGCCAGGCTCGTATTTGTGGTCGGACTGCAGCTGTGACTCACCCAGCCAAGCCAGAGGCTGTCTGTTTTGATCCTTCACTGTTCAGAGCCTGTTTACAGTTGTGATTTTCTTTCTTTGCTTTCTTCTCTCTCTTCCCACTGTCATGAATTATGAGAAGAGTTATATATGCATTTGACAAATGGAACCTGTATCGGAGAGAGCACACTTTTGAATGACGCCCACAAATGGATGCTTGTGTTTACAGATTTGATGACAGAGTTCCAGTAATGACTTGGCCTTTTTTGCCTTGATTGAATATTCCCCTGGGCCTGCCAGTCTGGACTTCTGTTATTTAATGAGGACATTGGAGCACAACCTCAAGATGTCTGCAAAACTGACCTTTTCTTTGGGTTTAGTCCAAGAGCAAAGTAGAGCCTGAGTTAGACAGGGTGGCTCCAAAACACAAGTTTGGAATTCACTCTCCTTAGAAGCCCACCAGAACCAGAGAGAACCATGGGATGGATGATTTAAAGTTCACATTGCACTTGGAGAAACAGAGAAATAAAACAGAGAAAGCAACTTGTTCCAAGTCGCACAGCATAGTTACAACACAACGGCACCTCACTGAATGGCTTGCAGTAGAAATTAAGCAGCTAGAAATTTGCTGTCCAGTATACAACCTTCCTGTGCCATACTGTGCCATACTGTGCTCTGCACTCTCTTTCTTCTCGTCTAGTCAGGAATTTCACTGGCCAGAGGTGCGATTGCACAGAGCGAGTGAAGGGAAAACGAGAGACAAGCAACAAAAACTAAGCTTAAAAAGTGAACTGTTTTAACTGTTAGTCTTGGAGCCAATACAGAGCACTCTTAAAAGCTATGTGAGGGATCTGAAAAGGAACTATACTTGTGAGGTACTAGACCTACCTGCTTTACTCCACATCTTTATTTTCAGTTCATTTACTACAGGAGAGTTAATTTAGCACCTATATGAAGTTTAAATGAGAAAATATGGTCATAAAGTACTTCTAGGACTTTGTTCTATTTGTGAGAATTATTATCATGTCCTAACAATATCATCTAATTTTCTTCAAAATGGAGATTCCATGGATGGGAAAATCCAGCTTAGATTTTCCAACTCTAAATGAGAGATGTTGGAGAGTATCCTTTGGTATAAATTTTGCTCAAACTCACTGTATATTTTGTATACAAGTATAATATAAAATATAAGTATATGCTTTACATAGAAAGAAAATCATTTGTAAACTCAAGACCCATATATAACACACATATATTTAGTTAGAATCAAATTAGAATAATTTATAATTGTTATAAAGTTTCCCCAGATCATTAAAAAGGAAAATTATATACATGCATAAATACACTCATGAAATTCAACATTAGAAAGCACCACATTTTATGTGTTCTATTTCATATTCTATTGTGTAGCATATACATGGCTTATCAAAAGTTGCTTTCTCCTCGCCTTAAGGAGTAAGACCATGCCAAAGGTTCCCTAAGATCTTCCACAAACAGCTACCACAGAATCTCTGACCAAGTTCAAGGCATTTTTGAAAGTGGAAAAAAAATCACACTTTAATTATTGTACTGCAACAAAAATGAAGAATCTGAACTGCTTGGACAACATGGGGTATGTGGTTGCTTTGCTTAAAGATGTGGAGCATGTCAGGAATTGCAGGAACTACAGGAGATGTGGCAAAAACTAAAATGGAAGCCCTCCGGAGTCAGATACATTGGGTCAACCAAATCATCAGATCTTTTTCTCAGTATCCACCATCCTTACTAAAAGCAGTGTGTGCCAGTGAACCTCAGACTCCTAAAATGTAGATCCTTCCTGGGTCTCAATCCTACCTGCTCCTCAAAGTCAAGCCATTTCCAGTATTTTTTATAAGAATATGAATGACAGCTGAGAGTACAACTTAATGGTAGAGTGCTTAGATCTGGGACTCAAACACCTCCCCCCCAATTAAAAGTCTGTTGTAGCTAGAATTAGAACCTTTGATAGATTTCTATGGTGTTAGTGTAATGAAGTTGGTATGTCTCATCAGAATTAGGAATGTGCCTAAAAATCCACATTCTAACTGTAAATTGTTTCTTAACAGAAGAAGGAGATGTTCCATCTATCCATATTTGCATCCCAGGAATTTCCAAAGACTTTGCTATTCTTTTTAATGCTGTCATTTAGTTTTATTATTTACAGATTGTGTGTGTGTGTGTGTGTGTGTGTGTGTGTATGTTTACCATGACATCTCATTTTGCTCTATGGTATTTGAGTCACTAGGATTCTTCCAGGCCAGTTAAGAAAGTGGGCACCCAGATTGTGGTTGGAGCACATGTCTATATACATGTCAATTCCCATTTCATTAATGAGGGCAACCTTTAAATTCACTAAAACCTCATAGTTGCTCCTAGGTGAGAAGAAATTACAGGTCCTTAAAGCAGCCAAAGAGATTGTCTCAAACTGGTCCCTTCTCTCTGTTCATCCTGTGGCCATGATATTCACACCCTACAAGGTCCAGCATTCACCACGATTATACAACTGGGATGCTGTACACACATGGCCAAGGTTCACCACGATTATCTAACTGGGGTCCTGTACACACATGGTCAAGGTTCACCATGATAATCTAACTGGGGTGTTGTACACATATGGCTGAGGTTCACCATATTATCTAACTGGGATGCTGTACCCACATGGCTAAGGGTGCTATGAGGGCCCCATAGATGCATCACGATACACTCACACAGCAACAATGGAATCATTTTTCAGTTCACATTTTAGTTCAAAAGTTTTACTATGGTTTTCATAATGTATACCTTCAATATTTCTCTTTCATTTATTAGTCTTCTGGGATCTTTTGTGTATTTCTCTTGTCCAGAATGCCCCATACAGAAGCAATCATCCGGTCAACATCAGGGAAGTGAGTAGTAATCTCTATCCACTTCCTTCAGTGACTCGACAGTCATAGTTCCATTGTAGCTAAAACACTCCTTCATATGTCCATTGGTTAAAAAAAAAAAAGAGCAATACATTTGGAATTAAGATAACTTCACTTAAATAAGGGATAAAGCAACAGTTTCTTCAAGCAAAAATTCCAGTTGATGAAGGCAGAGAAATGTGAGAAAAGATGACACAAGAATGATAATGGCCTTGAACAAGATCACTAGAGACTAAATTCTTAGTCTTTAATGAATAAATGTTTATGCAAAAACAAGACATTCTTGTACCCTCATTGTCTCTTCTCAAAAAATTTATCAAGCAAAAGGTAAAAAGAGTAATTTGGAGTGAGGAAACCCAGCAAGGGACAACCTAACCAGGCAATCAAGGTTAATGTCACCATTAGCACACATTAACTTATTAGACCTGAGCACATACCCTGAGAAGGGCATATTCCCCCTTTCGTGCCCTTCCTAGAACCTTCAATATACACATGATAGAACAGGAAGCAAGCCAAATTGGATGACATTCTGCAGAATGTCTCCTTAGTCCTCATCAGAAAGCCCAATCCTGAAAGTGGAAGTCATGCTAAGACTGTTTCTGGTAGCAGGAAACAGTGGGGATACGAAAGGCAGTATAAAAGGCTGAACAGGATCCCAGGGCACTCGCCTAATCACTGATGAAATATGAATGTGAACTGTCATGAGCCCTAGTGTACTGAGAACAATTTCTTAGTTCTATCATTGTTCTGCAAGTATGTACAGTGCTAACATTAGGAGAAGCCAAAGGAAGTCACACAGGTCCTTGCTCTTCCCAATGATGTAAGTCTAAAGCTATCAAAAATTCAAACCAAGGAATTAAAAAAATAACTGTGCTTTATTTAACTAGCACTACCACCATCTCCCATCACACCTTTATGTAAGTCACCTGAGCCCTCTCACCTCACCTTTGATCTGTTCTTGGGAACAGTACATCTGTTGCTATGAAATGAGGCAAGGAAATTGTGGGCATAGTATCAGTTGTTTTCCAAAATATATGTTATTAGCTTTTCCTGCTCTGTATATCCTTGGCAACCAAATAAGATATAGAAGACTCAGTAAAATTTGCATTTGCAATAAAATAATAGTTTTAGTTGAGACACATTAATTTTTTGAGACACAATATTCTTAACTTGAATTTAAATTTAATAAGATATACAATATTTTTAGTTACCAAATCTAAGAAACCTGTCTCCCCAACTTCTATCCTAGTCTATAAGACAACCTCCACTCTCTCCCTTCAGATTCACCGTACAGAACACCAAGGAGTGATCAGCACATATTTCCATTCAAATGCCATGGTAGCTGATCTCCCAGAAAGATGCACAATGAGAATCAACCACACGGCTCAACAAATAGATTTCTCCAAGAACACGTGATTCCTGGGAGTCATTTTCTCCCTGATTCAATTGCAATTTTGCAAAATTTATTTTAAAAATTGTATGGTAATTTTATGAACTATATATCTCAGGATATCCCAGTGTTACAGGAACCCTGAAGATGTTCACACAGTGTGATAAAAACTACCATAAGTCACAGGATGGTCCTAGTTGCTGAGTATGCCAGCTTGCCTTCCATCCTGTGCTGTATCCTGGAAGGATAGTTGAGAGAGGACACAGAGGACTGAAGTACTGTGTTTTCACTTACACTAGCCTAGTCATACCTGGAGAGATACTGAAGCTGAGGAAACACAAATAATATAGACTCTTAACTATCTCATGTGGAAATGATCATCTTCACGCTCTGGGCTACCGTGTCCTATTGTTTGACTTCTCTGAGGCACACTGGACAATGAATAGTCAGGGCATTCCATTCAGTACACAAAAACTAACAAAATATGTTGATCAAAAATAAATCAGTTAATAGATACGCCCATATGTAATTTTTATGATGTCTGCCACCACAGATAAGCAAAATGTCATCAGATATGGTGTCTACTCAGAGTCTTCTGAAACCACTGAACAGGTCCTAAGTTTGTGAATACCCGTAAAGAAAATGAGCATATCTAAGTAGTAAAATTTCACAAATGTTTACATATTTTTATTATAAATTATAAAACAGAGGGCATGCAGGGGCTGTGTGAATGCCTTTAATCCCAGCACTTGGGAGGCAGAGGCAGGCAGATCTCTGTAAGTTTGAGGCCAGGCTGGTCTACAGAGTGAATTCCAGGACAGCCATAGTTACAACAGAAAAACCGTTTCAAAACAAACAAACAAACAAACAAACAAAACCAGAGGGTAACATAAAAACAGTGGGATGATTTGACATCAAATTTGAGAAACTGAAACATCAGTATCTGCTTCAGACATGTGAGGATTCTCAGTGAGTTCTAATGTTACTCATCAGATACTGAGAGTTTATTTTTACTCTAAGTTTCTCCTTTCTCACAAATATAGGGTGGTGCTGACAAAATGAAGCATGGCTATGAAACAAAAGATAGATTTCACAATCAAATAAGAATACTTATCTGTCTTCCAGGAGTTAAGTTCCTTATCTGTATGGGATACTGTCTTCAAAATAACATTAAACACCTACTGTTTACAAGGGTAGGCAAAAATGTTACCGACAATTGTTACATTTTACCCAATGAGTCAACACAAGCACCCGTAACCTCAGATAATGCCAGTTCAGGTCTGCTGAATTGTAGAAAGACAGTAAAGTTGAAGCTGCATGAATCTACAAACAGTGAGAGGGAGCATGTGTGACTTTATTTTGTGAGATCATGATGTGATGTTGACATCTACAAAGTTCACTCTCAAGAATCACACCATTGAGTTACAATTTTTTTCACATTTTAAGTAAGTTTACAATTTTGTACTGGGCCATGTAGTCACATGCAGCTCATGGCTATGCGCTGGGTATCCACGTTCTGGCATACACTTCATCTTTCTTCTTCCATAGCATCTGGTTGCCAGGGTTCTTCTTAGAGAGCTCTTCCCCTTCAGGTTCCTTAACTCAAGTATAGCTTGATTTTCTCTAAATCTTCTCAGTGTTTTTAAAGGACCAGAGCCTTGAGAGAATTATAAACACAGTGGTCAGTATTTCATCTTCTTTTTAGTTTGAGGGCAAAGATCCCATGTGTTCATGGCAAATTTCTGAACAATGGCTATCAGCAAAGGTGATGCTTCCTAACTGGGTACTGAGAGATTCATTTCCTTTGTCAGACTGAGCAATGACATAGTCTGCTTCAGACAGTAACCGGTTGTAGTGCGATTTTAATGTTTGTCAATAGCTTCTGTTTGCTCTCATCTGTATTTGTCCAGAAGACTTCTACGATCTCTACTGTTCTCACACTCTAAACTCTAGTTCTCTGGTTTCCTTCTGACAGAAAGCAATTTCAGTCATGGGTTTGTGGTGCCAACACCTCCCACAGTTACTGAAAACAACTTCCTATGGAAATCTAACTCTATTTTGTTTAAGATTCTCACATATCTTCTCTCCACTTCATAGGTATGTCAGACATGTTATAGGGAGTATGTTTTGAGAGCTAAGAACTTTGCAGAGTTGAAAGTAACAAACTTTTCAGGATCAACAGCATGAAAACTAAGAGGAGATTTCCTTTTGGGTTAACTCCACTATGCAGTACTGTACTAGCAGAAGTTGCAGGCTAAGTGCATTTGGTAGTAAAAGAATATTCCTGCTAGGTGTGAGTCGAAAATCTGGATTCAAACTCCAGATTCATCCTGTTCAGTGTAGTAACTAACATACTTCTGTTTTCTGTGCTTCTGGCAGCCCATTATTTCACAATGGGAACCATGTCAATGGTTTAGCAGGAATCAAACAATACCCAATAACATCAAGAGTTACAGAGTGCATCTGGCCACCAAACACTAAGTACTTCAAATCTCTGTTTAAGCCTTCTGCTTTCCCTATATATTTGGTATTTCAGTTCCTGTGTGAGATGAGGACATTTAAACTCAGTGAGTTAAGCAAATTATATAAGGTCAGAGAGCCAGGAAATAATGGAAATCAAAGTGACGCTCAGGGATGCCTCTAGAACCCACGTTCACACACTTCTCATTTAAAAATGCTACAAAATCAAAATGTATCAGGTACATAAAAATTTCCATTTAATGCTCACAAGATACTGGTATTGATATGCCCTCCTTTATAACAACCAGTGACCAGCCTTACATTCACCCAGCTAATAAATAATAAAGCTAATGGCTATGCCTCTTATTGGATTCTTTGACCAGATTTCTACAACTAAAAACAGAAGCACAACCTTCAAGTTCTGTGTGAAAGCAGTGTGCTTTCAATATCATAAGGTCGTGCGACCTTCCAATGAGTGTAACTCTACTCTCTACATGCCTTCTGAGTCAAATTGACGTATTATATCTGGAACAAAGGGTTTTCCCAGTGTCAGCAACTCATAGTCCAAAATGGACTTTTCTCTGTCCCATGCATCATTCCCCCAAACAAAACTGCCAGCAAAGCCCTGCTACTAGAACTTTTACTATGTATAATGCTGCTGTAAACCATGGAAAAGAGCCAGCTCTGTCTTAGGCATCAGCAATACTGGCATGGAGGAATCCACCTAGCACCCTGTCAGGAAAGTCGATCTGATTTGAGACGATAGAGATAGAATGCCATTGGGGTGATTTGCAGAAACATGTTTTGATCACTAAGAATATTTAAAAATAAAACAAAATTTCCTGGTAGAAATAGAAAATTTAAAGGCCCATGACACCCTTTTCTGAGCAGACAATAAAACTGCTCAGGACAGTAAGTGGTGTGATTAAAAGTTTGCACAGGCAAATGGCTATTTCTGGGATCTGAGAATCTTGAGCTCCCAGGGTCTTCACACGGGACTCAGTGGTTTTCCCTCATTTGGGCTCTATGACTAAGAAGACACATAAATAGAAAGACCAAAGAGAGATTACATGGAGGACGGATTGTTTACATGAAAGCTACATCTTTTTATTTCTTTGCCAACCCTCTACTTTTGTGGACCTCATAAGGGGTGGGGAGGGGAAGAGGAATTAACTAAGTATAAATAAACAACCCTGGAAGATCATATGATCTCACAGGCCCAAGGCTCAGTGACTAATAAGCACCTTCATTTACATGGCAGTTTATAGTGTAGTGTACAATTTCAATGGGACCACTTCTTTTGATGCCCCCAAAATATAAGGGAGGTCAACTGGAATTATTATCCTCACTTGACACTTAAGCAAACTGGCACCAAGACCCAAGTTACAGGGCTAGCTTGTGGCTGAACCCCATTCTATGAGTCCAGAACACAAGATCCCCCTCCTTATACCCTATTATCCTGAAAGAAATATTTAAAAAGTAGGAACTACCACCTATCCAATTTCTTTAGGTAGTTGCCTAGAAATTAATTAAATAAATAAAACTGACTACTATGTGGAAGAGTGAAGAACAAGAAGCATCAGTAAAGCTCCGAAGTGGACAAGAAAGGAAGTTAAAGGTGACCAGTTAGCACAATGGCAGGAAATGTTACACTAAATCACTAAGGTTCTTATTGAAAGATCTATCATTGGTCCAACACAAAGATTATTTGGTTGAAGCTAATAAAACATGGAGTAGTATTCCTTTAACATGCTCTCTTCTTTACAAAGGCAAGCCTCCATTCAAAAACCGGTTCTCTAATCCCATGCCCAGTACTGACCTTAACTGAATGGGAAAAGGCTTGGAGTTTTGGTGTCCTGGAGGGAGGGATACAGAGCACTAATCTCAGCACTGCTATGCAACAACATACGTGCGTGCAAGACAGATGTCTCGTATGCAAAATGATGCAATTGCCTTCTGCTGCCAAAAGTATTAGAGTGTTCAAAGAGTTAATAAAATGACTAGTTGATAGACATTTGACATATAAATATAAATAAATGCATATGTATGAAATAAGAGAGGCAGTCTTTTATGTGAGGGGAGTGAGATGGCAGTGTAATCTAGAATCCAGCCATGTCTCCGGTCTTCTCTATCCTTAAAGCCCAGGCTGCTCACTGTGAATGCTACCGTGTAATTCTCCATACAAGAGAGGTTTAGAACCCCTTCTGGGATCCCACTGTATTATGAAAGTACCTTTCTCATGCTGTCATCAGGAGAGTCTCCCATCCCTGACAGAGCCTTCTTGAAGACAAGCTCTTGAAGACTGTCTATACCCTCTGCAGAGCCTTCCTAAGCTGTCTCTAATGTGACGGCACATGCTAGCCCGTGTATTAATAAATGTTCCAGGTAAGGGAGTGAATGGTATTTTTGAGAGGTTACTATTCTGGAGAAAAGGCAGAATAATCAGAATAAATATCCCTGAGTACAGACAGTACTGTACTGTGTTACTCTAAGGAATTTCAAAACCTAAACAATCACAGGATGACATCTCTGTTCTACAAAAGGAGATGCCAGCCTGAGTGGGCCTACCAATAGCAGCAGATCAGACTGAAAGGACTGGCAGGTATGCTTCCCAGGCACATACCCAGTCGAAAATCACTCCTGTGCAATGAATCCGCCAAATCCCACTGATTACCCAAGGTCAACAGCCTTATGCAGCTAGCCATTTTCCTCCTTGCTTCGGCCAAGGAGACGCTTGATCAAGCGCCAGAAAGCACAATGAATGTCATACCTTACAAACGCTGAGGAGACAACATGTTCCTTTTTGCATTAATTGCTTCATTCAGAAAAAGCCATTTAAAACCCGTCTGGTCTTTTTCCTTGATGAGAAGTTCCAGGCCGCCTACCAAAGCCTTTGTTTGTTGGGAGGGCAGAGAGGGGGGAAGATATTCTGTAAGGCATTTTAATTTTCATATTTAATGAAACAGATTGGACAGCAGGCTCCTTGATTTTATTTTTCTGTCTCCTGAATAGCTTCTCTCACAGAGTACAGAATATTCTGGAGCTTCCTGTGAGAACCTCACTACAACTCACAAGTTAAGGCTACCGCTTGACAGACTTCCATGGAACCAAGCACATATCTTACACCAACACGCAATCATTAGTATTGTAAAGGACCAGTCATAAATCTCAAAGCTGGAAAGGAGAGAAACACGCACTTCTGTTTCCTTTTATTCTCCCGAGCACATAAAATTATATAACTCTCTGAAGCCCTCTTTTAATCGTTGCATCTGACATGCTCTGCCTTCTTTGCAGGATAAATTCTTTAAAGGGATTATTTCTTCACAGTAAAGGAGAATTAATGAATCCATCGGAAAACTCATTTACTTTAATTGATTAACAAAGACATAGGGGGAAAAACATCATTGGATTGGAGGCAGGAAGCCAGCTTGCTCGATTTGCCATTAATGCTCACAGTGTCTTCCCTCTCGTTCTTTCTGATGAAAGGAGAACAGCACCTCAATCCATTTTTAGAACAAAACTAGAACAATGCCCCGCAGACATACGAGTTAAATTACTATTTGTGGAATAAATGACTAGTGTAATTCAGCTACGCAACTTACTTTTTCTGGGTCTCAATTTCTCCTTTGGTTAAAAAAAAATGACTGATAATATCCATGTTTCTGCCTCACATGGTCATTGTATCAGACACAATAAATCATGATTTGTGAACACAAATGTGAGTGACGCACAGAACTGAGGCTACAGCACTGTGCGCGGCAGCAGCCTTTGACCTGTGACCTCAGTCAAGACATTTCAGTCCTCTGAGATTTTTTCTCCCTGGTGTTACAAGTACAAGATCTGATTGGGCAATCCATAATTTTATTTCCAACTCAAACCACGATCTTTCAACAGTCAGCAAATATCGTTCTATGCAAAATACCCTTCTAGGAAGAAACATTTAAAAAATTCCAAGAGATTTCAAAGAAAAATGAAATTCGCCGGTTTTTCTAAAATACTTTGTGCTGGATACGTTGTGAAATATAAAAGCAGACCATTAGAGAATAGCATGGGGAGACATGAAAAGCAGATTTCATAAGAAAAGTCTTCTGGGAAAATAAAAATCTGAGCTAGCTTTTGGTATGCACCGTGTGGAGATCACTCTGACCTTCCAAGCTGCTTGTGTAACAAACTTGGATTTGACATTTGGTGTGGGCTTTTGCAATCTACCCAATGAGAAATATTCTTAAGAATAGCAAGAATACGCTGCATTAAAAACATGCAGGGAAATGTAGAGGTTGGAGGCAGTATAAATACACTATTATGAGTTAAACAAGCCACTTCATGTGACTGTCAGGACTATTCAAGGCAATTCCAGGCACACAGAAAGAATAAACACCCGCGCAGCTTTTAGGAGAACTCATTGACTTACAAAGCCAGAAAATTTCCTCCAGAATTCAGCTGAAGGAACCAATCCATCAAAAAGTACAAATGGAATGTGGATAGTAGATACCACAGGGAATTAAACACAAAAGACATGTTGCTCTTAATGTTATGACCCAAATCACACATGATGGGCAATTACAAATGGCACTTGCAAATTTAATCTTACATGCTTTTTGTTTGTTTGGTTTTGTTTTTTTCAAGACACGGTTTCTCTCTCTTTTAATCTTATTTATTCATTTATTTATTTATTTATCATGTATTCCCAAGCATGGATGTTTGCATGCCATGGTGCGTGTGAAAGGCAGAGGATAACTTGTTTGAGGGTCTTTTATACACTAAATGCTTTAAAATTTGATGGATTTTCATAATAAGATGTTTCCTTTCATGGATCATGGGTTATTAGTTTCTTTCTTTCTTTCTTTCTTTTCTTTCTTTCTTTCTTTCTTTCTTTCTTATTTTTTTTTCTTTTCTTTTACTTTTTGAGACAGAGTTTCTCTGTTGTTAACTCTGGCTGTCCTGGAACTCACAGAGATCTGCCTGCCTCTGCCTCCCGAGTGCTGGGATTAAAGGGTTACAGCATCCCTCCCCCCAGATCTTTCTTCCTTTTTTAATTTACTTTTTTCTTCTCTAGTACTATACATGCAGACCCCAGACCCCCCTCCCTCCACTCCTCCCAGCTTCCCCACATCTCCTCTCCCCAAGATCCATCCACTCCCATCCCCCAACACTTCCTACCCTCCCCACCCAGCTTCCCCTCAGAAAAGAGCAAACCTCCCAGGGTTACCAACTGAACAGGGTCTAACAAGATGGAACAAGGCCAGGCATGAGTCTCTATATCAAGGGTGGATGAGGCAACCCAGCAGGAGGAAAAGGGTCCCAAGGGAAGATAAAAGAACCAGAGATTTTCCCACTCTAACTTGTAGGGTTTTTCCAAGAACACCAAGCCTGACAACCATAAGATATACGCAAGATATATATATATGCAGGCTCCATGTCTGCCTCTTCAGTCTCTGGGAGCCCCTAAGCGTACTGGTCAGTTGACTCTGTGGCTTGCTCTCCTGATATCCTCAAAACTCTGGGCCCCACAATCCCTCCTCCCCCTCTTCCTCGGAGTTTGGCTTTGGGCTTCTGTATCTGCTCCCATCAGTTAGTTGCCTGAGGAAGCCTCTCTAATGACTGGGCTAGGTACCAATCTATGGGCATAGCAAAGTATCGCTAGACATTGTCTCCAGCCTATCAAGTCTCTGGATTCTGACCAGCCCCGCAGTGTCAGGCATGGGCTCCCTCCCTTGGTGAGGGGTTCTGTCCCTCCATTGCCCCAGCAGGTCCTGCAGGTGGCGTATGTTATAAATAGCAGTTTTGTGTCTGGGTTGGTGCTCTAGTCACACCTTTGGAAGCCTTGCCTGGTCACAGAAGACGACCAGTTCAGGCTCCCTATTTCCTCTAAGTAGGAGTCCTCACTAAGGTTGCTCTCATAGATTACAGGGAGTTTCCACTGCACTAGGTCTCCAGATCACCCCCTCAATGGCCCCAACTCAGGTTTTCTCTCCCTCTAGCCCTCTCCCTCTACTTGATCCCTCCTGTTCCCACTACTACCCTTCCCTAGTCTAGCTGCAACATCTGTTCTATTGCCCCTTCTCAGGGAGATCCATGTGTCCTTCCTTGTTGCATAGTCTCTCTGAGTCTGTGGGTTACAGTATAATTGAGTTTACTCAATGGCTAATATCCACTTACAAGTGAGTACATATCATGTTTGTCTTTCTGGGACTGGGTACCTTATTCAGGATGATTTTTTTCTAGTTCCATCCAGTTGCCTGCAAAGCTCATGATGTCATTTTTTAATAGCTGAGTAATACTCAGTGTATTATTAATCCACAGTGGCCGTATAAGTTTGGACTCCCACCAGCAATGGAGGCATTGGCCCCTTGTTCCACATCTTCGCAAGAATGAACTGTCACTTGTGTTATTGATCTTAGCCACTCTGACAAGTATAAGATGGAATCTGAAAGTAGTTTTGATTTGTTTTGTCAAACATCTAAGTGTTTCTCAGCCACTTGAGATTCCTCTATTGAGAATTCTCTATTTAGATCTGTACCCCATTTTTTAATTGTATTGTTTTGATTATGTCTAGTTTCTTGAGTTCTTTTTATATTTTGGATATTAGTCCTTACTGAATGTGGAGTTGTTTTCTCTCCGTGGCCGTCTGTCCTGGAGCTCACTCTGTAGACCAGGCTGGCCTAGAACTCACTGAGTAAAGGAATGGGATTAAAGCTACGAGCCACCACCGCCCAGCCAACCTCACATGTTTAATCCTCACACGTGCTTTGCTTCACTAGCCTTATTTTTTAAAAAATTCCATTTCAATTATTTTCTTCACAAACCAAAACATCAAATGAGCTTGTCTTGATTCCTGATCCTTCGTTATTACCATTTAATCAACTATATGGCTACCATCAAGTTCAGAGGAAGTCACAAAAGCACTTCTTAGGGGTAGCAGGTGTGATAGACTGGCATCTGCTTCAAGAAAAAAGCAAGAAATGCCAGAAGTTCAAGCCAACAGACATTTACATTCCATTTCTATGGGATAGACCAGGTATAGGTCAGCAGTGCTCAGTGATCCTTCTAACTGTGATTCAAAGACTCATCTTGCTTCTCCTCTTTATCTACAAAAGGTTTACTTTATCTTCCAAATTCATCACAAAAGAGAAGATAATACAGAATATGAATGATATATTTAAAGTTCAAGCTTTCGGTATCCATGAGATAGTTCAATGGATAAGAATGCCTGCCACCAAGCCTGACAACCTGAGTTCAATCCCCAGGTCCCCCCTTGGTAGAAAGAGGAAACTGACTCTCAATTTAGTATTTCAACAGTAGCTTTTACAAGTGCCCTTGCTTCCTTGTTGAATAAAATGCTTTACTATTCACCTCAGATTTCCCATTTCCTATGCATCCCTTTGGAACTGCAGAGATACTAAGACTGAGTTCAGATGAATGTTCGGCCAGGAGTAGAAATGCAGGTCTCCAAAATACTAAATCCTCCAACCAACATCATTGAGGTTGGTCAAGTTTTGCTCTCAGATATAATTCAAATGAAATGAACTGGGTCCTTTTAACATTCTTACCTCCTTAGCATCACTTAGCCCATGACTCCCATGCATCCCAGGAGCTGGTCCTAGATACCAGTTTTCTCTTAGAAGCATTCCTGGACTGCATAGTCTGTTGGGATATCTGCTTCTGTGAATTCAAGTTTTACCACACATCCTGTGCCTGCCGCACAGTTTTATAAACACATGTTTTAGCCTGGTGTGCCTTTATCTACAAGCTCCTTGTCATAGATAGCCCTGATTTGTTATGGTTGTGGTTGTGTCCTCTTATCATAAAACCATACCTATCCTCAAACTCCTATTTGTTGAATGAATGAGAAAAAGAAAATGGCAACTAAATACCTTTGTGGTGATCAAAATAAGGAAACAAAAAATGTTAGCAACTGATAACACATTAAGGAATTCCATATAGATCACATCATGCGGGTCTTGGTGGTGGAAACCTGATTGGTATGACAAGGGAATGAAGCAAGGATACACACACAGACACACACACAGGAAAGCTGGGATTGGGTAGGCTGTGCTCACTTGGATGGACCAACTATGCAGCACCAACTATGCAAGCAACCTGGAACCTCAGCATTTATTATGCGTAGCCCAGGGCATGAAGATAGCCTCAGTTTTTCAGACAGTTCTAGGCTGCTGTCATTCCAGAGGAGGGAGCTACAGTTGCTAGTTTCTCCACACACTGGTTAATAATTTTAAACACACATATTTGAACCAGAGAAAGGCTTTGCCACTCTCATGGGTCTGAGACAATAGGGTCCTTCACATGGCCACCCTGATGTCAAATAATCCATACTGACTCAGGATTTTACCAGTTCTTTACTACACATACAGTCAAGGCTTCTTTGGCTCCCCAAACATACAGATGAGACTAAGAAAGCTTCAGAGAATCATTTTAGAAAGAGATGACTTCCTCCCTAAGCAATGTCATTTCTTTTCTAACAGTAGCTCTTGTCATCCCAACAGTACTCTTGTTCAGCAGCTCCACAGTGACTGGCCATTTCTTACATAACTAAGCATTAATACATGGGCTTGGGTCAAAGTTGTCTTTATTTTATGGCTTTTCTTACATGATGAAATCTTACCAAAACCAAAACAATTTGTGTTTTTTCAATTTAAGTCTCAAAGGGCTGTAGATAACTCATTCAGTCAAGAACGAAGAACTGAGTTTAATCTCCAGAATCTAAATGAGAAAGATGAATCCCAAGATCTTCTATGACCTACACACACACAACACACTCCCAAGATCATCTATGACCTACACACACACACACACACACACACACACACACAGAGCAAGTATGCATATGTGCAGGTGGAGAGGGGCCATTTGACTCTACTGTGAATTATTCTGTGGAAAACAATTGCCTTGCCTTCTCTAAAGTCATTCTCAAAACATCAGTGGAAATATGCCCCCAGTCATCTGGTCATTCCTCCTTGGTTCATATTCTTCTACCAAGCCTGCAACTTTCCAGCCCCACATTGACCCTGAATTGAACATGAGATCAACACTGATATAACCTTTAGGCACCGATGTAAGCAGACATTCACAGCACAATACTTATTGATGCTGGCCTATGGGGGTTTTGTTGTGACAGCATTATGGCAGCTGTACTTACCTTCACTGATACAGGTACTCCTCATCGATTAGACTTTTGCTTTCCTGCTGTTTTAACTTTCACTGAACCCCATTTTGTTGACAAGTCTCAGTGTTGGATATTCACTTTCGGGCTTTGTTATTCTGCCAGATCAATATTTACAGCAAGGTCTGGCATCATCTCTAATTAACTGGCTGTATTTTCTTTTAATGTGTCTTTGCCTAGGGCACAGGTTTATTTAAACCTAAGGTTTAGAAAGTTTCCACTGGCTCCCAGCTTGTGGGATACATCTAGATCTTCTTAGCATTGCACCCGTTAATACAGTTGCTCATGTTGTGGTGACCCCAACCATAAAATTATTTTTGTTAGTACTTTGTAACTATAATTTTGCTACTGTTATGAGTCACAATGTAAATATCTGATATGCAGACAGTCTCAGATGACCTTAGTGAAAGGGTTGCTTGTGACCCCTAAAGGGGTCACAACTAATCCCACCTGCATCCCTGAGAACTACTGCTGCTCTAAATACATCTCCAATACCTCTTTGTTGGCTAGTGGACCATCCATGTAGCAGGTGAAGTGAGCATATGGATTGGCTTCTCTAGGAACCATCCCTCTATAAGATGTCAAGCGACATTACCTAGAAGATTGAAGGAATGAAGTCACTTCCGGGAATTTTAACTACTAAAAGACAAGCGGTGGGGAGAAATGCAAATACGTTCCGTTCCCTGCCTCCCTCCAGTTGTGGCCCTTATGGCTGGGCTATCACTCGTAATTTTATCAGTGTGTGGCTGCCTCAATAAATAACCACTTTGGATGTACCTGTCCTCTGCCTCCTTGCTCTCACCCACTCCCTGAGATTTTACCTCCCAACAAAGTATTCCATTGAACTTGCCTAAGATAAAGGAAGCAAAGCTACGTAAAATGGAAAAAGAAATGATTTCCTTAAAACAAAATTTGGAGATGTTGGTGTATTGTTAAATATGTGTTATACTGGTTCTCTCTATATAGAGAGTATGTACATATATGTATATATAGAGGAATAGGCACGGGATGGATGGACAAATAGTCAGACAGATAGACAGACAGACAGACAGACAAGATAGCTAGAGCAGGTATGGAGAATGCATAGTCACTTTTATATAGCAACAATGAAAATTCATAAAATAACATTTTACAAGTATTGCTTACAGCAGCAAATAAAAGCCTGGAATTCTTACCTGTGCATCTTATGACATATCTGCTAGAGTTCTATAAGAAAATTCTATTTTAAAAAAAATAAAAGAAATCCGAGAGACCTAAGTCATGGAAAGGTGCACTGTCCCTGTGGACCCAATGCCCTAGCCCTGTTACGTGGTAATTATGCCTGAGCTGACCTACTGAGTCAAGGCGATTGATTCAAAATCCCAATAGGACTTCAAAGAAATTAATATGCTGACTCAAAATTTGTAGAAAAGAAAAAGAAACAATAAAAGCTGAAATGCAGGAAAGAGACAAGCAAGCTGGAAGATTTGCCGGACCTGGTCCTGGACTCCCTGTCACACGATAAAACAGTGATGACACCACTGGCAGAGGATCCGGCAGCTCAGATGTGATCCGCTGGGTTTCAAACAGCGATTCAGAGGCCCTCAGCTGAGGAAAGGAGATCTTTTTTTATGAATGATGAAACAACTGGAATGTGTTTAAACCAATAAAGAACCTAGATCCACATCTTGTACCATATATAAACCTTAACTCAAATGCATCATAGGTGTGAAAATATAAAATATATATGTACAGAATATAGAACTTCTAGAAGAAAGTGAGGCTCCACTTTGGAATAATGAATGTTTATAATAAAAATAGAAAAGCTAATGATTAAACAAGAAAATTGAAAGTGGCAAACACGTCAGCAGAGACTTCATCATTAGTATAGAAATGGTAACCTAATGAGATTAATTAAAACCACGATGCAATTTCAGTAACACAATTTAATAACAGAACTGTTTGCTAAAGAGAAGTCCCTCTCTGTGCCCAGACTGGTCTTCCAAGTCAAGTGATCCTCCTGCCTCAGCCTCCTGAGTCGCTGCAACTATAGCATACCCATACCACTAAACCCAGCAGAATAACAGCGTTTCAAATGACAACACAAATAAAGCAACTGAAATTCCTCAGAGGCTGCTAGAATCTAAACTGTTGCAGCTACCTCGAAATGCATTTGGCAGAATCTCGCAAACCTACACAGAGTGCACAGCAGCAACCCCACTCCTAGGCATTTACCCAGGTGAAATGAATGTCTACATTCCCACCAAACCCCACATGCAAACACTCGTGACAGCTCGACCTGCAGCCCTCACGCCAAAGCTGATTATGTGTGTACATACACATGATCAAACACTAGGAAATAAAGAGGAAAAACTCCTGAAGTATGCATCAATGTGGATAAATCCCAAACGCGTGTCTGTAAGGGACAGAAGCTAAACTCAAAGGAGTCATAAGTATGATTCCATGTATATGGCATCCTTATGAAGCTCAAACCACAGCAGTGACACAGAGGATAGTCCACAAGAGACTTTCCACAAAAGTACTGGGGAGTCGGGCAGTCGGAGAAACTTACGAGTATGCGGCCAACACCCACCTAACTGTGCTCCAAAGGGGAGTTTTGCTGTATGTAATTATTAATTGTTTTAACTGAGGGAGGGGGCATGAACTTGGGTGAGTAGGGAGGTGGAAAGGATCTGGAGGAGTTGAGAGAGAGAGAAAACACAATCAAGATACATTGTATGAAAAACACTTTAAATAGAAACGATTGTGAAAAGGAAAGAAGTTAAAATCGTTTTTGACTGTGAGCAGCTGCGTCTCTGTCCACACGTGTTTTATATGTCTATTATCTATAGCTCGCTGCCATATTTTTCCTGAGTTTTTCTTCTTGGGTTGGGCACACATGATCACTTCTTTCTGAGACTCTTCCCCATCTCTTTTCCAGTTTATGCTAAGTGGAGCCACAGTTTCAAAGGTCCACAATCTTAGGCCCACACGGTTGCTGCATTCAGTGTCCAGTGCTGTGTGGTACATCATATCTGTTTCCCCAGCTGCCTGGGGAAAAGCGCTATTTTTCTCACAGGGATGCTATGTATCTTCTCACAGAATCCAGATGTGCCAGGCAGTCCTCTTCTCTTCGAGACCATGCTTCTTCTCTATCAGAACTTCTGAAAGCGAAGAAGCGAAAAAGATCCTTGTCCTCTCTGAATCACAAGGCTGTCTTCCTGGATTCATTTCCTTCACCTCTCTTCACTTCTGTCTTCCTTTCCTTTCCTTCTTATTGCTGTCTCAGTTTCCCTCTCCCCTTCATTTCCTGCTCCTTTCCCTCCCCTCCCCTTTCTCCTCCACCTCCTTTTCCCCTCTCTCCTCCCCCTACATCTCTTCCTATGCTCCTCCCTCTTCTCAGCCTCCCCCCACCCTGCTCCCTCAGTTGTCCTCTCTGGGCTTTCCTCTCTCTTTTCTTCACCTCCTCTTCTCTCCTTGCTCAGCTTTTCTCCTGTTTCTCCTTGTTGCCATCTCTCAGCTTTCTCTCCTTCATGCTTTCCTCCTGTGTCCTCTGCACACAACTTAGAGGAACGTTCTACTATCCCAGTGTTGGCTGCTGGTGAAAACACTTTGTATCCTAAAGTGCCAACATTTTTACCTTCTCCACAAAACACTGTGTTTCCTTAAAGGGCTTAGGTTTCCTTGGGGTGAGAGGTGGAGTTGAAAGAGAAGCAAGCTATTTCTGACTTCAGGCTGGTCCATGCATCCCCAAGGAAACCTAGGAAAGAATCAGCTCCAGGGAGGCAGCAAAGTAGGCTGGAAACACTGGCAGGAAAATCAGATTGATATCTTGAAATGTAATTCCACCTCACCTAGGGAAAACATGTTCAAAAGCACCGCCTTTATTCTGTTTCCTGGTGCACATAAAATATTTAGAAAAGCTATGCATCTATTAGCATCTGTACAATTGTTTTAAAACACACAGAAAAAGAAAGAATAATATATTATAATAAATAAAAGGCATGGGGGGCCTGGTGAGATGGCTCTGTAGGCCAAGTATGTGAACATAAGTGTGAGGACCTGTGCTTGGATTCTCAGCACCCATTAAACTCCATAGGGAGGTGGATCCCTGGAGCTCACTGGCCAGCTAGCCTAGCAGAATAGCTAAGCTCTAGGTTCACTGAGAGACCCTGTCACAAAACTAAAGTAGAGCACGAGATGATGACACCTGGAGACAATTCTGGCCTCCAGGTACGTGCACATACCCATAGTGTACATGCACACATGCAACACACACACACATAAACCCACAGTTACATGTACATGTTACATGTACCATACTTCACACACATACACACACCTGCACACATATCCAGAGTGACATGTAAAATGTACCACACTCCACACTCATGCACAAAACAAAATTTATAGAAACATTACATTTAAAAAAGAAAACAATCTGCTAAGCATTAAGTAAAAAATTATAGCAACAACAACAAAAACTCAGAGAAATGGAGTAATTAATTCATACATTATGTATTCTCTTGTTCTTATCTTCTCCTATGGCAATCATAACCTTTTGAGAGGAGCATCTGGATACCCAAGGAGGCCTGAAACAGTCTCTTTCTAGAAGCAGCCAGCAGGAAGCTCCATGTTCTACAAGCTGCTGTCAGCTTGCCCATGCCTCTAGCCCCACATGAAGCCAGTCTGCTGACTACCAGACAGTCTAAACAGTGGCAGATTGGTTCCCATTGCAGAGCACTCTCTCCAGATGTCCAAGACTCAGGAAAGCCTAGACACACTCTTCAGATACAAATAAAGGTCTGTATTTCACAAGCCAGCAACCTGCTGGGGGACCGGAGGGACCACAGACAGTTGGACAGGGAGTCAGCCTGACTACCTCTGGATGCACATGCAGCAGTGAGGTATCACAGATCACAGCTTCTCCATTATTCAAATTATTAAAATAAAAAAATACATGACATTAGAGGGCACATTACAGGCTGAATTCAAGAGAAATCCTAAACAGCCTGTAGAATTTCTTTCTGTCATAAGAATACAACAATACAAAATAACCTTTTTCTTTAAGGAAATGAAAAAAACTCTAAGAAAAATGACTTCCATAATGAATCAAAATTTGGCTGATTCTTCATGAGGACACACAATAATATATTCAGGAATCACATCTCCTGGGAGAAAACGCGTAGATCAGTTACAAATTAGAGATTGTTTTAAAACTTATATATACAACAAGTTAAACATTTGAAGTGATATATGCGATTACTAAACTGATGCTGGTCTGTACTAGACGAGTCATTTTTTGACTGTAGGTGAATAAGCAAAGCATATTGGTCCGACTCAGAGGGGTCAGGAGTGGGGTCAAAATGAAACTTTTTTTAGAATTTTCATAGGTGGGGTATTGCTTTCAGGTCTACATGTGATTCAAAGACAATGTCTAGGAGAATGTAGTGAATTAATAGCAGAAACAAATAATTAATAATGCACATGTTATAAAGAAAAATATATGTTCGAAAACTTTCAATTTTTAAGCCCCTAGTTTGACAAAGATTAATATTTTCATTTTGGCCAATTTCTCAAAAAACAAAACAAAACAAAAACAAAACCACTCTACACATTTTCACAAAGAGAAATCATTGCTTGCCTTTAAACAATATATATTACACATAGTCTGTCTGGAGTCTGGAGATATTCAAATGCTATTAAGTCAGTGAGGTCCTCTTCTCTCTTTACGCAGGAAACCACATGAAAAAATCAAGTTATGAAAGGCAGAAGATGGTAAAAGATAGATGGCAATCTTTGTACTGTTTACCCAGTTTAGCTGTGTACTGAAAAAGTCTTTAAAAGATCTTGTTTTGTTTTTGTGTTTTTAAGTCTATAGTAGTAGGTTTCCATGTGGCTTTCTCCTTTACCCTCTTCTCTCCATTTAATCCTATTCTAGCTTCCTCTTTATTTCTTTATTACACTGTATTCTATTTCTCTTTCCTTGGACAAGCCCCTCCTCCTATAGATCAGTGCATTTCTCAACCCTCGTCAGAGAACTTTGTAGTAGGGAAAAAACACTGGGTTGTAGGGGAGGTCTTTGTAGCATACCTGGAAATCCTTGTAAACAACCTGTGATTGTTAATGAGTACTTCCCGAAATTTACTTGTAAACACCCAGTTGAGGTGATTGTTTGTTAGAAGTATCTTACCCCTGAAAAATATCTTACGTTAAAAGATGTTTGTTTATAGAATTATTAATGAAGGAGCTTTATCATCCTTGCAGATGCTCAAGCCACAAGATGCTCCTGGCAAACCTGGAAATCTTAGATTATTGAGTACTATAAATAGTGCACAATAATGGGCTGAGACTACAAGGGTGATATTGTTGCCTTCATTAGACATAAGATTGGCTTTTGCGTTTGTTGTGGGGGGATTCAACTAGCTTTGTCTTACAAACAATAAAAACACTTCAGCAAGACAGGACTATATTCAATCCCTTGAGATTGACACCGTTGCTCTTCTGAAAAAGCATTGCATCTTAGAAGTGTCTCTCTGTCTCTTCCATTGTCCCTAAGCATGATGCAGAACAACACCCACAACACTTATCATAGATGGTAATGAACACAGAGACCCACAACTAGACAATATACAGAGAGTGAGAGACTTTGAAGTACTCAGCTCTAAATGAGATGTCACTATTAAAAAAAATCCCTCCCTTCAAGGTTCAAAGATCTGTTGAGAAGAGAGGCAGAAAGATAGTAAGTATGAGAAGTAGTGGATCACTCTAAGAAACAATGTCTTTCGGACACAGCAGGACTGATACATATATGGACTCAGAGACTGTGATAGTATGCATAAGACCTGTACAGGTTCAAACAAGACAAAATCACAGCACTGAGAGGAACAAGTAGATGCAAAATTCCACATCTAACTCAGAAGTTGTTTGCAATTGATATCTGCTGGTTAAAGGAAAATCAGTTTTCTCCAATGGAGTGTCACTTGGCAAATCAACCACATATCAGGGCAGACCCCATACCCAGGAGTATTTGGCCAACCTCAAATCAACTCCATGGTTTGGTGAGTGTGTGTGTGTGTGTGTGTGTGTGTGTGTGTGTGTGTTTGTTGTATAACAATAATAATTAAATAAAGAAGGGGACACATGATGTTAGGTTTGATCCTCAGAACCAGGCAGGAAATAGCCGAAACTGGACATGGAGTTTTGTAGGAATTTTATCAGATAAGCCTACTGATAGAATTAGGGGGAAATCACTCTTAAAGCAAGTGTTCCTGGGGAAACTGGACACATACACACACACACACACACACACACACACACACCACTCAGTTGAAAGTATATCTCCATCTCTCTCCATGTTAAAAAAAATTAAAAGAGATCAAATACCTTAATGTATTGAAACTCCTGAAGAAAGATACATAGGCACAGGTAAATGAATGTCTCTTCAATAGCTCAGGAATATTATTGCATCAAATTTAAAAATCTTCTGCAGAGTAAAGAAATCAACACAATGAAGAGTCAATCTACAGAATTAGAGAATTAGCTGGTAGAGAAAATATCTACCAGCTTTTCATCCAAGAGAGAATTAAGGTCCAGAATATATAAAATTAAACCCCAACAGAACAAATAATCCAATTAAAGATGTGGATAATTTAACTTGAAGAAGAAGGAAGAAGAGTGGAGAAGAGAAAGAGGAGGAAGAAGAGGATGAGAGGAAGGAGAAGAGTAAGACAGGGATGAGAACGAGGAGGAAGAGGAAGAGAAGGGGAAGGAGTCAGAGGGGGGGAGGAGGAGGAGGAGAAGAACAAGAAGAAGAAGAAGAAGAAGGAGAAGGAGAAGGAGAAGGAGAAGGAGAAGGAGAAGAAGGAGAAGAGAAGGAGAAGAAGGAGAAGAAGGAGAGAAGGAGAAGAAGAAGATGATAGAAGAGGAAGCTCAGCACAAATGGCTAATAATTATATAAAATAAAATCTTTAGTCATAAGAAAATGCAATTCAAACCACAATGGGATCTCATCTCAAATACAGTCCAAATGCCTATCAAGAATACAAAAAGAAAATTCTAAGTGCTGAAGAGAATTTAAGGAAAATGAAACCTTATATACCAATAGTGGAAATTTAAGTTAATACAGACACTTTGAAAATTAGAATGGGGATTCCTCAAAAATTAAAATGTATAAGTACCTTATGATCCAGCTATGCCACTCCTAGAAATCAAAGTCAGAATATTATACAGATATCTGCATACGCAGCACTATTCACAATTACATTAGCCTACATATCCAGCAATAGATGAGTGGACAAATAAAATGGGATATATATATAAAATCTCAGGATAATTACAGAAAAATGGGTGAACTGGAAATCATTGTGTTGTGCAAAATAAGCTAGGCTCAAAAATACAATTATTACATCATTTTTCTGATATATAGAATCTACAAGGAAGAGGAGATAAAAGGAAGGAGAAAATGGTAATAAGGGGTATATCAAGGCATACATACATGCGTGCATGAAAATATAATGAATCTATTATTCTACATAGTTAATGTATTCAGTATAAAATAATATGTAAAGGATAATCTGCTGTAATGAATCCTCATTTAATTTACATCTTTAATTCAACCAAGATGAGGGATTAAAAACTTAGATAGCCTCTACTGATATCTACTACCCAGCAAGCACTGTAATATTTATCCTCAATACAAGTCTGTAAGGTAGATGTCATTCTCATCTTTCAGAGGAACAAGAGATTGGAAGAGGATAATTCCTTTGCTTTATCAACCAAGTCATTGAATAATTCAATACACTAATATATTAAGCACTTCTATGTTACTGTAGAACGTGTCTTTTCTGTGTTATCATAGAGCAGTGGTTCTTAAATGTAGGTTGTAACCACTTTAGAGGTCGAATGACCCCTTTGACAGGGGTCACCTAAGACCATCTGCATATCAGATATTTACATTATGGTTAATAACAGTGCAAAATTACAGTTGTGAAGTAACAACAAAAATAATTTTATGGTTGGGGGTCACCACAGCATGAGACATTATTTTAAAAGGTCACAGCATTAGGAAGGTTGAGAACCACTGTCATAGAGGGTATGATGTATCTTCCTAGCCATCCTTCCCTTATTATTATTTTTTTTTATCTTTTCAAAAGCTTAGGATCTGTGATGGGCCATTATGATTCCCAGCTGGAGGACACAATAGTGGGTAAGAAGAAAGAAGCTGACATGATAAATAACAGATGCACAAGACACACAGCAGGCCCTCAAGGTGTTCCTATATCTGCTCCATTGTTGTACCTTTCCCGAAGACTGGGTCTTCATCTCTTCCTCCGACTCCATGAGCATATATATTAGCAAGTATCCTACTTTGTGAACGGATGTGTTTATTTTGTCTTACAGATTACAGTCTATTGCTGAGGAAAGTCAAGGCAAGAACTCAAAGCAGGAACCTAGAGCAGATTCCATGAAGGAATTCTCCTTATTGACCTTGCTCTCAGGCTCATGTTAGACTGTTTTTCTCCATTAACTCTGGGCTGTGTCAAGTTGACAGCTAAAGCAAACTCAGAAAATCTACTCCTTGTCAGTTTGACACACAAACATATCACATCACCTTAAGCCATAACCTTGCTTTAAGATTTATTTTTCTTCTTTTGTATAATATAGATCAACATCTCTCCTACCCTCCCTCCATTCCTTCCATCTCTCTCCATCCTCCCTCTCCTCCTATTATATATCCTCCCCATCCCCACCCACTCAACCCCCCACTTCTTCCCATAGAAGTGAGCAGTCCTCTCAGGGTCACCGCTCAAACAAGGCACAACAAATGAGACAATCAGGCACTAGTCCCCACATCAAGGGTGGACCAGGCAACCCAGCTGAAGGATATGGATCCCAATGGCAGGTAAAGCATCTAAGAACTCCCACATACACTCTAGTCAGCAGGCTCTCTGCAAGAACCCCAAGCCAGTCAACTGTATAACACGTCTAGGAGATCCTTCAGGTTCCCTCTCTTCTGATTCAGGCTCTGATGGACCCCAAGAGTGCTGATCTGTTGACTCCATGGGGCCTGCTCTCCTTATGTCCTTGGCCCTTCTAGTCGCCAAAATACCTCCTTGCCCTTTTCTGTGAGTTTTCTGGATCTCTGAATGATGTTTGCCTCTGGGCCTCTGCATCTGTTCCTATCTGCTGCTAGCAGAAATCTCTCTGATAGAAACTAGACTAGGTACCGATCTGTGAGAACAAAAGGATATCATTAGCTATCATTAGCTATCCAGTCTCTAGTTCCTGGCCCACCCTGAAGAATCAGGCATGGGTTCTCTCCTTTGACATGAGGATCTGCCCTTCCATTTTCCCACAGGTCCTGTAGGAAGTATGGGTTATAGGTCGAAGGTTTTGTGGCTGGGGTGGTTTCCAAGTCCCCCCACTGTGAGCCTTACCAGCTACATGAGATGGCCTGTTCAGGTTCCCCATATACCATTGCTAGAGTTCTCACCAAGGTCTCCATCGTGGGCTCCAGTGAGTTTCTACTGCCCTTGGTTTCCAGATCCCTCCCCTTTAACATTTCCCCAGTTCCAGCTGTCCCTCCACATACTCTCTTCCTCCATCCTTCTCCCTGTATTTGGCCCCCCCTCCTCCCTTTCCCATTCTCCCCCAGCTCTCCTGCACCTTCTGTTCCACATCCCCTGTCCCACCAGGAAGATCACAACCAAGCCTATCCTTGATGTTCAGTGTCTCTGAGTCTGTGGACAACCTTTTCCTTCTTGTTTGTCCCCAAGAGCTCATGTTAATATCATAACATAAAATACAGTACAAGTTTACAAGGCCCACACTTTTTACAAAATTCTAATGCTTTGAAAAAATTAATCAGTAGTCCTATTCAGCTGTAATACCTACAAACCATAACAGTAGCCAGAATGGCAATATACCCCAAAAGATACAATGGTAGTACCTAAATCCTGGGGGCAACTAATAGCCTCTTACCTGGACTTAAGGCCCACTAACTAGAAGGGAATTCATGACACTGCAAACTTAGCCATCTACCCATAGATGATAAGGCCATGGAAGCTAGAGAACCTAGGATGACCATTTCCTAAACCAATAAACTTTCCAACTGCATTCTAAATACCTTCCCTTATATGCTCAGGTAAGTGTTGCTGTTGCTCATCAACAAAGAAGCTTCTCTTTGTATCAGAGACCATTACAGAAAGCCACAACTGGCCAAAATGCAAAAGCCACATAATTGTGGGGTACCCACTCCTGATTAATACATTTACAACATAACCCTTACACCTAAGGCTTCGAGGACATCAGAGAAGAGGGACAAAGAGATAGTAAGGGCAGTATATCTGCTGTGAGGTAGTTTCTTCTAAAAAGAGAAAGAAAAGAAAAAATTCTTCAGGTCCAGCACCCACAACACACGGAGCTTGTTTTGTAGGCTCAAGAATTCTCCATGCCACACCAGCCACTGTTCTTGGTGGATATCCATGGTCCTCCCATCTCCAGTGTCCTGGGGTCTCCACTAAAAATTATCCTACACTTTCACCAATTTCCTTTCCTGGTCTGTTCAGAGACTCAAACCTTGTCACACTGTGCCAAATGTCAGCCGCTCTCTGTAACCTCCTTAATCTTGTGTCTCTTGTGCCTTCAAAACCAGTACCAGATGGGTGATTCTTACACATCAAGTTCAGCTTCCAGCTTTAGATGCAGACACACAGCCCTACCCCAAACTTCACAACTTCTGTTGCTAACCTTGTAGAAATCCTTCCTGGAAGATTTCACCTCAATGATGCTGATCTCTGGTCAATTACATCTGATTTTTCAGCCCCAGCTGACCAAACAGCAAATTCTTTTTTTTTCTTTTGGAGGGAGAGGGTGGGGGCTGAGACAGGGTGTCTCTGTGTAACCTCAGCTCTCTTGGAACTTTCTCTGTCGATGAGGCTGGTCTTGAACTCAGAGATCTACCTGCCTCTGCCTCCCAAGTGCTGGGATTAAAGGCATGCACCACCACCGCCCTGCTCAGAAACCATATTCTTAATTCAAATATAGCACACAAAGATCCTTAAGAGAGTCTTTGCTTCCCTCTGAAACTTAACAACCTGGGGCCTCCATTGTCTTCATTTCTCTCAACACTCTTTTATTCACAGCTCCTACAGAACAGCCTACCAAGCTCTAAACTCAACAGCTTTTCCAGCTCAACTCTCCAAACACTTCTACGATGCTCCCTCCCCAAGCCTGGCTCATCACCATGACAGCCCATTCTCAGTACAAATTTGTATTCTAATTTGCTCTCCTGTTGCTGTAATAAAGCACCAACCAAAAGCATCTTGGGCATCAAAGGGCTTGTCTCATCTTAAAAGTCCATTATTGATGGAAGTCAAGGAAGGAACTCAATCAGGGCCACACATAGAGGAACTCTGTTTACTGACTGGTTCCCTGGCTCATGTTCAGCTACCTTTCTTGTATAGCTCAGGCCCACCTGCCCAGGGATAACAGTGCTGACAGTGGTCTGTCCCTCCTACATCCACTAGAAATCAACAAAAATGCCCTGTTGACACACACACAACAGCTCAATCTGATTGAGGCAAAGCCCAGCGAGAGTTCCTCAGATAACTCTGGGCTGTGTCAAGTTGACATCTAAATTAACTAGGAAATCATCCTTTTAAAAGCTTTTATATTGAGTTTGCTTTTTTTTATTTTTTTTATTTTTTGGTCTTTATTGATATTTTATTCCTAACAATCTGTTACTGTGTTGTTATAGATACAAAGATAAAAAAACATGAAGTCCCTGTATACTGATAGTAAGAGGTATTTTATAAGGGCACAAGTATGGACATAGAACATTACAACAGGAAGGAATGTCAACAATATAAGTTAGAGACTGGAAGCTGTGTATCTGCATCAGGCAAATAGGCCTTTCCCTTATCGATCCTCCTCTGCACGGGCTTTCTCAGTGAGACTCTAGCTGTTCAGCTCCTCTGGGCTCTTGCTGTACTGCTTTCCTCCTTACAAAGGTTCCTAATGAGCTCATGCTCTAAATCACATACCCAGATTTTTAGTTTCTCTTATTTCTCAATTCAAATATTTTGGCTTTTCATCAAAGTGAGAGTGTCTTATATTCAGCTTTTGGTGCATTCACATAGCCAGTTGACTTTCTCAGCAGCTACTCCACCCTTCTCCCATCAAGGTACCCACTGGGACCAGAGGAGTCTTTCGCAGTGATGCAGGGGATCCAGTCTAATATTTTCCAGTCCTGTGCCCTGCAGTTGAATCTTGCTAACTACTCCAGATATGCGGTCTACACTCTGAAGCCAGGAATGAAACGGGGTCATGAGAGGCCAGGAGGTTGAAGAGAGTGAGGAAGCTGTAAGTAGATAAGATACATTTTATTCACTCTAGGGGAAGGCTGCTAGACAGGCAGGCGTCCAGCACACACTGACACACATAATTCACACATAGGTGGACACTGGCATACACACAGACCAGCACACAGGTGGGCTGATGAAGGCAAAGCTATATATAAAGAAAACTTTTTTTAAAAAGAAGTGGCATTCTGTCAGAAATAGTTACATTACAAATTACATCACAGTTTATTCTCTGTTTTCCAAGGTGTTTACTGTCAGTTATTTTGTGCTGATTCATAGCCCTGTGGTAGTGTGGTCATGGTCCATGCTGGGTATCAGCACCACAGTATCCAAACACGAATCGCTCCTTACAGCCCTCTGTTTTAACACATATGCAGGCAAGCTCCAAGATGAGCTTAGTTGATAAAAATAGTTGATGAAATATAGTTGAGGATGAAAATAGTTGGGGGAAGAGAAAAGAGAGATATCAAAGCATAGGACAGAGATGCTATGTCTGGGGTTGCCCAGAGGAATAGGAATGTCCAAAGGGCTTGGTTGCTAAGAAGTAGCATAAGAAACATAGGAGACAGTATAAACTTCATATATCCAAGAGAAACTCTGCATGAAAGTTATTTTGATGGGAAAAAACAACAACAACCACCACCATCACCAACAAATAAAACACCGTAGTACTTCCTCAGGGTTCCAAATGTGGCAAAAACATGAAGCCTCCAGGGGAAAGGTGACTCAACAGTTAAGAGCACATACTGTTCTTGCAGAAGACTGGAGTTTGGTTCTCAACACCCATGCTGGCAGCTCACAATGACAAATAACTCCACCTCTAGGGGCTCCGACGCGCTCTTCTGAACTTTACGGGTACCTATACTCGTGTGTGCATGCACACAGGTGTGCATTCATGTGCACCTTGCACATACTTGTGCACATTCACACACACACACACACACACACACACTTGAAAATATAAAAATACAATCTTTAATTTTTTAATATCATGTAAATAATGATATTTTTCTTGATTTACAGAGCCAGACATTTTTCCATCAAATCTCAGTTCATTGCGGAATCCACAAAGTCTCTACCATTTGGTAAAAATTTACAGTGGTTTCTTTAGTGGCACAATTACTGCTTGAATTGGCCAAACAAGTTTTCCTACCCCACATAATCAGACAACAACATAGCTTAAGTTCAAACCCTCACCTCATGAAGATAAAAGTCTGTGCTGTCTGCACTACTCTGCCTCTTGTAAATCAAACTATCAACAGTTTTTCTAACTATTTCTCAGGGCCATTATGGAGAGCAAGCAAGTTAGTATTTTCAAAGGCAATAAACTTTGGAGGCAAAGACTCACTATACAAATATTAGTCACTATCTTTACCAAATAATTCATTCTGTAACAGTTTGAGACATACTAGAACCAAAATAATAAGTATGATTGGGCAGGATGGAAAAAGCAAACCAAGGTCTACAGAGAGGGACCAGGCAAACATTCTTGGAGGTGAGACTGAAGTTGACCTTCAGACAATGCATTTGGTTTTCTTGAAAGATTCTGTCCCTCCAGACTCTTAGACATACCTTTCATCTCTCCGCTGCACCAAAGCTGAGGTAGCTTGGTCTTTGGTAGAGAATAGAGCAAGGCCCACTGCACTGATGTCAGGTATGGATGGTAGACCAAGATACTCGTATATCACAGGCAGTTGTCTTGTCTAGTTAGCAATACCCTTCTCTGGCTCCTGGTCAGCTCCTGGGGCCTGGCCTCTTTTTCAAGCCTTAAATCAGCCTGCTTATGAGGCTGACCTCCCCCATCTGAATCTTGCTTTTTCACTTGGCTCTTTCCTTCGCATCTAATTCCATTTGGCCCTCTGTTCTTAATTCTTGAAAGACGGGGAAGCCAAAGCCTTCCCTCTGGGTTAGAATTGTATTTTAGACATCATTGGTCTACGTGGGACAAAAGACAGTATGGTCAGGCTTCTGGTGGAAGCCTTCAAGGGGAAACAGCTCATCTTCCTCCGTGTATACTACCTGGCAGTGAGAAACAAGGTGGGAAGACTTCAGCAAAATGAGAAAGAGTAATTTTTTTTCTCCAAACAGACTCTAAAGAGCAATCCAAATCCATAGCAGCCCTTCCCTGAGCATCCATGGTCAACTTTCTCTCCACTTTGAGTTTCTGAGCGATGGAGAGAGACAAGTCAAGTCCCAATTCTTCTACTGCTTTGGCCCACTGAGTCCCAGCATGGATGGAGTTAGAAACCAACCTATTCTGCCACATTAACAACAAAACCACACCCAAACCGCAGATTTCCGTGCCACTGCTTTCTGGCTACGCCTCTACCTCCAGGAGCAAACAGCCTCTTGGAAGGCTACAGAAGATGGGATAAGAAAATAAAACCTGATTTCCCCACTGCCCATTTTCACACCCTGTCTGGCCTGACCCGCCTCCCCTCTCCACTTCCATCCACAACTCCTCCTTGTCCCCAAGGGGTGTTATTCTGGAGCCAAAATCCACTTTGTCAGCACAAGAGCAGCTTTGCCTTCTCTTGCTCCACACGCCATGTGACCCTGGAGAACCTCCAGGGCATATTTCATCTGGCATCAACATCTCGAGGTCACCATGACCCAGAGCTTCCTGCGTTCTGGGGCCAACCAACCAGCACCTGCCAAAGCCAGCTATGGCAAGGAAGGAGCGCTGCTTGGGGAGATCTGAGCAAGTGTGGTGCTGGCGGTGGCCCGGTCTGCCAGCAGACAGTAGCCCTGGTTTTCCATTGCTGCCCATTCACCAGACTTGGCCAGCTTTGTCCCTCCCCTAGGACCAAGTCAACAAACTAAGACGGGAGGAGCTGCAGCTCTGGCATGCAGCGGAAAGCTGTTACTGTTTGCCATGATGGGGGACAGCTATGCTTAGTGGACCCCTGAGACTCTGGTTTCCCAAATGTCCCAACTCTGCACTGTGCCAAGCGCTGCAATGTGACAGTTCAAGGTTATTTTGTTATACCATTTTTCTCATGCTCAAGGGGAAATAGTATAAAATTTGTATATATTAATATTTATGTAATAGATGGAAAAGACTTCATCTTGAATTTTGCTTGGGTCAAAGGCTAAGACTTGGAAACTAGTGTCAGTTTACGTGGTCCCCGTCCATGCAAGAATCATGTTTGAGGCCTATGATATACTATAAAATACCCAGGCCAGTTGTTCCTCATCAAGTATGGTTAAGGAGGCCTTTGAGTATCTATGAAAACAACCCACTCCCTGCCCTTGGACAAAACCACAGCCACTCAAGATTTTGCTCATAATTTTGAGAATGTAGAGACTCTGAAAACCCATCTGTAGAAGGTTTTAATTTTGTTTTTTGTTCCATTTTTCATAATACTAGGGATTGACTCTAGGTTCTGTAAGTGCTCAACCACTGAGTTCTATCTCCAGCCCTCTTCTTCTTCTTCTTCTTTTTTTTTTTTAATGCTTTTAACATTAAGACAGTTTTACTAGGCTATTCTGGCTTGCTCTGAGGTCACTCTGCAGACGAGGCAGGTTTGATCTTGTATCTTCCTGTTTTAGCCTTCCCAGAAACTGGGGTTATAAGCCTGAACTGGCCCAGTTTTAGTGTTAGTGTCTGTCTCCAGTTCCATTTCTTTAGCTTCCACGACTCTCCTTTTTCAGGATGGGGAAAGGGAGACTCAGAGAAGTTAAGAGAACAAGCTGGGTAGGTGCTGTTGAACCGAGAGCTCCTGCTTCATGGCCTTCCTGGAAGACTGTGGCATACCTACTACCTTTGGGACCTCTCGCATCTATGTCCTCTCCCTGACTGTTCCCTTTCCATCATTCTGCTCCTATGCTCTCTTCCTTAGAACTTTTTGCTTTATCACACTTTGTTTCCTCCTTTACTTTCCTTCACCTCAGCCTCTTTCCCCTTTCTATCTCGTAGCTTGGACACTCAATCAATCAGTGAGTCTTCGACCTGTGGACCATGAAGAACTAAGGATCATAATGTCTCAGCCAAGGACAGAGTGAGCTTTCAGAAAGAAGAGAACCTGGAGTCCCGTCTCCCCCACAGTCTTCAGTTCCCATCTAGTACAAGTATGTCTTTTGGATAAGACAGTTTAGAATGGCTTTTAAAATGACCACAAAAACAACAACAGCAATCAATTATGTAAGTCAATGTTTCTCAACAAGTGGTTGAAGGAGCCCTGGGGATTTCTGAGACCAATCCAGGGAATTCATAAGGTTGAAATCATTTGTCAATGATTCTAAGATTTGATTTTTTTTTCATGTTTCCATTTGTATTGATATGTAAAAGAAGTATCAGGTCAAATTGCTGGAGCTTCACTGTACACCAAGGTAGTAACCTTGGCTGAAGACAACCTAGGTTGTCTTCATCACCAGGAAGAAGAGTAAAAGCAGAAAATGACCTTCTCCTCAGCATACCCTTATAAAGCAGTTATTTATTTTATGAAACTGAGAGCTTTAAGTCACCATCCCTTTATATTTCATAATGAAGTCTAAACTGTAGAAAGTATATCAGTATACTGAATGATAGTAGTAGTCTCAAGGAACAGTAATGGACAAGTGATCTACAACTTCATTTTCATAGACCATCACATTGATGAGGAAGAATAAACAATTCTTCACTTAAATGTGAGTTTGTGGGTGGTACTGTAAATTTGTACAGTCAATATGGAAAACAGTGTGGCAGTTCCTCAGGAGGCTGGAAATAGATCTACCTCCAGCTCCAGCTATACCACTCTTGGGTGCACACCTAAAGGAATTTACATCATACTAAAGAAACACTTCCTCAACCACGTTCATCAGTCCTTTACTTATAATAGCCAGAAATTGAAAACAACTTAGATACATGTCAACAGAAAAATGTATAAAGAAAAATGTGGATTATTTACACAATGGAATATTATTAAGCCATTAAAAAAATGAAATCATGAAATTCACAGGCAAATTGATGGAGCTAGAAAAAAATTATCCTGAGTATCATAACCCAGATACAGAAGGATAAATACGGTATGCATTTGTTTATATGTAGATGTTAGTTGTTAAGTCTTTGATAAGCAAGCTACAATTCATATTACCACAGAAGTTATATACAGGGTAAGGGACTAGTGGAGAGGGAAGGATCTCCCTAAGAAAGGGAAATAGAATAGATAGTTATGAATAGACAAAGTGGTAACTGAAATGGGAGGATCAGATGAGGAGAGGCAGGGAAGAGGAGGATAAGGGAAGGAGGAATAAAGGGACTAAAATTAAGGGCCATTTGATGGTTCATATGGAAACCTAATAGAGTAGAAGTTTCCTAAATTATATACATATATGAAGGTGATCAAAACCATATATACTGGGGCAGCGTTTGCAGGGCCTACATGGCCAGCCAGAGTTCTAGAGATGAGAGAAGACTGACACAAGACTCCATTCCTAACCCAGAAGCTATCTCCAATTGATAACTGTTCCCAAAGAAAAATTAAGTTTTCTCCAATGGAGTCTTACTGGGTTCAAACCACAATTAAGGGCAGGCCCCCTTCCCAACAGTATATAAACAACACAAAACAAACTCAATGTTATGTTTTGAGGATTTTTTTGTCTCACAATTCTTTGTCTGGATTTTTTTTCCTTCCTTACAGATATTTTGCTTATATATGGTTGTTGATTTTGTTTTTATGCTTTTTCTGAGTGTGTCTCTGCATCTGTATATGTTCCTTATACTTTTTCTTGGACCTCTTTTTCTGTTTGTTTGGTTTTTTTTGTCAACTTTTGGTTTGTTTTTATTTTATTATTGGTATTTTTTTAATGGCTGTTTATAATCTAATGAGCGAGAAAGAAAGGGTGTCGATTTGTGTGGAGAAGTAGGAAGGATTTGGGAGGAGTCCGAGGAGGGGAAACTGTAATCAGAGTATATTGTATGGGGGAAAAAATCTATTTTCAGTAAAAAATAAATAATCTTGTTTGTAGTCCCAGGGAGGGGGTTGGAATCTTCCCACCACGTGTGTGTGCTGTGGGTTTACAGCATCCTGCCTTGTCCTTGGCAGACCTCTGGTAAGTCAACAAGTACACAGACACTTGGGAACATGCTTCTTGGGGGGCATCCCCCCTTTAATGCTAGGGTGTAGGGCATATTTCAAGGATCACAGGCAGGGAGGAGCCCATGACCCTGAGAATGTCCATTGGTTAGGACACCCTATGTGGGAGTGGCCTTGCCTGTATGTAGAGTTTGAGTCTGTGTAATCCAGCCCACAGGACAGAGAGGCATTTTGTTTATCATATCTAAATTTGGCTGGGTTTTTGGCCAGGTCTAAGGTGTGGAGCAATGAACTCCCATCGTTCTTACCCTATAGGAGTGATGCAGGGTTCAAGTCAGCTTCAACACACTATAGCCCTTGGATAGTCCCACAATTCCTCCTTTCATTTTATACAAAAATGGAGGTAATTAATATTATTAACCTCTAATTGAGAGATGGTTTGGTATTGGATTAGAGCCCAATTTGTGGTACTCTCAGTTAAATTGTTTATCTGTCGCTGTAGGGACTGGATGACACAGAGGCAAGATAAGTCTCAATTGTCAAGCATGGGGAGAAGTCAAACAATTAGGAGGTTTAAATATCAAGGCATAAAGGCATTAGGAGCATAAAGAGCTTAGAGAACTTGTTGAAAGTTTTTGGGGGTACATGTACGTCCCATTTTACCAGCCCAGAGTCATTGGTTAAAAATAACATCCCTCCCACAAGTTCTATCCTTGTAGAGGTGTGGAGCTGTGAAGCTGGCAGCAGGGAGGTCGTGGCTTGGTCTGGTCTGTCTTGGAGGTCATCGGTTGCTAGATGGCATGTCTGGACTGGCATGCTCTATCAGGAATCCATGGGTGGGGGGGATAGGATGATCCTTCTTCTTTCTCAGTCTTCTATCAGTTGTTGGGCTCATATAAACCTGTGGATGATCTTTAAAAGATCTTTAAAAGGGGTTTGAAATCCCAGAGGGGAGAGTTGTTACTGGGACTAATAAGTCCTTGGCACCAGAGAAACATAGGAAGATCAACACATCTTGGTTCCTATAGCATCTGTGAAAGAAACATGGAAGATTTGGGAATTCAAGTGAGACCCAGAGAGACAGGTGTCTCTGAGTGGAGGTCTCAGGGAACCATCTTTCTTGTGACTTCTTGCAAAGAAGGTTAGGTTTGTTAATAATAGAGGGAAGTTTCACCATACATCAGGTCTGGAATCTCCTTTTTGGTCTTGGCTTCTCTGTTAGGGAGCGAAAAAATGAGGTATCAGGTTAGAATGATTTTCCAGTCATTCTTGTAAGGGTAGGAAAGAGAAGGGGTTTGTGGCTATCAATTCTTGGATGTTGTTCTAGGTCATTTTCTTGTTGTTTCCTCTAGGAGGTGTCTTCTCTGCTTCTTCAGTTAGTCTGTTAATGGACATTTTTGGCTGGGACCCAAATATATTTTGGGTGGTCCTGTGGAGAGACATAAGCAAGAGAACTTTTTCCATTGTAAGGAGGGCTCTTTTTCATGTAGTAGTCACACTTTGCACTTGTAGAAAGATGTTCACGGGAGGAAACCGTTGCAATGAGTTTCCTGTTGAGAAATGTTTTTGTAAGTTATTACCCGCCTTAGAATGAGGTCTGGTTTTTTTTTTCTTCTGAGGGGAGTCAGCTGTTCTTTGGACCAGTGTGGATTTGTTGTGATGTCTGGATGTAGACTTCTGTGGGAAGACAAAAATCTTTTCCTTTGGGGAGGAGGGGATTTACCTGTATCTCATTTGTTAGTGAGCCTTGCTTTAGGGCCATTATTACCTGAATATATAGAGAAAATTGCCCAGTTTTTATTTTTAAGTTGAATTTATGCCCCACGTTGGGCACCATTTGTAGTGGGGGCAGGTTGGAATCTTCCCGCATGTGTGTATCCCAGCCCCAGGTACCCTGCCTGGAGTTGGTAGCCACCTGCAGGGCTGGCTCCAGGTGAAGGGACGTGGCGTGGAGGACCCCGTGTAGCAAAGCAGTCATGGGTTTACAACATCCTGCCTTGGCCTTGACAGATCTCCAGTAAGTCAACGAGTATGCAGACACTTGGGAACATGCTTCAGGGGGCATCTACCCTTTAATGCAGGGTTTGGATCACAAGCAGGGAAGAGCTCATGACCCTGAGAATATCCATTGGTTAAGACATCCTATGTGGGAGTGGCTCTGCCTGTGTGTTGGAGTTTGAGTCTGTGTAATCCAGCCTGAAGGGCAGAGAGGCATGTTTACTTATCATATCTAAATTTGGCTGGGTTTTTGGCCAGGTCTAAGGTGTGGAGCAACAAACTCCCATCATTCTTATCCTCTAGGAATGATCCAGGGTTCAAGTCAGCTTCAACACACTATATGCCTTGGACAGTCTTGTGTGTTCTTTTTGATGATATTTTTTCATAATGAACCAAGTAAGCCTGCCACTTAAAAGACTAAGCCAACAATAACATTTTTTCCAATCATAAATTCTACCTTACAATAAAAAATTAGAATGGTAATATTTAATACTTTTAAAAATTTAACAGTTTCCAAACACTTAAATCTTTTCTGGCAAGGCTGGCAATTATATTGAAATAGAGAGCGTTTGAATATATGAATAAATTATGCCAATATTTGAAATACTGGCATGCTGCATAACATTTTCCAAATGACCAATACATAGGGTTACAATACTATGCATGGAGGAAATACTCATTTAACAGACAAGGTGGCCTGGTGAGCTTTAATATAAGCGAACAGGAAATGCTCATCAGTCTTGTTCTAGACTCCTCAATGCAACTGATCTTTAATATGCTCTAACTCATGGAGTTTGGGTGTAGTAGCAAAGAAACATGTTTGAAATTGTCTCAAAACATTACTAAACTCCCCACCCTTTTCAATTACAAATATGTAAAAAGCAGAGGTTCTTTTATCTACTTAAACTAAATGAAACAGTTACAAACTGAGTATCATAGAAGGTAAGAGATTCTGCCTTCAAGAACTCAGATTTTAAAAAATTTGCAAAATGTAAACTAATGCCATATTTTTAAAAAAAATATATGTGAACTAGTGGACTTTCTCTATTTCTCAAATTTTCTGATACATTAAATATGAAAAGATATAAGATGGTAAGAAAAAGTCCTATGAGGTCCACAGTACTTTTAAAGCTTACTAAAAGACTAAGGCAAAAATAGTCAAGCTCTACTGTTACAGACTTTTCTACCTTGTTTTTATTTTTATTCTTTAGATTATTCTTTAGGTTTATTTATTTTTATGTGAATGAGTCTTTTGCCTGTATGTATGTATATACAACATGTGTGTGCCTGTTGCTCTTGGAGGTCAGAAGAGGGTGCTGAGATGTCTGGACTTGGAGTTATTATAGAAGGTTTTGAACCACTATGTGGGTGCTGGGAAGCTGACCCTGGTCCCGTGCAAGTGCTCTTAAGCACTGAGCCATCTCTCTAGCCCCTGTAGACTGCTTTTAAAAGAAGAAAGTGTGCTCAGTGTGATGCTCACTTACTGAGTATCGAGTGAGTTGAGGCCGGTGCTAGACACTATGTGGGATCAAGCTCTGGGCTCACCATTAAAGGGAAGACAGGACATGCAGATCAACAGCCACTCTGTGCAAAGGAGTGCTACAGGAGGGAATAATTTAACTGCTACTAGAAATCCACTCCAGCAGAGGAAAGTGAGACTAAAGCAGTCTTCCCAGAGGAGTACTAGAGGCTTCAGAAACATGAGTATACACTCAATCCCCAGGACACAAAACTAGAGAAGATGTCATGGGGATAGGAAGGGGCTGCTACCAACCAATCAGACTACATTAGGTAAAAAACAAGCACTTCACTGGACACAAGTGAGATACAGTACTGAAGCCACCTGAAGGAAGCCTATCACACAGCTAGTCTTCTGTAAATGTTTGCCAAGTCAATCTGCAAATGACAACAATGACTTCGTAAGCCATTTTGGCTTTAGTTCTGTCTTACCGATTCCCTATGGTTTATAAGAGAAATCAGGGGCTTGATGCCAAGTGCAAACCAAATGCAGACTTGGACCCTGACCAAATGCCATTTGCTGACTCTAAGGCCTCCTTCAGCAGATGGTGTCTTCTTAAGATCTATTTGTCCCAACCTGAGAAGGACACTGGACGAAGAGGGGGGATTAGACACAAGCATTAAATTCCTCCTGCAGACATCTGGATCCTCTCTCTTTGCTCTGCTCAGTAGGCATTTAGATGTCAAACGTGCCTGCTGCCCTTTCACCAGGAGAAACTAGGAGCCTGATGTCGGAAGCACAGGTCTGCGCTAGTACAGGGCATGGCGAAGAGTCCCTGGTTGGTGAAGCTTCCCAGACAGGAAGGAGAAAGAGCCTGGCTGAATTTGAAGAATGAATGCTGATGAATAGAAAACACTAATTCATGAATTCAAAGACTCCTCAAGAACACTGGCTGTCTTACTTCCTTCTGGATCTCCAACAGCCAACACAGCGAAGACTTCCCATATATGGTCTGACAAGCAACTCTGAATGCAAAAGACAAGGAAAGGATACACCACCAAGGCAGAGTTGTCTGTGACTCTTCATTCCTTTGCCTCGATTAGAAATCATGCCTGTCTTTGGTAAAGAACCTGTCTGAGGCAAATGCTCCTAGTACTACTAGTGAAAGATAAAAGAGGTCCAGTTACACTGCTGAGAGAGACTTGTAGGCATCCAGGACAAATGAGACAGCAGCCCATGTACATCAAATCTTCGTTTCACCTTGATATGGCCTCTCTTCCATCACCTTCTCTCAGCAGACAGCAGCCAGAAGAATTGCATCGGTACTCTAGTTATAAGCCAGTGTCTCTGTAAGAAAGGCTACAATCAATACACATGACAAGACTAATATGATGTCTAGGAAGTGAGAGAGCATCTACACAACCAATGGAAATCTTTTACTGAGGTTGCACAGCCTGGCCCACTGGGATGTATGCAGCTGCACCTGTCTCCAACTGCAAAAAAGAGGCTCTGGGGGTAGATGACAGCTTGAGGACTCTCCTTTGCAAACGGGTGTTAGGCAGTTCTCATACCTCCCCTGTCTCCAGCACTTCCTACTATCTATGAAATCATCCACATTTAAAGCACTTCCTCTTTGAGAGATTGGCTGACAGTACAAGTGACATTGAGAAAAAAATTAATTACACTTGGGTGAACTCTGATGCCACAGCTGACGGAGCTGCACTAGATAAATGATGCAAACCAAAGATGCAAACAGGACAGTGGGGAGGTGGCAGGACTTCGGGATGATAAATGGAAAGTCCTGCTCCAAGTTCAGGACTTAGGGCACTCTTAGAAATTCTTGAAGCATCATTTAGTGGAGAATCATAGAGCAGGTAGGATGATACAAACAATGCTTTAAATGTGGGATGCAGATGCAAAGAGGAGGGTGGCATGAGTGGGGGTGGGGTGGCGGTGGGGGAGGCAGTTACAGAATATCTGAGGAAGTCCAAGAAAGGTTAAACATTACTGGGAAGGAACAGCTCTTTACCCTGGGTGGCCTAGAAGCAGTGCTGCCTTGGCTACAGAGCCCAAACAACCAGGTGTCAGCTTATTCAAGCCCAGTAGGGTCCACCTCTGCTAATCTCATCGAGTACCCCTTCCACAGGGCTGCAGGAGTGCATACCATGAATTGCAGTATTCTATTTATTCTGATGGGGTTTGTGTCCTGGGCTCAAGCCTAGCACAAAGCTGGGAGAAGCTCAGCACGGTTAGGGGCTTTATTTTCAGAAAGATTCAAGCGTTAAGTTGAAAACGGAACAAATGACTGTCATGGAAGCGGCCTCAAGGGCAGAGTCCCAGACTGTCTGCCTGACCCTTTCTGTCACTGCTTTTTTTTCCAGGAATAATTTTGATAAATTTAATAAGTTAGAATTGTGTTCGCTTTGCAAAAAAAATGCAAGGAGAAATTGCTTTTTAGAATATGGTCTTCTGCTTTCCCAGAATGTAACCTATTAGAAACTAGTAACCTGAACCACAACACAGAGCTTCCCCTGCCCTTCCAGGATTCAGCCATGTCCCCAGGATAAGAGAGCATGTGAAGTTTACATAGGATTCAGCATTTAAATAGTTGCTTCTTGGCTTCTGAACAAATCCTGTGAATGAAATACCTGAGCAACCACAAAATAAGATACGACTTTACTCAGCTCGAAGAAACAATGCATACAGCAGAGAACGTGGTTTTTCTTCAATAAACTTTGGAAATCCACTTCTTTGAAAACCAAAATTAGCATTTTTTTCCTGTTCACTTGTTTATTATTTGTAAAGTTACCCCAGCCATGGATCCTTGAATGTTGAAGCCTACTCAATTAATCTTGGTGCAGAGATCTTAAAGCTTTTAAGTCAAAAACTAAAACCAAATTAGATGCAGCTGAATTTCCCATATGCAATATGCACTCATTTTCTCAGTCTTTTTATTCAACTGGCCTTCACCTACTCCCCAACCACATCTCCCTCTCTCTCCTATGTCCCTTCTCTTCCATTTCACAGAGTTTGGCTCTATTTTAGGTTTAGGCTATAGGTGCTAGTTTAGGCTTTAAAATAAGGGTTACTGTATCTAGACAAATGTCTGTCACTTCATCCTCCAGTTTACAGATTTAAAGAAACAAAAAGCAGTGAACAAAAATAGTGTTCATCTACTTAACAAAAGTAATCAGCAATTTAGAGAAAGAGTAAATAGGAGGTAGATGTTCATAAAAATTGTTGACAAAACACAAACCTTAAATAAATTATGGTGATGCACTTAAATGTTGTCTTGTATGAAGTGACTGTGAAGTTATTAATGTTGTTGTTATTTTTATATTAATTCTTATGGTCTATGCTGGTTGTCCTCCATCTAGCTTGTAATAGGCCTTTGGTATAATTGCCTCAAACAAAAGCATTATAGGCTAACAAGCTAAAAACAGTTGAAGAATCCCCACAAAGCATGATACCTTCACCATCATCCATAGGAACAGACAAGCTCAAACATACAGGCTGGCAGAGCAAGGGCTTCAGGCCAGTTCATACCTACACTCTGCTGTTCTACTTCTCATTGTAAACATATAGTCAGGCAACTCTGGGAACCAAAAATTTAGAAGAAAAGAATAACAGGAAGTCCATACCACAAATGGGAAGCATGGATTCAACAAACAGAAGCTTTAAAAACTCAGGAAAGGGCTGGCAAGATGGCTCAGTGGGTAACAGAGCTTGCTGTCAAGCCTGATGACCAGAGTTGGATCTACAGAAGAAGTTGTCCTCAGGGCTACACACACACACACACACACACACACACAAATGCATAAAACAAGTGTTTTTATCATAAATGGACTCATGAAAATAGAGTTAATAAAGATAAAGCTTGATATCTTTAGGAAGATTAAACAGAGTGTCTTAGGTAAAAAGAAGAGGAGTGGGGACATACTGCTCAGAAAACAGTCTACATACCAGCAGTGTGCCAACACTGAGGGCTAAATCATAACAAACTTTTATCCAAGTTAACTAAAAGGAGGAAAGATCCAAATTAATTAAATTTGAGATGAAAAAATGTATATAACAACAGACAGTGAGGAAATTCAGAGAATCATAAAGACATACTTTAAAAACCTGTATTACACCAGTTTGGAAAAGATGAAAGAAACTGATAATTTTCTTAATACAAATCACCTACTAAAGTTGAATTAAGATCAGATAAGCATTTTAAACAGACCCGTAACCCCCAGTGAAATAGAATCAGTGATTCAAAATCTCTCAACCAAAGAAAGCCCAGGGCCAAATGGTTTTAGTGCATATTTCTACCAGACTTTGAAAGAAGAATTAGTGCCAATACTCCTCAAATTATTCCACAAAAATACAAACAGAAGGAACATTGCCCATTTCATTTTATGAGGCCACAGCTAAACCACATAAATGTAACGGGACGCTAGAAGAAAGTTTTTGGCATTTTGATATTTTTAAAAATGTAAAATGGCATTTGGACTAGGTTTATAGTCCCATCTAAGGTGTGGTGAATGATTATGAGTTTGATTTGGAATACTCGATGCTGGCAGCTATAATTTGGTTATGTGCAGCTGTTTTGCCATGTGTCACTTGGGTTTATGGGAACTCTTGCTTCAAGTATATAAAGGTTGAAGCCCCAGGAGCCAAGGTAGGTGTTGATTGGTGGTTCATTGATTGGTTCACCCCTCATTGGTTCATTGATTCTTGCATAGAAGAACATCAGTTGGAGAGACTGAGTTTGCAGATAGCGAGCTGAGACTCTAGTCTGACTCACTGTCAGCTAATTCTCTCCAAACTTAGGACAGCCTAAAAATGCTGTGAAATTCTCTAGCTTTCTCTGCATCTCTATCAAGGCCTCCTGCAAAAGCAGTGAAAATTTCTTTCTATCTTTCCTTTCTCTTTCTCTAAATTGAGAGTAAAAGATTATAGTTTACTACTATACATAAAGATCCAAAAAAGAAAGAGAATTACAGACCAATTTCCCTCATGAACAAAGATCCAAAAATTCTCAAATTCATCACCCACCATGATCAAGTAGGCTTCATCCCAGAGATACATTCATGGTTCAACATACATAAATTGATAAATGTAATCTATCATCTAAACAAACTAAAGGACAGAAACCACATAATCATCTCATTAGATGCAGAAAAGGCCTCTGACAAAATCTAAAACCCTTTTGTGAAAAATGTCTTGGAGAGATTAAAGACACAAGGAACATATCACAACATAATAAAGGCAGTTTACAGCAAGCCAACATCAACATACATGGAGAGAACCTCAATGCAATTCCACTAAAACACCAATCCAGTCACAAACTATTTGATCTACAATGGTAACTTGCCTACTAGATCCACTAGTGGAATGGTAGCACAAAGCTTTTGAGAGTAATCAACGAATATCTAATTTGATTTAAGGCCCACTCCATGATATGGAATCCATACTTGACACTGCCTGAGTGACCAAGAACCTGAGACCAGTTACCCCAGGAACCGATAGGAAAATCAAATACTATCGTCCTACAAAAGGAAAGTAGCAATGAAATGACTCCTAATGACATTTTGCTGTACTCACTAATGCACGTATGAACTCAGAAACTGAGGCAGCATGCACAGGGCCTGCACTGGTCTGTACCAGATGCCCTGGAGCTGAAAGGAGAAGTGGGCACATGGCCCCATCCCTAACCCAGAAACTATCTTCAACTGATAACCACTTGCAGATAAAAAATTAATTTTCTCCAAGGAAGTCTTACTAGGGAAACAAACTACACTTAAGGGTAGTTCCATGCCTCATAATAGATGGCCAATGGAAAATGAACTAGTGTCTTTGGAAGTTCCTTGTCTCATAATGTCGGATGGGGGCTTTAAAAAAAACCTTTCATTTTATCTTATCTTATTTCATTTTATTTATTTCACCCAACACGTTTTGCATAGATATCATGGCTTCTGCTTTTGTGTTTTTATGGGATTACTGACCATGCCAAGGAGTGTGTCTCTGAATCCATATCTGTTTATTGTTCTGTTTCTTGGGCTCTTTTCCTTCTGCTTATTTGTCTGTCCGATTCCGATTTGTTTTTATTCTGTCTTGTTATATTTTTATTATTATCCTTTAAATTCTGTTAATTTTCTAATGAGAGACAGAAAGGGGGAGGAGAGGAGCTGGGAGGGGAAACCGTAATCAGAATGCACTGTATGGAAAAGTCTACTTTCAATGAAAGAAAAAGTATGTATTATGTGCACAGGTAACTGTTACAATTTTTAAAGTATGTATTATGTGCCTGTAACTGTTACAATTTCAAAAAAAAAAATCCATGCACCATTTCCAAAAACCTAGAAGCAAAGGGATAGAAACAAAGATGGACTCAGCAAGCCCAAGAGGCAAGAAAGGGTGTCATAACAACATAGCCATGGTGGCTTGGCTCACTCTTTTTTCAGTACTTTTGTATATTTCACATGTAATAATCTCTAAGATCCCAAAAGCAAATCAATGAATTCAGTAAATTAAATATAATTATAGTCATTGTAGTCATTCTTATCTTCCTGATGAACAAACTGGAATCAGAAAATGAATGTAACTTTGCAATATCGAACAGCAGGCAGGGCAGAGTGAAGGCTCCAAGCCAGGTCAAACCACATCTCGCTATCCTGCCTCTCGTCATAAACAGGAAGTAATTTGGAAACACAACTGCAAAATGTCATATATCAAAGGAAAAGAGATTGGGATACATAATCCTATAATAAACCAGAGACTAAAAATATATTAATGAAAAGCAAAATTTAGTTACATGTTATTTACAAAAGAGATACTTAAGGCAAAAAGACCCAGAAAGATCGAAACTGGAAACATTTTAATCATAAGGTTTAAAATAGCAGCTATATTAGTATTAGCATACAAAGCATAATTCATGGTGAAAGGTACCTTAAAGTATCAAAGAGGAATTATTTAAATTGACAATGTATTTAACAAAGAAAATAAAACTATCTTTAATGTACATTCCTAATTAACACAGATTCTAAACACAGAAACAAAGACAGTGAAGGATTTTAATTCAACTCTCTCAATGGCATTTTATGTGGCCCAAAGCAAATAAGGGCCTGAATAATTTAGCTAATAAGATACATATGTTATTCTAAGCATTTTTCATATCCACAAAAGTTGACCTTTTGTTGGGCTACAAAGAAATTGTAGTACATTTTACTAGCATAAAATAAAAAGTACATAAAAATCAGAATTTCTTTAATACTGTTAATAATTAGTAAAAGGGAGAGCAGCCACTTCCAAGATAAGACACTTAGAAATATCAAGGTGCTCTTCTAAGTAGTACCTATAGTCAGAAGCCATTAATAATTAACTAACATCAAGAACTTTACTTACAGAAGCTGTAAGTTGTAGCCAATGTAACAGAGAGAATTTGCATGCTCTTAAATGCAAATAGTGTTAAAGAAGAAATAGTAGAAATAAGCCAACTATTAATCTAATTTAAACGTTTTTAAAATCACAATGAAAAACCAAATTGCTGATAGCATAATAAATGGAAGGTAAGCATTAATAAAATGCAAAGTGATAAAATAGAAACCTTAATAAGTATTTCTTTGAAAAGACTAATTAATAATTTGAGAATTTACAGAAAGAGTGAATAGATGAAATCATACGAATAGAATGGATTTTTACTGCCAACAGGAAGGAGATTTGCAAAATGTTAAGAGAATACTACTTATTAATTATACCAATGGTTTTGAAACTGAACAAAATTTATAATATCTCAAGGAAATAAAAATAATCAAGATCCTCCCATCAAATTAACTTCATGTGATTTTATGGATGACTTGTACTAAATCTTAAGAAAGGATTTGAATTATTTTATTGTTTGTTCTGGTGTTGAGAATTGACTCCAGGTCCTTGGACACAGTAGGCAAGTACTCTACCACTGAGCTACACCTCAAGCTGAAGTATGTTTTCAGTACAGTTTCTTTTTGGATTCCATAACAATAGCAAATACTGAGATCAAACTAGATGGTGGATCTAGGTATGAGTTTTCAAATCACTCATTTGAACTTTATGGACACAAAAAATAAGTATCCTATGTCAAATATTGACATTGTATGTTTTATTAAAAGTTCTTAATATATAAATTAAATTCCAGTAGATCATGAATTTATAGTAATGAGTTACATCTAAATCTTCTGTTAATTGACTTTAGATAATGTAGTGCATCTAAATACAAGAGAGAAGAGATGGAAAGTTTGTAAGAGCCAGACATGGTGGAAGACTCTAAGGGAAAAATATCTTCCAGAAACAACAGGGCGGATACATATATAAACTCACAGAGACTGTGACAGCCCACACAGACCTGCACAGGTTCAAACCAGACAAAATCCCAGCACTGTGAGGGAAACAAACACAAAGTCCCACCCCTAACCAAGAAGATATCTGTAACTGATGCATACTGGGAAAGGGAAAATCAGATTTCTCCAATAGAGTGTCATTGAGCACATCAACCACACTCCAAGGCAGGCCACTTACCCAGTAGTTGGCTAATGCAAAAAGAATTCCATGATTTTCTTTGAGTCACATTTTTGTTTTGATTTTTTTTGGTCTTTCCTCCTCATCCTTCTTCTCCTCCATCTCATTCTCCTCCTCCTCTTCTTCTTCCTCTTCTTCTTCTTTTCTTCTTCTTCAAGTTTCTTTGTTTTTATTGTGTGTGCATGTGTGTGTGTGTGTGTGTGTGTGTGTGTGTGTGTGTTTTAAGAGAGAGAGGGAGAGTACATGAAGTTGGGTAAGTAGGGAGATAGGATCAGGGAGGGGTTAAGAGAGGAAAGAATACAACAAAATATGTAATATGAAAAAATTCTAAGAAGTCTTTTTTTTTTTTTTAACGTGACAGAGAAAATATAGCATTAGCAGACCAACATCTGGGGAAAAGATGACAGTTCCGAGAAAGTTTAGTTAAGGAATAGCTTTCTCTAGGGGGTGATTAGAAATGAAAGAAGTTATATTTAGCCTAATTTAAATTAAGTAAAAGCCTTTAATTAGGCTGGAATTTTTGAACAGCAAAGGTAGAGAAGACCTTTGGACTTTCTTCAGATTCCTGTCAGAAGTGAAACGAGAGATGGTAGAGACCAGAATGGGAGACACAAAGGAGCACAGCCTCTATGAAGCAGCATGTTTTCAGATGTTTTCTGGTTTTATGACAGCAGATAGCTTAAGGAGAATTTGCTTCCCATCCTTTTGACAAGGACTATGGGCACTTTTTGCTATTTCCATTTGTACATTTTACCAAGCCACATTGTTAGGCATGCGTTGATAGAGTCCTCTATTACAATATCCAGTGAGATCCACAATAAGAGTTGATGCTGTCCACTGAGCGCCTCCCATGTTCTTAAGGTGACAGGAGGGTGTCTGTGTCCACCATACCCCCCAGAAGCTGAGGAACACAGTCCTCTGCTTCAAGTCACTCCCCTAGTGAATGACAGAAGTAACATTTGGAGTTGGACCTGGCAAGCACAATAATACAGAGCAACTTATCTTTCCAAGTCTAGAGGTTAGCCATAGAAATTAGATATAACCTCTTGAAAGAGATTTGATTGATTGTAAATGAAGCAATGAGTGTAGAAATTTAATGAAAGCCTCTCATTTCCCAGATTGGAAAATACAGAATTAGAAAAGGAAAGCCACTTTCCCTAGTCGGAAATGTGGTTTCACAACAAAGGCAGCTAGACCCTGCTCAGCTGTTCCCAAAGCCAGACGGTGCACGAGGTGAACAAATATATAAATCAGCTGCGGTAATCAAGAAGCAACTGCTCTGATCTTCCCTCTCCTCCTCTGCTTCTGTTAGTTCTTCCCTCCGGTCCACTAGGTGAAGGCTATCCTCTCTACTGCTACCCTGTCCATGGTTAGAAGGCCAACATTGAGGCTAAAGCCATTTAAACTTTCCAGGTCTCAGGCTCCAAGGCTGTTGGTTTCCACGGTGGCAGCAGTGTGGAGCGCTTTCCCTCCTCCGCAAGCGTCACCCTCGGTCACCTAGGCCCCAGTGGTTGTGTTTATGCCAAGGATCTTACAAAATATCTTTAAACAGGACTGCCAGGTCCTACACCTGCTCCACCCCCACTAAAAAACATGCAGCCACACCCCAACAGTGAAAAAGATGAAATATAATCATGCTCTCTCCTTCTTTTTCTCTCGACCTTTCTCCATATGCTGCCCCCACCCAAACCTTATCTCTTTCCTGCAGGTGCACAAGCGCCGATGCATGTGAATCAACAGGCATAGATTTCTGCTGTTCACATGTGCTTGTGCACACACGCACTTGTACATTTGAGGATATAGCAGGGAAGTCCTAAGCAGTCAAATATTCTGCTATGCTTGGAATTGATATGCTGGCCTTTTAAAGTGCCGGTCACAGTTGATGACTGCTACAGCTGCATTTATAAAATTCTAACCACTGGAATTTGCCTCTCTGGGCTGAAGAAATTCAAGATAAATTGAAATGTTTGAAATGGAATCAATCCATTTGAATTGCAGAGAGTGGCAGGACACCCTAGAGCTGTGGTTCTCAACCTTCCTAATGCTGTAACCCTCTGATGCAGATCCTCATGTTGTAGTGACCCCCCACCATAAAATTGTTTTGCTACTTCCTAACTAATTTTGCTACTATTATGAATCGTAATGTAAATATCTGATACGCAGATGGTCTTAGGTGACCCCTGTGAAAGGGTTGTTTCACCCCAAAAAGGGTCGAGAACTGCTGCCATAGTGAGCTCATCTTTGCTGCTGGAGTGTAAGATGTCACAAGTCTTTTCTTGGACATGAAGTCACTTGTAAGGGGCTCTGTTAGCAGCTGTGCACAGTTGAAGTCTGCAAGACAGCATACAGACTTAAAGAATTAAGTGAGAGAGCTCACTAACAGTTGTCTGGCCTCTTGACAAGATGCCTAACATAGTTCTAGGTTTTCATCCCCCTGGATAAAGCATGCTTTAAAACTTAAGTCAAGTAGTTCTGTACTGAGCCAAACCCATGTGTGCACACTTCCATTTTCTCTTTTCTGAGGTTAATCTTCCTCAAAACCAGAGAGGTTAATTAATGCTCTGTCCAAAAATCACACAGGCAGGGTGTGAGGATGCCAGGCAAGGTCTTCTCACCTGCATAGTGTGACTCTCCAGAGCATGTGTTAGTGCATCTTTGATGATTTTACCTGTATGTCCCCTTCTGTCATTCATGGCTGATGGATTCCTCCTTGGAGAGATATATAGTCCATTGGTTTTACTCAGCAGAGGCAAGTTAAGTCATTTAGTGTCAAAGCCTACAAATCTTCACTGGGGAGGCTGACCTCCCTGCTGAATCGTTTGCTTTTAAAACAGAAATATGTTGAGCCTGTGGAATTCCAGACAAATTCCAGTGGACACTGGAGAAGGAGATTCATCTACTTAGAATTAAAACCAAGAGACTCCTAAAAATTTAATGTCATTAATATTCTAGGACATATTTCTGATTATGTTCATGTGGGTTTGTGTTTTCTAAAAAACTTTATTTTGCTTCTTCAAATCTCAGAATTCAACATATCCTTCAAGACTCAGCCCTGTTTTTGGAGCTCACACAGGCCCCTTGCAAGTTTGCTTGCCTTCCCTCCTCCTTTCTGTAAGACCACTGCGAAAGCTTCTGTGCCTTCTAGAGCACCATGAAGAAAGTTGCTGGGGTAAAGAAGGGGGAACTTGTGTGCATGCCCCTTCCCCTCCTCCCCCTCCCCTCCCCCTGTGCGTGTGTGTGTGTGTGTGTGTGTGTGTGTGTGTGTGTGTGTGTGTGTGTGTGCATGTGTGTAGGGGGTGTTTGCTGTTTAGCTGGTTGGTTGGTTGGTTGGTTGGTTGTGGTGTTTCCAGCTAAGGTTTTGTCTCCTTCATCTTATGGAATACTATGAGAGTAAGCTTGGCTTCTGAGCTCTCTCTACTTTCTTTTCCGTTAGCCTAGGAATAGTTCTTGTTTTCTTAGTTGCTTTAATTAGTGTTCCCTGTCGGATTTCTCAGCTCTTCTTTCTCAGCCTTGACCATATTGAGGTTCGCTGTATTTAAAAATCTACCATGGTTTCTGTTTCCCTATCCAGACTTACGGAGTTGAGAGTAGATAGCTTTCACATCTTTTCTAGCCCTGATAGTCTTTGTCTGCTACCACACAGTAACCTTTTATTAAAAACTGGCTGCAACTGCATAATGATTTTTCTCATTTGCTCATTAATTCAACAGGCATCTTCTTTGCCACACATTGAACACACAGCTACATCCAGAGTTAGAAATTAGAGGAAGACTGAAAAATGTCAGGTATAAAGTACCCATAGTCTTAATGACAGAGAAAGCACCCACACATTTATTCAAAGCAGGAAGGGCCAGGTTGAATGCTACAGACAGCACCTGGTGGTCCACATCTAAACCTATAGCTCAAACTGAGGTCTTCAAATGTGACCAAAGGACCGTGTTCACAACCAGAAATCCAACAACAAAAAATTGTCTTTTTTGGGGTTTTTTTCTCTCCAATGATTATATAGTCTAATACCCAAACATGAAGTATGTATATCATCAATTAAAGCCATGGGAAACCAAAATGTTTTTAAGACTAAGACTTAATCACTAAATGATTCTTAAATCATCATGTTTTATTACATTAACACTTACAAAATGTCACAAAAGTAAAAAACTCACATTAATCTACATTTATTTTTAAACTATGTTGCTTCTAGTTAAGCAACACAGACGTTATGGCCAAATTATTAATCTAGTGTGTGAAATAGGCAAGAAGATAAGCAACAACAACACGATCTCATGATGAGTATCTGTGTCTGCTTGCTGTGGAACAGCTCCTCTTCTTTGAACTACTTAATTTATAAACACAAAACTTCTTAAGTAATTATTAATATCACACAAATAAATAAAAATAGACCTGAGGTAATAAAATTGTATTTAATCTGATACTTAACTCCAAATCTACCTGACTTCAGAACCAGGAGTTCCTTGCTATGTAACACTGCGTAATGTACCTACAACTCCAGATCCCCGCCCTTCATACAACCCTGAAATTTCACTATTACAGAAATGAGTGCAGAGAAGATGAAGAGTTTAGGAGTTTAGACTTCTACCTCACTAGGACGGACCTACCATAGCCAGTTCCAGTGTTCGACTCCTCCTTTCCAAAAGAAATGCATCAAAAGCCCAGACTGCTGTATCAGGACATTCGTCTAACTATGAGAACACAGTTTTTAAGGAAAACAAAAATTTAGGCAAAGTACTCCCTGAGACCAATAGAGCTCTTAAAAGCAGAATGTACACTGGGAACAGCCAGTGGATTTACCTCAGGCACATGATGTTTGAGCCACCATACCCTGGGGTCTGTTTATACGCAAAGCTAAAGTATGGTTTCTCAGTCCTCCAAAAAAATATATGTAGTAAAGAAGAGATACTCTGCATTTCAAAGTTGACGTAGCTATCTAACCCATATTTCCAAGCTGTAGCTGGGTCCAGACTCTGGAATGTGTCAATTCTTCTGATGATCACTTTTAACGGAGGTATACTTAACGCACAATAAAATACACAAATAAGGGCCTGCAAGACAGCTCCACAGGAAACACACTTGCTTCCACTCTGAGGACCTGAGTTTGATCCCCAGACCCCACATGGTAGAAGGAGAGAACCAAATCCCTCAAGAAATCCTCTGACCTCCATATGTACACCATGCATAGACACTAATTAATTACAAATTTAATTCACAGATAACTGTGCAGTTCCATGAGTATGAAGAATCTCATGTGTATTTATACAGAACAATCTGTATGCCCATTCTTCATCACCCCAGAAGTTCACTGTGCCCTTTTCCAGACCATCTTTTCCATGGAGGCAGAAATTTCCTAATAGTCTTCTAGTGTGTGGGTTAGTCTTCCCTGCTTTGAATAAATTCACAGTATATATTTATATTGCATATTTTCACATAGTTTTCAGTTTGCATATTCTTGAGAGTCACTCCTGTTATCATGTGGACATTTATATTGTTTCTAGGCTTCAGTATTCATTACTAAGACTGTTAGAAACATTTTAAGTCTTCTTTAGGGCTTTCATATGTCCCAAGTAAATAGATAGTATAATTGCTTGGTCATGAACACATTTGTGTTTATAAGAAACTGCAAAGCCCTTTGTAGCTGTGTCATTTCACACTCCTCTCAGCAGTGTGTGACGGTTCCAGTTGCTCCGTGTCACCACGAGCATTTGGTACTGTCAGTCTTCTTGATTTCTATTATTTATAGTTCATCATCTCATTGCAGATTCATTTCAGCATGAATTTTCTCATATGCTTATTGGCTATTTGTATGTATCCTTTTGTGAAAGTGTTTGTCCATTTTTGCATATCATAATGTAATTTATTTTCCAATCAGCTCATTAAGTGACTATGTTTAGCTTCTTGTTTGAGAGTCTAGATACTTATTCATCATTCTCAGTTCTACCTGTGGCAGATTTGCCAAGATGGCCTGATGTTTTCTTCCTGAGTGTCAAGGGGCATATTTTCCTTAGTTACAGTGTTTTACCCCTTACAACCATAGTCTATGCATTTCAAAAGGAGAAGGGACCATCAAACCAGAGACTAACAATGTCACATAAGGGACCAGCAAACCATTAAACTTGCTAACCATCTGCTTATGGCAGTAAACTCTTTCTGTTCTTATACGGAGGATTAACACCAGTCTTGCATATTTTTCAAATACGGCACTCAGTCAACAACGAACAGCTTGCTGAGAATAGAACAAACCAAAGTTGCTCTTAGATGGTCAGAGCTGAAAAGGTGCTTTACGTTCATCTAAATCACACAGTATAACGTTCTAGGGCAGTGGTTCTCAACCTTCCTAATGCCTCGACTCTTTAATACAGTTCCTCATGTTGTGGTGACCCTCCCCCCAACTATGAAATTTTTGTTGCTAGTTCATAACTGTAATTTTGCTACTGTTATAAATTGTAATGTAAATATCTGATATGCAGATGATCTAAGGCACCCCTGTTAAAGGGCTGTTCAACCCCTACAGAGGTCCAAACCCACAGGTTGAGAACCACTATTCTAGGGTAATGTTGTGTTACAAAACTTTTCCTGGGGAGATAAGACACATGTCTACTCTCCCAGATAGGAATCCTACAACAATCAAAACACAGATAACACCCAAGTCTAACTTGGTGAACCAACAAATATTACTAAGGTTACTTATAGGAATATGGGTGAGGGGTTACTTACAGGAGCAGAAATCACTCACAGCTGGAATCACCAAGGTCCATCCCAGCATGAGTGACCAGTTACAAAAGCTGGGACCCCTGGAGCACACTGCAGGCAGCTTAACAGTTTGGAGTGAGACCTTTACCAGTAACTCTGGTCTAAACCTCTTTACAGGCAACTAGGCTGTTTCTGCTTCTTCCAAGCAGCTGGTCTGGTCTTAGAGTCTCCTTTGTAGCTTTCAGCTCTGGTTCACTAGGAATCTTCTTCCAAGCTCAGCTTTCCTCCAGACAAGGGAGACTCTTAACTTTTGTTTACTCTGGCAGGGAAGGGCCTATTGAATCTGGTCAGTTTTAGGGACTTCCTGAAGCTCTTTTGAGTTGTTTACCTTCCTGCTTAAGGAACTTCCCTGCAGGAGGCCATGTTTCTATCTTGGAGGAAATTTACACAACAGGGGAAAACACTGCAGACAAGACATAAAACTATTTTCTAATCCATGATCAGGGCACAGGTCATTTTACCTAGGGCTCAGAACCCCTTTTCGTACTGCTATTTAGAAACGTATTCTAGCTTAATGTCTAGTTGACAGAGAAAGTCCAAACACAATACATGTCTATAAAAGCACTAAATGAACAAATAGAACACAACAGAAAGGCTCCCTGGAGGTGTGGGAAAGGTACAGAAGCAGAGGCCAAGCATACCTGCATGTAAGACCCAGCCACTCAGTAACCATGCAGCTTCAGAAAAACATTTCATCTTAATTAAATTGGGAGGCAGAGGGAGGTGGATCTCTGTGACTTTGAGGCCAGCCTGGTCTCCAGAGTGAGTTCCAGGGCAGCCAGAGTTACAACAGAGAATCCTTGTCTCAAAAAACAAAATAACAAAATAAATAAATAAAATAAACGTGAATATATTCAGAAACAGAACACAAGTATACACTGAGAAAAGAATTGAAAGCGGACCTACTAGGCTCCGGGGACAAAAGCCAGAAGTCACAGTGACAGACTAATGATCGGAGACAGGATGGGTGAGCAAAAGGTAGCTCACTGCTTGAGCTAGGGATTTCAACTTATGGAGGAATTCCCACAGAGGAGAAAATCCTGACACCAAAGGCTCCTAGTTCTGTCTTTGCAGCTCAGCTACGGTTTGGTGTGGTCCCAAAGGAGAAAGATGACCAAAACCTCCTTGCTCAGAGCTGAGCCAAGCAACCCACTGTCTCTAAAGTTTCTATGTTTACTGTAAAATCAGGCCCAGGACTTGGCGTGTGGTGGGCAAAGTGACTACAAAAGTGCATGCATTCGGAGAGACAAAAGTAATCCTACTCACTCCCAAAGGACCCCGGTGCTAAAAATTCAAATGCTCACAAGGAAGCTCAGACGGAAAGAACATGACCAATGCTGTGGACAGCCAGAGCATGAACTCACTGTTTGTGGAGTTAACTCCATACCAGGTGTGATGGCATGATATAACTTTACAAGAAAAAATGCTCAGGTCTTCAAAGAAACAAGGGAATATCAATTGAAGTGATTAGAAGATACCAAAAAAACACAAACAATAAAATAAAATAACAGCTGAATATGACAACGAAATCAATAAATAAATGAAAGAGAATGGCACAAAGGAAGGAATAGAAAGATGAAGAAAAATAAAGATCCATGAAGAATAAACTAAGGTGCATCTACTTAGTAACTCTTGGAGAAGAGAAAGAAAAGAGCATCAGAGAGGCTTCCAGACTTACAAAATAAGTCCTTTTTTTTTTTTTAAACTAGAAAATCTTCAATGTCAGTAAAATTAACAGAAGTAAATCTATACCTGTGTCCATTCTAATGCGTTTGGGAAACTTCAAGAGAGACAGTGAGGAGCTGAGAAGACGGCTCAGTGCACGAACTGCTTGCAGTGCAAGCATGTTAATAGCAATACCCCTAATGCCAAGGGGGAAGTTGGCTGGGCCACAGAGACAGCCAGATCCTCTGCTCTCGGGCTAGCCAGTCTAGCCAATGTGTGAGCTCTGGGTTTGAAGACACTGTCTTAAAAAATAAAGTGAGAGCAATAGAAGATGATGCCTCCACGTTCAAGTGCACATGAGTGCAACCCACTGATGGAAAATTAATTACAAAAGAGTATTGGAACCATATATATTTGCATATATATACATATATATCATGCATTGTTGTTTTGTGTATCCCTTGCATTGAAAAGAAAGAAAAATAACCCATTGTGCTTATTTTACCTAAAAATAAATAAATAAATAAACCGCATACTTATACAAAGTGAAAGAGGTGACAGAATATGACAGTTCTAGGAGTGCACTCTTTCTTAGTGTTTTGATATGTGCGATCATATTAATGATCTGTGATTCAAAACACAAAATTAAATCAAAGAGATATGAAAGGAAACACAGACACCAGAACTGAGTATAAGAAGAAACAACTGAAAATAGTCTTTATGGCCTGACGTAACTGGATGTTGGGGAGAACTACTCAAACAAGTCTTTTCTTTTTTCTCTCTCTGTTGTAACTCTGTCTGTCCTGGAATTCACTCTGTAGTCAAGGCTGGCCTTAAACTCACAGAGATCTGTCTGCCTCTGCCTCCCAAGTGCTGGGATTAAAGGTGTGTGTCTGGCAAAAACTCATGTTCTCCTTCTATTTTTTTAAGATTTTGTTTTCATTTTATTTTATGTATATTGGTATTTTGCCTGCATGTATGATCATGTGAGGGTGTCGGGTGCCCTGTAACAGGAGTTAGAGACAGTTGTGAGCTGCCATGTGACTGCTGGGAATTGAACCGGGGTCCTCTGGAAGAGCAGCCAGGGCTCTTAACCACTGAGCCATGTCTCCAGTATGCAAGTCTTAATTCTATTCTTTCTCTACGTATTCTTCATTTAAAGAAATATATAAGAGTTGGGAGCAAACCCCAATGCTTCTTGCCTGCTTTGCTATCACAGTGCTACAGAGAGCCTTGAATGTGGCACTGAGATAATGCTTGTTTGGAGTAGGGCTCTAGGAAGAAAGAAAAGGGACAAGAAATGGAGAAAGGCAAGGAAACAGCCTATAAGGTTGGAGTACAGTCCCAGGAAACAGTGTAAACTCAAGGTTCTGCATAGGTACCTATTTTCTCGGTCTGTTTACTATAAGCTCATGAAAGTGATGGCACTCTGCTAAGAAGCTGGTAGCTCTCTCAAAAGGAATAACTTGAAAATGGGCAGTACAAGAAGAATACTTTTTGTGCTGGAGATCATTTCGTGCCAGAGAATAATAAAGTCTTTACACTCTTAAGAGCATGTAAAATATATATAAGTATGGTTGGAGGGACACACACTTTAATATGTGGGGTAATTTGAGTGCCAAATTTACAAAATTATCAAGGACAATTCATGAGTCTCTAATAACAAAAAAGAGATGATTGATAAATAGAAAATAGATAGATGATAGATATGTGTGATAGATAGATAGATAGATAGATAGATAGATAGATAGATAGATAGATATATGATATATGGGAGAGAGAGAATAGAGATCAAGAGATCTTAGTGGAAGACTTAGTGGTGCATAAGAAAGTTAATATTACCAAAATCTAAAAGGAAAGATGTTGGGAAATAAAAAATAAATCTGTGAATGAAGGACACACAGGCATCATAAGCCTCAGGATGTGGAAATCCCAAAACATACATAATCATTTAATGTAACATACAACCCCAAAAGGAGCAATGTGCATTTTTATCATGGGAAAATATCAATGCACACTGGGAAACAATATTAACTATGGCTAGCTTCAGTATGTAAGTCAGTGTGAATGTTTCTTAAAACACTAAAGATAGAACTGCCATATGACCCAGTATACCATTCTTGGGAATATTCCTGAAGGGCTCTCATCAGTGTACCATAGACATATTTTTCCATTTACATTGATTGCCTGCCTTATGCAGAAATGGAACCAACATAGATGCTCAGCAACTGATAAACGGTTAGAGAAAATGTGTTACATATTCACAATGGAATTATGTTAAGTGAAGTAATCAAGAATAGGAAAGATAAACATTGCATGTTCTTTGCTTCTGTGGACTAGTGTACACACACATTTGTGTGTGTTTGTGTGTGTGTGTGTGTGTGTGTGTGTGTGTGATAGTAGAAAACGGACCATGGGTAAAAAGAAACAGATCTTAAGAGAAGGAAAAGAGGGTGGTACAGCACGTGTGACATGAAAGCAGGAGAAAAGAAGACTACCTGGGGAGAGGGGAGGACCAGAAAGCTAAAAGCAGTGGAAGAGGAAGATGAATATATATACATATATATAATGACATATACTTACAAAAATGTAATAATGAAACTCACCATTCTGTATGTCACCTTAAAAATTAATAGAAACAAAATAAAGAGGCAGATTTTTATTTTCCAAAACTACCAGTCACATGAAAAAACAAAGTATAGCTACAAAAGGATAAAGAAGAGAAATGACAACTGAATTCAGTTCATGAACTTGGACTGAAAGTAAGGCGGAAGGGGAAGGAAGGGTTTTAGTTAACATTGCTGGGCTGTTGGCCCCTGTGGGTGATGCTGTGTATTGTGTTATTGTTATCTTTCCTCAAGATGTGATAAGGTAAAGAAAAACTTTGAGTGGTGTGCCATTTATTATGATTCTTCCTCCGTGTATTTAAGATCTAGTTTAGCAAGAATATTAAATACTTCCCCATCACTCTTTGGCTGTCTTTGTTTCATAATTCCCTGATCACCACTCCTCAACTAACTGAGGCTTAGAGTCATCCTCTGGGCTCATGCCAAGAAGAAGAGAAAACAAGCATTCTCTAACAGTCTGCAGCCTGCTGGAACCCAGCTCCATAGAGACTCCTTCTCAGAGACTGGGTACAGACTGTATTGTGGGAACCAGAACAGCAGAGAATTGAACATAAGCCAATAAGCAGATTCTGGACCTTAGAATCCTTCACTATGTTGTAATCCTACGTCATCTTCTGACATTCAAAAATATAACTCCATTCATCATTTTCTCAATAAGCATACCATTTCAGCCTTTGAACAGTCCCAGGCCACTGTGTTCCAATAGGTCAGCCAGTCAGGATGACTCATCAGTGTTTTGTTCAACAGATTGCTCCATGTGCATGCACAGATCTCATGAATGACTTTTCTTTACCTATGTGTCTGCCTCTTCTCCTCCTCCTCCTTCTTCCTCTTCTTCTTCTTTTATTTCTTTCTCTCTCTCCCCCTCTCTCCATCTATCCTCTCTTCTCTGTCTCTTTGTGTCTTCTGTCTGTCTTTCTCTGTCTCTATCTCTCTGTCTCTGTCTTTGTCTCTGTTTTTCTCTCTCCTTTCCATGTGTAAACATAGATGTATCCTGGTGTTCACAGATATGTGTTTTCAGCCTCTCTGAGGTATGTGGATACATATCCCTGTATCTCTGTGTGTAAGCCTGTCAGTGCTGTAATGCTGTGTATATACACATTCAGTGGCCACACTGCTAACCATAAAATGGATGAATGGTTGATCTATTCCTTACTAAATAAAGCTCTTTAACTGGAAAAAGTCATCCTTTTGTCTAAGCAAAAAGAAAATGTATTAGTTTGTCCAGCTGAAATTTGTATGGTTAACTTTAAATTCCCATTTGGAAAGGGTAGGGGGTAGGCAGTTCTGTATGGTAGAAACTGGTCTTCAGCCATGTATCAGGACCTAGAGTCATTTTGCTAATTCTGTGATCAGAGTCTGCTTTTATTGCTGATAAGGAGAGACTCCAAAAGATCTCCTTTAAAAAATTTTTGTGTGTGGAGGATGTTTTGGGGTCTCTGATTCCAGACAGTACTGTAGCTCTGTGCACATACCATGTACCCATTTGATGCCTGTTCAAGGCCAGAATCTTTTCAAATTACCATGTCTGAGCCCCAGAAATTGACATGGAATTTTCATTCTTCTAGCATTTCTTCAATACCTTACTTAACCTTCAGCTTTGTGCCTGTGGTCAAAGGACAATTTATAGCAATGGCTACTGAAGAATTCTCTCAAGCCCTAGCCATACGCCTGCTGTGTATCTTGGATCAGAGTCTTTGACCACAGTGTCTTTAGATTTGGAGAGCTGTTTTTTTTTAACAATGTAAGACTCTAGACTACTGATGCTCAGCTGTCTTAGTTTGCAAGCCATAAACACAAATAATGTCTAGTAAAACTGTTTTCTCTCTGTGTGCCTCTCCTTCTCTTCCCTCCTTCCTTCCCTCTCACTCCCTCATTAAGTGTCACTTTGCTTTAAAACTGTCACTTAGCCTTCTGTATATTCACAAGCAGTTGTGAGAAATAATACAACATTTGTCTAAGAAACTGCCCCGTTCCCCCAGTGCTAGTATTTTGAAAGCTATATCATAATCCAGATATTAACATTGATACTTTATACTGCACTTAACTAAACTTATTGGAATTGCTCAATTTCTTTAATAAAGTTTTGTTTGCACTCATCTCTGTGTGTACCCATTTTGTTCATACGTGTGTATATGTGTTTAGTTCTAGTTGTTTTTATCAATGCAAACTCATAAACCTATCACCTCACAGGAGATAGTCAATACTTACATCCCAAAGCATGCTTTGTATCACACCCCAGAATCTTTAGCTAACAACATCATGATGAAAATCATAGAAACTGATGAATCACAGAACACTGGTGAAAGAAATTTTAAAAAAAAGAAAAAAATAACCTAATAACTGGGGAGATTTTTTTCCATATTTTTGAATAGAAGCCTGAATATTTGTGAGATTTGAGTCCTTTCTATTTTGACTTATAGATTCAACATTCTATCAGGTCTTCTTGTGAAAAGTAACAAACTTTTTCTAAAGCTTACAAGAAGAAGCAGAAGACCGGGAGTAGACAATTATAATCTTGAAGTATGCAGTTGGAGAAGCGATGCTGCCTGGCTTTCGTTCTTCTCACAAAGCTATAGCTATCAAGAGTGCGAGGGTCATAAGACAGAAAACTTGGGTGGGTGAACACAATGGAGAGCTGCAGTGTAGACCCACCCAAAGGTATTCTACCAGTGTTTGGGGGAAAGGGCAAAGGTAAGTCAATCAAAAAAGGCAGTCTTCTCAATGAATGGTTTTGTAATGACTAAACATCTAAGTGACAGGAGGCAGGCAGAAAGAGAGGCATGGAAGCGGGAACATGAATTTAGATGTGACCTTGCACTGTCACTAACATTAACTCAAGGTAGATAATAAACCTGAAAGAAAAATGTAAAGCTATTCAACTCCAAAATATAGGGAACATCCTAAATGGCTGGTGACGGTTATTGGTGTTCGCTTTTTAGATATGACACTTAAAAGCAACATCCATAAATGAAATAATTAACAAATTAGACATTAAAATTGAGAACTTATATCCATGAAAGTTAAGAGAATGAAAAAACAAGACTAAGCTAGGAGAAATTATTTGTGAAAATCGTATTTAATAGAAGACTATTATGCGATATATACAAAGAGTACTTAAAATCCAATGATAAAAATGAAAAAAAAAAACTAACTTTGAAATGGGTAAAATATTTGAAGAGACACCTCGTCACGAAAACACATATCTGACAAGCATGCCTGTTAAAAAAACATTAAACATCATGTATTACTAGGTAATTACACAATAAAAATGACATGAGAAGCCACAATGATCAAAGTCTACAACACTGACGACATACTGGTGGGGATGTGGAGTCATGGGGTTTCTCATTTGTTGTTTGTAAGAAAACAAAATGGCGTGGCTGCTCTAGAAGACAGCTTAGCACCTCCTCACAAAGCAAAATGTACTCCATCATTAGACCCAACCAGTGTCCTCCTTGGCTCTTGCTCAAGCAAGTTAAAAGCATATGTGCATACAAATGCCTGCACACGCATGTTCATGATAGTTATATTCGTCATTACCAAACCCTAGAAACAACTGAGACAGTCTATGTGATAGGTGGATCAGTGGATACACTGGGCTACTCCATTAAAGAAATATTACACGGGTTACAAAGAAATGAACAACCAAGTCATGAGAAGGGGAGGAAAGACTGCAAATGCATGCTGGTGAGTGAAAGAAGCCAATGTAAAAGACCGAATGGCCTGATTCCAAACAGATAGCAGTGTGGCAAAGGCACAGGATGGAAAGATCGGCGCTGCCCAGAGGATGTTTACAGCAGAAGAGTTCCTCGTCATTACACACCTGTAGAAACTTAAAAAGCAAACTCCTAGGCTGCTCCCCACCAGAAACTATGAGTATGGAATGATAGGGATTTGCCAATTGGTTACACTGGTCAATTAATTGAATTGATTAAAGCAAGTGTACCACTGTAGTTTGGAATGCTGACTTTAGCTTGGGCTACACAAGCATGAGTCAGGGAGAAGGAATGTGGGGATTTCTGCTCGGTTTTGCTGTGCCCATATTTAATAGGTTGTTTCCAAATTCTCTGTTCCATTCCTCTGACCTAATCTCATCACCAGTACCACACAGCTTTGATTTCTAGAGCCCATGTAAAATTAATATGTCTGGCATTTGCATTTCCTTCCTTCTCCATTGTTTTCAGAATTTTACAGTTTATTATTTTCCATATAACTTTTAGAATGGATTTATCTTTGTCCACAAAGTAATTGTTGAGATACTGGTAGAAACGATATTAAGTCTACAGATGTACTGGGGGCGAATTGGCATCCTTAGTATGCTGACAGCCTGCAGGAGAAATGTCTTCTGGATATGGCATAGCTGTTCATTGGAAGTCAGAAACAGGAGACTTCCAGAGCAATCTGGCTAGCAAGACTAGTCAAATCAGAGAGCTCTGGGTTCAGTGAGAGATTGACAAAGATTTCCAATATTAACTTGATGCTTTGTCCTAGTTTGATATTATGACAATTATAAAAATCATAACCAAAAGCAACTTGGGGAGAAACGAGTTTGTTTGGTTTGTAAGTCTGGATCACAGCCCACCATTGAGGGAAGCTTGTTGTCAAGGGACGCACCACCCACAGTGGGCTGGGCTCTCCATATTAACCATTAATTAAGGAAGTGACTGCACAGACACAGGCTAATCTAATGACAGCATTTCTCAGATGAAGTCACCTATTCCAAAATGTGATAGCTTGTGTCAAGTGACAAAACATAGTTATGATCATGGGTCCAATTAGGGCATGAATGTTATGTGGGTAATCAGCCACTTTCTTGTTGGATTTAATCCACACTCCACAGGAGGAAATAAGGGCCTGTTATTGAACATTTGGCAAATAATCCATGACTGGGGAGCTCACAGGCCAAAAAGGCATACTTACTATTTTGCTAAATGGATATAGTATCAAACTACTCAAAATATGCATCTCTCTGTGTGTGGATTGGTGCCATTCTCAGACCTTATCAGAGAAGTTTCTTTGTGCAGTGGGTGGGTATTAACACAGACACTCACAGCTAGTCAAAGTGAAGAGAAAAGGCAATTTTGGAGTACTCAGCCACAAGTGGGATATCTATAATCACACCTTCTCCCAAGGCTCGGGGATCAGCACAGAAGAGGGGGCACAAAGAGTGTAAGAGTGAGAGGTCAGGAGGGTATGGCAGTTGATGGCTTTGGAGCAGGGAGAGTCAGTTTTCTTTAAAGGTATGGATCCTGATAGGTCAACCACACTTCAGTAGATGGACTCACACTCAGGGAAAATACTGGGTGTTTTTAAAAGAGGACATGGAGTTGGGAGTTTGGCAGGAAAGTAGGTGAATCTGGGAGGAGTTAATGGGGCATTATGGGGCGAAAATGATCAAAATACATCGTATGAAATTCTCAAAAAATTAATAAAATATTTTAATTGGTGTTAATTCCCCTTTTGGTGTTTTATATTATTACCCCATACTGAAATCATTCTGGCTTGGAGATTCCTTTATCATTATCCTTTTTCCTAGATATTCAGTTTTTCATTGATTTTAAAGTAGATGGACCATTTCATCTTGATTAAATTCTGTCAATGTCTAATGTTTTGGGGACTATTCCATTTGTTTTTAGCTCACGAGCAACTTATGATTGTCAGGTTTCTCCTGGCGTCCCTCTTAGAATCTCAATAACTGCAGGGCCTTTCACAGTGCCTCCTTGATGTCAGTGATTTCTACTCTTTTAAAACTCTTGATCAATATTTATAGGGATTTCTTTGTTTTCTTGACTTTCGTTAGGAATCAGGTTTTAGTCCATTTTTTTTTCCTCTGTTGTTTCCAATACTTTCAATGTTTTCATCCATTCCTATTTTTATGGTACTAAGGGTCCAGCAGGCCTTGTAAATGTTAGCCTTAACCTAGCACTGAGCCACCCCTAGTCCTCCTCACTTCCTGTTTTAAATTTCAGTGAACTCTACTATGTTCTCTATTTCTTTCCTTCTACTTTATTCTGGTCCTTTTTTTTTCCAATATCTTAGCATGGGAACTTACACTATTGATTTGAAATCTTTCCCTATGTGCAGCCAAAGAGTTAAATTAATGAGTCTGAGTTGCTTAAACTTCACACATTCTTATTAAAAACCTGTATTGTGATATGGCCTTCACCAGCTCCTGGGGACTGAGTTTGTAATATTCTAACTGTGAAGAATGTTCTGAGATCTTGGGACTTTGAACCACACTGTGCCAGTTTATCTAGTCAGTTTGTACAAACAACGCCATTTGTGATGAACCACTGTTTTCCCCCTGGGGGCCTGGAGCTGCCTCTGTGGCTAACCACAAGAAAACCTTGCGCTCCTGGGCTTAGGCAAGATAATACTTTACTACTGTCACAGTTCATTGCTGGATAAATTATACTCATACTGTTTAACTCCACTAGTAGATGATTCCCTAAAGCTTGTGCCTAGTTCCTCTAGACATTCATCCATTCATCTTTTCTTTATACATTTCATTTGAGACTTTTCACTATAATAAACCATGGCTATACATCTAATATCTATGAGCCCATCTAATAAGTCACTAAATGAAACATGCTCATGAGAACCACTAACAAATCTTATTTCAGCATTTAATGCAATAGATTTACTTCTCAAAACTACATTGGATATGCAATACATAAAGTATATATATAGCTAATGCACCACATATATATGTATATATATATATATATGGATACTATATAGTCCTATATATAACACTATGATTATTATTTTCTATCTAATTTGGTTTTAATATGCTTTTATATTCCCTTTGAAGTTTTCTTTTTGAAGAATAAAGCACTTAGAAATGTATTAACACATTTAATGATTTTCCTGTCGACTACCTGTTGTGTACCTCTAGTAAGATTCCACTGTGCTGTATGAACATACAATTGGATGGTTTCAATTATTATAAATATGTTAGAGTCCATTAAATAGAATGTGATGTAGTGTACCCTGATGGATGCTCCATGACCACTTGACCTGCTGGATATATTTATAACTACACAGAGATGAAAACTAGATAGATAGATAGATAGATAGATAGATAGATAGATAGATAGATAGATGATAGATGTAAATGATAGATAAATATAGATATAAATGATAGATAGATAGATAGATAGATAGATAGATAGATAGATAGATAGATAGATATAAATAGAGGTAGGTAGATAGATACCATTGATTAAATATATGTTCTATAGCTTTTGTATATTGTCAAATTTTCTCACAATGTTGCCAAGAAGGGATGTTAAGGTGTTTGACTATAATTTGTTGCTTACCTATTTCTCTTCCAGCTCTACTTCATGCATTTCGAATATCCGTTGTTCATTGTATACACATGAGAATCACATCTTCCTAGTGAATTGAGCTTTTAATCACTAAGTAGTGAAACTTCTTCCCTTGCAATTATTTGCTATGAAGCCTGTTATTAGACATCAATATATCCATTCATGTTTTCTTAAAGTTAATGTTTACACAGAAGCTTTTCCCATTCTTTCACTTTTAAAATAATATATCATTGAGTTTGAAGTAAATTTCTTCTAAACAGCACTTCTGTGTAGCATGATTATTTTCTACTTTGGCAATCTCTGCCCTCTCTTGTTGTATTCAGAACAAGAGAACTTTTGTTTTGATCAGGTCTGATCTGTGAAACTCATAATGAGGCTAGTGTGTCATATGACTTCATACTTTTGATTTTTCTGTTCCTTTTCCTCTATTCATAACCCAATATTTAAAAACATTGTTTTCCTCTGATTCGAAGGTATTATTCTTTAGCCAATATTTAAGAATAGATCCGTCAAAAAATTACTCTAGTTTTCTTCCATCAGAAAATGCCCTGTCATCTTATTCTTTCCTTTAAAGGTTATTCTCAGAGGTTATAATGACACACACCTTTGATAAGAATTTCCTTTAACACTTGAAGGATTTAGTGCCTCTTTCTTGTGATTTCACATAGGCAATTTACTGCCATTCAAGTTAGTGTCTCCCTGTGTAAAATAGTCAACTTCATTTTGACTGCTTCCAAGACCATTCTTTGAGCTGGAACAAGGAGTACAATTTAGTGTTAGAGCACTTGCCTACCATATGCAAAGCCATGTGTTTGGTACAAGCTTTGTACACACACACACACACACACACACACACACACACACACACACGAAAAAGTACCTAGTCTAGTACAGACTATTTATAAAACACACTCATTTAGCTGATGATTTTGGTTTGGTTTGGTTTGGTTTTTGTGTTGGAAAGTGTACTGATGTTGCCCAGGTATATAGCTAAGGATGATCTTAAATTCATCCTCATATCTGATTTGAGGGTATGCCTTTTAAAGTGTTTATGTGAGGCTAGAGATATGACACAGTAGAAAGAAAAAAAAAACTGGTGCAGAGGACCAGGGTTTAATTCCCAGCATCTATATGATAGCTCACACTTGTCACAACTCCAGTCCCAGGAAATCTGAGACCTTTTTCTGGTCTCTATGGATTTCAGGCAAACATGCAGTACATAGATGTACATGCAGGCAAAACACCCATACACATAAAAATAAATAAAAATTAATAGTGTTTATGTCTGATCCTCTAGTTTTTGGTTTTACAATTCTAGTTTATTTCTTTTCTAAAAATTCTTCTTGCAGAATTTTTTTATTTGCTTCAAGAGAATTTATGGCTGATTGTTGAATCATTTTTATGTGACTTCTTTAAAATCCTTGACAGATATTCCAAATGTGATTCATCTCATTGTCATGGAGAGTTGATTATCTTTTCTCATACAAGTTGTGGATTTCTTAATTCTTGGTACAAATGATTTATTATTATACCCTAGGCATTTTTCTATTGTGTTAGGAGAATCTGTGCTTTGTTTTATGACTTTGTTTGGATTTAGCGTGCTCACAGACTTTCATTCTGAGCTGTGATTCAGTGGTAGGTTAATGTTCTGAGCTGAGCAGGATTATGTTCATCAGTTTGGTTTATGTGCAGCCACTGAGGCTCCCATGTGTCCCTGCTGCTGCGTAAGATTTTGGGCCACTGAGAATCTCTCAGTTGAAGAGAGGAGTCAGTTGAGGGCCTGTGGGCACAGAAAAGCTCCCCTAGGCAGGGACTTATGATGAATCTACTATTTTTCTTGTATATGGAAAGTGCCTCACCAGCTGGGAGTAGCTGTTATATAGTACCTTGTGAGCACTCTGGAACTCAGTACCTTGTGAGCACTCCAGAGCTTGGTACCTTGTGAGCACTCCAGAGCTTGGTACCTTCTGAGCACTCCAGAGCTTGGTACCTTCTGAGCACTCCAGAGCTTGGTACCTTCTGAGCACTCCAGAGCTTGGTACCCTTATGAGCACTCTGGAACTCAGTACCTTCTGAGCACTCCAGAGCTTGGTACCCTTAGGAGCACTCTGGAACTCGGTACCTTATGAGTACTCCAGAGCTGGGTACCTTATGAGCACTCCAGAGCTTGCTTGGTATCTCTGGAGACACCAGAGAAGCTTCCTGGGCTGAGTCTCCTTTTTGGGTCAGTCATTCTTGCAGTCCCATCCATCCACCTATTCCTGGGGTAGGGATGGAAATGCACAGACCTAGCAAGGAAGAAGAACATTCTGCTTCTTCTAGCTAAACAGGCTTCAGGTGTGTCCCTGTTCTCATGGATACCAGTCGACAAGACGTCGTAATAGAAATCCCTTTTTGATTTAAGGATAAAAGAGTCTACCCAGACTCCTTATTGTATCTTAAGTCGGAGGTCAAGAAATAGAAATTCTGGGTGTAGGTTTCATTTTTCTGCTGGAGATATTTACATGAAATATCTTTCCACAGTCCTGTTCCACCAGTCCTGAGGTTCTAAACCAGTCTGTCCTGTCAATTTCCTTTCTCTCTTCTTCCTCTTCCTGTTCCTTTATTATTTTTTGTACTAACACACAGAATAATGGGTTTCCTTATGACACTCTTGTGTATATATTATTTTACTGTGCTTACATTCACTCCCATTACCCTCTCATACTCCCCCTTTCCCTCTAGCTTGTCCTTCCCCATAACATGTCCTTCCTGATTTCATGTCACTTGTTTTTAAATGTGTATCTAAATCCAGTTTTCACATATTCTAGGAAGTGATGTTTGTCTTCCTGTTTTCCCACTATCCATTCTTATTTCCCTTCCTTCTCCTCAAACACCTGCTTCTATTTTCATGTCCTATGATAATTAAATCCAGGTTCCTCGTATGAATGGGCATATGCACTTCTTGAGTCTGGCTTATTTCACATAACATGATGACCATTTCAGTTTGCCAATGTCTTCCCACCTTTTAGAACCCTTCCATTGGTTCTTTTGTCTTAATTATATAGTCTATAACTATGCTTCGAGTCTCCAGGTATCATTCTTTTCAGCCAGATTTAAATGTAGTTGTTTTACTTTCTTACTAGGACTTTATAGAGGCCAAAAGAAAGAACTAGTAGACTCCTGACTTATTCAAAACTATCTCAAAACAGTAAAGGGTCCACTCTGCCTTGCATGAAATCTATTATCTTGGTGTTTTGTGGTGGGCCATTTGCAACATCTAACTTCTTGTATTACTTCACTATCCCCCAAGATTATTAACTGTAATTGAAATGAAGTGACTAATTTTAAAACAATCTTATTGTAATGAAAGGGTTCACTCACAGACTTGAAGTATATTAAACACACAATCTCAGAAGTCTCAAGACTGTCTCAAGAGTTGCAATTGTCTTGCCCCTAAAATGAATAGGCAAGAAACATTGTTTTCTGTTCTTTAGTCACACAAAAATTCAAACTACCAGAGGATAAGTCTTAAATTTGTCACAAACGTGTCTCTCAGCCAAAAGAAGGAACAGCTCTTTGATCAGTGAGTGACCTTCAGAAGATTGCAAATGGTGAAGAGCTAATTCTCAAAAACCACTTCCCAGTGCTCTATCAGTCTCTCTTACACACTCGGTTCTTCTCTATTTTACAATCTTCATCTGATCCACCATACCTTCATCACACCTTCATCTTCTCATATCTAAAGAAATGTACCATATTCCAGTTGATGTCTTTACATACACCATGATAACAATCCAACCTAAACCAGTATAAACAAAACAAACCATCAACTTAGATAAAGAAATTAAAGTTTCTAGATCTAAGAGGTGTGATTGTAATCTAGATCTCTTCCCATCTCTTGCCTCTCTCTCCTTGACTTATCTTCCGTCTGTAGGGTAAGAATCAAATACTTGTCCAGTTTCATATTCTGCACTCTGTGACTCTGACTTCACATCCTAGATACTAAACATATATCCCCCCAAGGTACTAGGCCTGGTAAAAGATGCCCCTCTATGCCTCTTTACATACTCCTCAGAAACCCTTTTCCTTCTGAAGCTAGAGGGGACTTCCTGTCTTAAATGAGTGTTTGGTATTATTTACTACAAAGGCAATTTATGAATGTTCCCTAGTTTTCCCTTTGATGTTCTGAGAATCCCGTCACAGTCATCCCATAACAGCCTCTGGAGCAAATCCTTCAAAGTTTGAATCTCATATATAAATCTACTGACTTAAAGGAATTTAGACAAATTATTTACACCCTTCTGTCTCAAGTTCCCCATCTTCAATACTGAAATAAAAAATACCGCCTGTCTTACAGGGTTTTGGGTTTTTGTTTTATTTTGTTTTGTTGGTGGTGGTGGTGGTGGTGGTTTTTTGCTTTTTTTCCTAATTTGAGTTAATTTATATGAAATACTCAGGACTATGATGGTAAATAGAAAGGAAAAAATGAGTATTTATTGTTTTACTGTTTTTTGAGACTTCTATATAACCAGACACTTGAGATTAGTACCTCATATAAACCTTACAACAACCCCATGAATAAGATATTATTGGTCATATATTCAACACTAAAAACCAAAAATTTTAAGGATTAAATAACTTGTTCAAGATCACTGAATCAATAAGTAAAGAACCCAAAATGGACACACATCTGCCATAGGACACACTAAAGACTACTGGAAACCTTATGCTAGTACTTGGGAGCACAAAACTAGAAATACTTACCAAAAGCACACTGAATGAGATTTCCTCAAGCTGACATTGCTTAATCTTGCTTGAGAACTCATTTCTGGGCACTAGGGACTTTCTTATTCTTCTGACTTCTAGTCAATATATCTTGAGATACATTTTATCAGTTCAACATGAATAACAAAAGCATAATCACCCATCTCCCCTGCTTCCAGGATAAAGGCCAGTGTATGTTGAACACAGTTGCTATAGTCTAACCTCATCCTGAACAAATTCAGCCTGCAAACAACATTAAGGATTATTTGTCTTCAACACATTTAATATAAGCTTTTGGTTAGGGGCCTTATTCATAGACTATAGGACTATAGTACTACATAGTCCTAAGCATGCCTTAACCCTTATAAATCTATTGATCCATTGGGAGCCTCTTCCTATACAGGAACCACTATGTGGTCCTAAGAAAAAGGATAGGGTCAGAAAGGTGTCTCAGTGGGTAAAGGATGATCTCTACCAATCCTGATGACCTGAGTTCGATCCCTGGTGCCCGTGTGAAGGAGAGAATCCACAGGTTGTCCTCTGACCTCTACAGTGCTCTCTCCTCTGACATAAATGCACAGATGTGCACAAACACATACACAAAAGTAAATAATAAAATAAATAATTAATTAAAATTAAATAGAATTCAAATTTTAAAGAATCAGGGATAATTAGTAAGTTATTTGTTGTGTGGTAAAGAAAAAAACCTGTGGTGGTTTGAATGAGAATGGTCCCCACAGACTCATATATTTGAATGTTTGGTTTCCAGTTGGTGGAATTGTTTAGGTATAGGTTAGGTTATAGGTATAGGTATAGGTTAGGAGGTGTGGCCTTGTTGGAGAAGATGACTCACTGGGGGGGTGTGGACTTTGGTTTCAAAAGTCTACATCAAGTCCAGTCTGCACTTTCTGACCACTTCCTGCAGATCAGGGTGTGAGCTCTCAACTACTGTTCTAGCACAATGATTGCCTGCCTGCCTGCCTCTGAAACTAACTCTCTGAAACTATAAGCAACCCTCCAATTAAATGCTTTAATTATTACAGAAATATAACAGTAACAAAAATACCCACATTTTTTTATTCCTGTCTATTATAATGTAAGTTAAGGCCAACTATATTATAAGGACTATGGGTGTCCCCACTATAGTCCTTGGTCACTCGGAAGAATTAATTTGTAGAAGATGGCTTCAACAGGGCAAAACGGGTAAGAGAAAGACCATAAGAGGCTACTTCAAAGTCTGGGCTCTCACAAATGCTTAATTGCCTGCCATCTTTGAGCCTCAGTCTTCTTCATAGGAAATCTGGTAAGGATACAGTAGGTATTCTCTAATGTATTCTCTACCTGTACGTTATATGACAAATACAGAACTCACAACCCAGGAAAAGTAGCATAGCCCAAACTGGCTTCAATTAACATAATGTCCAAGAAGGTTGTGAAGATCCAGAAAAAAAAATATCTGATATTTTGACATGTTAACATATACAGAAGCATATTAAGCAGATACAGCATACTTCAGGGATACACGCTGTACCTTGATGGCACCCATGAGCAGGACATTTTCTTCTGATATTTTACTTCAATGAGAACTTTATCCACAACTGTCAATATTTTCTCTCCTGGGCCAGTAATACACAGAAGAATGGGGAAACAGTTTACAGAAGATGATGGGGTTAAAGAAGCTAGAATGTGTTTTTAAAAAGCAATCGTGTCTCTGCAGGAAGTACATCCTGACTTAGCATGTGCTTTCTTATTATCATCTCTGGTGATTCTTCTCCTTTTTATTGCCTTATGTCTAGACAAAGTAAATTTTCTGAGGGTTTACAAAATGATTTCCAATCCAAAAATCTTCTTTTGCATGCAACATCCCAGAGGGGTTATTTTCCACTTTAGTGATTTAGACCTGAAGAGATTGGGTACCAATATAGATGCAAGCAGGCGTTTCATGGCTGAAGCATACATCATGTGTTAGCAACATGAACAGGAATAAGCCCAGGGCCTCAAGTGCTGCTATGTATAAAATATTTTTGGATTCACTCGGTGATTCCCAAGGAGGATTTTCTATCCCAGCCTGTACTGTTTCTAGCAACTCCCCAGGTTTTTCTAAGGTCCTAATGGGCCTTAGAAAGCTTAGAGAAATCATGATAGATGTGAAGACAAGCTATTAGTCTGGGGGTGCTTCAAAGGGGAAGCAAAAGTGATTAATTCTTACACTTCAGGATTTTCCCTCAGGGACGAGGGGAACCTCAAAATACATTTGAAAGAGTAGACAGAAAGAAAAAAAAAAGCTAGGTATTGTGTATCATCTTGGGTTTTCACATAGCATTGTTGCTTCCCAAACTTTTGGCCATCATTGGGATGAGTAGCATAAAACAGTGTAACCCCAAAGGAGTAGGTGTGAACAGGAGGAGAAACTGAAAATCCCACCCTGTACCAGGACTGTGTGGTCAAGTAGCTGCTATGTCAGCACTGAAAGATTGTCTCACAAACTGCAATTAGCATCATCTGAACTCCCAACATGATCAAAGCTCACCTTTATTTCTGTTATGGGATATCCAGCATGATTGTTGACCTTACAGAGTCTATAAACGATCAAGAGAATTAGATCATGCATGTAATTATGATTCAAGGGAAATGACAGAATCATGGAGACAGGATGGAGACTTGACATTCTTCTCATTCATTTATTCACTGTTAAGTAAAGCTTGCTTAATGGGTCCAGCATGCTGTCTGGAAGGAGTCAGATACACACAGAGAGAGAGAGAGGACAGCAAGAATATCTCTGACAATACATAATGGAAGTGGATGTGGGATGTGCTGGAAGCCTGTGGATTAAGGAAAAATCACAGTGGAGATGCCCTCACATAAAAGGTGGTTCTGACTGAACCAATAAATGAGGCAGTAGCCGAGGAGAGGGAACTCACTACACGTAGGAGAACCAGCTCCTTTGCAGGTGGGAGACAGAAAGGCCAGAGTTCAGTAGAGGAAATGTTGGAGTCAAAACACAGAGGTTGCATTTCACCCCTGGACAACATCAAGACACCACACATCCAAACTCTCTCCAATTTCATGAACTCCAGTTTCCTGATGGTCAAGGCTAGCACCTGCCATCTGTATGTTGGGAGAACTTTATACCTACAGGAATTAGTAAGAAATTGTTTTCCTATGAGAAAAATCAGAAATGTCTGGCACTTAGCACCCCTGCCCTCACCTTGCCCATGGTTGAATGGTTAGGACTGCCTTTAACAAATGACTGATGGGTCTAGATGGACACTGCAGCTCTTTTGAACCTGGGTAGGCAACTCTAGGGATCTATCTATATTCTCTCCAAGGCAGTATTTTGAAGATGAACTTGAACTGCTCTCCAGGACTCTCTTGATGGTTTACCTAGATTGCCCTTTCTTCCAGAGTTCCTGCCTACCTGGAAGCTTTTCCTTAAACAGTTTCACACAGTTCAGCATCTCATGGTCTAGTTCTAGGAAACTCAACCTGACTAAGGAGCATTAGAGTTTTATAAAGAAGATGAATAAAGCTACGTATGAAGACAACAGACTGGGCACTGTGAGATCTCTTCCCTTAGAAAATAGGGAATTTTAGAGAAAAAAATTATTTTTAAATAAGCTACAATGTACCTAAAAGTACTCAATTAAGTGCAGAGGAAATATATAGCAATTAGATTTTGTATGTAAGGTAAGTAGGTATGAATACATTATATAAAAATAGGATGATAGATCAATACATACATGTGCACATATATGTGCACAGATGTATGTGCACATATACTCATACATATTTAGATACATTTATACATATGTAAATGATAAAGAATGCAGAAAGTCAACTTCTTACTTTGGTTTTCTATTTTTATAAGATATTCTATTTTATAAAATATTCTTGTCATTTGGCCTGGACAGATATTTTCAAGAAAACAAAACATAAAGCTGATTAGATGCCAGGATCTTTCTCTGCATTAGACAAGGGCATTTCTATTTCCAATATGCTTCCTCCTTCCTTCTGTGTTTAATAGAGCCATGTATATTTTCATTTCAGTTTTTAAGGGGATCTGAATAGTGAGATGGGAGGGGGCAGCTGAAAAAGTTGACTAACCACCATAACATCAAAATTGTCTTCTCTGTCTGGACAATTTCCATGACAGGGAGATCACAATGGGAAAGTGTCTTCAAACTTAAGACTTTAAAAATAGAATCCAGTAAGCCCTTTAGAGAGACTTTAAGACATCTGTTACATAGTTATTTTTCTCTCTAATATATCAGATGAATACTCCTTCCTTCAGTTGTATTTTTAAATGGAGCCTTGACTTTAGGAAGTCTCAAATACTTACTCCTATATACCTCAGGCATGGGAATGCATTTCCTAGATACTTCCCAGGAAACAGACATTCACTGAAGCTCAGATTTCACCTGTTGGATCTCAGAAACAACTGTAAGAAGTGGGTGTGATTATCAGAACCACTGAAGTGGCCTCCTGTTGTCTGAGACCAAGCAGGCTAGGCACGTCACAGAGGAGCAGACAAGAGGAGCAGAGAATTTACCAGGAATCTCTGTCCAAAGTCAAAGAGCTCTGAAGGTAAACCTTGCCAAGCCTCAGTTGCCTTCCGTGACCCCTTCATGCCTTCAAAACCAGTAACACCTAGATGACTCTTACAGTATCAAGTCTGGCTACCAGCACAAGATAAAACCTCAGCCAGTTCTGGAAAACAGCATCTGTGTGCTGACTCTTAGGAAACACTTTCCATGTTTTAAGACAGAGTCTGGTTTGCTGTAAAAACAACTAGTCCTTGTCTGCAGGAAGAGTTCCCTCATGGTGTGGAGTTACTGCATGTAGAAAGGTTTGCAGAAAGAAAAAAAAAAAAACTGGTCAGTTTAAGTAAGCGGCTTTTTGGCTCTATGCCAAGGCTTCCACGACAGCCAGGGGCAATCTTCTTTATAGAACTCAAACACAAGATCTTGAGCTTCATGCACACACATAAATAGAGCTATCAGAAAACTCAGGTTATAGAACAACAGTACACTCTGGTTTCCATTTCCCATGCCCTGTCTGGTGCCAGTAGCAGGAGGAAATATCAGCTCCATGATCATGAAAAGTAGTAAGAACATTGCTTTTTTCTGCTCCCAGCTGGATTCTTCATCTCTAAGGGCCTTTACCATATAGCTCTTATCTTGGCGCTTTCTTTCTCATTTATTTATTAATTTCACTGCCTTTTCTCTTCATAGAGTCTTATTCCCTTTCTCTCTCTCCTCTTCCTTCATGATCCTCAATTAATACCTTAACCTCTATCCTCTGGTAGCTTCCCTGAGTGTACTTTACTTGACTTTGAGGTCCGCAGTTTCTTTCTCTTCCTCTTTATCTCCATATTGGATTAGCTGGTGTGATGTCCTGCACCACACTGCAGGTGTCATTTGTAGCAGTACGTTGCTTTGGGGTTCAGCAAGGGAGACATGGAGGCATATTTCATAGACGTAAACTCTGCCAGACCTCTGCAGAGGGAAATACTATCCTGGCCAGCACCATACTCAACGATCAACAGTGGAACCCTGAGCATCTGAGCTCAGATGCTTTTATTAATTCAGAACTCCTCAGGTGCAGATCATAAACAATCAAACATCTCCCATAGAAATCCAACACCTGCACACAATACAAAATGCCAAGGTCTATGAATCACTTTTTCCAACAGTGCACAAAAACAATTATTTTAAACACAACTAAAAATAAACTTTCACAACAGCAGTCCTTTGAACTTAGAACTGAAATATTAGGTTTGCTACTCAGAATATTTCTTATTATATATGTTATATATAATATATAATTATAATGTACATTTACATATAAGTAATGATTTAAAACATAGTTTAATCAATGAAGAGCATATTTAAAGAAACCTTACAAATAATCTCTCCTTGTGCTAGATAAATTAGCTCTTTCAAAGTAGAAGAGTTTGATCTGGACATTTTCCAGTAATAATAATAAATATTCTGATAGCCTGATCTTTCATATTCTTCTCCCTGGATAAACAGTACACTGCCAGAAAAGCTAATCATTCCTTAATCTCTCAACTACGATACAACAGCCCTTCCGTATTGTCTGTCATAGGTTAAGTAAATCAATGCTTACCATAGCACCGCAGAAACCCCAGTGACTCTCTGTGTTCTGTAGGCACCAAAGATTCTGCAGTTCAGATGTCTTCCTGAGAATGTGTTTTTCCAAATTCCCCACCCACATACACACATACGTTCTACACCCTAGGCCACTCTTCTTTTCCAAGCAAAATTTTGCCTGTCTGCATTTGCTAATGCACTTCCTAACCTTCATGTTCCACCCCCACCCCCACTCTTCAACAGTAATATTAAAAAATGCTTGTTTTTTTTTTTTAAATAGTTGAAGATATTACTGAAATTCCTCTTTGTTGAGGCTGATCCATCTGACCTGGAGGTCTCTCATGTCCCTATGACCCCTTGTGCTTGCTCTCTCTCTCCCTCTCCCTCCCCCTCTCCCTCCCCCTCTCCCTCTCCCTCTCCCTCTCCCTCTCCCTCTCCCTCTCCCTCTCCCTCTCTCTCTCTCTCTCTCTCTCTCTCTCTCTCTCTCTCTCTCTCTCTCTCTCTCTCGCATAACATAATAACCATCTACATTGTGCTTACTAATGTATGCCCGTGGATCTCAGTGTCCTTCCCTCCCTTTCTTCCACTCTACCTGAACTTATATCTGTACAGCAGATACAGATGCCAGTAAAACAGTCACATTGAATTCCTAGATAAAATGTGGAAAACGTTAAGTTCTGTGTCTCAGTCCCAGGCAGAGCTCAATCGCTGTAAACAGCACTCGTGATTCAAAAACCTTATCCTTTCAACAGACCTAGTAATGAAAGGCACTTCTCCTAATGACATCCTTGTGGGAACTTTTGGGTCCAGTCAGTAGCCATCTTCTTTGGATCACAGTGCAACTGCTAGTTTCAAAGAGTGACTCAACCACTAGCCCTAAGCAAAACTGTCAGTGTCACCATGCCCTTACTCAGTTCAAAAGACTGGGTGTCAAAGAATTTCCGCACATTGCAGCGTGTAAGCCGGGACAGTGAAAAGTATGCTCTCCACAAGCTAGACCCTGGGGGCAGTTGTCACCCAAAACGTTCAGCAGAATTAGCTAGAGAATTGACTTTGGTCACAGTCTGATTCCTAGTAAATCAACAAATTGTTCTGCCCAAGGGAGACAACTGAAAAGAGAACACACAGTTATGGGGAACCAAATTCTACAAAAAGCCTGCATAATATGGATGTTGTTCGAGGTAATATATGTTTATTCCAGATTGCCCTGGAACTCGCTGGGTAGTCTATGCTGTCCTCGAACTCATGATCTTCCTATGTCAGCTCCCCAAGTACTTGGATGGCAAGCATAGGTTGCTAGGTCTGGTTCAGCCTTGCAAATTTTGCAGACAGAAATAAAGAGACTTTTTGCATATGACCACAAAAGATGTCTGTGGAAGTGTTGGAAACTTTCCTACAAGCTGATGTCCATAACCCTGATTCTCAGTATTAGGGCCTTTGTAGTATATCCACACTCTTCAGTGCTCCCTCTGCATTGTTTCCCAAAAGAAAGAATTATATTTTCATAAATACTTAGATGTCATTGGTCCATTGTACTAGTCAGTATTTTGTGCATCAGATTTATCTGGTGCTTGGTTTGGACTTTGTGATAGTCCACCTTGATTGTCAATTCAATGGAGTCTAGAATCCACTAAGAGATACTTCTGTGTAAGGAAATTCCCAGAAAGGATTATCTCGGTGAAGAACTGGCTTCTCGCTGGCCCATTGCCACCACAACTGCTTCCAGTATCCTCCATTGGCATCATATTACAGTTTCTTCTTTTTAATTTTAAGTTATGTGCATTTGTGTGTAGTGGTGACTAGGTGTGTATACTTGAGTGCAAGGGCTTACAGAGGCCAGGAGAGGTAGTTAGATCTCCTGGATCTGTAGTGCTAGGTGGTTGAGAACCACCCAGTGTGGGTGCTTGGAACCAACTTGACTCCTTTGCAAGAATAGTAGTGCTACTAACTGCTAAATAATATGCAGCCCCAGATTCCAGCTTGTTTGGCCTTCCAACCTAGACTGAAGATCAGCAACTCTCCAAGAATCTTCTAGGTCTTCAGCACCAGATTGGGACTACTGTTGCATCCAGCAGCTTTAAGGACAGGGGCAGCTACTGGATTCTCGTCCCTTCTAGCACACAGGTAGCCATTGTCAGACTTCCCAGCCTCTATCATGTGAGCCAATCTAGTGAATCCCCCTGTATACTATGTACACGTTCTATCGGTTCTCTTCCTCTAGATAACTCTGCATAATACCAGAGGCAGTTCTAGAGAAACAGAATTATAAGGATGATTTCTCAATTGGGCTTGGTGGAAATTGGGATATGGCTTTCCTATCTGACTACACTTGAAATTGCTAAGAATGTCCTGGTGGTATGGAGAGCACTGATTACATAATGTGAACCCTTTAAACAATCATTCAAATTGAGTGCATCTGATATTCTTTATTCACACCCCCACACACCCATCCATGAGAGGTGAAGAACTTTGTAACTCTTTTGAATGTTTCTGGAAAACTAAGGAATATAATAATGCTATCTCTTGTTGTCTCATATTTGGATGATATATCCTGGAGGGGAAATGGAGGGGAAGTGGATCTGGGGTAGAAGAGAGGTGGGAGAGAGGTGGGAGGAGTGCGGGGGTGGGGGGATGTGGTCAAGGTATATGAGAGAAGAATCTATTTTCAATTAAAAAATAATGCTGGTTGTTTTTAGCTTCTCTGGGTAAATTAATAAAGAAAAAAAAATGAGCTTAAAGAAGAAATTTCCCAGCTCCAGATTCATGCAAACAATCCAAGCTTTCCAAGTGTGCCCTGGAGGGAAATCTCTCCAGAAGCCATAAGGCTCAAGTTGCCAGAAAAGCAAACCCAAACCCACAGCAGAAGTCTAAGTACAACACAACGTTAAGTCTCAGCCTCACAAAGTTCCTCAAAGTGAGGGCACTGGCTACCAAAGGATGGTCTTGTAACTTGGGATGGAGATATGTGAGGAAACACTAATAAGACCCAGAGCTCTCAGATCCTGGTGGCTTTATTTGATCTTAGGAAATAGTCTTTCACTCCTAGTGGCAGATCCATCTCCTCCCCTGCTGCTGCCCCTTACAGAATTATGTGACCATTCATGCCTGAGGGATTTAGTCCTGTCAGTGACTGTGACAAGGATGTTCTTTGAAAGACACACCATGCAAGATGATGATGATGTTTCCCAGAAACCACCCTCACCACCCATCTAGAACTGCAGCCAGGCCACAGCCTCAGTAATTCCTGGAAGTTACCATAAACAAGGTTTTTATACCTCTAAAGAACCTTCTGAGCTTTGTAATTCACAGGAGCAGCTGTTTGGAGAATACATGGGGGAATGTATTTTAAGGGCAAGAGTTAACATTCAAGTAAATATTTATAAATGATCAAAAAATAAATAAAGCCAGAACAATATAGATCCACTGACAAGATATTCTTGGTTTAATTGCAGTTCACACAGTTTTGAAGGATGCTAACTGTTTATTTGACTGATTAGCTGAAGTACAGATTTTAAAAATGGTCTTCTATGCATGAATGGGGAATGTTTGATATTCTTTGGCTTAATGTTGATGAAGACATTTAAAGGCTCAGGGAAACTGGAAATGCTAGCGTAGATTTGTAATGGTAAACCTTCAGAAAATGTGCCCTTCAATAGTACCCTAAGAAATGAGTTCATAAAAGGAGCACCAACCTACTTGAACTACCATTGCTTTTCTCTGTATGCCAGACTTTATAGTGGGAGTCACAACTGCTGAACTTGGTAACTTAGATGCAATGTGACGAATTGGTTCCCAGTGACAGCACTGAAACATAAAAGCCAAGATGAGCATGCTTAATGTAGTGGATAGCACAGGCCAAGTAATGGTTAAAATGGTCTGATTCATGTAGTCCTATGGTGCTGGCTCATCAGTCATTCATGTAGTCCTATGGTACTATCATCACTCATAGTATCCACAGAAGTGAAATAGACAAGAAACTTACTGGATTTTTATTTACTATGTATAAGCAGAGAATTCTAAGTGAATGAACAAGGCTAACTTGAATCATAGCAACAGGACATCACAGCCCTCAAACAATATACAGATTTGAGCCATATTTTAAAAGCAGAACCCCTTGAATAAAGGCAAGGCCAGGTCCCCTTGAGGAAAGACCTTGCTATAGTAGCAAAAGGCTTTGCTATTAATCTTTCTCCCACCTTTCTCCAAAGTTATCTAGAATTTTTTTTAAAACAAGAGTAACTAAACACGAGGGGAAAGGAAATAATCAGACCTTAAGGGTCTATTAGACAATAGATTCCAATTGGCATTGATTCCAGGAGATTCTAAACAGCACTGTGGACCTCCAGTCATGGAGTTTATGGAGGTGAGGTGAGGTGAGGTGAGGTGAGGTGAGGTGAGGTGAGGTGAGGTGATGTGGTCAGTGGATTTTTAGTGAAAATTCAATTCACATTCGGTCTAGTGGGTCCCTGAACTTACGATATTCTCCTGTTATTGGGATGTATAGTTGGGATAGATGTATTTACAAGTTCAATAGAATCACTACATTGGTTCTTTCTCCTGTGGAATGGGGCTATTATGGCTAAAAAGCCAAATGGAAGCCATTTCCCTTCCTCTGGCAGGGAAAAAGTGAACCAGAAACATTTCCACACCCCTGGAGGGATTATAGACATTAGTGTCACTATCAAGGACTTGACCAGTGTGGGAGTTGGGATTCTTAACACATCTGCTTTTCACTCTCTTTTGAGGCCTGGGAAGAAAACAGATGGATCATGGAAATGACAGTTGATTATTGTAGGGTTAGCCAAGAAGATACTCTGATTGCAGCTGTTGTGCCAGATGTGGTTTTCTTGAGTAGATTGACATCGCTCCTGGTAATGGTATGCAATCACTGGATCTTACAAATGCTTTTGTGTCTATACATGTCCATAGGGACAATCAGACATAATTTGCTTTCTGTTGGCAAGGCCATCAGTATATGTTTGCTGTTGTACTCTAAAAGTATATTAACTCCCTAGCCCTGAGCCATAATTAGTTCACAGGGATCTTGACCACCTGTATCTTCCACACAGTATCTCGTTGAACCACTGTATTGATGACATTATGCCAATTGGACCCTGTAGGCAGAAGGCAACAACTGCTCCCAACTTGTTAGTAAAAGTTTTACACATCAGATGATAGAAAAGAAATCCAATTAAAATTCAAAGGGCTTCTACCTCAGTGAAGTTTCTGGGAGTCCAACAGTATGGGGCATGCAGGATACTTATAATGAGAATGGTAAGTCATTGTACCTGGCCTCTCCCACCTCCAAGAAAGAAGCATGATGCTTAGTGGGCTTATTTGGATTCTTAGTACAGCAAATTTCTCACTTCAAACTATATGTTAGTGACTCAAAAATCGACTAGCTCTTACAGATATCCACAACAGAAGAAGTCTGTGAAATAAGTCCTGGCTGCTGTTCAGGATGCTCTGCCACTTGGAGATGACCCAGCAGACCCAAAGATATTTGAGGTTTAAGGGGAAGTTAGAGATGGTACACCACCAGAAATGAAGCACAAGAGAGACTCTTAGGATTTTGGAGCAAAGACCTGATCATCTTAAGACAATTATTCTCCTTTTGAAAAATATCTCTTGACCTACTGCTGGACTAAATGGAAACTGAATGCTTGACAATGGGCCAACAAGTTGTCATGTGACTTGAGATGTCAGTCATAAGGTTGGGTCTCCACAGTAGCAATCCCTCATCAAGTGGGAGTAGTTATATGTGATAGGACTTGTTATGGTTTGAATGAGAATGGCCCTATAGGCTTATATAATTGAATACTTGGTCCCAATTGGTAGAACTGCTTGGAAAGGATTAGGAGGTATAAGTTTGTTGGAGTAGGTTAGTTGCTGGGGGAAGGTTCTAAGGTTTCAAAAAACTGCCACTCCAGTTAGCTCTCTTTGTCTCATACTTGTGGATCAAGATGTAAGCTCTCAACTAGCCACCCAACATCATTACTACCTGCCTGCTGTCATGCTCCCCACTATAATGGTCATGGTCTCTAACCCTCAAAACTGTAAGCCCTCAAAAATGGTTAGGACCTGGTTTACTGGCAGTTCTACATGTGGTACAGGCACTGTCCAGAAATGGACAGCTGCTGATAATAACCCTTTTCTTAAGGACGCTTGATGAACAGAGGTGAAAGGAAATGTTCGTTACATACAGAACCTTGGAGTGCACATTGTCCTCTATTCTGTTGAGGATTATATTTCCTATGTAGTTATATACTGGTTCATAACTATAGCCAATGATTTGTCTCAGTGGCCAGAGTCTTATAAGAAACATGATTGAAAAATTGATTAGAAGGACATTGGGAGTATGGTGTGTTGATAAATATCTCCAAATGGGTAAAGGATGTGAAGCAGTAATCATGTCTTGTGTTAATAGTCACAAAAATGATCTCAGTTAAAGAGGATCTTGATATTCAAGATGACAGGATGCCTCTCCCATTCTCTTGATTGTTTGCCAGCCATCTCTGTCGTTGACAAATGGGATCATGAACAAAATGCCCATGGTGACAGGGATGGAAGTTATGCTTAGGCTCAACAACATGGACTCTCACTCACCAGTGCTGACCCGACACTTGCTGCTGTTGAGTGCCAAATTTGCCAGCAGCACCAACCAACACTAGCTCCTGACACAGCCTCATTCTCTAGGGTGACCATCCAGTAACTAGTGACAAATTGACCATATTGGACCACTTCTATTATAGAAATAGTGATACTTTATTTATCCTTACTAGTATAAACACTTATTCTGGGTTTTGAGTTTACTTTTCTTGCATGTAATATTTCTGCCAAACTACCATTCACAGACTTACACAATGACTTATGAACTATCACATATTCTGAAAGCATTTCTTCTAACCAAAGAAATCCCTTGAAAGCCAAAGATGTGTGGTGATGGGTTCATGCTCATGAGACTCTCTGGTATTACCATGTTTCTTACCATCCTGAACCATCTGGCTTTAAAGACACAATTACAGAGCCAACTAGGAAGCAGTGGCCTAAAATACTTGGACAGAATTCTCCAGAAAGAATTATATGTTCTGAATCATCATTTAATACCATTAGCCAAGATTTACAGGTCTAGGAATCAAGGAATGGAAGATTAAATGGTACTACTCAGTGTCACCCCTTAATAACCCACTAGCAAAATGTTTGCTTCCTATTACAGTACATTTATGCTCTGCATAATACTCTATATTCATATTCTTGGTTCCAGAGGGGAGAATGCTTCTGTCAGAAAGCACAGCAAATCTTCCATTAAATGATGACCTAAAACTTACTGGCTTCATTGGGCTCCTGATGTTTAATCAACCAGCTATAAAAGGAGCTACAACGTTAGCAGGGATTCTTGATCAGAACTTCCTGGGAAATTGGAGTACTACTCCATGGTGGAGAGTAAAAAGTAGGTCTGGAGTAAGATAACTTTTTAGACTGTTTCTTGGTATTAACCTGTCATATGACTAAGGCCAGTAGAAAACTACAACCTAATTCGGGCAGAATAGTAAATGTCCCTGGAGGAGCAGGATCACCCCTCTGGATAAAGAATCCAGACCTGCCTCACTTCTTGTTGAGGGTGAGGTGAAGGTAGAACTACATTCTCCTACTAGATAAACTGAATGGCTAGTACAAGAAGGCATTATACCAGCTATGCCCATGTGACATTTACAGAAATTAAGATTGTAATTATCATGAATATTTCTACTCTATTTTGTTAAGAATATGCCAGCGTACATATACACATATATTAAGCACAAAAAAAATTGTGTTTTTTTTCTTCTTCCATTCTTTTGACATGCAATGTAACCATAATAGAGGTAATGCCAGTATTTCAGTGTTGATCAACCTGTGTTGTTATATTTACATTTATGAGACATTGAAAGAGTAAATATTCCTTTTGCCACATATTATGGAGAAGCAATTAGTGTACTTTCAGTAATATGTGGACTATTTTTGCCATATTGGGTAGAACTACGACATTGATGCTTCTTAAGTATGACATAAGGATGTATGGTTCAGTGTCAGGTTGACAAGGGACAGATTTCTGTTGATTTTTAATTCTCACTACTAACTTGTTGGAGTTAAGAATTAACTAAGAGACACCTCTGGTTGGGTATTTGAGGGAATTTTCAAGGAAGATTAACTAAGGGGGAAAACCTTCCTCAGAACTGACTGCATCTTCCAACCTTCCAACAGGCAATCAGATTTAAAGAAGTCTAACTAAATAAAAGATAGTATTGTATTGCTTGCTGTTTCAGTCAGTGTTCTATTGCTGTGAAGAGATATCATGACCACATCAACTCTTATAAAGAAAAGCATTTAATTGAGACTTGCTTGTAGTTTCAGAGATTTATTCCACCATTGTCACTGCAGGGAGCATTGTGGCACACGGGTAGTCAAGGCGCTGGAGTAGTTCTGAATTCTACATCTGGATCTGTAGGCATCAGGTAGTGGGAGAGACACTGGGCCTGGCTTGAGCTTTTGAAACCCCAAAGCGCATTCCCAGTGACACACTTTCTCCAACAAGGTCACATCTACTCCAACAAGGCCACACCTCCTAATTTCTCTCAAGTAGCCACATTCCCTAATGATCCATCATTCAAATATATGAGCCTATGGGGGCCATTCTTATTCAAATCACCACACCTGCTTTTACTTGCTGGTGCTTGTGTCAATTGTTGCTGCTGCCACTGCTGGTGGTAGTAGTAATGCTGCCTTCATTCTCTGTTTACACCAAGCTCTACTATTTCAGCCTTTCCATGGGGACTGCAGAGCAGTGGCTCTTCAGGAAACTTCCAGGCCTCATCACCTTCACCGACTGAATAGCTCCTCGGTTCTCAGCCTCTTCAGTGTGCAGACAGCCACTGTGGGATTATGCGGCCCCTACTCTATAAGACAGTCTAGTGAATCCCTCTTTACAGTAAACATATATTCCTCTACAGAAATCTGTCTAATATGGATTGCTATAGTCTTCATTGTCAATTTGATTGGATCCATAATCAGCCAAGAGAACACATCTCTGTATGGGGTTATAAGAGTATTTCCAGGAAGAATTAATTGAAGAATAAGATTCTTCTCAGACTGGGCAATACAGTCCAATGGTGGCCATAAAGAGGTCCAAGGGAAAAATCAATGCTGCTTGCTTGTTCATTTTTGCTTGTTGCTGATGAGTGTGTTCATTGCATTGTTGCAACTTCACTGATATCAGAACGCAGATTCTTTAGCCTTCCAATATACACTGGAAACCAACAAGTTTTCATGAATACAACGGGCCTTCACCCAGACAGTCTGCTAAGTATTCAGTCTTGTGATGCTCACAAAACTGTTGAAACAACAGTATGATTAAACATCTGTTGGCTACCCCAAGTTATAAAAATGACTATTGAACTCTTAAGGATATCTTGCAGGGCTGGTCATTGTCGGGGTTCCCAGACATTACAGCTAGGTAGGACTATTGATTGCTTTTCCTCCCTTGACACTGTCAGATACTACAAAAACTAGTCCTAAAGGAGAAGACTTCCAGGTCAGCTTAAGTTTGATTTCTCCATGACTTATGTCCAAACGTAGGTTCAGCGTTAGTCATACCTTCAAGCTATGGGAGGCAATCAAGGTCAATAGCAATAGCCTATTTGTTTGGGAGTCTCTTGGACTTCCTTGAGCAGCAACTCTAAAGAAGATTTCCCATGCCTGTTTTAAGATTTTTTTTTCTATTACTGTGGTGTTTGGATGGGATCCAGGGCTTCACACATGCTATCCAATGACTCTAGTGCTGAGTTATTCCTTAGGTCTTGTTAGAACTTGTTTCTCCCAACATATTTGTGTTTCTTGTTCATAAAACTGCTGTTTCTTTCTTTGTATAAAAAAATATTCCCCAGATACTTGGAAATTATTCATTCTGTCATTAATATCCTATGGTGATTCTAATATCATTAATATTCATATCTACATTTAAATCACCGACATTTTAAAAGCAAATAAATGTCTCCACCTTTTGTCAGTCAGACAAGTATTATTGTGTGACTTTTTTCATTTCTTGCATGTAGCATAAATGCTATACCTTTTCTTTCAGTAACAAGAGTAACAAGTTGGTAGGATACTTTTGTAACTGTCTACAGTATTCCCTCTCAGTCCTTCCTTGAGCAACAGAGCTCCTGGCTTTTAGTTTGACAGAATTCCACCCAAAGATGGAATTTCCAACCTCCCCTATAGCATGGCCATATGATGAGATTCTGATCAAATATGTGAGGAGTGATGTGTGAGATCTCTGGAATATTTTCTAAAGAGAAGAGATCAAACTCTTCTGTTCGTCTTTTTTTTATCTATCTGCTTGAGGCATGTGCTTGTGAGACATTATGGACCATTGATGAAAGCAACACCTTCTGGGGGAAGAATGCCAAGACACACACTATCCGGATTCTTGGCAACTAGTGAAGTGATCCCTCACATTAGGTGGACTACCTACTACTTCATTCACATGTAAGAGAAAAATACACCATACTCCGAATACTTGATTTCCATGTTTCTGTTAATATTAGTGGTTTAAGCAATCCTTAATTAATTTTACACTGTTTTAGAGGAGCCGAGTCTTCAGTTCAGGTGTAGGCAGAATTTCATTTGTCAAGAGTCCCCCAGAAAGGATCTCCTTCTCTTTTGTGGTATATAAAATACACTTGCATCCTTCCTTGTGTAACTTCAAGGTCCATTTCAGTACCAGGTGCCAGGACTTCTTTTTAAACTCTGACTGTTCCCCATCCTTCTTAAAGATCTTTGTGACTGTATTAGGCCAAGCAGATAGTCCAGGATAATTTTCCTATCTTAAATGTAATTTAATCACATAAGCAAACTTCCTCTTGCCATGAAAGGTCACATATTTCTGGAGTCCAGAGATTAGGAAATGGATGTATTTGGGGAAAGTTGCATTGTTCTACTCACCACACCTTGTATGAAGCAGTCAGTCTTATTAATAGCTATTCCTAACACACTAATATTCCCCTACTTCCCACATGCCATTATTTTCTTTTTATTGCTCATTTTATTACTGCTATTGTTGCTGTTTTCATTAATACAGTTCTTTGAAGAGTGTTTTCAAACAAAGTCTTTGCTTGAAAAACATTTTAAGTCTGCCTGCCCAAGTCTCACATACTAACTCAGGCAGACATTATCTGCACCAGATCGCAACTAGCCAGCCACCAAAAGAAAAGGTAGGCAGACTGCGCATTTAACCCTCCAATAAGAACACCTCATCCTTCAAATTCCAATACACTGACATCTCCCCACATCTGCTCCCTCCCATTCCTCCTGACTCCAAAAACCTGTTTGCTCAACTCTCCTACTAGAACAGCCTGTCTCCCCCCAAAACCCAGCCCACTACCACTCTCCATCTCTGCCATCCACTAGACTCCCAGATACCTGTCTTACCAGACATCCCTCACACCAGAAGGAGATAAGGTAGCTACCTAGAAGAACGGGTAAGAAGCCTGTAAGCTCTCTATCTCAGCCTCTAGCCTGAGCAGAGACTCCTTGCTTGACAAGGGGCCACAAAGAACAGAAAATCAGAGAGAAAAAAGAAACCAAGGAATGAGAAACTCATCCAATAAAGAAAAACTCAGGAATTTGGCACCTAAACCCAAAGCCCAAATGCTGAAAGGTCAGCATAAGAACACAATTAACAACAATCAGGGCAACATGGCACCGCCAGAGCCCAATTGTCCTTCTGACGCAGTCAAAACAGAAGAAAAAGACTTTACAACCAACTTAATGAAGACACTTCAATTCTTACCATCTATGTCTCTAACACAAGGACTCCAACATTTATAAAAGAAACATTACTAAAGCTAAAAACACATATTGTCCCTCCCACACTGATTGTGGGATAGCTAAATAATAATAATCCTAAAATACAAAATAATCCTAAAAAATACAAAAACTTCTGGGGATATCAGCATGATCTTAAGCTATACTACAGAGCCATAAAAATAAAACCACATAGTACTGGCATAAAAACACTAATGTTGATCAATGGAACCAAACTGAAGATCCAGAAATACATCCATACAGTTCTGGACACCTGGTATTTGGTTAAGAGTCAGAGAAATAAAACAGGAGAAAGAAAGCATCTCTAACAAATGGTGCTGGTCTAATTGGATGTCAGCTTGTAGAAGAATGCACATAGATCCATATTTATCACTGTGCACAAAACTCAAGTCCAAGTTGGTCAAAGACCACAACATAAAACCAGATACACTAAATCTGGTAGAAGAGAAAGTGGAGAATAGCCTTGAACACATTGGCACAGGAGACAACTTCTTGAACAGAACACCAGTAGCTCAAGCATTAAGATCAACAATTAACAAGTGGAACCTCCATGAAACTGAAAAGCTTCTGTAAGTCAAAGGACACTGTCAATACTACAAAACAGCAGCCTACAGAATGGGACAAGATAGTCACTAACTTCACTTCCAATAGAGGACTAATATCCAAAATATATAAAGAACTCAAGAAACCAGATGACAACAAAAAAATAACCCAATTAAAAAATGGGATGCAGATCTAAACAAAGAATTCTCAAAAGGACGAATTTCAAATGGCTGAGAAACATTTAAAGAAATATTCAACATCCTTAGCCATCTGGGAAATGCAAATCAAATCTGAGATTCCATCTTATACCTGTCAGAATGGCTAAGATCAATAACACAAATGACAGCTCATGTTAACAAGGATGTGGAGCAAGGGGAACATTTTTACTTACTTACTTTTACTGAGCTCAGGCTCAGATTGCTCTACTGTATGCAGATCTATAAAGCTCCCATGGCTGTGGAATAGCACTGCCCATGGTGGATGAGTCTTCCTTCTTCAACTATGTAATAAAGCTAAAATCCCACAAACTTGGCCTACAGCCAACCTGATATGGAAAATTGCCCGCCCAATAAGACTCTCTTACTAAGTGATTCTAGTTGTAAGCCATCACACCAGTTAAATTTAAATTCATATTTAACATAGTGCTTTGTTTCATCATTTTAGTTAAATTTTGGGTTTAGTTGTCTTTTGCTAAATTTAGAAGACCAATTCAGAAACCTGAATAATTTTCTCACCTAATTCTCTTACTTTATATTGGGAAACTGAAATAAATGATGACAAAGTTCCCTTGTATAGAGAACAAGATTCAGGTCTGACTTCTTTTCTCTGGTAAAGCACAGAGCACATCAGGAGCATCAGATAAAGTAAAAAGAAATAATAACACTAGAATGGAAACTCCTTGCTTTCTCCTTTTGTACCTAATTTAAAAAAAAAAAAAACTTCCTCAAATTTAAATGGCATTTCCAATTCATTTATTCAACTCTACATTACATTACCCTTTTGTCTCTCTTCCTAAAATCATTAACCCATTAATTAAGATTGTGTGTGCCTGTCAGGAAAAGCTACTGAATTGCTTTTGTCTGTTCTACAATAAACGGCAGTAGGGAGACAGGTTGAAGTGAATTATGCTAAAGCCTTGTTCATCTCGATTGATGTCAGCTCACACCAGCAGCTTTCCAGCATCCACATTATATACTATTTATTCCTGCTCTGTTTATCAGAACAAGCAGCAGCACAAAATAATCACACCTCAAAATGTACCATATTTCCAGGTGCCTGTGTTTGGCAATAGAAGTTACATCTTGCCTGCTTTTTTTTTTTTTTAACCTTTTTGAACCAATTTAAATTTCCGAAAGAAATTGGGCTGTGGTGGGGCATGCCTTTAATCCCAGAACTTGGGAGGCAGAGGCAAGAGGATCTCTGAGTTTGAAGCCAGCCTGGTCTACAGAGTGAGTTCCAGGACAGCCAGAGTTACAACAGAGAAAATTCTGTCTCAAAAATCAACAGATAGATAGATAGATAGACAGACAGACAGACAGATAGATTTCTGAAAGGGTGTGGGGGGCACTGCTTCTCTGGCTCCCTTATTGTGGGGAGTAGAAATTATCATATGAACAATAATAGAATGAACTTTTTAAAAGCTCGTTTTTCCCTCCTCCCAAACTTTTTACTTCACCTAAAATAAATCCAGCTCACCAACTCCAGTGGAAAACATTTACTCAGTTCCACCTTCAGTAAGAAACAGACCGTGACTAGAGACAGGGAGAAAGTTAAGTCTGTTCCCTGGCTCCTCTGTTCCCAGACACTTGGTTCATTTATTAAAATGCTTAGCATAATCTTCTCTAGGGGCAAAGTGTTTATACATTTCCAGACTTGCTCGCTGGACTGGAGGTTCCTTGAGGGTGGGTGCAATGTTGTAACATGGATAATACAGGCATAGTAAGTTGCTACCATTCATTTAATGTTTCGCTACCTACAGAGACTAATGATCATGCTACCATTTGCTGAGCTTGTCATACTTCAAGCAATATGTTCAGAACCATACCCCAGTACATAACAGCAATGATGCTGTGTAGAAAATATTAGCATGCCCCATTTGTAGGGAAAGCAAAATATGAATGAGGCTTTCAGGGGAAGGTGACTATAATCACAAATAGCTGGAAGTAGCTAGAGGGAGTTGGAAGCTACATCTTGCTTCCTTAGCTGTGAGTTATAATTATAATGATCTCAAATACAACAAAAGCACAATCATAATCTTCTTTTCTTCTGGCTATCCTGGAGAAAGCTAAGGCATGCCTCTGAGGGCTTAACCAGGTGGTCTGTGGCTCTACTCATCTCTGTATATTAAGCAAGGGATGTTGAAGCCTGGTCCTGATGCTAGAACGTTCTGACTAAATTTCTACATTTATAAAGTTGTGGTTGCGTTTTATAATCAAATCTTTTAGCTGTAACTCTAAGTAATTTACCAGTATATGAGGCTCTTGAGATACCCCAAAATTGGCAAACATCAAGTTCTTAATTATAAATATTTAATAAAATGATGAATAAACAAAAAAATAAATGGCCCTTTCTTCAGCTCCCAGAAGCCAGGAGTCAGAAAAAGGTATTCCTTCACTTTAAGACAGGAGAGAGGATGCAAGCTCACTGTTCACAATGCTAGCACTTTTACGCTTTCCAACACATATCCATCTGGTCCTGACTTTCCATTTTCCCGATTTGGAACGACTTTTCCCATCCATTGGAATCACTTTCTTTTTCATGTTTACAAAACACATGATTTGGGGATTTTACATAATTCATCCAAACACAGACTCACCCAAACTGAGTCCAAATACCAGCCACCAAAAGCATGGATTATTGCAGTGATTATATAGAAATGTGAGCCTGTAAGTGGAAAGACTGGTGAAGAACTTCAACTTGACAGTATTCTCAGTCACAATAATAACACCTCTAATGGCTTGTCAGGCGAGCACTATGCATGTGTTCATAATCACACACAGATTTTACAGTGTTTAGGTTCATTATAGTCTAGTTGTTCAAGGGAATGTACAAAAACTGGACTTTTAGTATAGTTTCAGCTTTCTATTTAAATACCTTATTTAGCCCAGATGTAAATGTGTTGAACAGCTGCATGCCCTCATCAAAAAGATTTTATTGATTATCTATAAGTATTTTGAATACTGGAGAGATATTCTGTTTTTTCTTGGCAGGTTCAAAAAGTGGCAAAGCAAAGCAAACTGTGTGGAAATCCAATTGTTAACAAAAAAGTGGTTTTGAGATGTAAATGTAGTGGAAACCACAGGAATCATTAGTAAAAACGTTTATTTTGAAGTTGGTCAAGACAAAAAAAGCATGCAGATCTAGGATTTTCCTTTCTTGACTTCCCACCTTTACCATATAAACGAATGGCTCCACACCCTTGCATGGCAATTATTTTCTAAATACCTTAGGTATTTTGACTCATTTAATACTCAGTCATAACACTTTCACCAGCCCATATTACCCTAGAAATAATCAAAAGCCTAGAGAAACAGTCATTTTTCTAAAGTTATTTGTGGATACAAGTGGAGGAAGTCGTGCTTAAACTCACACAGCCTGGACCTGAAGTCGACACACCTAGGAAGCACAGGAGCCTCCTCTGGAGAATCCATCTCTGATTACTCAGTGGCCTCTTCACTGGCCTCCCTGCCTCTCATCTTGAACCCTTCCTCTCCAACACATGCTTCACAAGGATGATCTGTCCAGAGAGCACTTTGGCCCATGTCATTCCCTAGACCAAATTTATCAGCATCTCTTACCTGCTCTCAAATCAGGTGATATATCCTCATCCTGCTTCTCTAACCAATCAGCTTTGCCTTAATCTCTCTTCTCAACTTTCTTTCCTAAATCTCTCCACGAATCTCCTGCTCTGGCTAAGCTTAACCACTACTCACCATTCCAAAACATGGTGTTGACTTTCTTGTCCCCAAGGTTTTGTACACATGATCCGAAAGAAATTTCCCTGATAAGAGAGACTGTTATAAACCTCACTTGTCTCCAAAGGGCAACTCTTCTTCCTTATTAAAAACTTAACCATATGCTCCCAAAATTTGTATGTCAAAACTAAATGCCATTGTGTCTATATCTGGACTTGAGCTTTTAAGGAAGTTTAAAGTTGAATGAGGTCAGAATGAGGGTCTGTCAACTACATAGGTCTAGTGTCCTTATAAGTGGAAAAAGCACCCTTTGAAGAAAAAAGAAAAGCCCAAGGAACCCCACAATTGGGTAGAAGTTCACTATCAAGAATGGCAGGCCTCACCGGAAAGCAACTCTGTGGGCACCAAGGCTTCTCTTCCAGATTCCAAAACTGTGAAGAAATTAATCATTGCTATGTCAGTCACTGTACCTGTGGTATTTTATGACAGCCAACTGACACACTCTTCCTAGCTGCTTGGTGTAAGGCTTCTCAGTCTTGTGTTTGATGACGATCGGGGCCCTTACACATTTTGGTGAAACACTAAACTAAAATGAGAACAAAAGGAAAAAAAAAACACTGCTATGGATGATAATTTTTAGGAAAAATATTATCTATGTTTCAAAATCATCCAGCCATTGTGATTCACTGTTCGTTCAGCATGGTATTACTGGTTTTAGGTATAGATACAGCTGATAGGCTGTCATCAATATTTGAAAGTACAGTTCACACTCCAGAAAATGAGCACATGCTTGATTGTGTTTTGCCTCTTCCCACAGTGTCAGTGAATGAGCAATTCTCATTCTTTGTTCATTAAAAATATCAGTTAATGGAGGGAACCCACAGTCATACCACAGCACCCAACCATTTCGGTATTGACAGTCAGAGAGTAATAGGATAATATTATAGGTGATATATAATATCATATAGAAATAGAAATAATTTACTAACTGTATTTCTGTTAACAAAAAACTCTGAATTTTAAATGACAGAAATAAAGGATAAGGCAGTATTAATATTAACAGGAAGGATTATATTTCTATCTACTGCAGAAGCTTTTCTGATGACAGTTGAGAGATACACTTTAGGAGTCAGTTTAATATGACTTCCATTCAACAGAATAACAGTAGTAGGTTCTTCCCTAGGGCCTATGATCATATCTATAGGTTCTTGGCCCTGATAACAGTGTCAGGTGTAGTTTCATTTTGTGGAACAAGCCTTAAAAGCAACAGAACATGGTTGGTTATGCTGAGACCCACAATTGCTCCAGGTGCAGAGAATTATAGATTCTGGAATGTCTAGCCCTCAAGGAAACATCTACATCACCCCCACCTCCTCCCACAGCTCAGAGATCATTGAGGAAGAAACAGCAGAAGGACTGTTGTGACCAGAGGCAGCAGATATCTAAAAGAAAAGAGTGATTTACAGGTATGACAGGGAAGTTAGACGGAAGAATTCACAGCAATTGAATAGCACATACAAGACCTGGGCAAACTGAAGACACCCAAAATCCCAACACCAAGAGGGGAGGCAGGTATAAAGTCACTCTTAGCTAAGGAGTTATTTGCAATTTATAGATTCTGGGAGAAGGATAGTCAGTTTTTGTTAAGAGCATGACCCCTGGTAGGTCAATCAGGATCCTGTACCCACACGTCTAAGAGTGTAATCAGTACTGTATGAGAAGCACAGACTGGACTCCATTAATTTGAAAAAAAATGAGGATAAAAACTGGGAGATAGGTAGGGAAGTGGCGTTGGATCTGGGAGCAGTTGGGGTGAATATGATGAATATATATTATATGGAATTCTCAAAGAATTAAAAGAAAAACTTGTATATATGAGAAAGAAAAGAAAAAAGACTATAGAATGATTGTAGTTAGTTGGTTTCACTAAATGTTTTCCTGCATTTCTCTGATGATCCAGTATTGTGTTTAGCATAGGGTGAAGAGCAAGAAGGAAATTCTCAATGAGTGCAACCCTGTTTATGCAGTCTCCCAAGTTCCTCCTTAAAAGATCATAACAGGCCTGCCTTCCCCAGAAGCATCAGTCTAGTTCTCTTCCTTTGTCCAGTCCCCTTCCCTCCTAAGCATCATTTGATCCATAAGTCAGTGTCCTTTTCCTTCAAAGAATCAAATAAATTGAACATATTAATAGAAGTGAATAAGTTAATAGGGTTATGTATGCTCCAATTATACAACAGCATACTTGAATTTTAACCAAGCTGTCAGAAAGCCTGAAATTTGGACTCTTCATCTCTGGTGAGTCGCCAGCAGGCCATAAAAGATGACTATGGCCAGACTAGTCTTCCAGTTTCCTTCCAAAATGCTGTCACTGATTCAGTGGCCTTACACTACGTGCTGAAGGAAATAAAATTACTCTGGAGGTATCAAATGGAAACCAAATGACCAAGGCCCTCATTAATTCCTGCACTCCTCTTTTAACCACTTTTGCCTACCCCCTCATTCTCTATCCGTGAAGGGAAAAGAGACATTTATCTTACAGATAATGTTGAGTATCAAGAGGCCCTCACCTGTCATTGCAGGACGGGGAAGATAATGTGCAGTAACGCCTGAGGACTCTTCTCAAACAGACCTGATATTTTGATTTGTTTCATTTGGTTTTACTTTGTACACATTAAATCCCAGGAGGGCTTCCCCTGTACCTATTCTCTTTCTCATATCTTTTCATTTCCTAGCGTTCTCAAACTCTGCACTTCACTGTGCATAGAGCCTCCCACAGCAGTCTCCTATGCAAACAGAAAACCCAAATTAGAATGCAATTACTTTAGAGCCTTCCAGGCGTTCTCCCAACCCAGGACACACATGAAGGGAACAGACAGCACTGATGATATCTCATTGAAACATTCCAGTATTTAATTCAATACTGTCAGAATTTGAGTTCAGAATTATATTCCAAACCCCAGGTCAAGGTTCTTTCCATTAGTTATTAGAGATCACCTGTAGTGCTTCAGTAATTACTAATATCCAGTTGTACCCAGAGAATTTTATTTAATGAGTTGGGTATTGTCTAGAGTTTTGAAGTATTTCCAAATGATTTCAATATACAGCCAAATGTGCAAACTGCTTATCCTATTATACCATCTCTCCTTTCCTAGTGACTACTGGTAGCAAGCTAGGCTCCAACAGTGAAAGGAGGACTGGGCAGCACCCATACTGGTCACCCAGACACCTTTCCCTGACCTACACATATGGAAATACATACTTAAGACAATTACTATGTAGCTGATGCTTTCAACAAGTTGGAAGTGATTGCATTTGAGTGTTAACAACCTGAGAGTCATAGAATAACATTGATGTTTTGTTAAAATACTAAAAATAAATGCTCAGCCAGGAGGTGGTGATACATGCGTTTAAACCCAGCACTCAGAAAGCAGAGGCAGACGGATCTCTATGAGTTTGAGGCCAGTCTGGTCTACAGGGTGAGTTCCAGAGTTACAACAGAGAAACCCTATCTCAAAAATCAAACAAACAAGCAAAAAAGGATATAAATAAATAATAAATAAATAAATAATAACTACTAAATGTATTTCTGTTAACAAAGAAAGACTGCATTAAAAATGAGTGGAAACATGGACCAGGAAAGCTCTTGCTGCACAAGCCTGCAATTCAAGTAAAGGTGAAAGGTGAGAACAGCTTCACAAAGCTGGCCTCTGAGCTTCACAAACCACACACACACACACTAATAAATATGTTTTAAATGAGTAAGAAGAAAGGACCAGAGAGAATTAGCAGTAACAGGGAAAACTCCAGTGGTTTTAGTTTAATTGTTCCTTTAAAATATTTTTTAACTTGGAATTCTCAATTTTCGCTAATGATATAGCATTATCATATAGTGAATATATGATATCATATAGCATATATAGGCCAGGGAAGAGTTAAGACCTTCTCTTCATGAATTATCTTTTTAAGAGAATTATCTAATTTTTCTCTACTTTTGGAGATATTTTCATTGCTAAATACATATCTAATAACCAAATCAGTCAGTTAATTGAGTTTACTCAACGTTAGTCAAGCACTTAATAATTTAAAAGCCCTATGCAATATAATGAAGCATATAACAGTGAGAAGACACTTGTACGATGCAGAGAATCATCAGTACACGTGTACAGATGCAGAAGATCCAGGATATACAGCAGCCACTCTCGCATTAGTTGCGAGAACAGATTCTAAAACATGTTCTTGAAAGATGATAAAGATTTGGAGAAAGTTATACTCTGTGGCAACCACACAATTTCTGTTGTGGCAGAGAAGAAGCCATTGAAAATATGAAAACAATGTTTCTGACTGCAGTCCAATAAAGCATTATTTATTAAAATGGAAGAACAAAAAGAAAGAAGAACAAAAAGAGAGTGGAAGGAAGGAAGGAAGGAGGGAAGGCAGGCTACTTCACTTAGAGGCTAAAGTTTTCTCACTCACAGTGTAGATTCCCTAAAGCACATAAAACAATTCCTATGTTTACAGAACTGGGACAAAGATACTCCTTGTTCAGCTACCTTGAAAATGTCACTAGACTGTCTGCCTATCAGTAAAGGCTATTACTGCAGAGTGCTCTTCTGTTGGACAGATAGATCCTTTTTTGAGGCCGAAGCCATGACTGCCCTCTGGGTCGACCTCCACAAATGTTTAGTTCTGTCCTAACTCCCCAGAGCTGATGCCACTTCCCTGAGGACACCTCAGCTCCTCTGTCCCTGCAGCAAGTCATCTCTCCTCTCACTAATCCTTTGGTTAGAACACCTGCGGTGATCATCACCAGCATGTTAAGATGGAAGCACTGAGACTCAACAAACACCACAAGGCACATTCTAGACTCTTGCCTAGACCCTGTGATGCACAAGTGTTTGGGGTGGGGAGCTGTGTGTGGATCCAGAGAAAGCAATATTCACATCACACGGCAGTCGGTCCTATAATCATGAGCAAGCCATTCAACCACTCAGTACTTTTATATCTTTAACTGTAAAGATGTAGATGTTTGAAAATGCTTCATTTTCAGGGTTATTTTGAGTATTGGGAATAATAGAGTTAGTGTTCTAGACATTACCAAGTGCTCAACAAAGGCAGCTGTGCTCATTTCTGTTAAAGCTGCTGTGGCAGTTTCTCTGGGACTCTCTCCATTTCCCACATGCCTCTGTTCTGCTACATGTTTCATCATACTTAGCACAGCACCTTTAATCTAATAGGTACTCAATTAATGTTGAATTAATTTAATGATCTGGTTGCATAGGTCTGTGTTAAAAGTTCCTTCTACCATAAGGCTTTTCAAAACCATGAAATTATCCCCTAAAGAAGAGGGAAATTAAATGATTCCTTTTAAAAACTGCTATTTTTTCAGAGAGAAAATTCTTTCTTAACTCAAAGAGATTTTCCTCAAGCAAGTATACATGGCCAAGAAACACTTTTATACCCTATTTTGAAAGGAAGAACAGGTGGGCATGGTGTGCAACCTGAAGTACCAGCTACTGAAAAGGTTGAAGCAGAAAGAATGAATGTAACACTTTGGAAATATATCTTCCTAACAGAATCATTGTGGTTTAAAAATCAAAGGACAGCATTACAGGATTACATCATTGTAATCAAACCACTGGGAGCCAGAGGCAGAAGAATCAAGAATCCAAAGCCATCCTAAACTATATAGTAATCTTGAGGCCAGCCTGGGTTAAATTGTCCCCCAAAATTAATTAAGTTGAAAAATCAATATCATCTGGGATGTCAGCATAACTTCCTCCTTGTTTTAAGTTTTCCTTAAAAGATACTTCAAACGCGATTGGAAGACTCTGGGATAGGCCAAGACTTCAACCTCAGAATGAGTTTTCTCATTTGTATTAAGGAGCACTACCCACAGTCATTGGCTTCTCATCTGCTCCACTAGGAAATCAATGACATGCTAAATGAAGATGCTCTGTACACCCAGGAGGTATCATCTTTACTGGGCACTGAAGTAATAAAAGAAGCAGAATCATGGTTTGTGAGTTCAAGCAGCTGATCGTTTGTTGAGTGGGGACAGATGTAGAATGTTGAAATGTACTTTAAAATAAATTAGGTGATAAACCAAGGATATACAGAGAAGCCTTAGGGAAACCCATCAATTAGCAAGCTAATTTCAAAATACAACTTTTAAAAGATGAGTTCAAACAGAGGTACACTGCATAGGTGGTCAGTGTCATTCCCAAAAGACATGGATTATTAAACAAAAATCACAGTGCAAGGTGTGGGATATTGTACTACAATTTATTGTCAAGGAAGGCCCTGGGGATCTCCAATACAGCACAAGCTATTGACATTGCCCTTAGTTTCCCATAATAACTACATGATGAGAACCTATTGCTTAAGACACCATTGCTTTGTTTGCAGACCATAGAGAAATTGATCTCAAACTCACAGGGAATATCACCCCCCCAACTCCTGACTAGCTTCTATAGTGATATAAGGTTCTATACAGGCTGCTGGGTGAGAAAAGACATCAGTGGTCTTACCCAGCACTGGACCAGGCATGCTACGATACCAACTTTCCAAGAAGTGCCTGCTGATACAACAGTGTCATGACCTAGGGTAAATAATTGCTTTCTGATTGCATTGGAGGCCTGCTCCACAGGAGGGAATGCCATACCCTGTATTTTAATCTTGATCAAAAGTCAATGGCTGTAGAAATCATAGGCCCTAGATTAGAACCTGTTATTATTTCTCTGAATGGCCATGCTGTCAAATTGGCTTCTGAATGTAGATTTTTGAAAGATTTCTCTATTTTTTATGTATATGAGTGTTCGCCTGAAAGTACATATGTGATACATATGTATACCACAAGTGTGCCTTGTGTCCACAGAGTCAAAAGAGTATGTTGGATCCCATGGAACTGATGTTACAGAAGATTGTGAATAACCATAGGGGTGCTGGAAACTGAAAACTTGGGTCCTTTTCATGAGCAGCAAATACTCTTAACTGTTAAGCCATTCACATAACTTGTCAAGGCACTGAGAATAAAAGACTGAACTCTCAACCCTAAATGGAACAATTTTATCAATCCCCAACCCTCCCAAGACTTAGGAAACATCATGGAGGGAATAAGAGTTCGAAAGAACATAGGTTCTGGAGCATGCGGAGAAGTGCTGTGAAGTGCTGCCTTCTGAACATAGCACCGCTATTCCACTCATGCAGCTGTTGTTACCTGCATAAGATCTACCCAATATCGAGGCAGCCAAAATTCCAACATAGGTGGGGCAAAAGATCTTCAGTCTCATTCCTTACTGAGGATCTATTGGCAGCTGACAGCTGCTGAGGAAGACGAGACCATTTTTACTTGACAGTATGGCCACTGGCAGGTTTCCTGTGCTCCCGTGGATGATCCAACACCATGCTCACATGTGTATCACTGTCTAGACTTAGTGGGGGAGAAGAAGCCATGGGGGACGAATGAGGAAGAGGAGATGAAGTTAGAAAGGGGATACTTTGAAAGAGATATGGGGAGAGTTAGGAGGGAGGAAATGGAGAGGAGCTGTGTATGATCATATTTCACTGGATACATATATAATTTTTTTAAAGAAAGATTAGTGTTGGATTCAAAGCAATCAGTATGGGTTGTGACAGGGATTGGATTCTTCCCTAGGTAAGTCCCAGGGCCAGACTTTAAGGGTCCCACATAGTTGTATTGAGCACCAGTGGCTGAGTGGAGGAAAAGGGAGTTAGTGGATACTAGTAGAGAAAGCAACTTTAATCGAAAGGAAAGAAGTCATTAAAGCAAGTTTGTGAAGGACTGGTTGTCATCCAGCCAGTCTGATGGCATTCCTTTCCTCTAAGCCCTTGGAGCTCTCTGCATGCAGCCAGCAAGTAAATACTGAGAAAGAAAGGGCTTTCGTGAAGAATGTTATCATGGGCCATATCTTTTCTGTTTTGACTTCATTGGCCATAATTTAGTGGTGTGATAACTTTTACCTATAATACTAAAAATACTGGTTTGGCTGTATACTCAGAAAAAGTAAGATCATTTATATTGAAAGGAAGACTACTAGGTTTACTAGAGAGAGACATTTTGGTCTTTGGCAAACTTCACTTTTACTTTTTCAGAATGTTGATTAATAATACAACATAAAGTCTTATCTATTCATTGAACTAAATCAAAGCCCAGGATGTCCATGTAACATCTATCCAATTGTTTTAGTTGGGTTATCTAGATGAACAGAGCCAAAAAAATGTATGTGTGTGTGTGCGTGTGTGTGTGTGTGTGTGTGTGCGTGTGTGTGTGTATGTGTGTGTGTGTGTGTGTTATTATGATATATAAACATATATAAGCAAAAGCAACTTGAGAAGGAATGGGTTTATTTTATCTTACAACTCTCAGGTCACACTCCCTCACTGAGGGAAGTCAGAGCAGGAACTCAAGGCAGGACTCTGGAGGCAAGAAGGAGCAGAGGCCACGAAGGATCATTACTTAATGGTTTTCTCTCCGTGGCTTAGTTTAAATAATTTTTTACACCACCCAAGACCACCTGCTCATGGGTGACACTGAAGCTTTGTGACTTGGTGCCTTGCGAGTGACCTTGGTAGTCTTCCTTCCATTCTCTCTCTCTTTATCCTTTGAATACATGTCCAAAGGACATGGTGTGGAACAAGTTCTAAGAAGTCTAAGAACACCGTTCTTTTCTCAGAAACTTCAGCCGAGGTTGACAGTGGCATGGGGGTGGATATCAGTGTGCTTTTAAATCACCTATAAGCTATAGGGTTCAGACTTCAGATTTCATTTTGAAGACTCAAAGGTCACTAAAAATTAACATCTAGTATTTATTGAGTTTTGAACATATATATGCTAGGTGTGACTAAATGTTATTTTTGTTTGTTTGTTTGTTTGTTTGTTTGTATCAAACCACTTTATTCTGTCCCCAACAATGTGGCCTTTAAATAAGTGTAAAGAAAATAAGACATTGACAAGTCAACAAAGTGCAAAGGTAGAAGACAATTCCTGCATTCAGGTCCAGGGTGAAGCCAGTGTGGGTTTACAACAAGGTTTGCATAGTGTCTTCAAGTACTATATTATTTTGGAGGATTCTTGCTCGATACTCATCCATTGAAGAGCAGTGTCTGTAAACATGAAAGATGAAGGTTCATAAAAGTCCCCAGGACAGTCATTTATCAATACACAGCTGCAGGATACTAGAGTGCGCAGAATTTCTTTAAAGTTACAGACTTTACAGATACACTAGGAAAACCTGAGCATTCTGTTCCTGAGTGAGGATGGTTAACTCTTTTAAGAATACACTTCAAGTTTTTAGTTCTAGTGGTTGAACTTAAAGATAAATGTAATAGTCTCCATAGTTCAGTGGCTCATAGTTGAAAATCACAAATAACTTCAAATCACTAATTCTTAAGACAGACTTTAGAAACTACACAACAAAGAAAAATGAAATCCACAAGGCATGAAAGTCAGAGATTCCCAGCTTCAAGTCTACATCTTGCCACTTATAAGGTGATAGCCCAGAGACACCATATTCAGAAAGCCTTGTGTGAAGAATGTGTGGAGCCATGGGCTTCACCCTTCTCTGAGAAAGATCTTAATGAGCCACATGCTGGGATTTATTTTGCAGATGGCTTTGTGTTGCCAGATGCCTCAGATTCAGAGCTGTTGTCCTAAGAACCTTTCCTCTTGGTGTGACTCACTTCCAAGAAATGATGGATACTTTGCTTTAAAACTGTACTGGTTTGGATCTCGTGATCTAGGACAATTTTCATGGACCATTTGGACCACTCTGTTTCTAGAGCTTCTTGACCTACTGGTCAAAGATACCATGCACAAGAGTCAAGAGTTCTCTTACTGCAGCTTCCTTTCTTTTCTTGGTACTTCTGTGAGTGCCTCATGACTCTCATAGGCATCGATCCTAAAGCTGATTCCTAGTAAATATCTTTTAAGCTAACTCAGTATCAGCTTCTGTCCTCAAGGTTCCGAGCTTATCTGTATCACTGTTCTACAAAACAAAGTCATATGTATTAGGTCAATCTTAGACTTACCTCTTTAGGCATCCATTCCATAGCTATGAAATGGTTGCAGAAGAGGACTTTGTTCCTCTCTATAGAATCCGCCCAGTAGCCTGGCAGAATAGGTTTGGATTGAGAAAGAGTATGGATTCAGGAATCATAATATTTACCCTAAAGAAACCATTGCACTTTAAGCCATCATATTTCTGGCCTCCAATTCATATATCACATCTTTCAAGAGCAGATACATCAGAAATCCTGTGTGATATTTATAAATATGTCAGGTCTTTCCAAAAACATAGAATTTCCTTACGAAAAAGGAAAAAAAGAAGCAAGAGTATTAGCCTCTATAGAAGAAAAAGAAAAAATGGCTAGATTGCTCTCATGCCCTGAAAGCAATTTTCATGTGGGCGAAAGTGGGCCCACAAAAGAATGGTTTTTAAACTAATAGCAAAAAAAAGGACAGGAAAAGGAAGACATACAGATATTGAATAACATGCTGTTGAATTACAAACAAGTCACTGAAAAAAAGCAAGAAGAAAAATTTTAAACTTCGTAGAATTGAATAAAAATGAAAACGCAATACAGCAAAACACATAAGATATAATGAAAACAGTCCTATGAAAGAAATTTTATAGCTATAAGAGCCTTCACTACAACCCAGAGACTTAAAAGAATTAACAATCACTTAAAGGCCACAAAAAATCAAGGATGAGTCTCACTCAAAATTAGCAGATGCAAAAATACAATACTTGTCAGGGCAGAGCAGAAATTAATGGAATGGAGATGAAAATATATGAAGAATCAACAAAACAAAAAGTTGTTCTTTGAAAAGAAAAACAAAATCCACAAACTTTTTTTTTTCTTTTTGGTTTTTCAAGACAGGGTTTCTCTGTTGCAACTCTGCAACTCTGGCTGTCCTGGAGTTCACTCTGTAAACTAGGCTGGCCTCTAACTCACAGGTATCCTCCTGCCTCTGCCTCTGGAGTATTTGGATTAAAAGCACATACCACCACCGTCTGGCAATCCACAAACTCTTAACCGAATTAACCAAAGGAAAAGAAGATCTAAAATTAAAAGAGAAAAAGGAGACATTGCAAATAATAAAATTTAGATAATTTTAAAACTTTTAAAACTTGCATTTCAAAATAAATTGAAATAATCTAAAAGAAGTTGACAAAATTCCAGATACATGACCTAACAAATTAAAGCAAAGATGAGCAATGAGATTGAAGTCAAAATAACAGTAAAATTCTCCCAACTGAAGAAAGGCCAGTTCACATATATGCACTGCTGAAATTCACCACATCTTTAAAAAAGATCTAACACCAATGCTCCTTAAGTATTTCATAAAATTGAAAGAGGGTCTTCAAAACTCTTTTTACAGAGCTAATAGTATAAAATTAAGCAATGACCCAATAATAACAACAAAAAGAAAATTATAGGCAAATTCCCTTGATAAACATAGATGAGGAAACTCTCAATAAAATACTTGCAAACTGAAATCTAAGACCCGTTCAATAAGATAAAATCATTCAACAAAATCAAGTTGGCTTCATGCTAGAGATTAAAGAATGGTCAACATACACAAATCAATAATATACATCACAGAAAAAGATCCAGACACAAAAATCATATGATCATGTTAATAGATACAGAAAAAGCTTTTGAAATATTCAACATCCCTTCATAGTAAAAGCCCTGAAAAAAAAAAAAAAACTAGGAAGATAAGTGTCTTAATTACTTTCCCTCTCACTGTGATAAAATACTCTGAAGAAAAGCAATTTAAGAGAGAAAGAATTTATTTTGGTTCATAGTTTAAAGTTACAATTCATCACAATAAAGACATCCTGGTGACGGGAGCTTATAGCAGCTGATGCTGTACCCATAGTCAGGAAGCAGGGGACACAGATTGAGGAAGCTGAGTCCTTGTAACGTTATTTGTGTGTATATGATTTCCGGGCTGACCGCTTGTGGGATTTTTCCCTGGAACACTATTTCTCCTGCTCTCAACATTCCTTAGTTGCTTGTAGTTCTTTGTCTGCGGTTGGAGCCCCAGGAAGTTTCTCCCATCCATGTCTCCTGCTGTTGTCCTTGTTCGGGTCCTGTTTAGGCAGACATGCTGTTGAGACTTAATGGATGTAGCTTCCCTTACATTTTTAGGAGACACGATGGCATTACAGACTTTCTGTTTCTCTGGCTGCTACGATATCTCCACCTCTTCTTCCAGGATGTTCTCCAGGGTTGGTCTTGTAGATGTGTCAGTTGGGGCTGGACACCACAGAATCACCTGTTCTCTGAATTTTGATCAGTGGTAGTGTTCTATAGTAGTCTCCATCTATTACAGAGGGAACTTTGAAGAAAAATAAAAACTACACTTTGGGTAGAAGGTCTAATATTTAGAATGAAGTTAATTAATTATGTTGATTTAGTAAAAAGGCAATTGTAGCTTCTCCTCCAAGATCTATAACCTCACCAGCCTTATGTAATTGGCAAGGTTTCCTATACCAGACATGATTTCCCCATCTTATCTAGTTGGCTTTAAGTCCAATTAGAGAGCTGTTGGTTACTGTCAATGTATGCATATCACTATTGCACCTGTAGGATATTGTGCCATGTGCCTTATAATTGTGTTTATAGGCATCATAGCTGGGTAGGACTGCTGTTTCCCTCCCTTGGAAGAATGCATGCCACCTTCTGGTACCATGAAAGCTAGTCTTCAAGGGAGGAAGCTTTCAGATCAAGTTCAGCTCAACTCTTCCATGTCCTTTGTCTGAAATATGTGATGTCTTCAGCAACAGGAACTTTACCGTCAATGTGTCAGGCAACCAAGGGCAACAGAAGTAGCCTATAATGTTTGGGGAGTCTTTTGAACTCCCCTGAGCATAACTCAAAATGATGTTCTCTATTCTTGGTACTTGTAAATGAAGTCTTTATCTTTTTCATTAGGGAGAGGGGGCATTGTCGACCAAGGTGGGCAAATTTCATTTAAACTATGCATGAATATGTATACACATAGATTTATATGTACTATAGATAATTTTAAGTAATTGGATAGCAATAAGATTCATTATACTTCTTTGGACATCCTTATTGTTCTTCTATCCTCCTCCCTCTCCTTTACCACTCAATAGTATTCCATAGTGTATGTGTAGCACATTTTCATTATCCGTTCACCAGTTGAAGGACAGTCATATCGTTTCCATTTCCTAGCTTATTGTGAATGGAGCAGCAATGAACATACATGAGCAAGTACCTTAGGAGTAGGAAGTCCAGCCCTTTGGGCATATGCTAAGGAGGGGTATAGTTGAGTTGTATAGTATATTTATTTTTAGCTCTTTGGATGTTCTGATTTCCAGAGTGGCTGAACCATTTGTAATCCTACCAGCAGTAAACAAGAGGTTCCTGTTTTTTGTTTTGCTGATTGTCACCATTCTGACTAGAGTACAATGAAATCTCAAAGTTGTTTTGAATTGTATTTCCCTAATTGCTAAGGATAATGATGAACATTTTGGGGAGATTTTTTAGCTACTTTTATGTTTTCTTTTGAGAAGTCTCTGTTCAGATCCATAGCCCACATTTTGAATGGGTCTGTTAATCATGTTTATTTTATCTTCTCAATGAAACAGACCTTAGGTTCATCGATCCTTGCTTCTTTGTATTGCTTCCTTTGTTTCCATTTCATTATTTTCTAATCTGATTTTTATTATTGTTTGCCATCTACTGAATTTAAGTTTGGTTTGTTCTTCTTTTTTCAAAAATTTGAGTTGCAACATTAAGTCATTTATTTGTGCTCATTTTGATTTTTTAATGTGGGCATTTAAAGCTAATAAATTACTATTGCAATACTGTTTTAATTCATCCCAGAGTTTTGTTGTGTTTTTGTTCTCATTTAGTTCTAGGAATTTTTTTTGTTTCTTTTTTGGTTTCCTCTTTGATCCATTCAGTAACGAGTTCTTCAATCTCCATAATTTTGCGTACTTACTAGAGATTTGTTTGCTGTTGATTTGAAAATTTATTACATTATGATCACATAGAATACACAAAGTAATTTCAACTGTTCTGAACTTAAGATTTGTTTTGTGTCCCAGGATGTGGTCTATTTTAGAGAAATTTCTGTGGGGTTCAGAGTAAAATACATATTCTTTGGTGTTTGGGTAGAATCTGTAGATATCTATTAAGTCTACTTAGTGTACGACATCATTTAATTCTGATGTTTCTCTGCTTAGTTTTTGTCCAGATAATCTGCAAACTGGAGAAAGTGGGATGTTGAAATCACTTATTATAAGTGGGCTGATACTAATTTGTCTCTTTAATTCCAGCAACACACTTTTTAATAAAACTGGGTATACCTGAGATTGGTACATGTATGTTTAGGACAGTATTGTCTTCTTGATTAATTGTACCCTTAATTGAGATAAAGTGTCTTCCTTTATCTTTTTTGATAAGTTTTAGTTTGAAGTCTCTTTTGTCAGATATTAGGATAGCAACACTTGCTCACTTCCTGGTCCCATTTAATTGTAATACTTTTTCCATCCTTTGTTGTAGACAACTGTTAGGTAGATTTTATTTCCTGATCCATTCAAACAGCCTAAGTCTTTTGGTTGAAGAAATGATACTATCAATATTTAAGTTCATCATTGAAAGATTTGTTTGATTCCGGTCATTGTGGTTTGTTGTTTGTTTTCAGTGGGACTTTGTATTTCAGGAATTATAGATTTATTTGTTTTCTTTCTATAATCTCTTGGTTATGCTTATTTCTCTCATAGGCCTGAAGTGTATTTCCTATATTTTGTTGAGGTTTGGTCTGCTGGGTATAATTGGTGTTTTTGTTTGTTTTGGTAATTTGTATCCTGCAAAGTTTTCTTTCTCCCTCAACAATGGCAGATAGTTTTCTTGGGTACAGTAGTCTCAGGTGGCAGTCATGGTCTTTTAGAACTCGGAATGCATTGCTCCAGGCTCCTCTGGCTTTCAAAGTTTCCATTGAAAAATTCAGCTGTTAGTTTGATGAGTTTTTCTTTATATGTGACTTGTGTTTTTTTCTCTTGCAGCTTTCACTATTCTTTCTTTGTTCTATGGAATACTTAGTGTTTTACCTATGATATGCCATGAGGATTTTCCTTTCAGTCTTGTCTATTTGGCGTTTTGTGTGCTTCCTGAATCTGTATAGTTATGTCTTTCATTAATTTCTGGAATTTTTCTTCTATGATCTTGTTGAAGATCTGTTCTATGCCATTTGACCTAAGATTTCTCCCTCATCTATGCCTATAATTTGAAGGTTTGATCTTTAGATGATAAGTGCCATTTCCCACATTTTCTTTTCTTGTGCTTTATTTATTTATTTACTTACTTACTTATTTACTTATTTACTTATTCATTGTTTTTCATTTTCTTTGCTTTTTTGGACTAGTTACTCTATTTTATTTATCTTCAAGTCCTAATATCCTATCTTCTCCTTGATTCATTACACTTTCTCTTGGGCTATTAAGGATTTCAATTTAATTTTTGTTTCAGCTTGGTTTTTCTTCAGTGCTTTATCTCTTTATTGAATTCAGTTTTCAAATCCTAGATTGCCTTTATCAGTTTTTATCAGTTTGTGTTTTCTTGGGCATCTTCAGAAATGTATTGTGTTTAAGTTCACTCTATTGTAAGTTCACTGAGCTGCTTCGTTGTTTCTTCTTTAAACTCTTTAAATTATTTGATGAAGATTATGGTTTATCTTTTAAATTTTATGTTCTACAGTTTGTGTAGATAATTCTCACTGGAGAACATTCCTATAGGATTGGAATATTTGAGGGTAGGAAACACTGCCTCCATCTTTCTTATGGTTTATATTTATATTATGAGATGTGGGCACATGGACTTCTTTTGTTAGTTCTGAGTCTATGGACTCAGCACTGTGGGACAGAGAACAGGATGTAGGAGCTGGGTTGGGTCTGAAGGCTATCTGTGGCTTAGGTAGAATGAAGTTAGGTGGATGTTGTAGGCTGGGCTAGAATGAAGCCTGTGCATCCTAATCTAATCCTGGAGTTTAGGGGTAGATTTTGAGGGTTGGGATTGCGTGGGTGGACTCATCTGTCTAGACCCTGGAACAAGATATTCAGAACCTATGTTGGCAGAGAGATTAGATGTGGCACAAGAGGGGTCTATATAAGGGTCTATAGGGGTCTATGGGCAGGTGGCAGGTCCTGGGCAGATCCTACAGGATGGAGGTGACACAAGCAGAGGTAGTCAGACTAAGTCAGAAATGGGACGTGGGAGCTATATCTGGGGATTGGGAGATGAACAGAAGGAAGGATCAGCCAGACTTACCAGACTAAACCCTGGCATGAAATGTGAAGATTTTGCTGCACTGAGGTTAGAGGTAGCATGTGAAGGCCTATAGATTTCCAAAGCATTTTCCCACCCTTGGTAGTTTTCATATAAACACAGAAGCACCATACTCTTACTCCCACCTTATTTATGTTCTCTTATCTCTAAAGATGTTGTTTATAACATTTAAGTTGACTTCTGTTATGTTTGCTTTCTCCAAGTTTCTGTTTATTGAACTTACTTCTTCAATAAAGCTTTTGTTTTGTGGAAAGCTTTCTTTAGCCTTCCCCATTTGGATCTGGCTGTTTCCTTTGCCAGTTTTTCTTTTAGTCTGAGAGGATTTTTCTTCTTGATATTAAAAAGTTTCTTGCCTAATAAGAAAATGAGTTCTCTGCCTTGCTGTGGTGATTCTTTTCCTATTGTTTAACCAATTGTTTTGTTTAGATATACTGTAGAATGGGAAAACAATTACTATATAGTTATTGTAGGGATTGTTTAATTTTGGAAGTTTTCAAAATACACAAACTTTCTGGATTCAATATTGTATTTTATAAAATATATGGTTTTCTAAAATTTTAATACTATTATTTTTTGCATCGATATTATTAGTCCATCTGGAATTAAATTTGGTGTAAAAATTAATTGAGGCAAATGTTCCACTTCATTTTCCCAAATAGAAAGGCACATGTCTGAACATAATTTATTGAGGAATTCACTAGATTAAAATGTCATCGGTATCAATTAGGGATATATCTGCCTGAATATCTTAGACACATTAACAAAGTTATTGAATCAAGTGATTTTTCACTACATTTAAGCACAGGTATGATTTATAAGTTCTGAACTAGGTTTTGTAATGTTAGGACCATCCCAGATTGTAACCTTCTAAGCTTTATGTCTTTGTTGTTATCATTAGCTCGTACTGTATAAAAGCTGCTTGAGCCTCTCATATAAACCCCATCCACATATGCAGAGTAAGAAGGTAACAGAGAGGAGAAAGGAGGAAAAATAATGGAGAGTAGTGAGGAAGAGGAAAGGGTGTTGGGAGAGGGTTGTGAAGATGGATGCCCTACCCTGAAGACACAACAAACAAACCCTGGTAAATAGGCACACACATTTTCTTGGTCAGACTCTTTCATGGGCAATGTTTATTATAAATAATGTAAGTTGTTAAATAAATATATCAATAATCTAAATTTTAAGCATGGACATATTGTTGCCTGGAAAAAGTACAAAGCTTTGATTAGCAAAAAGAGAAACGAATACTGGATCAGCGATTTAGAGGTCTTGGTCCAGTAATAGAATGTTACGTGTATACCTGGTGGATAACCTTGTGTGCTTGACTGTACGTGAATTATTAATGCAGGGTGTTCTATAAAATTGTTGGGGCATCCATGAATTAATTGTTTAAGATAAATTAACAAATAAGGTAATTATTGAATCTCAGGAAAGCAAAAGACTCAACAATAATTCAGAAAATAAAAGAAACTGCGTATTGTCTCAACAGCAAATTTCACTTCTATCTATCATCAGAGACTAAACAGTGGCATTTTTCTGACTTCAGAAGAAAGACTATTTCATATATAACTACTTAAGTCCCACTTTTTTTAATCTCATTCATCTCCCAAGGATCTAGATTATGATTTTATCAAGAAACTAATAATGAGAATGATATCACAGTCAACAGCACATCATACCAATTAGGAGCAATCCAAGCTCAATCTTTCCTACAGTATTCTTGTCAGGATTGCTTGAATACACCTAGCCATGGCAAGCTCACTACTCCTCTTGGCAACCTGGTCCATTCCTAGATAGATCTTATCAACTACTGAGCCATTCTTATAATGAGGTTAACAATCCATCTGCTTTGATGTATTTGTTCTTTCCACAGAAGTTCTACAGAACACACCTCATTCCTCCTCCACAGGAGGAATAGCCATCAGCTTTTGAGTGGTGTTATCAATGACTATACTCTCTGTGTTAAATTGTTTTCGGGCCCTCAAGTCATTTTTAAATGATATGGTCTCTTATTCTGGTGATACGCGGGACACCTTGAAAGTGCTTCACTCTCTTCATGTCCCTCTTAAGATGTGGCAACGTAAGTGAATGCCAGGTGGAGGGGGAATATATGAAAAACAAGCCTTCTGGATTCCATAGAGGAGTCACTGTGTGGTGTGGGCACGTCTCCTTCCTGGTCCTCTCTTAAGCCTTTTGGCCAAAAGTAAGACTGTTAGTCTTTAGAAGACCTTACGGGAAATTATGCATCCCATTTTCTAACTTTCTTCATTTTTTATAAAATATTTTATTAGTTCCTTGAAATGTCATGCAACATATTTTAGCATGTTCACCACACTTCCCCAACTCCAGTCATATCCAATCCCCCTTCCCTATCCACCTCTTCTTCTTCTTTAAACCCAAGTCCAAGCTGTGCTGCTTATATATTTTTATAATGTATAGCCCTCCGCCAGAGTGTAGTCAATTTACCAAGCGATAGAGCTTTACCAAACGCACGTCCCCATCCACTATCCATAACACTTACAATGTGCCAAAGTCTAAGCATAAAATCAAAGAGACAGGACTCAGTGCCCACCTCTTTCAGGAGTCAAAGAGAAATCATAAACTAATTTTTAAAATTAAGTCATAAAGTCACTTTTCTGTGCTTTCGAATATCAAATAACTGCAGGTTGAAAGCACTTTCCACACCTTATCTTAGTCACAAAGAGAAGATTCCCCCAGTCTTCTGTTTGTTTTGTTTTTATCTGCAGGCTCTGTCAGTGTTCTTTCCTTCCTCTACTCATTTCTGTTTCTCCACCTTCATTCAGAACACACTAATGGAAGTAGCCTGCCATGTGGCTTTTCTTTTTACCACTCTCTCTCTCTCAGGAAATGTGATTAAAGAACTTGGAGTGGGATGTTTTATGCACAAATATTCAGACAGTCTCTTAGCAGTAAATGGCTGTCGCTTCTATTATCTGTCTGGCTCTGAGTTCTATTATCTGCTGTGAATTGGAGCAGGGCTCTGTAAAACCGTTTCAGGCAGCCTCATTACTCCCTTCCACACATTCTGCTCCATCTGAGAGCACTGCTGCTGTGATTGCTGGATAATGTTTGCCATTAGACAGGGCACATAAAAGAATCAAGCTATGACTAATTCACTTGATGGCTGTGTGCCCTGTGTCACTCTCATTAACACATCTCCGCTCTGTTATTAAAAAGAATCACAGAGCAGACCTCACATTCACGTTACAGGCTGCCTCATTTTTCTGTCTGAGTCGCATTCTTATTGTTGACTTGCTCCAAGCACTCTTACCTTCCACCCTGGCCCTCTTCCTCTCTATCACATTCATCAAGTCTCACATTTGATAGATGCTTACTAACATCTGCTGCTGAGAAGTCTTTAGATTTTCTCAAAATGGGAGCTCAATGCTCCATGAAGAGTCAAACAACTCATTTTCAGCTGAAGAGTCATCCAGAGTTGCTCCTAGTAGAACTTTCAAGAGCAAAATATTTGCAGTGTTAAATATACCTAGCCCTGTTGAAGCCATTAGTCCACTTAAGAATCATATAAAACTATGGTAGACAACAAACACTACACAACTATTAGCTTCAACACTAACTTTCCCACTCAGAAATGCTATTATAGAAAAATGCAAATAGCCTACCTACAATGTTAGACAAAACATATTTGAGATTCTCAAGCTGAATGAGCAACCTAATAATGAAGAATGAGAGAAAATGTTTCCTTCAGATATTTTATACTTAGTTCATTGATCATTACCTCCAATTAAATCTAATTAAATAGTTCAAAATCTCAAGGCTTTGGAGTTCTTATTATGATGATGTTTTAATTATTATATATATATATATATATATATATATATATATATATATATGCATGACAAGTATGTGTGTGCAATGGTACACATGTGGAGGTCAGAGGTCAACTTTGTGTGGTTGGTTCTGTCCTTCACACCTTTACATAAGTTTCAGAGGCTGAACTTCAGTAGCCAGGCTTGCACAGCAAACATCTTAACCTGCTGAGTCACTATTCTGGCTCCTTTGATGACTACTTCTATTGCATACTAATACCTAGATACACTTTATTTCTCAGTTCTTGAAGGATTCCACAACTGAACTTCACAAAGGTGGGCATGGCTTTGTGATTCATTTGAATGAGATATGTTGGAAGCATTTCATTGCAGATGCATGAATTTCTAGTTTGGCTCATGCCTTGTCCTATAGATATATATGTTTATATCTGGAAAAAACAGAATAGTTATGCAATTTAACACGTTGAATCACCATTGCTCTGGAAAAAAGATCTAGATTTTGAATCTGAATGGACTCTAAAATTTTATCACGAAATATTACAGAGAAAGTATGGGATTTTTTTAAATACAATCATAACCTGAGCAATCCTGGGTCATCTAGTGTTTGTTTATTCTACATATATTGTAAGTTTGAAGCAATTTTAGAAGTGAAAAATAGATGAACCCAAGCAAAATGAATGAAAATATATTGAACTTCCAGTCAAAAGTTCAGAATCACCCAAAGACATGAATTTTTCTATGTACCAGATAATGGTTGGAAATGGTATTTCCATGCGCAAAGAGAGCCATCTAGTCTTAAGAGCCAATAGAATTTGTAATATAATATGTGCTGTGATCATCAAGTAATGTGCATTCTGTTTCAGAACTTGCCTCAGAATTATGCTTCTTGCTAATCTAATACAAAAGAAAAAGCTTCTTAAGCAAGCTAAATCTATCAATTCACATATCTGTGATCTATGAAACAGCATTTAACTTCTTAAAAGTTGATTCATGTTTAAAACCTGAGTAAAGATCATTATCATACTGGTTGTTGAGAGGTCAGTATTTTTAAAGATATTTTATAATGCATTGAAATTATTTACAACATCAATTGTTCTTAGCCATGAAGGATCAACCCTAAAACTTGGTGTGGTGGTATGTACCTGGGGAAAGATCTAGACTTCTTCTAAAATTAGAATGGACTTTAGATAAAATTTTATCATAAAAAATGACTGATACGTTGTAGAATTTTTAAAATCATATCATAACCTGAACTATCCTGATTCATCTAGCCTTTGTTTGCTCTACATAGATTTTGAGTTTGAAACATTTTTAGAAATGAAAAGTAAATGTACCCAGGGAAAATATATGAAAATATTGAACTCCCAGTCAAAAGAATTCCAGCACTTGGGAGTCTGGGACAGGAGAATCAAGAGTTTCAGGGCAATCTGCTCCGGGATATGATTCTATCTATGAAAGAAATGATAGTTTAAAGACACCACCAGGAAATGTTTATGTCATTTGTGAGCAGCACAAATGATCTTGTCTCAAAATAAGTAGTTGGAGAAGATACCCAAGGTTGTTATACTGTGCACATTAGATATATACAAGTTGAACATGACAACATATATCTCTTTATCTTTTTTTTTTCTTATTTTTCTCTCTGTATATCACCTTGTTTTCCTCTTACTGTAAACTAGATTCTTCTAGACAATAACTACAATGAGCTCCTGAGTTTTTCACCAGGAACAGAAGACTAACTATCTTTCTCACATTTCTAGGATTCCTGAAATGATTTCAGAATGGACAGTCAACACTGGGGTTTGTGACATGTCCCCATTGGCTCACGTGCTTCACACTGGGTCCCCAATGATGTTCTGGAAGGCTATGGAACCTCAGGAGGCAGAACTCCCTGGAGGAAGTGGACCATTGGAAGTCTGCTTTTTACAGCCTGGCCACACTTCCTGCTCTTACAGGAACAAGATGTCTCCTCCTCTTGCTTTCACACCTTCCCCAACATGATAGGATGATCTCCTTGAACTGTAAATCAGACTAAACCTTCAACTTCAAACTGCTTCTCAGGGATTTGATCACATCAATGGGAAAAATAACCAATACAGTGAGGGATAATCTTGATTTCTCCAAAGTGGGAGTGGGATGGAACTCCAATACAACTTAAATGAGATGCTAACCATGGAGCAATAAGTCACAGCTAGGGATGATATGGGAGATTATGAAAAAAAAAAAGAGCTTCCTTCAGGAAAGACAGATGTACATCATAGAACAGGTGGACATCCTCTTTTAGAAACACCCTAGGGTAAGTCTATCTGGAAAAGCAAAGATAAAAATGAATTCTGTGTTTTGGGAATAATTCAAATGACTCGTGAGTAACCAGCTTTCTGTAAGGGTCCTGTGATCTATTTCCTAAGTGCATTTTTAATTATTTTGAGTAATTTTCCAGAAAGATAGACTGTGTGGGAAAACTAGATATTTTCCTGCTCGTTATCTCTCCAAAGGCCACAATCATTAAAGGGTAAACAAGGATAAACCAAGTCTTCTACCTAGATTTCTAAAAATCTCCATTGCTGTATGTTTCTAGGTTAGAATCTGCCAGTACGAACTCAGGTAAGGAGCTGGAGAGATGACTCACCAGGTAAAGGCACATACAGTTGAGCTGCGTGGCCTGAGTTCGAGTACCCAGACCCCAAATGGTAGAAGAACAGAAACACACACACAAACACATGCGTACACATAGACACATGCACACACACACGCATGCATACACATGCACACATAAAGTACAATATATAAATAGATTATACATTAATGATGTTGATGACAATGATGATGAAGACAGATGATAGATAGACAGATAGATGATAGATTGATAGACAGATAGATACATTTAAAAAATAAGAACTTCCGAGAGATTTTTGGAAGACAGAAATCATTTGGAAAGTCAAGACAATGACATGGTGGCCAGTCGCTTATACCTATCAAATAAAGACAGCAAGCTGAGATTTTCTCATGAGGCTCAAAAATTGCAGCAGTTCCCTAATGAATTTTATACTCATCACCAAGTATTGTAGTTCCACTGTATTATTTTGAATGCACCTTCTCTGATCTCCCTTATCCTTCTTATACCTATAGTAAATTTTAGTGTTCCTGAATTGCCTAAAACAGCTCTATTTTCTGTTCTAAGGAAAACCTGCACTGTGGAGACCTAGTTGCAACAGGTAGAAGACTCTAGGATGATTGACTACGGAGCACTTTCGAAGAACAAGAATCAGGTTGAAGCTGACAGCAAGAAAGAGAGAGGGAAAGAAAGGGAGCAAGACCAAGATTAAATCAGGGAACTGACTTTCCTCTGAAATAATACAATCAATCACAGCATCTTCCACTAGAAGAAAATATTTCTTATAAAATGTTTCTTTTTCTTTTGTTAGTGATTTGAACAGCATCTGAAAGACTAAATAATATTGCATCAAAGCTAATGTCCCAATTTTGATAATTGTGCCTTGCTTAAAAAAAATCTCATTTTTAGAATGTCCATATCAAAGTTAGGATTTTCAACTTATTCTCAGATAATTAAAAGAGATTGAAATTTAAGAGAAGGAAAAGAGACATAACAGGAAAGAAAGGAAGGATAAAGAAGAAAGGAAGGATAAAGCTAAAGGAAAAATAAAACTTTCACTTCCAGGAAGATGGAGACAATGCTCTCTTTTTCATCCTGCTAAGTACAAGTAAAACTCCAGGACACTGTGCATAAAAGAACACACGTGAAATGCAGAGGAAGGCAGATGCTCTGGAGTCTTGGAGGCAGTGCAGTGGTAAGTTCTGTAAGGTTTTATTTCCTTCATATCATTCAGCTATATTGCGTAGAAAATGGAAGTCAAGAAACATCAATGGACACAGACAAAAATGTATATATGTAGCTCCACTAAAGATTTCTAGCTACCCTAGGGTCTGCATAGAGTAGAAGACGCAATACTTTTGATGCTAACTATTCTAATGTACTCACCTAAACATCATATAGAACAACTCATGCCTCATTCTATCCTTACTTGGCTACAATGAGGCACCTCAATCCCCTTGCATATCTAACAAGGCTTACTCAGAACTGGAACTTTAATGCCTCTGTAGCTATACAATACTCCCCACAACTTCAGTGTGAGTCAAAAGCTCATTGAAGGCTGGGCTTTCATACCTACTCAGTAGAAATGCTGAACTGTTCTTATTCTTCTCTGGAATCAGATCACAAAATTTCTACTAAGAGAAGGCTCATCACTGTCCATGGTGCTGAGAACACTGTCATCGTAACCATTGGCCAGTGAGACAAGTAAAATCGGCACCCTTGTCTCACCCAGCAAGCAAGTATCAGCAGAGAGTCTCACAAAAGAAATGAGCCTCTCAGCTCAACCTAACCAGAAAGGAGAGCCCACCCACCCTTTGGTGTGTTGATGGAAGTCACCCTGGTAATGAAACATCTCTCATTTCCCCACCAAAATATATCTCAAAAAGAAGCTGGAATTAGTTTCAGATACAGCTTCTTATTGCTTAACAGCCTGAGTGTCCTGAACTTGGAGATGAAGATGCTCATGCCTAGTACCAAGAGATCTTAAACTGAATTGGGAAAAGATGATGAATGAATGCTGGCACCAATGTGGTGGTCATGTTAGAATAATCTGACAGTGCTATGAGGCAGCTTCATGAAAATGTTTCAGTGAACAATTATGAACATTGCCTCTCAGGCAAATGAGAACAGTGATGAAGTCCCACCAAGAAATACAAAGTCAATCCAAAAAATTTATTAAATTAAAGCGACAAACCCTGAAAGCCAAGAAGGAGCAACAATGTCTTATCCACATGAGATGAACACATTCCAATGGTAGTGAGCTGCTCACTAGAAATCAGAAGCCAGAAGAAAATGACGGTTTTCAAATGCTTACAGAAAATTCTCAACCTTAAATCCAATATTCAGTGAAAATAGCTTTCAGAATGATACAGGAAAATTAAAGAGAATTTGCCAAAGAAAACCATAGCAGAAAGGCTAAGGGGAGTCTCTAAAGAAATCTTTGAACATCAGAAAAAAGGAAGTGCATAAGTGTGTAAAACCATCCCTATATTAAATAGATTTTTCTTTCCCATGTATTCATACTATATTTGCTGACAAAATATGAAATATCATAGCAGTGTCTGATCTGAACCTAAATATATTAGAGTAAATTTTTAATTATAACACAAATAGTGACAGTCAATAAATATTAATGAAAATATAGCTTATAGTCTTCATTTCAGCTGGCAAAACAAGGATACCAGTATATATAATATAAGACTTATACAAACCACTGTAACAACTGTATAAAGAAAAGTCAAAACAGAATTCCATACAGAGTTTGAGAAACTCACAAGATGGTAGGAATGAAAAGACAAAAAATAGAATTAACTTAAGACTAAAATCAAAAACTTAATTGTGAAAGGTTATTACATTAAAAATAAGTGATCTAAATATATAGTTTTAAAAACTGAATCTTGAGAGACAAAAAAAAAATGAGAACTATTCTCCCTGATTCTAAGACTTTTTGTATGTTTACAGTAATCAAGAAAATGTGCTAGCAGAGGAACACACAGATAGATGTAGCTATCTACAGAACCTCCCTCCCCCCCAAAAAAAAACTCACATACATAGGTCAACCTTTAGCAAAAACTCAGGGGCAATAGAGGAAAGGTAGTTTTTCAAACAAGTGTTGAGATAATTGGATATCCACAGACAGAAAGTGAATCTCAACCTAATCTTCATGCCTTGTGTAAAAAATAATTCACAATGGATAAGGGGCTTGGGGTGAACCTTAAAATATAAAACCTGTCTAAATTATCATTAATAAACCTTTGGTATCTTAGGACAGGTAACGACTCTTAAAATTGGCATTCTCAATATTCTTTTTAAAAATGCTTGTATTTATTCTTTTGACAGTTTCAAATGAGTATAAATTTGTATCATATTTATCCCCTATTATCATCTCTTTGGTTTTTTGGTTTGGTTTTGTTGGGAACAGAGTGTCACATAGACCAGGATAGTCCAAAACTCATTCTGTAGGCAAAGATGACCTTGAAATCCTGGCATGCCTTTACCCCCCAAGCCTAGGATTGCAGGCGTGCTTCACAACATTCAGTTATGCAGTGCCAGATATTAAACCCAGAGCTTCATGGGTACTAGGCAAGCGCTTTACCAACTGAGCTACATTCCAGACCCCAAAGTCCTTTCTTATCCCCTCCCGCTCACACTAAGCCCCTTCATTTTCCCATCAATCCCCTCCCTCATCTACTTTCCTGTACTTTTTGGGTTTTGTTTTTTTGTTTTGTTTTGTTTTCTGTTTGTTTGTTTTGTTTTGTTTTGAGACCCAGTGGATTTCATTAGAGTTGCTAGTAAGAGCATGAGTACAACGTTATTTCATAGAACATGGGCAATTTACCAGTGGCTCCATCACTGATGGAAAGATTATTCCCACTCCTCCAGGAGTAAATAATTGTCAATGGCCCCTCAAGAGGCCATTGGCCATTATCTCAAGAGAGGTAAAACTTCATGAGCTCCCTCTGCAATCATGGTGGAACATTTACAGGTCCCATCTTGTGTAGGTTTTGTACAAGAAACCACAGCTTCTGTGAGTCCATGACCATACTGCCATGTCATGTCCAGAATAGCATTTCATACTGCTCATTCCCTTCCTCTGGTTCTTACATTGTTTCTGCCTCCTCTTCCATAATGTTTCCTGAGCCTCACAGAAGATGATATAAATGTCTTGTCTGAGGCTAAGCACTCACGAGTCACTCTCAGCACTTTGATCAGTTATGATATGTTGCATTAATTGTAAATCACTTCCGATGGAAGCCTCTTTGACCAAGACTGAGAGCAGCACTAGTCTACAGGTATAAACATACACATATTTAAAAGTTAATTTGACAATATGTTCGTATAGCAAAGCCCATAACCCCTATGGCCTCCCCAGTCAACTTTTAAACAGGTTTACAATGCCAGGCATGAATTTCCTCCTGTGGAACAGACTTCAAATCCAATCTGAAAATGGTTAGTTACTCCCATAATAGTCATTATTATGTCATAATAGCCACTATTGCCCCAGCAGGCACATCCTGCTTGGCAGGGCTCTATTGTAGCACACAGGGTCCACATCTGGGATAGACTGTTGATGGATCCCCAGCCCCAGCCCCCACCATAGAGTTGCATAGCAGCTTCTAGCATCATGAAAGCTATCCAGCAGGATAGATGCTTTCAGATCAGTTACAACTTGGCATCTCTATGCTCTGTATGCTATCTTTAGCAATATGGTCCTACCATCTATTTATGATTAGCAATGAAAAGCAATGGCAATATTTTCATTCTTTTAGGGCCCCGTGGGTTTCCTGGCCAGCATTTTATAAGGAAATACCCACATCTATCACTAGAGTTTTCATTTAATAATCAATGGCTTCTGATATCAACCTCAACTACCCATCTAAGGTCCCTCCATTTTAACCCTTCTTTTAAAATTATATGTTGATTAATTTACAATATAGTAGATTTCCCTATGGCTTTATCATATCCTTAACATTGTTTAACCTCTGTCAATCCTTCCCACCATATCCTTCCCCAGGAAAACTTTTTATCCCATTATTTCTCTTCTACTTCTATGCCACGTGTGTTCTACTATCTATGCTCCTGCAAGACTCCCCTACAACCATCATGAACGTTTCTAGCTTCTTGGCTTCCATAGACATTCTAAGGTAAACATACTAGTTTAAAAATTCAAAGCTAGGAAATGATATGAGAAATGATGGCATTTTTACATTTGGGCCTTGATCAGTAAAAGACTTTGAATTCTAGCTATTTTCCTAACATTCACATACCGTCACGTCTCTTTACAGATAAACAGAATTTCACTGCAAGTATGGGGCAGAAATGAAGAAATGGAAGTGGATATGCAAGTATTTCTGTGGTGGGATAAAGAGTCTTGTAGGCATAAGTCCAGGAATACAGCTAGGCATACAGCGGTTCTGCTTTTAGTTTTCTGAGAAATCGCCACACTGATATCCATAGAGGTTTCGCTAATTTATAGTTCTTAAGCCGTAAATAAGAATTCATCTTTTCCCATATCCTAGCCTGTAGTAGTACACCTATGGGGGCAGTTCACCAAGAGGGACAAGGAGGCATATTCATATCTGCAAACCTTGCCAGACCTCAGCAGAGGGAACCACCATCCTGGGCAGCGCCATACTCGAGATCGACAGTGGAACCTCAAGTCTCTGGCCTCAGGTGTTTTTATGCATTCAGAACTCCTCAGGTGCAGAAAGCAATCAAACATCCCCCACAAAATCCAACACCTGCAGACAATACAAAATGCCAAGGCCTATGCATCCCTTTTTCCAACAGTACACAAAAACAATTATTTTGAATATAACTAAAAATAAACTTCCCCAATATTTCCCCTTTTTTGGTTTTAAAAAAATTACTTTGCCTTTACAACACAATTTAACACTATACCAGCAAAACTATTTACAAGAGGAACAATTATGAGTGTCGCTAACGCACAGGACCAAATGAAACCAAACATTTATCAAGCTTTTTCAATGTCTTTGGACAGCAGAAAAACATCAATGTCCAATTATCTGAAATTTACTCACGATTTTCTGGGCTCCTCCAAAGAGCTTGGATCACCTCTCTGCTCTGCCCTCTGCAGCACACACAGTTTGTCCTCCAGGGTCTGGATGACTCATACCACTGCTGCTATTCTTGGTGGTCATGGTACTGGCATCTCAAAAACTGCTGGGGTCCCTTGCTGCAACTGGGCTGCACTTTCACCAATAGCATTTCCTGGACTCTTTTCATGGTGCCAAGCCTCAACTTATCTGCATGACCCCTTTAATCTGGGCCTTCAACTACTACTGAGGCTGCACCTTCACCAAATGCCTATCCTGGACTCTCTTCATGGTGCCAAACCTCAACTTCCTTATATGATCTCTTCATCTGGGCCTTCAACTATTACAGGCTGCATTTTTATCAATGTCCTCTCCTGGCCTCTCAAAATGCCAAGCCTCATCTGTTTTTAATGACCCCTTCATGCCTTCAAAACTAGCACCACCTGAATTAACTTTTACAGTATCAAGTTCAGCTTCTAACACGAGATACAAACTCGGTCAGTTCTGGAAGACAGTTTCTATATGCTGACTCAAGGCAACACTTTCCAGATTTCAAGATAGAGTGTGATTTGCTGGAAAAATAACTAGTCACCTTGTCTGCCATAAGGGTCCCCTCATAGATGGAGTTCTCATCACCATCACCAGTGCCTGAACCCCTTGTCTTTCTCTTAGTCGGGTTTTCAGGGAAGGAAAAAAAAACCAGTCAGTTTAACTAAATGGTGTTTTGGCTTCAGCTGTAGCTTCCACAAGAAGCTGGGTCCTGGGCCAGTGGGAAGAATATTTAGCAAAGTCTTGGTTGTTTGGCGTTCTTTCTCACCACTGCTATAGGGAAACATACACCCTTCTTCATAGATCTCAAATATAAGATCTTGAACTTCACGTACATACAACACAGCTGTCAGAAAACTCAGCTTGTGAAACAGTAAGCTACCACCAGCGGCAGGAGGAAGTGTGGGCTGTGTGATCAGGAAAAGCAGTTAGAAACTTGATTTTTCCTGCTCCCAGATGAATTCCGTTTTCACCATGAAAATTCATCCAAAACATTTGTCTGAAACATGACTCTCATCTAGGAGTTTCTTCCTCATTAATTTATTTATTTCACAGTCTTTTCTGTTTATAGAGGTATATTTCCATTTTTTCTCTCCTCTTCCTTCAGGAGCCTTCAATTAATACCTTAATCTCTATTCTCTGGTAGCTTCTCTGAGCGTACTTTACCGAACACTGTGAGGTCTGGAGTTTTTCTCCTCTTCCTTGTCTCCACGTTGGATGCACTGGTGTGATGTCAGTGCCCCACGTTGGTACATCATTTGTTGTTATACACCTACTGTGGGAACTCAGCAAACAGGACAAGGAGGCATATTCATATCTAACCATCCCAGACCTCAGAAGAGGGAACCTCCATCCTGGCGAATGCCATACTAACAGTGGAACCTAGAGCCTCTGAGCTCAGGTCAGGTGCAGATCATAAGCAATCAAACATGCCCCACAGAAATCCAACACCTGCAGACAATACAAAATGCCAAGGGCTATACATCCCTTTTTCCAACAGTGCGCAAAAACAATTATTTTAAATAAACCTAAAAATAAACTTCCCCAACACTAGCCAACATTTGTTGTCATTTGTTTTCTTTATACAGCCATTCTGACTAAGATAGAATCTCAAAGTAATTTTGTTTACACTTTCCTGGTGGATAAGAACATTGAAAATACCACATGATCAGCTCAGACAACATATATACAAGTAACATTTTATGGATCAAGCAGGTTGTATTTAGGAATATGTGTGTGTGTGTGTGTGTGTGTGTGTGTGTGTGTGTGTGTGTGTGTGTGTTGCTTGCACCTGCACAAAACAACAATTAATTTTTTTAAAAGGCCATGAATTTGAAAGAGTAAGGAGTGCTGTTTGGGAAGGTTTGGAGGGGATGAAAGGGGAATGATGTAATTATACTCTCAAAAAGATAAAATATTTATATGCTGCCTCTTCATTCCATTGACAGTTTCCTTTGCTATACAGAAGCTTTTTAATTTTATGAAGTCCAGTTGTCAATTGTTGGTCTCATTTCCTGAGCAATTGCAATCTATTAAACCAGTCACTGCTGATACGGATATTGTGAAGTACACTCCTACTTTTCCCTCTGTCTTTGAGTTTCAAGTTTTACATTGAGGTCTTTGATTCATGTAGAATTGTGTTCTGTGCAGGGTGAGAGATAAAGATCTACCTTCCTTCTTCTCTGTGTAGCTATCCATTTTGACCAGAACCATAGGTTGAAGGTGCTTTTTTTCCAAGCTTGTTTTTCAAAAATTATCTGGCTGTAGCTGTTTGGGTTTCTCTCTTGGTCATCTATTCTATTCCTTTAGTCTACGTATCTGTAGCATGCTTTTTCATGACTCCATTGGCACTGAAGAATACCTCGAACTCTGTTATGGTGATATCTCCAGCATCATTCCTTTTGCTTAAGATTATTTTGGCTATCCAAGATCATTTGTGCTTTTACATGAATTGATTTTTTTTTCTATTTCTGTGGAGAAAAGAGTTGGAATTTTTATTTGGATTTCATTGAATCCATAAGTTGATTTTGGTAGGATGGTTAAATTCAAAATACTAAACCTTCCAATCCATAATCATAGAGGTCTTTTCATCTTCCATTCCTCCTTAGTTTCTTTCTTCAGTGTTTTAAATTTTGTATCATAAAAATCATTCACATCTTTGATTAGGTTTATTCCAATGTATTTTCTAGCTATTGTGAATGAAATCGTTTCCCTGATTTCCTTTTTCAGTATGTTTGCTTTTGGTATACAGGAAAAGCCGCCACCTTTTATATGTTGATTTTGCATCCTGCAACTTTGACAAAAAGTATTTAAATTCTGAGAGTTTTCTGGTGGACTCCTTAGGATCTACTGTGCATAGAATTATGTCATTGGCAAATAAGGAACTTCGAGTTCCCTTTTTATCTCCTTCTCATTTTATTGTGCTAACTAGGACTTCAAGTACCACAGTAAATAAGAATGGAGAAAGTGTTCACCTGTCTTATTCCTGATTTTAATAGAAATGCTTTGACTTTTTCCCCATGTAATATAACACTGGCTCAGGTTGGTCATATGTAGCCTTTATTATGTTGAGCTATGTTCCTTCTGTCCCAATTTTCTTCAGGATTTTTATTGTGAATGGATGTGAATTTTGTTGAAAGTCTTCTCTGTATTTATGGAGGTGATTATGTGGTTTTTGCCCTTGTATCCATATATATAATTTATATAACATCTATCGATGTGCATATGTTGAACCATCTCCAGATTTCTAGAATAAAGCCAACATGATCAAGTTGGATGGTCTTTTTGGTATGATCTTGAATTTGGTTTACAAGTATTTTATTGAGAATCTTCTCATCCATGTTCATAAGGAAGCTTAGTGTGTGACTTTCCTTTTATGTTAGCTACTTGTGCGGTTTTGGTATCAGGTCAATACCAGCTCCATGAAAAGAGTTAGGTAGCATTCCTTCTTCTGTCTTGAGATACTTGTGGGCTACTTGGTTCTTCTTTGAAGGTCTGGTAAAGTTCACCAATGAACCCATCTGGGCCTGGACTTTTTGGCTAAGAGAGACTAATTACTGCTTTAATCTTACTGCTTGTGATACACCTGTTTAAATTGTTTATATCATCTTGGTTTAGTTGTGGTCAGTCATATTCATCTACACATTTACCCGTTTTTTAAATATTCTAATTTAGTAGAATATGTGTTTTAAATGTATAACCTAATGATTTTCTAAACTTCATTATGCAGCTGTCATAATACCTCCTTTCTCATGTCTGTTTTTATTTACTGGAGTCTTTTCTTACTTTCTTTTGAGTATTCTGGCTAAGGGTTTGCCAGTCTTGTTCATCTTTTTCAAATAAACGACTGTTTTCTGGATTCTTTGCATTGTTTTATTTTTCCCCCACCTCATTTATTTCTGCCACAATCTCAGTGATTTCTTCCTGTTCACAGAGCTTGATTCTGTTGTTATGTCCTAGGTCCCAAATTGTATAATGAAGTTATTTGTGTCAAAACTCTCTGATTTCTTAATGTTAACACTTAGAGCTATACACTTTCCTCTTAAGAAGGTTTATTTCAACAGGAGGAGGGGCACACCTTTAATCCCAGCACTTGGGAGACAGAAGCAGGCAGATCTCTGTGAGTTCAAGGCCAGCCTGGTCTGTAAAGTGAGTTCCAGCACAGCCAGAGCTACAACAGAGAAATTCTGTCTCTAAAAACCAAAAAAAAAAAAAGTTGTTCATTGTTGTAGAAGTTTCTTTTTAGTTGTGATTAAACTAATTGTTTTTGTGCACTGTTGGAAAACAGGATGGATAGGCCTTGATATTTTGTATTGTCTGCAGGTGTTGGATTTCTGTGGGAGATGTTTGATTGCTTATGATCTGCATGTGAGGAGTTCTGAATGAATAAAAACACCTGAGCTCAGACACTCAGGGTTCCACTCTCCAGTATATTGCTGGCCAGGATGGAGGCTCCCTCTGCTGAGATCTGGCAGGGCTTCAATCTATGAAAATGCCTCCTTGTCCTGTTTGCTGAGCTGCCACATAGGTGTACTACTACAGTTTCTTGCACTCCATAGGTTGTGTGTGTTGTTTTGTTATTTTCTCTTGGTCCTACAGATTTTTTATTTTAATCCTGATTTCTTCAGTGATGCATTCCATTCTGTTCAGTTTAACCTCCATGGTCTGTGCATGTTCTACAGTTTCCCTGCCTGTTCCACTCTCCTTCCAACAGACTTGTACTTTTATTCCCCCATGATCAGATACAACACAAAGAACCATTTCAATCTTCCTATTCTTACTGAGACGTTCTTGTGCTCTGATATGTGATCTGTTTTAATATATTTGAAGTCCATTTGATCTATGGTTGCAATTTGATCAGATGTCTTCCTGTTTGTTTTTAGTCTGGATGACCTGTCAGTTGGTGAGCAGGGATATGGAAGCCATTCATCACTCTTGTGCTGGGTTAACCTGTGACTTTACATCTAGTAGTATTTGTTTTATGAAATTGAATGAACCTATGCTTGATGTGTACCCATTTAGACTTATAATCCTCACTTGGTGAATTGTTCTCCTAATCCATACACAATGACCTTCGTTATCTGTTCTAATTTTTATTATAAGATCTGTTTTTATTTTAAAAATTGAGACAACTAATATTCAGAGTCCTTATTGAAAGATGTGTATTGATTCTTGTCATTTTATTAACATTGTTTGCTGTTCACCTTTTCTTCCTTTGCTTAACTGTTGTTGTACTATAGTTTATTCTTCCTTCTGACCTCATGGATGGATTTTTCATTTTCGTCTGAAGAAGTCCCTTCAAGTATCTTCTGTAGAGCTGGCCTAGTGGTCACAAACTGCTTTAGTGTGTTTTTATTATGGAAAGTTTTACTTTCTCCTTCAATGATGCCAGATAGCTTTGCTAAATGGAGCCGTCTGGGTTCATAGCGTTTTTCAAAACTTGAAATCCAACCTCCCAGGTACTCTTGGCTTTTAAAGTTACACTTGACAAATTGACTGTTATCCTGATAGGCCTGCTTTTATGTGTTATCTTGTTGTTTCTTGCCACTTTCAAGATTCTTTCCTTGTCCTATATATTTAGTGGTTTGATTACAATGTGTTTAAGTCTAATGAGGAGAAAGTGAAACAGTTACTTCAGTAACTGTTTGGGGACATACACAATGACAGTACATACACAGATTTTAGTTTCTGTGGGATGGAAGTAGCACATGTAAGACGAAAGGGTAATTACTAAATCAACTTTGGAAGGAAAAATCTACATGGGAAAAGTAGCTGGAAGGGGAAGGTTGAGATACTTTTAGGGTTCACAGAATTTTAGAGACTGTTAAGGCTATGGATGTTTTTAATTAAGAAGTAAAAAGAGGAGACAATAAGGATGAACAATAAGGAAAGACGTAGGAATAAGAGGAGCAAGTATATGAGCTGTGGGTGAAAATATAGTAGAAAGTGCCTTACAATAGGATGTCAGGGGAAACATACAGGACATTCCTTAAAACCTAACTGAGCAATATGCAAACAAAAGCAAAACCACCATGAGACATATATGTGAGTGAAGATTAAACAATAGAAAATAAGATATAAGTATAACACCTACATCACAGCTGTGTTGAGTTGAAAGATGCAGCTCTCCAGATCCCTCTGGCCCTACCAGGTTCCACTCAGTGATGTGGTGGGGAAGGGGCAGTGGGAGCCATTGGTCTGTGAAGCCTTCCTGTTCTGTTGGGTTCTGGTGTGGGGAGGGGAGAGAGCAGAAGGCTATTCCTAGTGGTTCCCTTGGACACCTGTACTCTGCCTTGGCTTCTTCTGATCCTGTAGGTTTTGTGTATGTGAGAAACATCACTCCCTATGCAATTTGTCCTACTCTCCCAGTGTAGCTTGATGTAGCTAGAGGAGTGCTGATTTCAAGGAAACTTTCATCAGGCACCAATTCTCCTTGCCCCCACTTGCTTCCCTATAGAGCTCTCCCCTGGATTAGTAAGTTCATTTACGGACCTTGTCTTTTGCAGAGAAAGAACTTAATGTGTGCTATCTTGACTGCTTTCTTACTGAGTCTAGGGATGGAACTTTTTAGCCACTCTCTTACCCACAAGTTGCAATCTACTTCTTTTGTAATGTAACATTCTGGACAAGATGTAATTTGTGAAATAGACAGTGAACTAGTGGTCACCAGGGTTTGGGGGAAATGGGATGGGATGACAATGCGTTGGGATGAAAATGGGTGTGGCTGCAAGAGCAGCCCAAGGGTCCTTGTGGGGTGAAATGTCGTACACCTTGATGGTTATAAAATAGGTTATAATAGCCTGGCTAACAATACACTATAGTTTTGTGACGTGTTTTTATAGGTGGACACTGAATAAAGGACACCCGTAAGCCTGCCAATTTAAATTTCAAGATTGTAGTTGTTGTTTTAGCTTTTTGACACAGCTGTCTTTTTTTCTAGCCCAGGCTGGCCTTGAACTTGCAATCTTCCTATCTTAAGCATTCAGGTGCTAGACTTATAGTTAATTACCACTAATTCTGACTTCAAGATATCGAAGTTAAAGTCAAACATGAGAGGCATATGTCTACACAGGGGCTTGATACAGGAGGGTTGTGCACTCAAGGCAAATCTGAGCTACAGAGCAAGATCTTATCTCAAACTTCAAAAGTAAATAATAAAAATTTAAAAGCAAATAAAAATTTCCCAGATATAATAGTGATAAAAAATGCAAAGCTTAGAAAACAGAGAATATTATATGAAAACTTTTTAAATTACTTAGAATCTCAGCATCGAATTGGGTTGATGGTACAACCTATATGTAATTTAAATGATATCTACGATCACCTGGCTCCCTTAAATATTGCTAAAAATTGAATCAAACACACATTCCCATCTCCCTTTCAATACTCTGTGAAGATCCAGCTTGCTCCAGTTTCTCTCTGTACCTGGCGGTGGGAGCAGGGGCTGGTCACAGCTCACCTGTGCCTGCACTCCTGCTTGGGCTGCATGGTTTCCATTTTTGGATCACCTGCCTACTCCTCTCACGATAGGTTCCCAGCACACTATTCTCTTGTGTGCCATAGAACCGATGATCAAAGGAGTCTGGATGAGGAGAACACTCCATCACATCAGAAAAATATATGTCTATATTGAACACCAGACTTCCTTATTGGAGGAAGCCCTTCGATCCTCCCATAGCCAGTAATATCACAGTCTTTATCTCCCATGAGAGCACATGCACTTTTTCTCTTCATATACCAAATCCATTCTTATGAAATTTAGCCTTTTCTTGTTACCTTGGCTCATAGTAGCCTATGACCTTGAGCATAATTATTCTAATGAGTTTTAAAGATTCTTAATGAACAAAGCAGTTTTCTTCCTGAAACAGTTGTCATTTGTCGATAAAACCCATTAGTTTCTTTTGCCATTCATTTGCTACAAAACAATATTCACTCACTTGATACAGATGCGTACATCAAGAGCCACATCTAGAGATTGAGCTTGGTTTTTCTGAATCATTTCTAATATCGTCCTCTTCAGAAAATGGTCACATTTGAGGAGAGTGAAGATACCTCAATAATCTGTACATTAACAGATCACCATCATCAGTAGGGAGATTTGACAATTAGGCTCCATCTTTCTTGTTAAGCACTGTTGCCTAAGCAGCAATATTCCAAATTTCAATGGATTGGTCATGATGGCTGTTACGGAGTAAACTGTATCCCTATCTCACTCTCTAAAAGGCAGGCCGAATCCTAAGCCCCACTATCTCAGAATAATAAGATGGAGTAACGAGGGTATGCTCTCATCCAATAGGAATGGTATCTTTATGAGAGTAAGCGATTAAGACACACAGACACACATAGGACAGAGAAGGCAAGCTTGCACAGGGTCTCAGACATCAACCTTAGCGGCCTCTGAATCTCTCGTCTGGTGTTCAGAATCAAAGAAAGAAACAGTTATTAAAAGTATGCCTTGTGTTGTGCATGTTACAGCACTATGATCAAACTTAGACACTGGCTCTAATCAACCCTAGCAAGTTTGTTCTTTCAGGGTTTTCTTTTTGCCTATTACAGACAGTGAGATGTAAGGGGAGTCATTTCATCTTAAAAATGCTTCATCTGTTTTAGTAGAGACTATTTTATGAAGACATGATATCTGGATCTACAGAAGCACTTTAACTTTGGACATTGACAAGTGATTAACCCAAACCCAGACTGCTTCCATCTTGAATATCGCCTTCTGTAACCTAACACGCGGCTAAAAACATCGATACTCTTAGCCCTCTAAGCACTGCCCTCATCACTTTCCTGTGAAGTCAGTCTAGTTCTTTGTCTCAGATATGGAAGATGCATTCTAAGAGGTATTACCGCGGCAGACATAAAAATGAATATAACCGTGCAAGAAAACTGAAGGAAATGGACAGAGGTCCACCAGAAGAAAACAAAAGCTATAAGGTAATCATCCCAGAAAGTAGACTCCCTTCCCATGTCTTGACATATTAATTCCTTTAGTCAAGAAACATTTATTGTCACAGGTTGCATGCCTGTTGGTGCCATTGCCATGAAATGGGAACTGCAGGTGTGAACCCGAGTCTTGCCCATGGTTACTTACTGTACAATAAAGACTGGACTCATTTACCTTAACCAATGAATTGCATCCTCACTACTACCTCTGACTTCAAGAGCACAAGACATTGCCCTTTCAACTTTCTGCCTATACCACGAGAGCAAGTCCTCTTTCAATATTACTAAACAACACTTAAAGAAAATAAGTAGTCGTCAGTTGGTGGACACAGGAAGACAGTGTCCTGTAACTCTGAGAGGGCTGCCTGGGGCACAGGCCACTTCCTAGCGGGTCACCACAGCATGGGAGAGCACTCTGCCATTGCTCTCTTTCCCTTGAGCCTTGTTGCTCCCAATGTGGTCGACAGAAACAGCAGCCAACATGATTGGTGGCAACTTAAGTCATCTCTCTGAACCATATTATTCTTAACTGAAGTGAGAAGGGACAAGCAAAATAAGCCTTGAGTTTTTGGGTTTTTTTTTTTCTTTTTTCTTTTTATATTTGTGTTTTTTCAAAGAGAGCCAAGAAATCATTATTTTCCTTCCAGGTGCCCAATAGCTGAAAAGCCACTTTGGAGGGCGCCAGTGCCACGGTCTTGGTATTGTTGTTGCCTCACTGAAGGGTGGGTAGGGACTGGCAGTTAGACAGCCCATGTTTTAATTGGCCTCCTCCTAGAAGCAGAAGGGCCAAACGTTTGCGGGATGCTTATTCAAGCCAGTTTCAGAGCAATAAAAGTGCATCTTTGATACGCAGAGTTTATGTTCCTCATAAAAATGCTAATTGCAATCTCTGCTGAAAGCAGTGGTGAGAATGCTTTTCCCCTCAGGGTTTTTAATATGAATACGGTTGTGCTGTGTAGGTGACCTTGTATTCATTAATAGAGGGCAAAGCTTAAGTCCCTGCAGCCCCCACACTAAGGGTTCTACTACTGTGATTCTAAAAGCATTCAGACTCTTCATGGAAAACTGGAAAGCAATGTATTTGTTTCCTTTTTTTTTTTTTTTTTTTTTTTTTTTTAATCTCTTACTACAAACACACAGGAGGAGATTACAATATTTTTTCCTCCTGTGAGTATGTTTTTCCAAGGTCAGTTTGGAGGTTCTTCCTATTTGGCTGAGAAAACCTGGAGCCCCAGTAACTAACTGTGTTCACAGCCCTCTCGGTGGCTTGGAAAACTTCCCCACCTACAGATGCTACAAGAAGTTGCTGGTGTTTTTCCAGGGCTCCACTGTTTGCCCCTCTGCTACAGACAAGGAAGACAGAGTGATGAGTGAAGTTTTATTTGTCCTGTAGGGTGACTCATGCAACAAGAGTTTCCAGTGCAGAATTCTGGGCTTTCTTTGCTTTGTTTACCCCACCCCCATCCTTTTTCACATTTGCGTCCTCGGGCAGGTTTCCATTCACCCTCTCTGACCATCCTCTCTCTCAAATCTCAAAATATAAAAAGATTCTTTAAAAAAAAATTCAATTGCACTCAATTTACTCTGGGAACGTGTTTAAAGGGCAAGGGTTTTGAAACATGATCAACAAAATAATCAGTTCTGAATTACACTAAATAGCATTCTTCCAGATGGAGTCAAGCCTTAAGAGGAAAAACAGCTTCCTTCAACCCTCCCTCCATGAATGAGAATCTGTGTCTCAAAACTTTTTATTGAATATTTCCCAATGATGCCTATCTTTCCAGTAGGGAAATGTGTCGTCTTTCTCAGAACCAAGACTCTTCTTTGGTCCAGCAGTAGCCAGGTGTTGCTCAACAATCTGGTCTGTTCTCTGATGCAAAATGGCATCTCTATATTAAGCATTCTGCATTACTAGGAATGGTATGTTTTTGTTTGTTTGTTTCATTTTTTAAGAATAGGACAAGAAAGCAGTAAATCTAAAGGAATTAAGCATAGCTGAATAAAACATCATATTCCTAAGCAATTATCACTACAGCCAGGAGCCCAAATATGGAAATCTACATGTTTAAAACCTGATTTCCAGGGCTTGGGAGATGGTTTAGTTGTTCTTGGCAGGCCAACATGAGGATTCAGGTTAGTATTTCTAACATCCATATAAAAATGAGGCCCTGTAGCAAATATCTATAATCTCAGTGCTAAGGAATTAGAAATGAGTGAATTCCCAGGGACCCCTGGACAACCAGCCCAACCAAATCATTAAGCTCCAGGCTCACTATGAGACTATCTCAAAAAATAAAGTGGAGATTTACTAAACAAGACACTCAACATTGACCTCTGGCCACCACATGAACGCAAGACGTATGTAGCAACACATTCATGTGCATGCACATATACCACATACATAAACACTCAGAGAAAGAAAAATGGATGTCTAATGTTACTGTTATCTCATCTGTTTCATTGTACCATGTACAAAGCACAGTTCTTTTGATCTTGATGTTCTAGTCCACAAACTGGACAAAAAGAACAAAGGACAAGCGAAGTGGTACCTGTCATGGAGTTGCTGCTCTATATTCCTCTACTTTTTCATTCCGGATCACATAAAAAATGCCTACAGGAAATTGTCTCATCTGACCCAGGAGCTCAAATTTTAGTAGTCTATGGACTGCATCTTAAAGAGCAACAAGGACCATACAGATCAATTTTATCCATTATTGGGTATTAGAGAAAGTAAAACTTCAAAGAAGAATCCTTATTATCCTCACTTTAGATCAATCAAGTCTACAGTCACAGAATTCAGGAGTTCATTGACAGTTAAATTGGTATTGACTGTTATGATGTTCTTCCAGACATCTGAAGAGTAAACAGCTACTTGATAGATGGAATTAGGGGACAAAGGACAAGCCAGTAGGTGTGTTAATAAAGTGTTCTATGAGAAATAGAAAGATCTTTCCAGTAGTGTTGATGCTTGCCTTAATCAAGATGGTCCTAGTTAACCAAATAAAGTACAGCTAAGTCCTGTGTGGTGAGAAGAGAGAACTGAGAACTGTAGAAGAGGGGAACTGTAGAAGAATATGGAGACAAAAAAATAGCACCACATGTAGGAAATGTACCTATGTATACATATAGATGAAGAATGAGCACTACAGTTGAGCATCACCAATGACAGGGATACATCCTGAGAAGGCACCATTAGATAACTTTATCATTGTGTAAGTAACATAGCATATACTCATCAAACCAAACTGGCCACAAGTTCACTAGGTGACATAAACTTATAGAGCCATGGTAGGAGTATCCACAGACTATCATTGACCAAAGTACTGTTTTGTGACTCAGTCTAAAACTAGATGATGACACAAAATTACTAGGTATCAGTGAAGGACACTGATGGACTATGAGAAGGAAAGTGACATAATCCAATAATAAACCAGGATCTTTGGGAATCAGTAAGAGAGAACTGAGGCTTTCCTTAGTTTTCTTCCCTATGGTCACACTCAAAATATTAGTTCATCATTAAAAATTTTTATATACTTCTTCTCTCATGAGAACAGGTGCAAATTCTTTTATATTCTTATTCACTTGTCTAGTCCTAGTACCTACTAGCTGTTTATTATCATGTAGAGATCCAGTCAATATGGGAACTGAGTAAGTAAGCACATGGGTCAATTAATGGGTACCATATAAAAAGGCCTAAAGTAATGATAGCAGGGGTAGAAACAGAGATGTATACAGAAAATCATCATGAGATATTAACAGCAGCAGCATCTGACAATAAGTTATATCAGGAACATATAGGAGGTATGGAACACAGGGAACAGACTTAGCAGTTGCATGTCTGGGAGAATGATGTAGATTTGGGTGAGAATGGAAGATTCCATTCACAGAAACAAGAGCGGGTACAAGTCCAGAAGAGAACTGAGCTGACTTCCATCTTGTTTAACTAGGATGGTGGTAGCAATCTTGTTCAAAAGGTGGGAAAGAGCTGAGAACACAGAATGGGGCTTGGGAAAGAATACAAGGCTAAATAGAAGGATCTTATTATTATATTTGAGAAGTGTCAGGTAAAGCTGTGGGCAAGGGTGAACATACCCAAGATGGAGGGCAGAGAAGAATAAACAAAGACTGTGACTTAGGGAGAGAGGCAAAATGAGCTACTGCCTTTTGGGGAACCACATCCCAATCTCCTGATCTAGTTATCTAATCTCTCATTTGTCCAAATGACCCAGAATATACTACAGATGCATGTCCTGCCTGGAAAGAGGAACCTTTGAATGCAATCTGTCTACTAGTCATTGGCTGGAACCTCCAGTTCTTACATAAGCAATCAGCAGCTCATAAGTGAAGTGGTTCAGAGATTACCATGCAGGCTGTACACTGTAAACTTATGCTTCCCTCTGATGCTATTTAGTTTGTGACGGTGTTATTAAAATGAAAGGACTTTTTTTAACGAGCTGGGAGGGAATCCACTTAACCAAATTGTTCATAAACGACATAAAGCACATCAAGACTTTGCTTTGCACCAACCTACCAATACAGAATCCTGCCGTTGCAAGAACCCTTTTATATAAATATTTACAAGGAGAATAAAAAAAAAAAAAGGAAAGTGGTTTGGGGAGCCACCAGATGGAATAATACAAGAATAAACTTGAATGGAGTCAAAATTGGCTTCATCAACAATGAATCCAGTGCCTGGGAATTGGGGTGACAAAAGAATCCAGAGTTGAGAGAGTCAAGCAGCTTTTGTGGGAGTTCTCTGGGGACCCATTTCAGCTAACCTATTAAAAACTAGATTTTTGTGCTTATTAAAATCTTCAAAACTTAGTTTGCAATAAACTCCAAAATAATAATATTTGTGAATTAATCCATTGTCCATCACTTCTCTCTGAACAATCAACCTCTAGTCTCTTCCAAAGTCTTTCAAAAGATGTAGTGTTGGGGCTTAGAGCTTGTCACACAGAAAGGAAGCCTTCTGCTGGCCTGGCCCCAGGGTAGTCATTTTGCACTTCGCTTCTGAGGTTGCAGTGTCTGCTTAGGCTGCTACGCACGGAGCCTGTGTATCGTCCACCATTTCAATCTCTCCATCTGCCTTGCGTATCCTAAGCACAAAGAGAGGCACATTAATAGAAATACCGATTATATAATGTTTTGCAATTGCTCTCCAGCCCTTCCCTCCTCTCTCTCTTTGCCTCCCCTATGTAACCTTCCAACTCAGAGTACATTTGAAGCAAACTTGGCTCACAATGCATTTTGCAAATAAACCACAAAATAACATGATTGTAAAAATGTTAGCTGCAAAAGTAATAAATAAGGAAATAAATACGTGTATAACCACAGAGCCTTGTCTGGCTCTTCCACTCCCTGACCACAGTGGCCCTCTGCTGTCTGTCCTCACTAGGGGACAAAATGAGAAGCCAAGAAAACAGGAAGGAACACTTCCTTGCCCAGGACCTTCAGAGGTGGAAGTTACATTTCTATCCTTGCAAGGCAGAAAGTTCTATACTGATATAGGACTATCTAACAGCAAAAAAGGTAGAGAGGGTGGGCTCCGCACTGACATGGATTTAGATTGTCTATCGGTTTATAAGCCTAACAGGTCAGGCTCTGTGCCTAGATACATTTATGAGACACCTCATTTCCCTCCTTAGCATCTCTAAGACTCAAACATAATGTATTCCCACAATGTGGATACAGAAAGTGAAGCTTACAAAACAAATAGTAGTTGAATTACATTTTCCAGATGCTATATAATCTCTGTTTGCAATGGAGAGTAGAAAGTACAGGAGAAACATGCTGTACCTATCCCTGCCTCTTTGAGATGTCTTTGTTTGTTGTTGTTGTTGTTGTTGTTTGAGACAGGGTTACTCTCTTGTAATCTGGCTGTCTGGGAACTCACTTAGACCAGGCTGTCCTTGAACTCATAGTGATCTGCCTGCCTCTGCCTCCTGAGTGCTGGGATTAAAGGCGTGCGCCTCCACCACTTGCCTGAGATGTCCTTGTTCTAAGAGAATTAGGATCTAAAACACTAAGATCTAAACAGTAATCTTGTCAGTTCCTTTGTTTATTTTCTTTGAACTCCTAACAGCCCCAAACCCTTCTTCATCAGATCTTTGGATGAAAATATTCTCCCAAGTATGTAGCTGATGTTGACCAATAAAAGACAGAACAAGAGTCTGAAAGCTAGGCCTGGGGCTCAGTAACGGTGCAAAGGCACCAATTCAGGTGCCTAGTAGTCAACAGTATTTTAAATGTCCAGGATAGGACTTGAATATCAAAGATGTAAAAGAGTCAATATGTAGAGACAGCAGCATTGCAGGCCCTTTGAGCAGGGCCCCACTGCAATACCAGATGTTAGTGGACACACTATTTACACCATTTTTTTTTTTATCTATGAGCAGAGATTCTTCTCTAGAATTGTACAGTGCATGCAGCCTGCAAGACTCCTTCAAGGTGGCTTATTTTCTAATGGAAGAAACGTGGGGAGGGAAGGGGAAGGAGGGATGCAGGAGAGAAACAAGAGTGTAGAAAGATATGTATGCAAACAAAGGTGAGAGGCAGAAGTTATAAACATGGGCTAACAATCCAGCAACTGCTTAATGTACAAAGCATGTTTACATCCACTTATGCCTTTGGGTTTTAAAGCATCTGCATAAGGGTCATTATCCCCATTTTCCAACGAGAAAATAGAGGCTATTCAGAGACTGAGACCTGACTCTTTCCAAAGTCTCCAGCTCTTCGTGGGAAGCCAACACCAATACCCTAAAGTTTTTAGCTTCCACCTGAGTTCTCCACATTCTTCACTGCCATGTTGGAAGTTCTGGAGAAGAGGCACCACAGATCTCAGTGTGAAGCTACTAAAAGCCACATTCAGGAGAGGAAGAGGAGGAAACTTGGGAATATGGGTGGATTAGAGGCAGAAAGGAGAGTGGAAAGTGCACAGACCTGAAGGCTTCATTGAAAGTCAAATGAAATCATTCCTTCTCTATGACATGACATTCCAAATGCTGAAGTCCTGTGGTTTTAGCATAAACATTCTTTTAATTCAGTAGGGATGTAACTCTTTCTAAAACTGATTATGCATTTGTTTATGTTCTAAAACAAAGTACAAAGAATCTAATTTAGCCTTTTAGAGAGACTAGACTGTCTCTACGATGTACGACATTCTAGAGGACTCTAAATTTAAAGGGCCACTGGACTGCACACTCAGTTTGAGTTGCTGTGCCTTCTTGGCTACTGGGGATTGGGGCAGAGTCATTGCTTGGCTTGGCTTTGTTTTCTTCCCCCTCTCTCCTTATCAAGTCTTGTGCTTCCATTGTCTTCAGTAGGCCGGCCTACGGCAGCCCCTCTTCTCAGTCCTAAAATGTTGTTTGAGAAATAATATGCATCTGGAAGTAGCCAAGCAACTTTGAGTGTGGGACCACAGTCCATTAGCAAAGAGGACATAGAACTAAGCCCACCTTATGGCTTTGCTCATGTCCTTTCTTATTTTCCAGGTTCATCTGTGTTCCTTTCCAGTTAGTGGTCCTGGAGATCTACATCAAATAAAAATCATCCCAGGCAGAGGCAGGTGGATCTCTCTGAGTTCAAAGTCAACTTGGTCTACAGAGTTAGTTCCAACGGAGAAAAAGTGAGTTGCAACAGAGAAACCCCGTCGTGCGGGGGAAGGAGAGGAGTTGCGGTCTAGATATTCCTGCCTCTCTTGCTCTGAAACCTCAAACCAGCAGGTGGGGAGAGGGCAGCATTGCCTCCCATGGTTGCATTCCATGAAAGATTAAAGACAAGGTTTGCAGGTTTGCATTTTATTTGACTTTACATGTGTGTCCCTAACAGGACTTTGTCAGCAATAAAGTTAGAAACACTGTCCTCAGGGACATTCATTCTGGGAAGAGGCAAATTCAAGAAAGAGAAAAAGGAAAAGTCGGTTAGAAGCCTAGGAGGAAGGTAGGGACAAAGACTATTAGAAAGACCTGGAAGGCACATTGTCCCTTAATCCTGCCCATTTTCTCACCCCAGCAGCAGCGCAGTCAGGATCCATTTCTGATAAATGCCCCAAACCTCTCCCTAGAGTCTGCCAAGAAAAGCAGAACTAAGACTGAAGGTTCCAGCATGGGTTGCAGATGAGCACTCCCCCAGCTCAATGATGTCCCTAGAAAAGACGCCAAAGGTCAGGGAACCTGGTGCCTGAGGCCTGTGGGAGAAGGGAACAGCCTGGCTGGCAGGAGACAATGTTCTCCTGTGGCTGCGGGCTCTGCCCCTTCCTGCTCCCGGCAGTCTGGCTCCATAGCACTGAGCTTGTCCCTGGATGAACCCTTCACAGGCCCTCCCGCTGCTAGACAGGTATTCAAATGAATTCATGTTTTATTTTTAAAAAGACTTTGTTTAAAAATATGGTCTCAGAAAGTTCTCTGTTCCTCTTGCCCATCAATGCCAGGATTAAAAAAAAAAAAAAAATTGCAGCCGGTTGGAAATCAACAACATCAAAGCAATTCAATGTTGGTTGGACTCCCGATAGACGTCCGATGAATATCCCTGCTTTGGAAATTACCACAGTTTTTCTTCTTTTAGATCTCATGGTGAGTCCTTGGAATGCCTCACAGGACACAGATTATAGCAATATGTAGCAGCCTTGTCCCATTATGTGCAGCCCTGAACAGGCACATAGAGTATCTGACTTTGTAAGCCTCTCTATGTGTATAAGGTTACTTACAGTGTCATGTATGTGATAATATCTGTGCACATACGTGCACATGTGTGTGGCGGCCTGAGATCAAGGTTGGGTGTCCTTCCTCCATCACGACCCACTTTTACTTCCACCCTTCCTTTCTGAGACAAGATCTCCCACTGAACCTGAAGCTCATCAGCCTCTAGTTGGCTGATGAGCTTCGTGGATCTACCTTTCTCTACCTACCTCCCATGGCTGGGGTTACAAGTACCCACCACCATTCCCAGCTTTGAAAGTGTGTTCTGAGCATCTAAACACGTGTCTCCATGCTTGCTCAGCAGGCAACTTGTTGATAGCAATTTCCCCAGCCCTTAGACTTACATTTTTGGTGGTACTGGGGAATTGAATCCAGGGCCTCATTCATGCTCAGTAAACACTCTAATATTAAGCTATATTCTTAATCCCGTTCTAAGTTCTTGAGTTTTTGATTGACAAAGCTGCCAAGGTAAGTGAAGTAGTTTGGGTCTTTCCAGAATATTCTGGAACTCGTCTCACTTTTTTCCTTAGGAAACCATTCCATCCATTCTCAATCCATGTGGTTTATGAGGAAACGACCTTGATTTTATGGGCTTCAACAACAGAGTAGGTCCAGGGTGGCTTATTAAGACATACAAATAACTTCATAGCCACAGTGTTTGAGTGATAGTTCAGTCCCTGGCAAGTTAATTCTAAGCTATCTATCAAAGTTATTTGGCAAAAACCATCAAATTTTTATCATGTTTATCAAACTGAGAGGCTAATCCTGTGGTTGCTGAGAGACCCCAGGAAAAGGGAATGGTTATTGAAGGAGTTAATGCAGAAGAAAACCTGGTAGGAAAGAAGAATAGTTCTGATCTTTCATTTGATATATGTTGCAAATGTTCAGTGATGTGCCCAAAAGACTTTTTATACAGCCAGGTTTGCACAAGACTTACCTTAAGTGAAATCAGGAGAGTCCTGATTAATATAAATACCAAAATTAAATGTAATATGAAATCACAACTTCAACGTTTTATAGCTTGCCAAGTACCACCACAGGCAATGCCTTATTTAAAAAAAAAAAAAAAAAAAAACATAAAAGTTCCAAGAAGTCCCATTATCGTGTTCAGTGTTTCATACGTCCTTTAGGGGAAACTAACTAATTTAAGCACCTTCCAACTGTCAATAGGTACCTGAGCCAATGAAATCTCAGATTCCAATTCTGAATCTAATGGCACCATCCTATTTGAGAAATTATCAGTCCAGTACAAGGAACAAGCTAAACTCATGTATAAGCTTAGTAGACTCCAGGCAGGCAGTTCATACAAGGGTAGAACTTGTCAGAGAAACTCATAACTGCTTAGAGTGAATGCTTTATGAGTCCAAGGGGAAGTGAGCTGAGGCTTGGCCAGCACTAGGAAAACATATGGAGAAGGGGTTGCACTGTAAAATTTTCTTAGGAGACTGTGAGGCATCTTTGCATGTCATATCCAGAAAGGCTTTTTAAAAATCCAAGGATAGGGCCTGGAGAGATAGATAGTTCAGTGGTTAAGAATACTGGCTGCTTTTCCAGAGGACCAAGTTCAGTTTCCAGCATCCACACCGCAGCTCACAGCTGTCTGTAACTGCAGTTCCTGGGAGTCTAACACCCTGGCTTCCTCAGGTACAAGGCGTGCACATGATACACAGACACACACTTGAGCAAAAACACTCATACACATAAAATAATAACAACAATTTAAAACTTTTTTGATAATCCCTTTTTATTCTTTCAAATAAAGGGAGCAAAATTGGTACAGGAAAGGGCTTGCCATAACTATTGTCTATTAATTGATTATCTGCTGAGGGCCAGGCTACTCACATGCATCATTTCCAATGATCACAACAGCTTTGCAAGCTGTGTATTAGTGTCTTAATTTTTGAAATTTGGAAAATAAAACTTACATTTTCTTTTTCTTTCTTCCTTTTTTTTTTTTTTTTTTTTTTTTTTTGTTCTTTTCTATAGACTGTACTCACATTTCAAATGCTCTTCCTTTCTCAACCAAATGAGGAAGGCTAGGATCCGTCCTGAGGCGGCTTTTCAACCCCTTCACCCTTCACTGGGCTCCCTTCTTCCTCTTAAACACTAAGTTCATTAGACTTAGAGAGCTTGGTTTCTGTATCTACCTCCCTGTGAGGTCCATCAGTTCTTGGTGGAACCAGAGAAGATGAGAGGAGAGAGAGAAAGAAGAAAATACACAGGCCATTAGTTTAGACTTAGGCGTGTGACCACAGTTCTAAGGAGGACAGGGAAGGCTCTCAGAGAAAAAAAAGCCAGGCTAAGCTGTAGCAGAAGGGCCACAGTCAGGGTACAGCATGCTGGTTTGTGGCCTGCTCAGAGCTGTCAGAGGGAATTACCAGGAGGAGCAGGTGGAATTATTGAGAAAAGGCTTTCCTTTTCAGAGATTGGAGAGGCTCTATGAGGCTGAGCAATAGTCGAATTATATTTCAATGTCTAGTGTTTCTAAATGACATGAGCTGAAAGACTTGCATGGTTTCTTATTTCCATCTTCAGATCAAGAACTGGTGGGATCAATTTCCCTCTCACGAGGAAAAGCTAGCGCAATGAAGGAACATTACCTATGTTAGAAATATTAGAATTCAAAGACAAAGTATAGGTTGAGCTGCTAATGGGCTTCACAAAAATTTCAATTCACAGTGATAAGTTCTTAATGGAATCATATAAAAATTGTCCTTGATTAGAGACTATCTACTAGTTTTAGTTCTTGCAGTCAAGGCAACCAGGTCATTCTACAGCTTGCATTCCATTGCCACCATCAAATACTGAGTTCTGGTTGGATTAGCCTTGTGCCTGTTCCCAGAGACCGAAGAGCAGTAAGCAGAGGACCAAAGGTCTCATTCCAGCACTTCTCTGTGCTTCATGTTCAACAGGTAAGGTGTTTTCACTACTAAGAATCTCAACTTCTTCATCTATAAAGAGGGTTAGAATAAAACCTTCCCAATGCTTGGTGTCTAGAACAATAAAATACTAGCATGAAACAATTTTTTGTAGAACTCTAACATGCTATACTAATATTGCAAACTACCTAAATGATTGAAGTTTTCTTCATATAGGTAAAGATCAAGCATAGAAATAGACTCAAAATTGCAACTCCAACCCTTGTGATTCGGTCTCTTATTTTTTTAACTGTTAGGATTCGTTAACCCAGTGTAAGCATCTTCTGGGAGAGAAACGTTCTTTTATGTCCCTCCACTATTATACTGAATAAGTCGGGAAGTGAGGAGTGGTCATGGTGATGATGATAAATATCCAGAACTCCTTGAGCACTTTCTGAATATCATATTTGATGTATTCTAGATCTCCAATTTTTTAACACCACTATGAAAGAGACATATTTGTTACCATGCCACAGAGGAGAAAAATGATTTAATGAGACTCAATTTCCCAAACACCTCACAGTGACAGGAACCCTGCCCATCTCGTCTCCAACCCCTCTACATGTCAATACTGTGCCACACTGCCACAAAACTCATGGTCCTTGCTCTCACAGAACTTACAGATTAACGAAGGATGCAGACAGTGTGCCAGACAACTAGGATGAATACCTCCACTTGACAGAGAATAGAATTCTCTAAGCCAGCTAGTCAAACGACTGTTCCCCAGGAGCCCAGGCCAGATGTGTATCTGTATACCGTGAGTACACAAATACGTTCCTCTGAATTGCTTATAGCCAGTCTTTTCTATCTACTCATAATACCACTCCTCACATTCATCTACAACTTTATGCATGTTTCAAGATATTTTACAGCCATTGTCTCATTTGATCCTCCCAACAGACATTTGAGATGAGTGGGCTAGGGACTATTATCCCTACTTTACACACGAGGAAGCTGAGGCACTAAGAGAGAAGGCCATGTGGCAGATTAATAGCTTCACGCCCAGACTTCACTAACATTTAACCTCAATTACATGTCACCTAGCATCATGGCCCAACGCTTTAATAAGTTGAATTATTTCTTAGCCAAATGTGCAAATGTTTCCAAAGATGTTTCAGGATAGTATTGTGAAGACCCTGCTTTTGACAATTTTTTTTTCAAAATCAGGTACTTTGTATTATAGTAGTAACCTTTCTCACTTATCTCTAAATATATTCAGCTTCTGAGTTTAGAAAATTTGGCAACCTCAGACTTACTTAACTATTGGATTATACCTATAACTATTGGATTATGCCCCTGCCCTTGTATAATTTGAGCATCTAATATGACCATTTTGGTCATTTAAACAGCGATTTAGAACACTGCTGATCACAATTCATATTGCTAAAGAATGCCTCATCCAAACAGCCCATTGGTCTCAGAAACAAACACACCATAGCCATTCTTAAGGCCCACGCACTGCTTCACGGGCCACCTTAAAAACTGTAGTAGACTATGGATTGGTGTGCACACATTGTGAAAAGTCTTCAGAGACTCCAGCATTGTTCTACTTGTCCCTTGTAGCCAGTATGTGCCTCCATGCCCAGCCCCAAGAATATTACTCTATTTCTACCACTGAACCCAACCATCTAGCCAGGGGCAACTCCAGGCAAATAACAACTTTTATAGTGATTGCTATTTGGTAAGGACAAAAATGATTATAGCTGATACACGTATGCCTCAGTGGTCTTGAAGGGTAAGAAGGATACAAGTGGCTAGATTCTGTATAGAATCTTGAAAATTCAGTTCTTGATTTAAGACCCGTTTCTTTCTAAGTTTCATCCAAGGTTGTTAATGTGACATAAGCATCCATCAGTTTGATTTCTATTGTTTCAAGGCAGAGTAGAAGATTTCTAGAAATAACCAAATAAAACAATGTATACTTCTTTTGGGTGTTACCATATGTTGTGATCTTACTTATCAACCTCAAAATTTATATACCTGACCTAACATGTCTGACATGACATTACAGGCTCAGCAAAGCAGAAACCCAGAAAAACCTGCAAACCTAGCCATGTTTGCAGTAGAAAGAGTTGGGGCAGGGAGGCCAACCCCACTGCAATTTGAATAGATATCACTCAAGGATATCACAGTAAGCCACTGGGCATTGTTAATTATATGAGCTACTAAATCCCTGCTCTGTCTTCCAAGGTGTGTTTTCAAAAACACTGTTCAGATTACGTCACTGTGCAGTGTAAACTTCCTCTTTGCCCTCTAACTTGTGAGTAGTCAGCGTTGTTCCTTGCCTCCAAGTTGTTGCATATACTAGACCCAGAATTCCATGCTCACATTTCTTCTCCCTTGTAAACTCCTACTTGGTGTTTGCTGGTATACTTGCTGGCTACAGGTTTGATTAGCTGTTCCTTCCTCTCTGTTGATTTAGATCTTTGTGAACACTCCTAGGGTAACATTACACATGTTGCATGGCAGTGATTTTTACAGTCTCTCTGCTACAATTCAGATTTAGAATTTCCTCTCAAAACCATATGTGCTAAAGGTTTGGTTCTCGACTTAGTGCTATTCGAAGATAGTGGAAATTTTAAGAGGCAGGGCCTAGTGAGAGGTCTTCTTAGAGGGACAGTGGAAGGTTTGCTGGATGGTAGTCTAGCCTGTCTGCTTCCCAGCCACCAGGATGTAAGCAGATTCCTTAGCCATGCATTCCCACCATAATGTACTGCCCTGCCACAGGCCCAAAATCAGACCACTCACTGGCTGTGGACTTAGAGCTCTGAATCCATAAAGCAAAACAGGTGTTCCTTCTTTTTTTAAGTTGTTATATTTGATATGTGTTACACTAACACAACATTGACTAGGATGTTTTGCTTCACAGCAATCGACTGTAATCATGCTACAGACCTCAGTGTCTTATACAGCAGACAGAGAAACACTTGGTTGAAAAGAGGAGAGAAGGAAGGTAGAGGATGAAAAAAAAAAAGAAGGCAGAAGGGAAGTACAGAGAGGGAAGGAAGAGGAGAAAAGGGGATGTGGAAGGATTGGGGGGGAATTCAAGGGGAAGTTGCAGGGGGGAGGGGACTTTCCCAAGTGATAATCCTATAGGAAATAGGAATAACTTCTCCTCCATTGGCACATATGGAAAATTTATGTACATTTCATAGAATCCTAGTCAACTTACTTATTTGCATCTGATAAAACATATATTGACTCTTGGTTTTCTATTAATTCTGAAGAGGGCTCCTAGCAAGATTTAATAATAGTCGAAAAGATAAATAAGTGTACATGCAATAAACTCTAGATTACATAAGCAAGCATTACTCAATTACATTCTTATTAATATACTGACTCAGTAATGAATTTTTGAGGTATTTAATTATCAATTTGACAAGATAATCTAGGAGTAGTTAATGATTATACCAGTAAATTGTTTTTAAAAAAAATCACTGACGATTATTAAGCCTCGTAACAGACATCAAATTAACTTGCTAGAGCTGTCTGGTTAAATAGACAGCAGTTAATTATGAAGTACTTACACATGCTTCACATTTTAATATGCAAGTCTTTTTTAATAGTGTAGCATCAGTGGTGTTGTGTAAGGGAAAAATTTGCCCATGAGGCATTTCCAGATTCCATGTAGTGTGACCACTAAACAGGCAGGAGCATAGTCTTCCACGCTGAGCCATCTGATTCTACATTTCATTTGGGAACAGGAAACTAAAGCTCCCTAAATAAGATCAATTGTTAGGGTTATGTATTTTCCAGCCTATCTTTCTCTGTGACTGGTCAAAAGGTAATCTCACACCAATATGTTGATCTTCTTTAAAATGTTCACCAGGAGGGAAGGGGCAACAAGAAATTACACCAACAAAGCCTCTGGAGTGACAGTATCTTAGCTTAGAATGCAGCTGAAGGCTGCTGGCCTTATTAGCTGAGAAAAGACTGAAGCCAACAAGGCAGTCTTGGTCCATTGGCTTCTCAAGGATCTAGAATACCTCTGCTTCAGCTCTTCCACCACTGGGTCCTGTGGTTCTGAGGGACGCCCTACCTCTTCCTGGACAGACAAGATTTCATTCCATGAACAATCAAGAGAGATTTGACAAAGTACCCTCTGTTAACCATTGCAGATCTAGATTGAACTTTTCTCTGGAGACAGCTAGCCCATTCCACATTCCAGCAACATTTTTATCTATGACTTACCTTTCCTCATCACTATTTAAATTTCCTGTTCCTGCCTCTTTCTGTTAGCTCTTACAGAACCAAGTGTTACAGCTGATGGCAAAAAAAAAAAAAAAAAACAAAAAAACCTAAATGTTCAAGAAAGAATTTCTTCAGCTGAGACGGGTTAAACTGGATTGGATTGAAAATCCAATTGGAATGAATTGGACCTTGTAAGGAAGGAGAACCAGAACTCTTGTCTCTTTTGAGCCAAGCACTTCCAGTTATAATGAAACAGCAAAACTGTCATTCGTGGACTCTGTACCCAGATGGTTATGATTGAAGCCTCAGTTCCACTACTTGCCATTGCCATAATGTGGGGTACACTGATCAGCCTGGCTGTAGTAGCCCCTCTGACTAAAGAAAGTTAAGACAGCCTGTCCCATAGGACTGCCGAGAAGAGTCAGTAGATAATGACTGGACTTCTGGAAGAATGCCTGATGCCTAGAACAGATCGTATGTGTTTACAAAGAAAATATCTTCAAACTACAGAGTCACCACTTTGAATTTTTGTTCCCTTTACATGTGGCAACTCATATCACATCTTCACAAAGACTGAGCACAAAGAATTATCCCGTTCGTTCAGTAAGAAACCTGAGGGGCTGGCACAGGAGCTCACTGGCCAAAGGCACTTGTTGCCAAGACTGACAACCTTTGGCACCCACATTAGGAGATAACCAACTACAGAAGCGTCCTCTAACCTCTACAGGTGTGCTGCGGTGTGTGTGCACACCGGATACCGAATGCGTGAGTGTGGGAACCAAAAAGGACAGGGAAGTGAGGCTTACAAAACCAAGTAAAGAACAAGAACCCAGGAAGACCATACGGACTTGGAGGACTTGAGCCTTTTTTTTTTTTTTTTGAGGAGGCAGTTAAGTCATGTTAGTCATTAATTCAGTTCAGTCAGTGGCCTTTCTTTGGCATATACCCGACAGTGTTGTTGTGTGGTCCTGTTAGCAGTATGGCACAGTTGGCCATTTGTTAGGCAAGACTCAGGTAAACTTTGTCTTTGGTATTATTGGAATGACCTCTTCTCGCTCAATACTCACCAAAGCAAAGCATGCAAGCACGGAGCAAGGTGAAGTCCTGCGATGGCACAGGATAGAACCTGCCCCCGTGGGGGAATCATGAAGCCTAAATTCTAGCCCACGTACAAGCTCATTGTAACATTAGCAGCTAACATTACTGAGAGTTTACCTTGTGTCGCACACTGCATTTACCTCACTTATAGCACAGAACAAACACCGGGCATAGTTTCTGTGATCATCTTATTTCACAGGAGACTTATTATATGGGTAAATAATTTATTCAAGGTCAAATTGCTGAGAAGTCGTATTATACATCTCAATGACCTCAAAGACACATCTTTCTGGGGCCAACAGTAGTATACTCAACTAATTTCACTCATCTGGAAGGTGATGAAGTGGTTCTAAGCAAAATCAAACCCCAGATATTTTAAAGTATTCCACAGATAACAAACAGCAAGTCATTGTGTATGGGAAGTTTTACAGTAATTGCGTAAAATAAATGCAAAGTTGGCAGAAGATGAAAATTCAACTCATCAATTTCGCATGTTCATTTGCTCTGTCATGTCTTCATGATGCTCACTCCATTTTATAACTTTCTCCACTTAATATATTATAGTGATCATCTTTCCTTATTGCTACAATCCATAATTATAATTTTCACAACTGCATAAACAAAGAGTAATAACTACCATATGATATTTGGCCAAAATATCACAATAAAATGACTCCCCTGTTACTAAGTCCCTGAGGAATGTTCAGTGTGTTTGGTACACGTGATGGTGCTGTGAACATCTTAGTGCAGCTCTGTTGCTTCTATAGCATGTACACATTATCCAGAGGACAGGAAAGGAAAGCGTGAGTACCATGGCAAAGCCAGCACAATACTACAAACGCAAGCATGTAGACCAATGGAACAGTAGAAAACCAGTGGGGAACCTGTACAACTATAAGAACCTAAGTTTCTTTTTGTTGCTGCTGTTGTTGCTGTTGTTGTTGTTTTGTTTGTTTTAAGGCAGGATCTCTCTGCATAGCCCTGGCTGTCCTGGGACTCACTACATAGACCAGGATAGCCTTGAACTCACAGAGATCCACCAGCCTCTGCCTTCAAAGTGCTGCACTACACACCGAGTGATTACCTAGGTCTCTGATAAAGATGCCAAAAATATATACAAGGAAGAAAGATAACCCATTCCACATTCAGAAGAACGAGAGACTCCTATCTCTCACTCTGCACAAATCAGTTCGAAGTGGCCCAGACACCTTAATAAAAAACCTGAAATGCTGAACCATAAAAGGAACACAAAAGGAATACACTTTAAGTTACATATAAGGGCTAGCGTAGAACTTTCCGAACAGAGCTCTGATATCACAGGTGAGAGCCCTAAGAATCAACAAACGTGACTACATGAAATTTTAAAGGTTCTGCCCACTAGAAGGTTTACAGAATGAGAGAAAATATTTTCCAACTATACCTCAGACAAGGGATTGATATCTAGAATATATTTTTAAAACTGTAAAATTAAACAATTGATATTGTTTATTGATTGTTTATTGATTATTGATTACAATAATTGTATAAAATGAATAGTCAGTTCTCAAAAGAAGAAACACAAATGACCAGTAAGTGTTTTTTTAAAAAAAAAAAACAGTGTTCAGTACCATTAGCCACCAGGCAAATGCGAGTTAAAACCATTTGAGATTCCATTTCTCCTGAGTCAGAATGGCTAAGATCAAAAACCAAATAACAACAAATGCTTTCCTGTTGTAGGGAAAGGGAATCCTAATTCTCTGCCGGTATAGCTACTGTGGATCAATATGAGGGTTCTCGAAAATTACAAACATAATTACCATATGTCCCACCTAAATGATGCATTGACATATAACTCAGAGGACTGCATATCCTACCACAAAAATACCTGCATCTCATGTACAACGGAAAGGACATGGATGAACAGATGATCAAAATGTGACTCGTATGAACAAAGGGATTTTATTTGGTTGTTAAGGAATATGAAACCATGAAATTTGCAGGTAAATGGACGAATTGGCAAGGTAACTCGGATTAAGAAAGGGGGGGAAATACATGTGCTCTCATACATGTGCTTCCTAGCTTATACGCTTGTGTGACTGGCGGTGGGTAGAATGTATCGCTATAGAACTAGAAAGCAGACCACAGGAGGGAAGAGCGGGATCGAATGAGCAGGAAGGTGCGAGTGACACAGGAGCAGAGGAGAAGCAGTGGTAGTTGGTGGGAGGGTACAGAGGAGGGCCAGGAGGGATGCAGCAGAAGGGAGGAGGGAGAGGATCGACAAAACAAATTTTGTTTTAAAATGCCATGATGAAATCCAATCCTGTGTAAGTTAATTGAAAATTAAAGTCAGAAAAGAAAAAGAGAGAGTGCAATGTTGGTATGATCTGGCATGTTCCTGTATTCTCACACTCTCAAGACATTGAACTTGGGTCTGGTTCCAGGCTTTGAGCGAAGATGACTGACGGCTTTGCTAAAGTGAACAAACGTTGATTGAGGGCTCCAAAGCTGAATGTTGGTGTCTGGCTCTGAGACAAAATCTACGTGGTGTCAAGAGGACAGGGGTCTATGTGAAATGCCTGTTAACACAGGCCTGTGGGGAGAAAAAGAGAAAGAGATCAAAGCCTCGAGGGAGCAGGCCTCAGGAGGCATTGGCTAAAGCAGTCTCGGATATCACTTTGATGTCTGACTCGCAATATTAAGGAAACACTCTCAGTGAAATACACCCACTGGTTATCTGCTTTCTATGTCAACAAGGAGCTGACTCCAAGGGAGAGATGCTAAAAGATGGCGGGATCTGGAGCTTCTGCACAAGCTCCAGTGCAAACTTGCCGCCGTCGGAGCAACATGTTAAACCTTTCGGCCTAATGGTTTCCAGTTTACAAGTGAAGTCTTGATTGTCCTTATTTTCTTGGCCTTTTCCCCTCAGTCATCACAAAGACAAGGACCACTAGAGGTCAGGCTTTTTACATTGCTCTCCTTGCAGAAAGGAATTCAAGGCTTGTGTTAGTTGTGAGAAAACAAGGGGTCTTCTAGACCGGCACACAGTGCCATGCTAAATGTCTGTTATAATCTGTTCTATTCTGATAGATTTCTAAGAAGCAAAGGTTTCATAATTCTCTGTGTCATTCCCTTGAATGTCATTTCAATCTATCTCCATTTCCCAATGGAAATGGCTAATCATTAACTATGTCCTTTGCCCAAGAATCAGCTGGTACTCCCTTCCTACAACTGCAAAATAGGAGTCTAATTCAATAAATAAGCAAGGAAATAAGACTCCGGCCTAAGTAACCCAAAATCGCATGGTCAGTGGATGGCTAGGATGGGATCAAAACTAGACATTATGTAATCCCGAAGTCCACGCTGCACTCACCACAAAATACTGACTGGTGCATACTTCCAGCCTCTACTTACTACAGAGAACCATCTTTCATGAAGGAATTGGAACTGGAGATGAAGAGAGATCCTCCAAGGATATAGTGAACAACTTGCCTTGGTCATGGGCTAACCTTAGCTCAAGAAACCCTTGGCTTCTCAGTGCAAGCTTCAATACGAAGTGCTAAGAGTTAAGGAAGGCGAAGACAGTAAACTCCAAAGCAGTAAAAATTAAATATGCTCGGATGTGTTGGATCAAAACTTGGGAATCTCATGTGCTCCACCCTCTCTCTGATAACAGCTGCAAGTGTTTGTTTTCTTTTTCTAACATCTGGCCAGTCCCTGTGTAAACAGAGTGGAGGTCAGCATAGGGAAGGATCCAAATGGTCTATTTCTATGTCTCTTAAGGGACAGAGTCTGAGATAGGCAATTCTGTGATTTAGGGCAGTGTGGGTGGCGGTTTCCAGTGGTACTCGGTAATCTCTTATTATCACTCTGTTTCTTGTTACTTTAATTGATCTCCACAGACTGGATTACTTGTAAAGACAATAAATTTATTTCTTACAGTCTGGAGGTGGAGAAGTCCAAGGTCAAAGGGCCACATGTGCTGAAGGCCTTCTTGCTGATGGAGTCCCAAGGTGGCAGTGGGCATTAACTGACATGACAGAGAGAGCTTGCTAACTTGACACCTCTCTTCCTCTGCTTATGAAGCCACCACTGCAACTACAGTCTCCACCCTGAGGATCTTATCTACGTCAAGTCTCATCAGTACCACTTGCAAATACAATGATCGTGACTTTGAGGTTTGTTTCAATATGAGGTTTGGAGGCAGCAGACATCTGCACCTTAGCATTTACCTGTAATTCCTTTGCACGTTGCAATGGGAAGAGCAGTTAGCCAAAGGTATGGGTGGATGGTGGTAAGCACTCTGGATAATTCAGATTCTGGTCTGGGCTCCACCAAAGTCTGATCATGAACCTTTAGGAAGATTATTCTTTTCAGGTCTCATTTTAGTACTTGGGTAATGAGATGGTAGAGTCTTCTTAAGGTTTCATCGAGGTTTACTACTCAATTAGCAGTCACAGTTCTAGCAGTTAACTTATCACTATGTTTATTGCATAAGGATATTCCTAGCCACTGCTCCCCTTGGTCTCCTGAACGTGATATTCCGAAGAGTATCAGCCCTCCTATTCCATATTTTCGTAACAAATAATTTCTCCCAAAGAACAAGTTCACACTAACATCAGTGTTAAAGACAGAATTCAGTCTATCAATAACATCTTGTCTTCAAAAGGCTGTTTAAGGAAGGCCTTCTACTTATTCAAAATCACAAAAAAGAAGATTATTTACCCAGACATGCTTAATGTAAAGCAGGATTTAGATATTAAAATATACTTTAAAGTTCTTCAATATATTTTATTCTTCTAAAAAGTAGATTGAGGTTATGGTCATATTTGAAATAAATGTACCAAATAAATACAATAAATGAAATACAAACACAATAATTAATCATTAAATTTACAAATATACTTTGAATTTCCAAAATGTTCACTCAATATAAGAGGCAATGACTAGCTGATAAAGAGTTTAACTGGAGGAATAATAAAATCCGAACATAGAAATTGAGTTATTTTTTGAAATTATCTTTTGTAATCCATCAAGTTAGCATTAATAATAAAGCATATTCTTAACTTAGTCTTATTTCACTGGACTGCATTCTCCCCTTTAATTCTTCTTTTTTAAACCATGTGATGATCTTTTAAGATTAAGTAAACGCATTAAAATAGAAATGGAGAGGCATAAGGACCTCGTGGATTGAACTCATCTTATTTTAGGATGGTGTTTAAATAGAGATGGCTCAGAGTTTCCCAGTGTAGAAATCTCCTCTCCTCCTCTCTCTCCCTCCTCTTATATTCCCTCCCTCCCCCCACCCCCTAGCCGTCCAACCTTCCTTTTAATCTTCTCAGAACTCTGGTTGGCTCTACTTCCAAGATGGCTGAGAACGTTGGGTCCTGATATCATCCAGCAGAGGGCGCTCTTGGAGCATATTTGGGTACGACCAAGCAAACTCTGGGAGGACAATGACAACTTCCTTTACCAGAAGATGACTTTGTGTCATCTGGGTTTCACGCTGACCTGGAGGACAGCTCATTGGTCCTCCATGAATTGCCTTAAATATTCTGCTCAGAGTCCTTACAAAATTCTCTGAAGATCTCATTTTTTGAGTTCTATATTCAGGAGGAGGGATGAGAGAACTAATTGTTTAAAAAAAGTCATAGATTCAGAAGTACACCAAGGTAGCAGTACAGTAAAGCTACTGAGGATGGGAAATCAAGCAAGTCGACCAAAGTAGGTGTGTGTGTCTGAGATCGCAAATCTGCTCAAGCTAACCACCTGTATACCTCTCCCTAGCTCTTCAGGCACAGGAGAATTTTTCTTCTTTTAAAGGCAATGGCAAGTCTTATGGACAGACCTCAAATAACAGTTCAAAATCAACATTGGGATAGGAATGGATCGTACAGATACACAAAACTTCCAGACAAAAAGAATCTTAGCAATTTTGTAATCTAGAGAAAAAAATTTTGAAAAATTATCTATTAGAACCCAGGGACCAAGCTCCAAATTATAGCATACAAACCAAAATGAGCGCCAAGGAGCAGGGGGGGCATCTGGAATGTGGCCCTGGCTCTAAGACTTCCTGGCTCTGTTTCTTTGGTCAGGTCCTCTAGGTATATTTTTTTTGTTTGTTTGTTTGCTTTCTGATTTGTTTTAGTTTTTAGTTTAATTTTCCTTGTTTGTCAAGTAAGTGAGCTGAACTGTAGAATCTATGAGAGGCAATTCATGTTTTACGTTCTGAATTTTGAGACTAACATTAGAATTAAAATTCAGCTTTTCCTTGGAAAATTTCATAATGAAGAGTAAGGGTGTAGCCAGTCGTTTCTATGTGAATAAATACAAACTTGGGGTTGGGGCTTTCATCAGAGATTCTACCACATCCCGCTCCTATCTGTTTCTGCCCTTTGGTCCTCATTGGTGTAAGGGTAGGGAGCATCATTTGTCAGCTTGTTTGTAGACGCTAAGATAGAACAGCAGATTGTCACCAGTCAGTCAACATGATGTTGCCATTTCTGAAAACAGAATGAAGAAAGCGGGAGACACCTCAAAGCCTGACTCCTACACTCTGTTGCTCAGTACATATCAGCCATGGATCTGAAGGTCATACAGTAATTGAGAGAGTGAACCTGGAACATAGGCTAAAGACCTCCAACTCAAACACCTCCTTACTCACAGACCCCATGTCCTAAATTGCAAATGTTTAGGTTTTCTTCTCCTGGCTGACCTTGGTTTCATGTGATGCTTTCTCATGCAAACATCTGTTCAAATACAGAAATAATAAGTTAATGAGTGCAGTGGAAGCTGATGTTCATTGTTGTGCCCTGAAACAATCTCCTGTTTTCACTAAGGTCTTTGGTTGCTTTCAGTTGGTTCAATAGTTCTTAAGGCCATAGATTCTTGCTATACTTACTTACATGGGTCCAGCTGGCCTCTCTTCCTTCACTCGCTTGTGCACGCAAGCCTTCTTGAAACAATAGTATCTAAATCGAAAGTGGTTTTGATGCCAACTCTAAAGCAGGTTTACAAGTGCAGTCATCCTCAACCCCAAGGAAACCAGGGTAAACCAAACATTTTCATGATGTTTTTACATAAATCTTTACCTAAAGATCCTTAGGTAACTTAAGAGATGCTATCCTGACAGCACCATACAATAACCTCCTACAAAGGATCTTACAACAAACCTTAGGTTGCACCAAGTTGGACTTCCAAGGTGAAATTCTGAGGCCCCCAAGCCATGCAAATATAACGCTTCCTGGGCCTCTGATGCAAGATATGGAGCTAAGGAATGGCTAGTAAGAACAGAGGCACAAACAGTCTTTTTCAAACATAAGCATCTCAGATGGACTGGGAAGTAAATAGCAATGAGTCTAGACAGAGGTCAGTGGCCAGGCCAGCAGATGAGTTGTGCTCTGGCCTAGGTAAAGACACCAGAGATTCTTCTAGATCTGCCTAAGATCCTGAGCTGACTCGGGCTTCCTCCCCAAAGAACAAAGTTCTAGAGTGGGGTTTGTTGCTTACAAGTCAGTTATCTCTTTCCCATCTCTTCTTTCATCCAAGTGCTCGCGTGCGCGCGCACGCGCGCGCACACACACACACACACACACACACGAGAGGAGGGGAGGGAGGCAGAGAGACAGAGAGAGAGAGAGGGTGTGTGTGTTTTTCCCTGTGGTCCTCACTGCATAATTACAGCATGGTAGAACTACCAGGAAACTATCTTATATATTCAAAAAAGGGGGAAATTGAAGCTCAAATGGATAGAAGCTGCTTTGGGTGACAGTCCCTAATTGCTGCCCTCCATGCAAAGACAAGAGCTCACTGAAACACACTGCAGATCCTACCACAGCTCAATTCAGTGACCAGTGTTGACATCCCATAACCCTCAGGAACAACTTGCTGGCCCAATCTAGCACTGAAGTCCTCCACACTCTGCCACCCTCCCTGTCCCATGTCCCCCTTCTCCACTCCAGGCTGGTCACCTCCTCACATTCAGGCTCCCATTCAGGCAGACCAGACCCACTCCCACCTCCACAGGCACACTGACCCTTATGCCCACCAAGCTCCTAGGATGCCACTGCCAGTGATGCAGGCACCCAGAAGCCATGGCAGCAGCATCCTAAGGGAACCTCCCATACCTCCCCCTCTATCTGTGCCTAACCAGAAAGCAAAAACATATTTGCAGCTTATTTTTACTTTAATACTATTTGTGTATAATTATTAAGGACTCTTAAAGCCTCTCTCCCTCCTGTGTGGTAGGAATAATAAACACGCCCATTTTATAGGGGAGATGAAGGAAGTGAGACCTAACACACAGAAAGGGAGTGTGATTCATCTCCAGCATGCAGTGAGTCAGATGAGATGGCCCAGGCTTCCTGACACTGGAGCAGGGCCCATTCACGAGGCCAGGCATCCTACCTACTGCTATTTCCAAACACTTAGTATCTTCTGCAGCTTCATGCTCCGTGCACCGGTTGTTTATCGTGATGTAAACAGACAGGGGACTTTGTCTTTTCCAAGTGCCGAAAAGAACCTGAGATGTTCATATATTTTACTAGGAGCTTTGAACTTCCCAAAATGTGGGTTTCTTGGGCAACCTTGTAATGAGGATTCTGAAGAGTTGCACTGTCAAAAATATTGGGCAAGACCAAAAATCTAGCTGAGGTTGCAAGTGGGGACTCATCCCCAAAACCAGGTAGTGCTCCTCTCTGGTATCCGATACCTTTTTTTAGCATCTAGTGACAGTTTTACTGTTTGCATGTGGGAATCATAAGAAGCACTGGTAAGCTACTTCTTCTAGGGGGATCAGAGTATTTTGAAATCCTGGGAAGACTTGTCAAAAAGAAAGCGGTCATGGGTCTTCCTGCAGGCTGTCCCCAGAGAAGAAGAGGGAGCCTGTGTCTGGAAGGCTGGTGAGAAGAGTCAGGTTGACAGTGCAGGACACTCTTCAAGGTAATTCACCACTTTCACCAAGCCGGGTATTTGTATGATGGCCCTCAGTAAGGTGACTGCATGATATATAGCCCAACCAGACATTTTAGGGTAATGAAGGAAGCTATTCGTGATTCATTTAAAAATGAAAAACCATTATGTGAGGATAAAAGACATAAACACAGAAGGCAAATCAGGACAGGTGACGGATGGCCTATGCCAGTGTTGAGATTGACAAGGAGTGATGCCTACTCACGGAGCCATAACTTCCAGGGCTAACACAGGCACAAAGGGGCAGAACCCCTGTCTGACTGGTTATCTGGAGAGGACAGAAAAAAATCTCTAGGAAGAAGTGAAAGAGAAAGAATGCAGTGAGAATGCAGGTGTGGGCACCGAAGCGGAGATTTCAGCACTACAAAGGATTTGAATGTGTGATAGTAAGAAGTCAAGCACAGGCCATCAAGTCCAGAAACTAGCCCCGGGCCTCTGCGGGATGATCAGGGAAAGCAGAGTGGACCTGATAGGGCTGCAGGAGACCAAGGATGACCAGGGGGCCTGGATCAGGGGCACGTGGCTCTAAATTGCCAGACACTGCAGTGGACAAGTCGTCCTCCATCTCTACGCGTAATTAGCCAAATCCATTCCCTCTGCCCAGAGTTCCCTTGGTGACCAGCCATTGCTCCTCTCAGCACCACCACTTCCGGTTTCACTGTCAAGCACTTTCTCTAGCTGCTGGAGAAGTGGCTTTGGACATTGACGGGAAGTATCTTTTTGGCAGTCCAAGAAGGCCAGAAAGCTGAAGGGGGTGGATTTTAGGGGCTCCCCCCTTTTTGACATTTCACCTTTGAAGCATCCTAGGGAGGCCTCTCTGCTTGCTTTCCAGGACTTTGGACCTTTCAGAGCCCTGAAGGCCACAGGATCAAAGAGAGACTTTCTCCTTTGGTCCTTAAGACCTCGTATTGGTGAGGTAGGTTGGGAAGGAATACAGTCAAGGAATTAAAGAGCAGAGAAATGAATGACAGCTGCTATGAGCTCGCATCAGCCAGGCCCTGTATATGGAGCCAGCTCTTGGAAAGGACAGAGGGGAAGAGGCGAAGGAAGAGGCGTAGCAGGGAGGGGAGGAGTAGAAGAGTGCCCAAGGACTTACTAGAACTTTCTTGTTCGCCCCACCTCCAGCTACCACCTCCCTTACTCTTTCCTCCCAACCCAGGAAAATGGGTTTGAGCTGTGCCTTGGGAGGGAAGGGCTGCGGGTAACATCCCCACAGGCGCTGGGGCCTGGCCCCGCAGGACTGCTGGGCCTTTGAAAGGCCACTTGTAAACCCTCTGTGCAGAGTGGAGGCAGCCAGGAGGAGCTGGGGCGCGGGCAGGGGGAGGAGACCAGTCTGCCTCCAGTGCCTAGAAATCAAAGCAGCCAAGCTAGGGCTTTTTCTTCCCTTCACACTGAGGCACTTTTATTGGCGAGATGAAGGGAGGCAGAGAAGGCCTACAGCCCTCGCTTCGCTTTTGGAGGTTAATGACCCAGTTAGCAGCTCTTGGCTGAGTTTCCGACATTTTGCAGACATCAAGCCCCGCGCCTCTGCCAAGTACATTCTGTTCCCTGGAGCTCATCCAATGCATCTCAGATTACTATGTAATGCGACAAAGAGGGAGAGGTGGCTGGGAGGGGCGGGGAGAGCTGGGCGGGGTGAGCGGGCGGTAGCCGCGAGGGCGGGACGCAGAAGCCGGCTGGCGGGGAAGGGGGATGCCTCTCTAAATACAGCTGCACCCCGGGAATCGCATCCCTCCAGGGGCTTCTTAGCGGGAGAGTGATCTCGAAGGGTGGTTGGGCAGGCCCTGTCCTCCAGGAATTCTGCCCAGCAGATTCGGGCCAGTTCTGAGATGCAGGTGGGGGTGGGGAGCCATAGGCGGAGACCAGGCGGGACGGCCCGAGGAGGAATCCAAGGGGCGGGTCTAAGTTCTGCTCCGCCCACCAGGAGGCCCCACTCCCACCCCCACTTCAGCAGTTCCAGGGGTGAGGAGCCTGCGAGCTAATTATAGACCTGAATGGAAAGCGGCGCTTTTGAATGATCTTGTTGCGCTGCCTTCGGAGGCTGAGGAGCAGGTGCGGCCCTGCTAGATACAAAGTGATTCATTTAAAAGCCCTCTGTCACGCACGCTCACTTCCTGACACACAGGAATCCTTGTGCGCTCCGCCACCTAGAGGATTCCAGAACTGGCTTAAAAGCCTTCAGTCCAGAAACGCAGGACAAGAGACCAGGAGAATTTTCAAACCTCTTCCTCACTCTATAGTAATCTCGCCGAGGGAATGAAAGAGCCATAGGCCTTCTCCAAATGTTGAAAAGTGGGGTCTTGTTTTACCTTTTAACACCTGGAGAAACTGAGGCTGGGAAAAGTTCTGAGATGTGCCTGGGAGTTCATGTGAGGCTGAAGAGAAGCTGGGGATCCTGCCAGCCCCTTTCTCTGCCTGACCGGATTGGAACTTGAAGTTTCCAGATAGGAACCTCTGACATATAAGAATACCCTTCCTCCCTGTTGCATACCCACCTGTTGCACCTCCCAGCTTGCCTCCCAGTCCCCAGTCCCACCAGTAAACCATCGGAAGCCCCAGTTAGCCATTCCAGGCCTGGAATCTGCCAGTGCTGGAAACTGCCCATTTTCCTGTGTGTTAAGTATAAGTCAATCCGATATGGCTCTGTCAGCACAGTCCCATATGAGGAACTACAGAGGGGGCAAAACATAGACTTTCTTTCCTGTCAGCATCTTACACCCACCTCGGGTTCACACTCACAGTTAGCCAAGACTTTTTTCATGGTCATGATGACCTAATCCAGTCTGCATAAGCACAATCAAAAGTCTTGTGCCCGTTTGATGAAGTCTTGGCAAAAATGGAGTCCTGGAGGAAGGAACTGACTGGCTCATGGTCATCTGATGGTGAGTTTCTATGCAGAGAGCCAAAAGCAGACCTCAGATGACATCAGCACATTTCTTTCTTAGGTCAAACAGCCCACTCAGTCATAGAGAAGGATTGCTGTAAGCAATGTGGGTTTGCTCTCTGCCCCCTGGCCTCTCCCTATAGTCTCCCATATCCCCATTTCCCATTTTTTGTCCACACTAAGAATCTGGGCACAGAGAGATGCTGTTTTCTCTAGGCAAAAGTTTTTAAACACAGCCAGTGCATCTGGCTTCCAAAAGCCAACCCATTCATCATCTGGATCTACCAGTGCCACCTCTCCTTGCTGACCATTTTGGACTTTCACTTCCTCCCCACTGGCTATTCCTGTCACCCCACGATCTCTATCAGTGCCAATGGGTAAAGAAGCAGCATTGGGTACCATGCTCAGAGACACAGAAATTGAGTATAGAGATGATTTTAATTGCTTTTCACTTACCTCTTGGAAAGAAGTTAGGTATCGTAGGCTTGGGAAGTAAGTATTCACCCTCCCTAGCATACACTGGGTTCAGACCAATCCTTTGAGCATGATAAATGAAGAAATACAATCATAAAACTCTCACGTGACTGTGAACATTGTACCACCCTAAACTGGCAATTGTCACATTTCTCTGAAAACATGAATGTTCAGAACATGAGCCCGTGCTTACCAGCCTAGGCTCTGCTCTGAATGGTAGCACATGTTATTTAATCTGTGTAGGTCTCTCTTCTGTCTCTGTAAAACAGATATAACCACTGCTCATAGAGGTAGCTCTGTCAGGGCTGACTCAGGAAGGACCACGGTGCTCAGAAAGGAATGGATGTCTCTTCAGTCACACTACCTAATTGGGAATCTGTACTCTATTTTTTGACTTGGATACATTTTAAGGTTCCATGTGTCTCAATTTCATCAAGTATAAGAGGATAACAACAGTACATACTTCCTAACTATGTGGATGCAATGAGTTGAAATGTAAAGGGCTGAAAGATATGCATGGAACTCAGCCACGCGCTCAGTATAGTGAAGATTGATCATATGTAGGGACCTCCTAGTAAATGCCCAGCAGAGAGTCCACTCTCACTAAATGGCCACTGTATGTTTTCCTCGTTTGTAGAATTGGACTGTCCAAATATTAATTTGAGTACTATATATAAACAGCTCATGGGGGCTCTATAAGTCAGCTCACAAACCACATTATTAGCTTTGTTGTTGCACTGGCTTGGTTAATATTGTATATTAACTATGAATGATCAGACTTGAAACATAGAGGTAAATAATGTCCATGCTTTCGAGGGAAAGATAAGTAAGTAAGGACCTGATATGAATTCACAAATGTCTAACACCAGGAAAAACTGGTGCTCACTTTGACTAGCACAAAACACCAAATGTCATAAAGCATCAAGAAGCACCTGTAGGTGGGATAAGAGTTCAGGAATAAACACAGTCATGACAGAAAGAATGCAACACATCCTAGAGGAATTACCAAGATCTAGACACTTAGAGATGACAACAATCCTCAGGGAAAAATAAAAACAGCAGCAGAACCCACCTAGGAATGGAAAGGGCTCGTTCATCACACCACACCACAAGCTTGCCAGTGTTCAGAGAACACAGCTCGATCAGAGAAGAGGCAAAAGTAAAGACAGCAGACTAAAGGGGGGAAACCCGGAAGCCGGGGGCAAGCCAGGAAGACCCATGGGTCCCACTGAGGATAAAGAGGCAATATTCGGAGAGCAGCATCATGTTCAAGCTGAACAGTTGTCTGTATTGAGCATAGAGGTGGAGTGGAAGCAGGCTTCTCTGAGACCGGAGCTGACGCGGCAGGAACTACAGTGGGTTACTGGCTCCTCCACAGCACCTTGATTTTCCAAGTTGATGTGTAATCTCACATCTTTTACACTGGCCTGTGAGCACGATACAACGTGGAAATGGAGGTCTCCCCTCCCTTACATACTCCTGGGCATACATACCACCGTGACTCCTCAGATCCCAAGGCATAAAAGACAATTGAAGTGGTCCGGAAACTAGGTAGCCCTAGACACAGAATTTAAAATGTACTAAAAAGGAGGGCAGAATGTATTATAAAACTCCCATCCTCCCATCCACACCCCTGTGTGTGTATGTGTCTACCCCCTCAAAATAATAAAACAAAATCAGAAGGAATGACGGAGAAAAAGAGACTGTGAAACACGATGCAGAAACAAAATCCCTCCAATAATCCTCCATCCATCAGTGTTTTAATTAACCAGATTCAGGCATTTTTTTTTAAATTTAAAAACAATGAAAAGGAAAGGAAGGAAGAGAAAGAGAAGCGATGAAACAAGCCCCAGAAAGGGGCAAGCTTAGGCAGCTAGTTTTATTGTTTTCTAAAGCCCTCTCTTAACTGGATTTCTTCCCAGCTCAAGTTGGGAAGGATAAAAGCAATCCAACTGGGTCCTGTCATTAAGGATTACAAGCAGCTGAAGAAGCTTTGCTCAGTGTGCTCTTCCAAACTTTTTAACTGTCGGTGGCATCGCCTTCTTTGTTGAACTGGGGAAGGCAGTTCGGTGCTGTGCTGTGCTTCCCAAACAGAGGCGCAGGATGCCAGCAATGGAAGTAGCAGCACCTAGAAGTGATGGGATTAGACATCTTCTTCATGCAATAAGAGGAAAGAGAAAAAAAGGGGGAGAAGAAACAAGTTCAAAGCCAACCAGCTCACTAGTGTTGAGAAGAGGACCTGAGACTGAATTTCAGGTTTAGAACTTTTTCCACACACTGTGCCACTTTAAGGGGAACTCATTTTGTGGAAAAGAGGAGAGATTTGATAGAAGCGGACCTACCTAGATTTGAATCCAGTCCTACTGTGTATATGCTCTTAATTGTTAGCAGGAACCCAGGTCTTCTATAATAGCAGCAGCCATCATTATAGAGCAACTACTTTATGCCAAGGCTTAGAAGGATGAGAAACTAGTCCTAGACAGTAAAATAACAAAGAGTTGAGCCAGCATGACTACATTCATCTCAATCTGAACTCCGCATTCTTCTTGTGGTACACTGCTTCTGTATGCCTCCGTTTCTCATCTATGAAATACAGAACTTTATCTTTATTTGGAATAAAAGAAGCTGGACATGGTTGTACATGCCTGCAATCCCAGCGATTGGGGTAGAGGTGGGAGGATTGGGAGTTTGAGGTCATCTTCTACTTCATAGCAAGTTTGAGGCAAGCCTAGACTCCAAGACCAAATTGGGGGAGGGGAGTAATGTACTTAGCATAACATTTGACATATAGTAGGTGCTATTTAAACCTTCAAATATTATTTTGTAGAACAAATTTTGAATGTGCTGTGCTCTATTTTAGATCTCACCGTTTGGATTGTGTAACTCAAAAATGTTAGGGATTGTCAATCATCCTCACCATACTCCTCTATCCTGCCCTTCCAGTTCCACATGTCTTTCGATGTGCTTTCTCTCAAAAAATTGGCTTCCAACCTTGGAGAATTCAAGTAGAACAGCTAAAACAGGATGAGGATTGACAATCTCCCTTCATGTGGGAACATTGAACCAAACAGTTCAGACCCAACAAGCTCAAAGATCCATCCCATAATCTGGTAGGCTATCCAATCCAGGAGCCAGGGCACAAAGTTGGCATTGGAAGTACCCAAGGTAGGCAGTTTATTACATGCTGAATTATGAAAGAAGGGTCCAACTATTTCTAGTGAAGACAGACTAAGGCTTTAGCTAGGAGGATAAGACTTAATAAGTAGAACACCAGGAAAAGAACATAAAAACCAGGCTTAGAGCAAAATCCAGGTGGAAAAAAATAGAGATTACAACAAAGCTACTAGGGTTTCAGGACAGGATAGATGTATCTTTTATTCTCCTCTGATTACAAAAGCTAAAAAGAGCCAAGAAAAGGTTGCTTATGGATTCAGTCAGTTGGAATGAAAATACAAAAACGTTCATGGGGATGATGTCACCATAGTCAGGGGAGATGTCTCCTGTGTAGATGGTGGGAGGTACAGAGGAGAGGATGAGGAAATGGAAAGTGGGGGCTTTGTGTGTGCTGTGCTTGGTTTCCTTTAGGAAAATGGAGATCTGAGGCAAATAGGAAAACTGAGCATCTGCTCTTCCTGATGACGAATACATGACATCTGTTCTAGCCTTTCTGTATGATTACTATTTAATAATTTAAAATAAAGACATAAAAGTAGTAAATATTTAAAACCTAATACATTTTATTAATATCTGTCACGGTAGAAAATCTGGGGACTTTATGAATGAAAACATAGGAAGATGATGCTACTTTAGTGCTACAATGCTGGCTACGCTGTATGGTATTTCCAAGCAGAGGAACAGGATTGACTCCAGTAGGACCTAGGTTTGTATGCTGATTCCCACATGTGTGCGGAGGGAGAACTTCTGGATTCTTTCAGTCATTTGGCTACCATTTGGTCACCCATTCCTAATGCTGACCTATCTCGCTAGAAAATCCCATTTAGGAATTAGGATCTTGCACTCATACATGTATACATCTATATCCATATATACATACACACATATACAAACAAACACACACACGCACATAAACTTGAAAAGACTTGGCAACAATCGAAGCTAATTCGACAAATTCTATACCATAAAATTATGAATGAAAGACCAACAAGGCTTAAACAGCACTGTCATCCAGGAGATCTAGTGGCATTTGTAGAAACTACCCGACAACAGCAGCACTCATTCTCTGTGAGTGTACATGACACATCCACCAAGAGAAACTGTCCTGAGCCACAAATGCTGTTTCCCTTGAAGCAGGGTTCCTCCGACCCTCAGAAACAAGTTCCATTGTATGTAAAAGTTTGGGACCATCTTGCCTCTGACTTCAACATGATAGGAAAGAGGGATGAATTGTTACATGATGACAGAAACTCATCAGTATGACTAACCTATTTGGCACGAGGCAGAAGAGAAATACAGCATAAACACGAGGGTCCAGGCAGAGCAGTCTGGGACCATGTAGTTCTGTGGGAACAATATCAAGTCCAGAAATGCTTGGGGGAATCGTGCATTCTCTGCTAGTAGAATGGCTACTAGGCTAAGTAGGTGGCTTAGTAGAGAGAGGTATCAGAGGCATCAGCTGAAGGGGATTCTGCCTGTCACTCACCCATAAGAGGCTATGTGAGGCCTTTTCACTTCACCTTCCTGGGGATTGGCTTTCTCTGGGCAAAACTGAGTCATTAAAATCTAGTAACTAGATCTCCAAGATAATTTCCATCTTTATACCTTCCTGTGGCTATTTTTGTGTTCCTTCTAATTGACTAGGCCTTCAAAGAAAGAGTACCAGATATCAGAGGCCGACATAGACTGAACTATTCCCCCCCCCCCCAACAGTCCTGGATATGTTCAGACATATCCCAAAGGGTTCCACAAGGACATATTTACAAACAGCTTCCAACAAGCAATAAACTGACAAAATAAGCCTTGCAAGAGAAATTCTGTATACCAGACAATTTAATTCTGAACAATAGACCACATGAGGGTGTATAAATAACTAATTATGCTACACAACATGAACAGTTTTTTTGGATGATTGCAAAATTGGGGAGGAAGGAAATGCAATGGTATTTATATATTTGAGCTTCAGTCAAAGATTTCATATTCACTCTTAAGCAATTTTACATACAAAATTAGCTCAGACTAGAACATGGTCAAACAACTCAAAACTGGCAGCAATCTCTTAGCCAGAGGGAGAGTTTGTGTCCAAGCATTCAGGGAAATAGAATGAAGGTTTAATGTGTTTTCCTGCAGTCTCTAGGGGCTGCTCAGTGGGAGGGCCCTTAGTTCCTGCAGTGACCTAAGGAGAAGACAGCAGGGAAGCACTAGTTAGGAGCACTTACACAGTACATTCCAGGATGAAGTCCAGCTTACCTTGATACACACAAGCTCACACTCAACAGACTCAATTCCACGTTTTTCCTGGGTTTCTATTGTTAGCCATGGCTATGCCAAGACTTGCAGATGCAGAAAATGGACCTTAGTAAAGTTACAGGGGTGTTCATTGTCACTGCATACCCAGTGCCTGTCACTACCTCTAGTGTACACACTAGGTGTATGAAATTCATTGTTGGAACCAATTAATGAAATGAATAAGATGTGCTCTTGAATCTTCGAACCCTTGGCCTAAAGGATGACAGTTTTCCACAAAGGATGTCTGATACATGTCCTTACTGAGGTGCAAGGCTCTGTAAGCAGAGAGGAAGAGGCAGTTAATTTGAACCCTAGAAACTGTCAAGGGTCTTTGCTTCCCAGTACAGTGCCTTTGCACATCCATTTTCTCATGTCTGTTTGCTTTTTAAATCCTATGCGTAGTGGATACTGGCTAATAGCTGTGAACAGACATTATCCCATAGTCAATTGCAGTAGCAAACTTTAAAGAAACAAAAATAAATATTAATACTGAGTTGTGCTTTGTGTTCTGAAGAAAAAGAACATGGCATTGTAAGTTAGAATGTGGTGAGGGCGAGGAGGAAAAGAAGATATGAATTTACTTCTACAACTTGGGGATGGCCTCTTTAGAAGTGACAGAAAAATGAATAGGCCCAGCTATGATCGTTAGGGGTGTTATGTAGCATTTGTAGCCCTTGGTATGTACCCCAAATGACGTGCCAGTGGACAGCAGTCGGGATTGTCTATAGAACGTGAGAAAAAGAATACATTGAACAGAGCTGGCCCTCAGAAAAGTGTCTCTAGAAGTTTTATAAGGGATGTGTGGGTTGGGGGAAAAAGTAGGGAAAATGTAGTTAGCAGATGTCAAAAGCAGTCCAGGGTCAGATCAGGAAGACATGGTAAAAAAAAAAAAAAAATGGCATGGCTACAGAATGTGTTAGCATAATTGTGAGAGGGAAAAGAAGAAGGCAAATTCAGCAACAAGTCTCAAGGTTTGGACTGGAAAGATGTGTGAGGAAGGAAGAGCTCTGGCTAAAGATTACAAACACAGAGAGGGGAGGGAAGGGAGAGGGAGAGAGAGAAGAGACTTCAGGGTGTAAGATAGACATCTGACACTTGAGGTGTTGCAGAGCCACAGTGGGAATTATCCAAGGGAGGGACCAGAGTCCCCAGATTATCCCAGCCCAAACTCTTCTACGGTTTTCCAGCACAGAAACTCAACTTGAACCTGTACCAGTGGTTCAGAAGAATAATTCTAGAAATCTCCAGGCTTCTCCACCTTGCACCTGCAGCAGGCTTCTCCTCTCTGTTCCCTGACATGGGTAGCAGAGGTATGCTTTGTATAGCGTTAGACTGCTGTGGCAGCTGTAAACCTTGCTGTTGGGTCCTGGAGCATCACTTCCTTATCTGGAGACCCTTCCACTTGCTCATTCTACTGCATCCATCCTACTGGCACATGAAACATGAGCTAACTCTCTCCCATTCCATGCCCCCAAAGAGCCAAAGCTATGTTCCTCCTGCCCTACATAATTTAGTAACCAAATCTAAGAAACAGTGAGAATTAGAGGGAGGTGTTCCATACACAGAGCTGGGTGTGTGTGGCTAATGTAGAAACCCCAGCTTTGATGGATAGAAAGATGGCATGTCTAAGTGTTTCTGAATATAATTAATGAGGGCCCCCAGCCAAGATGGCTCTCGAAGATTACTCAAGATAAAGGGTTACTTGGCTATGGCAAACAACAGAGAGAACATTGTTTCCCAGCAGCCATCTAGTCAGGAGTGAGAACAGATGAGGCCAGAGTGATATAGACATACTGGGCTCTCAAAGGCTTTTTCCTAGAAAGAGAAAAACAAAGGCAGGATATGGGCTTAGCAGGCTGCTTCCTCAGGAGCCCTGCAGCAGCAGAATTGCTCCCTCACGGAGGCCAAGAGTGAAGCTTTTAAATTACTACCAGGGAAAGCACAGGGTCAGAAGTTCCTAGAAGTACTTCCTACTTGGATCAAAGCAGCACAGGGTAGAACAGAGTCTGAGGTCAAATGCAATGTGATTTTTAACTCTGACCTACAAACTCAACCCCTTGGAGCTCAAAACTACCTTGAGGTGACTAAGCAGATTCTGCTGTAACAGCTAACAATACAGTCATAGCTTTAGTTCCTTTAATATATATAGCAAAGGGTGTGGTTTAAGGAGTTCTTTCTTCCTTTCTTTTTTTTTTTTTTTTCTTTTTTTTTTGGTTAGTTTGTTTGCTTGCTTTGAGGACAGGGTCTCTTGAGCCCAGACTGGCCTTGAACATCCTGGAGGATGTTCTGAAGGACGAAATACAGGAGTATCCCACTACACCTGGCTGTAGGTTAAGTCTTTCTACTTAAGTAAAGATATGACTGTAAGGCAAACAGCCCCAGAAGTAAACCGCAGTACTAGCCCACACCTCTGAAATATGTCCATTATTTTCTTTTCACTTTCAAAGTTATTTACTTTGTTTTGAGACATTGCTGTGGGGTCCAGGCTGGTCACAATCTGAAGAGCCTCCTCTCAGAGTCTCCTATGTGCTGGAATTACAGGCATATACCAGCACGTACCACACTGGGTGTTTACTTTGTTTCTGATGTTATATTCTTTTCACATTAGAGACAGCAGCACTGAATGAGAAAAGACCCAAGTTCTAAACCGGCGCTGCCACATATAAGTGTCTTGGCAGCCCTGGGCCTTTGTCAAGCATCAAAATAAGGGGGTGGCTCTAAGCTATCTCAGTTCTTATGAGAAGTAGATAATATATATGGGGAAGGCTTTGTGACTGATATGCCCTCTACAGTGTAAAAATGAAGTCTTTCACGACTAAGCCTGTTGGGCAGATTTCCTTCAACGCCAGTCACTGCTCTGTTTCCCAGAGGATCATGAAGCAGCTGGTAAGACGCTATTACTTCTGCTTCTGATTTCTGCTTTCTATCTGCTCTGTCTCCATCTACAAGGAGCTAACAGTGAATCATAGCTGCAAGGCACCAGGCAACTCAGCACTGCCAGTCTGGGAGAGCTGCTTGTGTTAGAGCAAATACAACAGGAAGAGAATGTGGATTTATCTCATCATTAATAATCCATCGCAAGGCAGAGCCAAACAGATACAGAAAACTGGATCAGCCAGCCTTTTCTAGAACATTCTCAGTACAAGGAGTTCATTACACTGGAAATTTGGGGTTAGATCCTCCTAGGTTTCTGTCCTGACTCAACAACGTCACCAAACTTTTCACATTTTCCTTCTTGCTGTCACGTGGCTAATAATAACAACTTAAGAAAGGTATTAATATTAAGTTAAATTCTAAAAGTGTCATATAGTAAGTCCTCAAAGATATTTCGGCTCTCTCCTTCATCTAGAGTCAGATAAATAAAATAATTATCAATAATAATTAATATTGATAATAATATCTAATAATGCCTGCACAATGTTAGTGGTCTTTAGTTAGGCACTGCTCTAAGAGCTTTGCCTACATTGACTTCTTAAGTCTTCATAACAACTCAACAAGACAGACCAGTGTTTCCACCCCCAGGTTACAGGATTCAACCCACGTCATCTGGCAGACGGCCCACCATTCTGACCCACCCGACAGCAGTGTGGCCATGACTGTGGACATTAACTCATAGAGGCTTTCAGCTTTACATTCTGAAGTCTGGCACAAAGGCTTTTATCCTCTTATTAATGTGGAACGACTTCCTAGAAAACATTCATTTTCGTAATATGGTAAAAGTTATTTCCTGTCATTTAGTATGATTCAACTTCTTATAAGCTTGGTGGTTTAATGTTAGCTTTCCCCAACCTAAACTGCCCTTCATAGTCTCCACACTTCACACAGTTCTTTATGCTCTAAGGGCAATCATCATAAATAGACACTGAAGTTATAATTAACAGCGGTAGATTTGATTTCACGGAACAGGTGTGGGAAAATAAGCAGGTATCTGGGCATTTCCAAAAGAAGATCAGGGGCTGGTGGTGAAAGCACTTGCTGACCAGTCTACTGACCTGAGCTTCATCCTGAAAACTAACTTCAGTCCCCAGAATACACATGGTGGGAGGGGAGAACTGATCTTTATATGTATATGGGGCAGGCACACACATACACACACACACACACACACACACACACACATACACACACACACACACCCGAATGACTGGAGAGTGAATGAATGAGTGAATATTTATATAAACAGAAGGTAGGGCTGTGTCTATTCTGGAAGTCTATGATCAGCCTTTCCTCCCCAACATCCCTAGGTATGGAACAGAAAAAAAAGAGATGCCTCGTGTATATTTGCTTGTGACCATTTCATTTCTCCCACAGGTGTGTCTGCTCTCTCCTGACCCCTTCATAGGCACTACCATCTACAGAAGGAAACCAACCTCACCGGGCTTCAATCCTCCCACTCTCTCTGGCACTAGACCACTCTCTGTTACTCTTTTTCAGCAAACATCAGACCTTTCGCTCTTCCCTCTGTGTTTGGTTAGGTTTCTCACTGTAAGGAGAGGGGCTGTCTTCTAGTTCTTCCAGCAATCTAGTAAACCCTCGGGACTCTACTTCAGGTGTACTCTCTCCCAGTTGTACATCCCAGATAACCCCACTTTATAATTACCCTTCTCCTCTTCGGTTTTCTATACCACAAAATAATAATTCTAACTTAGAACCTGACCCCTGATCATCTTCCATAATTTTATGTGTGTATCTATCTGTGTCAACAGAGTGCACACCTAATTGGTACAGTGAAGTTCGCATTCATCTCTGAACAGTCCTCCAGGGGATGCTGCCACTAAATTTTGGGTTGCTTGGATCCTGTTCTTATACAGCAGGGTAAAAGTATTTTGGAGTCTCTGTTTTGACTCGCAAGCCTACCCCAAAGCCAGCCAGTGAGCTCCTTTCACAGTGACTCTCACGAACTCTGAGGAGGGAGGTTCAGCTGCAAAAAAAGTTCAAGATTTATTTAATTAAAGAATTCATTCTAAGAGAAAGCATAACTGTGATTTCTTTTATTATCCAACATATGAAGAAGACTTACTACAGTGATTAATTAGTAGCAGGAATAATTTGTTTTTAGAAAAGAAAATAAGGCACCATGAAAATATTATAGAATCTCATCCGGGCACTCTTTATATATACTCTCTCATAATACCTTGATGGTACTTTATTGTTGATAGATTATGGTTTACTCTTCATAGTAACATGAGGAAGACAAACTCATTGCCAACTTACAGATAAGAAAACCAAGGCCTAGCAAAGAAATGACTGATGATTAAATGCTACATTTCAGTGTCAAACCCATGATCTTAATTCTGGATCCTCTTCTTCCACACATTGTGATTAACCTTAGGAACCTCCTAAGGTTCCCAAGTCTTCCAGGAGAACAGCTTCCTCTCTGGACTCTTGTCATCCAGTATATTGGCCCAGCCACACTATATATTGAAGTACTATATATTGAAACACTAAATGCTTTACAAATGCGCTTTGCCTTTATGGCATCTGGACTGAATAAAGCAAAGGAACCAAAGTGTCTGATAAGAGGTTTTCCCTCCATTCTCCTAACTTTAGCCTAGGACTGCCTAGGTAAAAATGGAAGAAATGCAGACATCATACATAGCAGGGAAGCTCATTCCTCCTTCAGTCAACACTCTCTTTCAGAGTGATTTCCTAACCCTTCTGTCTTAGGACTACTATTGCTGTGATGAAACATCATGACCAAGCAACTTGGGCAGGAAAGGGTTTATTTGGTTCACATTTCTACACTGTAGTCCATCACTGCAGGTAGCCAGGACAGGAACTCAAACAGGACAGGAACCTGGAGGCAGGAGCAGATATAAAGGCCATGGAGGAATGCTGCTTACTGGCTTGCTTTCCATGGCTTGCTCAGCCTGCTTTCTTAAAGAACTCAGGACCACCAGACCAGGGATAGAACCACCACAATGGACTTGGCCCTCCCTCATCAATAAATAATTAAGAAAACACCTTACAGACAGATTTTTATGGAGGAATTTCCTTAGTTGAGATTCCCTCCTTTCAGGTAACTCTAGTTTGTGTGTCAAGTTGACATAAGACTAGCCAGCATACCCTCTTTATCAATTCTCTCTTGAATCTGTTCCCAAAGTACAGGGAAACTACTGACCACACCACATGTCCTCTTGGCCAGTTGAGTCTCAGGCCATCAGATGCCGAGTAACTCTGCCAGCAGCAGAGGTAGAGGGAGAAGCACTGCAGTCTGCACTAAGAGGATGCGTGTGTGACAATAGACTTGCCTGATCACTGTGTTAAATACAATGACTACTATACTGGAGACGACACAATCTCAGCAGTTCACTATCAGTGTTTAAGCCTGACATGAAAGAAGAAGAAGAAGAAGGAGGAGGAGGAGGAGGAGGAGGAGGAGAAGAAGAAGAAGGAGAAGAAAAAAGCAATCAACAGTGGATGAAGCAGGGCAAAGTGTGGGCCTACCTCTGCTGCTAGGTGACCTGGGTCACTGAAAAAGTCACTTCTCTGGCCAACAGGCTGCTCTGTGGTGAGCTAAAAACAACTCTACTTTGCGGACACTATGGAATTATCGTGAGACTAGGAGATCCTGCAGGTGAAACAGACTTTAAAAAATCTATTGCACTATACATTCTGACCAATTTTTGCTAGCATACATTGGATTGGAATAAAAGGAAGAGATTGTTTTTTCTCCTTCGCCTGGAACGTTGAAACGGCTAACTCAGCAGCTTCAGGGCACACCTCAGGGAGAAATCCTGGCTTCCTGCCTCTTGCCCTAGTTGTTGAAATCCAGCACATTACTCTAGAATAGAATGCACTGTATAGATGTGATCTGGAAAGCAAAGCAAGGAAGGCCGTGCGTCAGTCTCTGCAGCCTCTTCCTCCAGCATCCTGAGGAGGGATGTGACTACTCTAAAACCTGAGCTTTCTGCTTGGGCCTGATCTTCAGAGGCAGGCCCAGAAAGGAGCCATTCGAGGGCTGGCCGCTTCTGGGAAATACTAATTGGCATTTAGCTGAACCTAGCTTTCCACTGGGGGCAAGCGTTTGCATTGCGTTTTGAAGATGAAGCCTAGATTGTGGTGAGTGAATGGCCCAAGGTCCAGAACTCCTGTCTGACATCACAGCCTTCATGGCACTGAATGGGAGACCTTGCATGGCCACGTCAGAACTGAGCTCTAGACTAAGCTGGGCCAGAGGGTTAGGCCAACCAAGCCTCGCTGTCTAAAGTATTTACTTCCCAGCGAGGTTTTAGAGGGTGTTTTTGGGGGGGATGGGGGAGTATCTCTATAACCCAGTTACAACAGTGGAACAACAGTGGTGGCACCTTGAGTAGGAAGTTTGACAGGCTTTTTCTTCTCCCATCTGCTCTTAGTTACCCAGGATACTCTCCAAGGGCCTGCAATCCCCAGGATGAATCCTCACACTCTTCCATAATGAAGCTCTCTCTTGGGTAATACCATACTCATCTCCTTCCTCAGCCTTGCTGTGGCACCATAGAGATAGCCATAGCTTCATCGAAAAGATCCTGGTTCCTGGACCCTTTGCTGAAAACTATGGTAGGTCCTGGAAGAGACTGCCTCTTTTCTGTGGTGTGGGTGAGCCTTAGAAGAAAGGGTTGCCAGGTAGAAGTGGAGCATGTAGGCTCTCGGAAGCTGAGAGGGTAGTCTTTCTATCAGAGCTTTTTCTGTCTGTCTCAGTGCTTCAAGAATGGGGAATACTGGTTCCAGTGTCCCCTTAATGAAGTAATTTCAGTGTTTGGATCTATATCTCAAACTGGCATTTCTGGTGAAGCCTACTCCTCTCTGCTTGGTAAAAGCAGATGTGCCCCATGGGTCTAACCTACATAGCTCTTCTCCAGCTCCTCCAGGTAGCTCCAACACTTACAACAGTGCACCAGGACTATCCTGGCTCTTTTTGTTCCCACCCTGAGCTTTCAGGACCTTCATAAGTTCACAGTCCTCTGTGGACTCCCTAACTGTGACCTGGGGGCCTCCTGGTCTGAGCTCTGGGGAGTTGGGCACCTTGGGGCTATAAGAGACAGGCTAGCTGATTTTGACCTGTGTTGGTCACAGAGGCCTGAGCCCATTTTCTGTGACCAGTTAGTGCTGGGAAAAGGCTCTAGAAGAGTTGCTCAGTCTAGGCTGTCCTGCCTGGAGGAAAACAGAGGCTACTGCCTGACTTTCTTTCTTGCTAATCTTTGTCAGAGGAAAAGCACTTGGCTTCCCCTGGCCTTTGGCAGTAGCTAGGAGGATCTGATTCTGGCACCCTGTATTCTGAGAGGCAGCTGGACACAGCAGGGTGGATAAGCATCCTCTTTGGGTTTGTATGGCTGAGTCTGGAGTAGCTAGCTCTCTAGAGCTGGATTTGTTCCTCAACAGGGTGACAGGAACGGTCGTGGGACAGAAAAGAAGACCAGGCATGGAATTTTAGATCTCAGAGTTTGAGATACCCTTGGGAATTCAAAAGTAGTAGTTTGGTGGGGGGAAAATATGGACTTTATAACATCCAGGGAAAGGGAAAAGCTCAGATATTCCTGTGACATGACTAGGCTTGGCTAGACAGCTTCAGCATCTGGAAACAGACCTGAAAGTCTCATCTGAATCAGATGACATGGTCCAGTGATATTCTTCTGACACAGGGTCTAGGAGCACACAGTTAGAAGGGCTGGGCTGTGGGATTGGCTTAGAGCAGCAATACTACACAGACTGGAGAGCCTGAAGCATCCAAGTGAAGTTAACCCTTTCCATCTCCATGCCATTTCTCCAAAGGCTTGTAGACATGAAAACTTGTCTAAACAAAGATGGAGATAGTAGCTTGTGTCAGGAATGTCCTAGTAAGGTCCTGGGTGATGAGCAGAGCATGCATGGTCAGCAATTTGGGAAGACGTGAACAGAGATTCAGGCAGAGGTTGGGTTAAAAGAGCCCAGGAGCAGGTACACATCTTCATACTTAGGTCAGGCTCAGAGACAGGTCAGGCCCTGCTAGGGTAGAGAACAAAGTGAATTCTCTCTTCACTTTATATCAACAAGAAGGCAGAAGCCCAGCCAGGAGAGATTACACATTCAAAGGACTCAGGCACAACACAAATGGGAAAGATAGTTTCAAGTTTGAAGAGAAGAACCACTCCTTCGGGGTCCAGAAGTTGGGCTAGCAGTCAGAATGAAGGTGCTTATTTCCTGGAGCTATGACCCTGCAGCTTCTAAAGCACTAATTTCTCCTTACTGAAAATGAGATATACTAAGTGCTGAACCTAAGGCAATACTAAGTCTTTACAGGGGCCACATGGAATCCATACAAAGTAGTAGAAGAGAGAGGAGGAGAAGGAGGAGGAGAAGGACAAAGAGGAGAAGGAGGATGAAGAGGAGAAGAAGGAGGAGGAGGAGGAGGGGAAAGAAAGCCAGGGGGTCTTTGTGGCACCCCGACTCCTTTCCTAGGTTCCTATGTGACTTCAAATGAGACCTGCCACCTCCCTGAGCATCAGTCATCCCTTACCTTCTGTGGTGGTGTTAAATCACAGCAGAGCTGCGCAGTCTGCGTTCTGAGAAGCCTAGAGATCCAAGTAGGGGGTTCACAGGCTCCATTGGGGCAGATACATGGGAAACTTAGAAGGCAGAACAGAACCTTTATCCACAGTAGCCTGGAGCACTTCTGCCTTTAAAGTATAATATGTTAGGTTTCCCTATAAGATTTTATTTGGAAGTTGCATTAAGAAAAAATAAAAAGGAAAAAGAGGAAGCAGGGAGAGTGTTAGGCTGGATGACCTCCAGGCTGCTCTAGGCCGCTGTTCTCCCATTCACCCTGGTGTTCTCCTGCCCAGACTTTCAAGAACCATTTCTCTTCATTGCTGCCATCCTCTCAAGGAAAAATCCATATGTAAGCCCAGAAAAAGTCACTACTTAGATCTCATTTCCCAGCTCTGAAGGGTGCTGGCTCACAGAGAAGGAAACCGGGGGTTTTGTGGGCTGTGTGGGAGGGAACCTGAGGCCCTGGGCTGTAAATCAGGCTTGGAGGTTTGGATTCCCTGCAGCGTGACCTTCAGACACCCTTCTCTCCTCCGGAAACCTTCACACTCACACCCAGGCATAGGGAAGCATGCCCAGCTCCAAGCTGCCCCTGGAAGCCGGGCCCACTCAGAGGAGCTGTTTGATTTTTCAGGAAAAGCTGCTCATAGCCAAACTTCCCTCCCAAGAACAACACAGGCAGGGATTTCCTACATGGAAAGGAGGAAGATTCTGGAAGTCTGTTTGGAAGACCCATAGATAACATCACCACCTGGAGCAGTGAATGCCATATATAATTCTGTTTTTCCTAAATGACTCCCATTGTCGCCAGCCTCTGGACTCAGGACATGTTTAGACAGCCCTGCTCCCCCACTGCCCACTCTACGTGGCCCATCTCTCAGTGCCCAACCCCACAAACCTAAGAATTCCACAAGCTTGGGGAATTGGCACACCAGACAAACTGAAGATTTCCTAGGCACACTCAGAATCATCCTGTCAAAGAGTGTTTGTTTGTTTGTTTGTTTTTTGTTTTTTCCTCACAGGAAGAGAGTTAGCTGAAACTACCAAAAGTGTGCAAGCACTGCTCTGGGAGTCAAGGGTGTAACTCCCTGGTCCCTCCCTCTGTGTGGACTTCACTGAGTCACTTCCTCCTTCTAGACCTGTTTAAAGAAAAGGGCTCCTCTGTTCAGGCAGTTCACATTCACCGCTTTCCTTGACCAAGGTCTCAGCTGACGGAAACACGGGGCATCACAGTGGAAAATGATTCTGGAGATCGCTAGACATCTGTCGTCAACTTCAGTCTTGCCTCTGGCTACAGAGCAATCCCTCCTCCCCTGAAATCTCGGCGTGGCAAAGCGGGAAAGGCGAGGCATGTTAGGACCAACTTAGAAAAAGCTGAAAGCTCTCATAGCAGTTACCCAGCAGGTATGGGTAGGTCGGGGTCTTGGAGCAGAGACTGTGGAGTGCAGATCTAGGAGCGGCACCCAGGAAAGGTGATATCTAAATTGGAAATGAAAGGCAATGAACTTCTTTGACAGAGTAGAAAAGGAACACAGAAGAAGAATATGCAAAGAAGAGAGTCGGGGAAATTTTAGAAAGATTCCCCCAGTGACTAGACATTGTGGAATGATGGCAGGGGAAGAAGTGGGATTCCCCAGGAACTTGTATGTTAGGTTATGGGGTTTGGTTTTTCACCCCGTGAAAGCAATGAGGAACCACTACGAGGAAATAATATGATCAACCACATTTGTATTTTAGAAATCGTACTCTGGCCATCTTATAGGACCTGATGGTGAGAGGGATAACGAAATAAGATAGAAGTCAGGGAGATCCTTTAGGAAGCAAGAGGTAATAGTGCCCTGTGTCGAGCACAGTGGCACTGAAGAAGAGGAAATGAAATCGAAGTGTGTAGTAAGGACTGTTACTGAATGAGCGTTTCCCTTCTCTAACTTTCTAGAAATCCGAGCAGGCATCTCACCTCCCATTTTCACCCGCCCCTCCTCCCACCTCCCGCGTTCTGTGAAGTCTGGCTGGCCCCTCCCACTCCTTCCCATACTCAGGCAGGAGGCTTAGATAATAGGTGTGGCACCAGGCCCAGGCATTCCCACCATCGTCTCCACCATCACGTTCTGCTGCTCGAACAGTTGGCCGCCTCCATGAGTGTTAATTGGAGAGACATCTGAAGTGACCAGACTGGTTATACAGCCGCCATGATAGACACACTCCATCTGCTCCAACCAGGCGCTTCTCAGCACACAGGGAGGCCAGCCTGATTCCTTGTGCCCAGGGCTTGTTAGGAATTATACTCAAAGTTAGATTCCTGGGCTTTGAAGTGGAAACTGCTTGAAAAGACACTGGGGACACGCCCTTTGGCTCAGTGGGGATGAGATTAAGGTCCAGTCTTGTCCTGGGTTAGGCTCCTAGCTCACAGCCAGGTTTCCTGACCTGTCATCTGCCCTTCTATATGGGTAGGCTGTGACACTTGCAACTGCACTTCTATATCAGGAGTTGACCAATTTAGTTTCCTACTCCAACTATCCCCTACCTGCTAAGTGACAGTGACTTGACTTTCGAATAACATTTTCTCCTGCAACTATTAATTTCTTCAGCATTTTAAATTTAACTTATTCTATTATGTAACAGAGGGCTATGATAGAAATCAGCTACTCTAATGGCTCTGGCATGCTTTAAAATTCACTTTGCTGAGTTGTGCTTTAGCAGCAGAGCCTTTATCAGCTCATAACAGAGGCTGGGAAAGGGCTGGAAAGGGGAGTGTTTGCGTAGTCCTAACACTGAGAAAGTGACAGTCTGACAAGAAGAAGCTCTCCTCACTTCAAATGCATAGTCTGCCCCAACTGTTCTCACGACAACCACCTCCTACCCCCTTCCCCCATGGCCCATTTCTGCCATTGGTTGGGACAAAGAATAACAAATAATAAATATATACCTTTCTTGTTTCAAGTCCTAAAATCTTCCAGTAGAATTTTTTCCTATAACCTAATCTTGGTATACTACTTCCTAGTTGCCAACACACATAAATATGGCATTCGCTGCAAAGAAATTTGTACACGCCCATTTTACAGAGAAAAGAGAAATAAATTGTCACATAGGCAATAAACCCACAACTCTATGATCAGTTACCCATCCCAGGACCAGTGGACCACTGAGAACTGCAGTAATTGTTCACCCTGGAAATGAGAAGTTCCGGGTCAGGTCATTTTTTTGAACTCATTTCTAATCATGAATAACAAAGAACCCCTGTTGCTAAGCTGCAGCATTTACAAATAACACTGAAACTTTGTTGATTGTAGTTCATCAACAAGGGAGATGAAAGTCATTAAGGAGGCCAACCTGGGAGTTGTAATTAAGTAGGAGCAAAAGTACTTTGAGGAGCCAACTACAAAAGAAAGAAGCTGTCCTTCTGAAAGTCAGAATCTGTGTCCTTAGAGTCTGAGAAGGTTCAGTATGTCTAGACCAACCATGTTGGAAAGATGGAGACAGAACTGTGTATGCCACACGATGAAGTCACAAAGGGTCTACAGAGTGGATACCATGAGATCCAACAGCTGATCCTGGTAGGCCTTGCTCATCTGCTGGGCAGAGGCAGATCTTCCATCTATGTGTGATAAGACCATGCCTGAGGAAGGCTCAGAACTAGGTCATCCTTTCTGTGTCCCAATAAACACTTGCACAATAGATAGAGTCTGCTATTGTGGTTCTGACGGGAAAGATGTACTTTTTATGGAAGAGGGCTTTGAGTGCATCCTAATGTGGCCTGTTTTTTATCATGAGGCAAGTAAATCACTTGACAAATGACAGCTGCCTGGCTCTTGGAAGCAAGTAACAACGTTCCCGTGTTAATAATAGCAAGAAGACAATAAGAAAAACAGCAATAATTAATCACGTAAATAATATATTAAAACAACTATTATTATTTTAAGGGCAGAACATAAAATAGATTTTAGTCTACAAAATCCCTTCTTGATTATTATCACATTTGCTTCACAAAACTCATAGTAGGTAACCAGGAAGGGAGAGGAATCAGAAGAGACTGGATTCAAAATTACCAAATCACATAGTGAATCAGCAACAGAGCAGCCATGATTTGTGGTGAGGAGGGTTTAATAATTTGGACCCGCTAAGAGTCAATGAGAAGCGATACTGATTTTCCTTTGGGAAGGGTGAACTTTTGTTTGTCCATCCAGATGGTAGTACTGCTGAATGGGAAGCCCAAACCCTCATGATACATCAATGTGTGTGGAGTGTAAGGAGAGAAAGCTTGGGCCTTAAATATAAGGCAAGCAGCATTCACATTTACCTCATTCTTGCCTACATGATAGAAGTTAAGTAAATGATAAAGAAGAAAATAAGCAGCTCTGTAATGCATCCCTTAGCATAGCTCTAGGATGGTTGGTGCTGTCGACTTGATAGAATCTAGAATCATCTGAATGATGCCCCTCCTGGACACGTCTGTCAGAAGATTGTCTTTTTAAAATTATTTATTTATTATTTATTTTGGGTTATTTTTATTATATTAAGTGAGATAGAAAGACTCACCCACTGAACTGAATTTAAAGCGAATGTCTTCTTTTGGGATATTTGAATTGAAATGGGACGATCTTTTGAGTGAGGTCTTGGAGTTAGAATGAAACTGTTATACATGTGAATCTACATGAATTTGACATTACCACAGTGGGTTGTAAAATTCCCTGGCAGAGACCCTGGGCTGTAGTATGTAGAGAAAGGGAACCGAGCATCAGCTGGTATTAATTTGTTCTGTTTCCTGATTGTGGATTTCCTGATTGTGCTTCAAGTTCTCACTGACTTGACTTCCCTACCATAATGGATCATAACCTTACACTGTGAGCCAGAACAAACCCTTTCTCCTTTAAGTTGTAATTGTCAGGGTATTTTATCACAATAACAGAAAAAAAGTAATGAAGACAGCAGTTAAGATCATAGTCATCTCTCCACCTCATCTGCCTCATGTCCTTTCCCTGATGGATATACTTTGACACCCAACATTTTACCCTTTCCTTCTCTGGATCTTTATACAAGCCACAGAATAGTCTTGATACACACACACACACACACACACACACACACACACACACACACACACATATTTAATGTGTATGTTGTGGGGAGATGAATGAATGCATTGAGAAGTAACTGACTGGAGACAGGATACTTACCTTGGTCTTCCTCTTTCTTTACCAGGGTCCTCACATTTTATTCCTGTGGAAAATTAAATAAAAACAAAAGCAATGCTGAATATCAATGAGGTTAAACAACAGCCTAAGACCCATCACTTCAAGGAGCTACATAATAAATTCCCCTCCACTGCTAAGGCTTGCATTGGGTCTGCCAGCATTGCCCCGTGGAAGGCAACCAGCTGAAATGATGCCTTCATGACAGCTTCATCCTGCCTGGGTTCCCATGCACTATCATTTCAACTGAGTGGTGAACGTCTGATTTTGTATTAGTTAAAATACTCCAAGTACAACATGGCTTTCAATTCAAAGGCGTATTTGGAATCTACACGTATCCTTGTGCTGGGTACCCAGTGGTTATGGACTGATCAAACAGTCCCATTTTCAATGAGTTTATAGTTTAAATAACAATATAATAAAAGGCAAATAAATAAATACAAGTATATTAGTTTGCTGTTGGAGCGTAAACAGGTTACTACCAACCGAGAAACAATACCAAAGCACTATCACATTGTTCTGGCGGTTGGAAACTGTGTGAAGGTAGCAGGGTTTCATCCTTCTAGAAACTTAGGGAGAGTATTTTGTGCTTATCTTTCCCAGCTCCTAGGGCTCACCAACTTTCCTTGACTCCTATCACTCTGTCCTATCTTCAAAAACATCTTCACAAAGCATCTTCTCTCCTCTCTGATCTTCTGCCTCCCTCTTATGAAGGACATTTGTGATTGCACTGGGCCTATCTAGTAATGTGAGGTAATTTCCTCATTTGCAGATCTTTAACCTAATTACATCTGCAGATCTTTTTCTAGGTAAAAGGGGATATTCAAAGGTTCAGGGGATGATGATGCTTGTGATAGTGTGTGTCATTACTCTATTTGCCACATAAAAGAACAATTAGTAGCTTGGAAAGTACAATAGAGAGAGTTGTGTGAGACTTTTCCTGGGAACAAATACACACACACACACACACACACACATCTCAGAAAAGGAACCTAAGACAGACTAAAGTAACAATTACACCAAAGTCTGACTTGGTGAATCAGTGAGTTTATTGGGATTGCTTACAGGAGTATTGGGAGGAGTTATTTATAGGAGCAAGAATGACTCAAAAGCAGTGGCATCAGTGAAAACCTCATCCCAATAACAGGAGTTCACTAATGCTGCATCCCTGGAGCTCTCTGCACAATTTTCAGGCAACACAACACAGCCGAGGATCTCCTCGGAACAGCTGGGCTGGTCATAGATAGTCTCTACCCCTAGCATTTGTTTACTGCTTCTATAATCTCTGGACAGGCCTTGTGAATCTTGCATGGTTTGGCTTTCTCATATACATGAAGAATTGGTGAAGCCTAGGAGCCTTTCTCCTCTTTCCTAGAGAGAATGTTTCGATTGAAAGGAAATGGCTACACCAGAGGTATCAGAGTGAATGTCAATGCAGCAAGGCCTGGGGATCAAGAAGGTTGTCACAAAGAATGTGACGTTTGAACTACCTTGGAGGATAGATAAGATTTTGTTGGGTAAGAGATCAGAGGGAACATACACCGTAATGTAGATAAAATAAGATATATGTGGGGGCAGTATCCAGGCAACAGTGGGGAAGACCATGAGTGTCGTATGAAACCATTTGTGTCCTGTGGTGGTTTGAATGAGAGTGGTCTCCATAGGCTCATATGTTTGAATGCTTGGTCTCCAGTCGGTGGAAGTGTTTGGGAAGGATTAGGAGGTGTGGTCTTGTGAAGGAAATGTTGTCTCTTGGGGCAGGCTCTGAGGTTTCAAAAGCTCACCGGGTTCACAGTCTCAAGAAGTGAGTTCTCCGCTACTGCTCCAGGGCTATGCCTGCTTGCGTGTTGCCAAGCTCCCCACAATGATGGTCACGGACTCCAACACTCTGAAACCATAGGTCCTGAATTAAATGCTGTCTTTTATAAGTTGTCTTGGTCATGCTGTTTTATCGTATCAATTGAAAAGTAATGAAGACATGTTCCCTATGCAGAATATCCTATGACTATTCCATCTTTCTCGAAAGCCATTCCAGGAACAGTGTACAAGAGAAACAAGTAGGGCAAGGTGGTTATCTAGAAGCTGTGCAATAGCCAGATGAAAACCATTGGCAATAGGACTGTAAACGTGGAAAAGGTCTAAACACTGAACATATAAATGTGTCAGGCTTTGTCAAGTCATTTCACGTAGATGGTGAGAAAGCCAGAAAAGTAGTGATAAACCAGACACACAAAAGGAATAATGTGTTTTGGTGCCCTATCTTCAGTTGCTAATTGGATAAACAATTAGTCAAAATTTGCATGGGAAAAGGAGCAGGTTTGGGGAAGAGAGTGAATAAAATAAATTTAGCACATCTGCTGGGCCCAATCTGCCTGTGGAGCATTCTGAGGGAAATGCTAACAGGAAGGCAGAGGTTTACTGCCTTCCTAAAGACTTACTAAGTACTTATTGATAGATCTTAAAAGAGATCAGAGCCTTCATCAGGCCAACCCCTGTTTTTCTGATATAAGGGTTATGGCTCACAGCATCTCTTAAATGAGTTGCTGAGAACACATGTCATCATTTGACTGAAATTCCAGTTCTTAGGACTGAGTTTGACAAGAGGACCCAGACTACCTCCCAACTCCCAAACATGACATTTCCTTGTGTAGACTAAGGAAGCCATCCTGGGAATTATCTTCAAAGAAACCAACAGTGCCTTCCCTGTGCCTGTGATCAGAGACAGCCTGTGTGGGGCTGGGTCTGTGAACAGAGGCCGGGAAGAGTCATTTAAGAAGACAGAGAGCTCTGTAGGATCTGGACACATTTCCCTCCATGCAGATGCATGCAAACCCTGATACTTCCTGCCTCCACCACTGACTTACCTTTCCTTCTACTTAGATTTTGTTAGATAAGTGGACAACGGAAATATTTACTGTATGTCTTTGTGGAGTGTGCATCTGTGCCTGTCAATGTTCAACCAAATGCTACTCACTCTGAAAAGCTTCCCATGGTTCACCTTCATGAAAATAATAGTCTTTCCTTTCTGTTGCTTAGATTTCCTTTATGATTCTCTGCCTGTAGTGTCTATTATTTTGCATGATGTGTATATTTCAAGTCCTGACCTCATGACATTCAGAATTTCCTGAGAGCACAGATTCTATATAATTGATTTCTGTGATCCCAGTAGCATCTTTCATTAGGGTATGTACATTGTCAGTGTACCCTACATCCCTGATATACTTGTGTTATCTGTGGGCCTTTTTCTCTCACTTTAACAAATAGACTTTGTGGGACTTCAAGCATATTAGTTATTACTAACCTCACCCAGTGTCTCCCCTGGATACTTTTTGAGAAGTCAAAACCAGTCACTGTTGAAATCAGTTGTGGAGACGTCTTGCAACTTCCAGCATGGACACGTAGGACAATGAGACTTCAGATATGATTTGTTTTTAATGAATATTGAAAAATAACCCATGAGAGCTTGGAGACAGGTTATCTTTGGCCCAAGGAAGAAGAGGAGAAACCTCCCTGGACTTCTAAGAAAAAAAGAGAATCAGAACCTAAGCAAGAAAATCTTGGTTGGCTGAACAGACATGTGAATTCTGGCTTCAGGAGAAAACCAACATGCCTCAGTGGGTCCTGCAGACTCCTGTCCCAGTTACTAGACCTGGAGTAGTTGCTGGTTGTCTCATTTCCCCATGATTGCCTCATTATCTTCCTTCCAGCTCCAGCTAATGTCACCTGCTCAGAGAGGCCTTAGGTGACCACCAAATCTGTTAAAGCACCATGCCAACCTGTTAGATTTGCTACATCTGTGGAGAGCTTGAAACTGTTTGCAGCTTTGTTTCTGCACTTACCCCCTGAGCCTCCTATCACAACACAGGCATAGTGTGGGGACTCTTGTCTGTCTGGTCTGGTTCCTAGCAAGAGTCCCATAGCTTTTTGTTTGTGACGTTCTTTGACAAAGCTCTACACTCAATGAGATGGGGCTTCAAAAGGTTGGTGAGGCCCATTTTCTGGTGTGCAGGGTGGCTGATGAAAATGGGTGAACTAGATCATTTATTTTCTCTTTAGTCATAGAATTTCATATTGGTATAAGAAGAAATATAATCGTGTCTACCCCCATGGATCCCAACATTCCCCTTACCAACTTCATGCTTTTTTTTTTTTTTTTTAATAACTCACTGTACTGGGTTTTTGTCAACTTGACATAAACTAGAGTTATCTAGGAAGAAGGAACCTCAGCTGGGAAAATGTGACTATAAGACTGGACTGTGGACAACTTTGTGAGGCATTTTCTCAATTGCTCATTCCATTGTGAGTGGTGTCACCTCTGGCCATGTGAGCCTGGGTTATTAAGAGCAGGATAACATGCTTCCTTCCACCCACGTGAAGGGGCTCATTTCTGTTACCTCCTCGACTCAGGCTCCCACCACTAGATTACAGGGAGAGTCTGCAGAGCCTCTGCTGGTAAAGCTGAGGGCAACACCCATGCAGGACTACCCTGTGAGCCACAGATGTGAACAGCATCTGGGAATGCATGGTGCAGAAGAGTTTCCCTAAATTCATGGAGAAAATGAGCTCATATCCTACCTCTTTGTCATCTGTGGAACAGGCCAGACAGCAAGAGAAGTTAAAAGCAACTTCCTCTGTGCAGACACTGGTACATCAAAGCATTGTTTTATTTGCACTTCTGCAAAGCAGATTTTTTTATCAATAAGGCAAGGAAAGGTGTTTTTTAGTGTTTGGGTTTTTTTTTGTTTTTCTTTTATTTTGATGTTAACTAGTATCTTCTCCTTTAGCCTCTAAGGCATTTTATACATTGTCCATGTTTTAAGTTTATTTTTTTAATAATGGTTTTATTAATCATTTGAATTTCATACAATGTATCTTGACAACACCCTCTTCTCCTTCCTCCCTGATCCCTTATCCCACCCCTGTGCCCTCAAAAAAGAAAAAAGAAGAAAAGTAAGAAAAAAAATGAGTCCATCCAGTGTGTCAGGGGAATGGATCTCAGGCCTCACTGCAGATCCTGGAAACAGCAGGTTTCTCCAATGATGGTCATTTACCTTTTCCAATGATGGTCATTACTGGCCCCACACCAGCCCGAGAGCAAGAATGACAAAGCTCAACCTGAAGTCAAACCCCATTGCCCGAAGCCACAGGTCCACAGACATCACCTGGGCATTTGGACACCGAGCAGGCACCCCAATATCCCACATGCACCAGGCACTCAGACATCCCACAGGCACCCGGACATAGCTTAGGGGTTAGAGCACTAGTCTTATAAAGTTTCGTAAAAGTGTCCATAGTAATCCTATTACTTCATTTTGCAAACAAACTCATGAGATAAGCAAACCAAGGTCTCCTTCACTCATTCATAAGTTAATCATGCAGACTTTACTTTGAATCAGGAGCTACAGTAAATGCTGCCTGGGTAAAGTTAGGAGCCCAAGATGATGCAAATTGCATATGTGCACAGACGTACGTGAGTGGGGACTGGAACTCAATCCCAGCTCTCCCAAGATTCAGGTTTCCCTTATCTCTCTCCCTCCCCATTGGCCCATCCTGCCACATAGAAATTCACAGCAGTACTTGCTCTTCTGCTGTGGCTCTTTCCTTCTTCCTTTCTTCTACCAATTTACATATTGCTAAATGATGAAATTATACAGTACATAATTCCACAGCAACTCCGCTGCTTTAAAAAAAAATGGGAATGGAGTAATTAGGCAGAAAGGATTCTCAATTAGGCCGTGGATTCTGTTTCTAAAGCAGTAAATGGGGAAAAGCTTTTTTTTTTTTTTCTTTTTAACTGTCTCTTGAATATATTGCCACAAGACGATTGCTGCCTGGGAGGGTAGAAAGAAAGATGGGTGCTGGGACTCCACACGGCCTTGTTGTAGGTGTCAAGGCTGAGAATGTGACACACCATAGAATGGCATCTTGCTAGGCTGAGTATTTAAAAGTGGAGTTATCTTTTTCTTTAAGAGCCTTGAAAGCAAGTTTATAACTTTCTCTTGTCTTCTGCCTCTCATACCTCTTTCTTCACCAAGTGACTCACAGCCACCTGGACTCTATTCCCAAGGGGGACCATGGAAACTAGAACCTCTCTTCTTCAAAGCAAGCCATAGAACCTAGAAAGGTGATGGTCTTACTGTGTCCCTTCTCCTCTGAAGACCCTCCTGTGACAGGGTCATGCCTCATACCTAAAAGGAAGGAACGCTGCATGGAGAGGCCAAAGGAATCTGAATAAGGCCAGGCCCAGCTGGCTTCCCCTTCAACCTGTTATGAGTCTATCAAACCTGCTTGTCCAGTCACATTTCTACATGGTTGTCCAATTCTTCTTTGAACCTGGATACAAGAGATCTCTCTCTTCGTGTTTAGTCTTCACTTCTGAAGACTTCCATATCACAAACACAAGAAACATTAAGTATTCTTGCTATGTTTTTCTCCTATTACCCATCATTTGTCATAGAGGTGTCACCCTGACCTTTATGATTGACAAGAAAAGGCTGGTACCTTTTTGCTGTTTCAGACCTTCATATTTTGAAGGTAGCCTCCTATTTCAGGGTCTCTAGCACCAGGGTGGAGAGTGAAGACCCCCATTTTAATCTTTGTGTCTTCCATTTTCTTTGCCTTTATGAGTTAGGAGTGTATAGATTTGTAGCTGAGTTCTCTGAGTCAATTCAAATGAACTCTGTCATGAGAGCAGAATAGAGAGTAGAGAGGAAAGAGATCACAATAGGGACAGGGAAGAGGGTGGGGAGGAAGGCTATAAGAAGTAGTATAAGAATGAAGTATGCATGAAAATGGCAAAATGAAACCCGTTATTTTGTTTGCTAATTTAAAATCTGATTTTTAAAAAATCAAACTAACTCTACCCTTATTATGTTCTATAAGTGGCTCTTGATTAAAATAAGAAATTGATGTTCTGAGGATGTACAGTCTTACAACTGTGTATGAGCCAGCTACCTACCTTTCCCTCACCCTCCCTTCTTTTTCCTTTCCTCTCTGTCTCCTTCCTCCTTTCCTTTATTCCTTTCTCTTTTCCTCTTCCTTCTCCTTTTCCTTCTTTGCTATACTAACCAGAAATTCTTTCTCTTCCATTAAGATAGGTAGAGAAGAATCTGTAGGAAAGATCATTCAAGAAGTATGAATTAAGCCATTCTGGGATATATTACTTTAAATGGTAATATGCAATGGTTTGTTCCATGTGATGGATTTCTGTATGCACATGGAGAGAGTTCTCATTTTTCTTGAAGGTTAAAAGAACAAGCACTTAGTGATGGAATAAGAGAAAGGACTATCAATAGGGAGAGTGAGCATGAGGCACTCCTGCAAAGTGGGTGCCCACAGACTACAATATCAGGGCTATGTTTTGATATTTTCGCTATTCTGCGTCTCTTACAGCCTTTGTTAACAGAGTAAAAGAGTGTGAATAGGTTAGGATGCCATGCTGATTTCATGAGAAATGGAGACATGTGGAAAGATGATGTCATTCACCAGAATTGGTGACAAGGGAGCCCAGGGAGATAAGAGAAACTGAAGCAGGACTCCAGAGAGCAAAAAGCCAACTCAGAAGCATAAAATTTATTCTTTCCCTAAAATTTTGCAAAACATTGCATTACTTGTAATATGAAGGGATAGACACTTGGTGTTTAATTTGTTTGTTTTAATTTTTTTGACAATTCCAGAAGGCATTTAATTTTTTTCCCTTTTATTGAAAATAGATTCTTTTCTCATACAATATGTCCTGATTTCAGTTTCCCCTCCTTTCACTCCTCCCAGTTCCTCCCCTCCTCCCTTCCCACCTGGATCCACTTCCTTTCTGTCTCTCATTTTTAGAAAAGAACAGGCTTCTAAAAGATAACAATAAAACAAACAAAATAAAATATAATAAGATAAAGCAAAAAACATCACATTGAAGTTGGACCAGGGAAATCAACAGAAGGAAAAGAGCCCCAGGAGAAGGCACAAGAATCAGAGACCCACTCATTCACACACTCAGGAGTCCCATAAAAACACTAATCTGAAAGTTATAATACATATGCAGAGGACCTGGTGCAGACCTATGAAGGCCCTGTGCTTGCTGCTTCAGTCTCTGTGCGTTCATAGGAGCTTTGCTCAGTTGATTTAGAGGGCCCTGTTCTTCTGGTGTCCTCCATCTTCTTTGGCTCTTACATTCTTTCTGCTCCTCTTCTGTGGGGTTTCCTGAGCTGTGAGGAGAAGGATTTGATGGAGACTTCACATTTAGTGCTGAGTGTTCCAAGAAAGATATCTCTCTCTCTCCCTCTCCCCCTCTCTCACCTTCCCTCCCCACACCCCACCCTGTGTGTGTATGTGTATAATGTCTGGCCATGGGTCTCCATATTTGTTCCCTGCCGGAGCAAGTTTCTCTGATGATGGCTGAATAAGGCACTGATCTAGGAGCATAGGAAAATGTCATTTGGAGTCTTTTTTTTTTCTTCTTAATACCTATAGTATTTGGTTTTACTCTAGGTCTCTGGGCTATCTAGTCCCTGGTTCTTGGTCATTCAAGCAGTGTTGGGCATGGGTACCATCTTGTGGAGTGGGCCTTAAGTCAAATCAGAGATTGTTTGGCTACTGTCACAGGCTTTGTGCCTTCATTGCCTTAGCATATTTTGTAGGCAGGACAGCATTGTGGATCAAAGGTTTGGTGGCTGGGTGATATATACGTTTCTCTTTTGATAGCCTAAAGAGTACCTTCCCAAAGACACTAACCATAGAGATGAATGTTTTATGTAAACTTCTTTTTTCTTTTTTGTATAATGGTTAAAGTAATGGCTTATACGACTGACTATACAGGACCAAGTAACCCTGCAAAGACCCTCTGACTCAATTTCAGCCTTGGTAAAAGTTCACAACAGCTGATCAGAATTACCCACAGAGGCTTGCTAGGCTCCATTGTACTGGGAAGCTGGAGAAAATTCAAGGAAGTAACTGGGCTTCCTAGAGCTGGTCCTGAATTTCTTACATTGCTCCTTGAAGGTGAATGGCCTTCCAGAATTCCATCTTTCTAATTCCTAGTGGGCTAATGTATGGGGTAGTATCTTAATCTCATAGCATATTTGTAGGACAAATGGGAGGTAAATGTCTAAACTATCTAACATACTGTAGAAAAAAATGAAAAAAAAAAACTATTCCTTTGTTTAAGAGAGAATATTTATCTTCTATTTAGCTTCAGCTGTGACTCTGCCTAAAGTTACCTGCAGGATCCCAATTGCTTGGATCACAGTGGCCTGATTGCATATCTGTGAGGTGTTTTCTTTATTGCTAACTGATGTTGGAGTGCCCAGTCCACTGTGGGTGGTGCCATCCTTAGGCAGGTGTAGGGGAGGATGTTGGGGTGGATGAGCCAATAAGCAATATTCCTTCACGGTTTCTGTCTCATTTCCTGGTTGAGTTCCTGCTCTGACTTCTATCAGTCACAGACTGTGACCTAGAAGAGTAAGCTAAATAAAACCTTTGCTCTCTGAGTTGCTTTTGTTCAGAACATTTTACCACAGCAGCAGAAAACAAACTAAAATAATTTGCAACATTCAAATCAAAAAATCTCCATGGAAAGAAGAGGACAGATTTGCTGCATTTTTTTTTTCTATATGGCACCAGAGGATGCAACTAGAATAAGTGAGTTGAAATTATAAGTCAAATAATTCACAGGGGGAAAAGTAAAGCTTTTTTAGGGATGTGAGCTTAGAGTTAACAGGGTGGGGATTAGGGTAAGTTCCTTGACAATAAAGATAATCAAGCTTGGTCCTCCTAGGATGAAGTGCCTCAGAGGGATTCTGTAGCCAGGGGCTACTGTGTGAGCTCAGCAAGACAAGGAAACATTTTCATAGATATAAATCTGCCAGAACTCAGCAGAGGGAACAGCATGTCATGGCAAGCACCATGCTGGACAGTGGTACCTTGTCTGATTGCAGGTGTTTGTATTGATTCAAAAGCTCCTCAGGTATTTTATTGATACAGAAACTCTGCCTTCTCATCCAAAGACCTATTTGCATACAGAAACTTGTAGCTTAGTCTCATCTCACAATCCTTTAGCAGCTGAATTATGTCACCTTTACACTCAAAGCCCAAGGGGAGTGTTCTCTCCTTGTTGCCTGAGACTGTGGGAGAGGGACTACAAGATTTTCTTCGCAACAACTTTGCTTTTCACATGGAGATCTCAGAGTACAAGTTATTTGAACCACAATGGCTCTGCCAGAGAACCAGAGAGCAGATATGGGTCATGAGGAAACAAACATCTGAATCCCAGATTTACATGGAGCCAACACCTGCAGATAAAACAAAGGCTCAGGCAGCCCTTCCCCCAATATTGTACAAAACAATTGTTTTAAAGTTACACTAGCATAACTGGAAATAAATTTCCCTTAAATGGATCCCAGCTGCCCATGAAAACTGAACAGTTTGATCTCTTGGTCTTTTCTGAGATGAAATTCTGTTTTCAGTGTGGTCACTGTTTTTATAGCAAAGGGAAAACCATCAGCTACTGTTTGATGTGTGTAGGCTTGACTTGGATGCAAAGAAAAGAACCCAGTTGTGCTAAGCTGAAGGTGCCCATCTTCCTCCCTCAGCATTGCCTCACATGGCATTAACAGGAGTCACGTGGATGCCATGGAAAATAAAATCTTATTTATTGTAAAACAAAATCGAAAAGGCCCCCATAGCTTCTCACTAGGCTTTTGGCTTTGCTAATGTTTGTTTACTTGGTTGCTCTCTGGATAAATGAGTCTTTGGTGTGTAGGAACCTGTATGAGGTCTCTGCTTATTTTCTGCATGTTCTGTGATGGACTATTTCCCATGCTGGCTAGTTAAATCAGTTAAATCTGATGATGTCTTTAATGGTTAAAAGCTATAAAACTCAACAAGTGCGATGCCAGACTATGAAATAAAAGCTTAGCAACCCTGTGAGGTGGCCAAATCCAACCTTTTCAAGCAGAGCTGAGCTTCCCCTGAGTTTCTTTTCCAGAGTTGGTCAAACTGCAGTCACTCCAAGTGCACGATGTGAAAACCACTGACAAGAACTATTAAGGGCACTTTGGCAGGCATGAAGTTATAACTTGGCTAATTAAACATATAATGTCCAATTTTATAGTTCTTTACATTTGTATGATCTCCAAAAAGGGATCACAGAGTTCACATGCAAGATACTAGCTCAGACATTGCTGGTGCTTTGCCAAAAGTGGTCCAGCCCAAATGGATTTTAAAAACCAACCATGTACTTTTAATTTATTTTAGTCTCACTAAGTAGCCTAGATTGTCCACCTGTATCAGTGTCCTGAGTACTGGGATTATATATGTGTGCCACCATGCCTGGCCACAACATTCCAGCTTCTTTCATGGAATATTAGAGAAAGCCAATCCTCTAATTCAGTGGTTCTCAACCTTTCGAATGCTGTGAACTTTTAATATAGTTCCTCATGTTGTGGTGACCCCAACCATAAAATTATTTTCATCACCACTTCATAACTAATTTTGCTACTATATGAGTCATAATGTAAATATTTGATATGCAGATGGTCTTAGGTGACCCTTGTGAAAAGGTCATTCAATCCCCAAAGGGATCATAACCCACAGGTTGAGAACCACTGCTCTATCTCATACAGGTAGACATGGGTAGTTCTGGTACCAATGAGTAGAAGGACAGAAACAAGCAGGGAAAGGACTGAAGGCAATGGTGTTGGAGATTCTGTGCCCTGGATATGGCTTGAGTGTCCTTCCAGGGTCCATACTGTGGAGCCCACCCCTAGAATGATAAGAGTGGGGGTGCAGGGTGGAATACATAAGTCTATTTTTTTCACAAGTATCCTGTTTCATGTATTTTCTTATAGTCATAAAACACTGATTTATATAGGAAATGGCTCATTTGGAACCATACAGAGATAGAACTTAAACTGAAGCATTTTCCAGTTAGATGGGAAAGCATGAAAGAACTGACAAGATAAGAAATATGAGGGAAACTCCTGCCTCTGCACCCCTGAAAACCCTGAGAACAAACTAGGGCACACTGCAGTACTGGACCCCTGATCTAGGACAACTGTTATAGGAAAAAGAAATATAAGAGTTAAGTATTGACACAGTCAGACAGATGTGAGGAATCAGACAGTGGGAGAAGCTCGGCAGCCATAGGGAAGGAAGCAGCAAATGTAGAGGGTACCAGCAGATCTTACGTTATCTCTGTCAGAGGCAATGAGGTGCACCTTGCATGCGTTGAATGGATCTGTCGTTTTTGGATTTTCCACATTCACTTTGCAGTTTGTGATTTTAAAATATTCAAGGAAGGAGACATCTTCTGATCCAGGCTGTGACTACCCAACCACCCAACAGAAGAAGGTAGGCAGACTCCTTGCCTAACCATCCCACCAGAACACCCTGTTCCCCAAGCCCCAATCCACCACCATTGCCCCACTTCCACTCCCACCCACCCTTCCCCACCTTCACCTGTACGAGTCACACACACCAACTGAGGCAGACATCTTCTGACCCAGATTACGACTACCCAGCCACCAGAAAAGAAAGTATACGAACTCCTTACCTAACCCTCCCACCAGAAACCCCACCCCTACAAAACCCAATCCACAGCGCTCTCCCCACATCTGCTCTCTCCTACCCTTCCCTGCCTCTGCCTCCTGAGTCTCACATACCAACTTGAACAGACATCTCCCACATTATAGTGCAATAGGACAACCAACAGAACAGGTAGGAAACCATATGACTCAACTTTCCCACTAGGAAAGCTGTGCCCCCTCAAACTTAACCCATCCCCATCTTCCCACCACCCATATCAACCCTCTCTACCACTGCCACCCACTAAAGTCTGAGATACCAACTAAGCTGGTTACTCCCTGCACCAGCAGAAGATAAGACAGCCAGACAGAAGAACAGATAGGAATCCTGCAAGCTCTGTGTCTCGGCCCCTGACCTGGGCAGAGATTCCCTACTTGACAAGGGGCCACAAAGACCAGAATACCAGAGAGAGAAAAGAAGCTGAGCAACAAGACACTAATCCAATAGAAGAAAAACTCAGGAATTTTGGGACCTAAATCTAGAATCACCCAAAGCCCAAATGCCAAAAAACCAGCACAAGAACACCATCAATGACCAGGACAATATGGCACCACCAGACTCCAACTGTTCTTCTACAAAAACCCCCAAACACTCTGACACAGGCGAAGCAGAAGATAAAGACCTTACAGACCTTACAACCAACTTTATGAAGACAATAGAGGTCTTTAAAGAAGAAATGAATAAATCCCTTGAAATCGATGGAAAGAAAAACAAACAATTGGAGGAGCTGAGTGAATTCATCAAAGAAACACAGGAAAACACAAACAAACAATGAGAAGAAATGAATACATTCCTGAAAGAAAGCCAAGAAAAAGCAAACAAACAATTGAAGGAAATAAACAAAGCTATCCAGACCTAAAAATGGAAATAGAAGTCATAAAGAAAACACAAACTGAGGGAATAGTGAAAATGAAAAAATCTAGAAGAATGATCAGGAACTACAGAGACAAGCTACAGAATAGAAATAGAAGAGTTGAATAAACTACAGATGAAATAGATATGTCAGTAAAGGAAAACATCAAATCCAAAAAATTATTGACACAAAGCATCCAGGGAATATGGGACACATGAAAAAACCAAAGCTAAGAATGATAGGAATCGAGAAAGAAGAAGATTCCCAGCTCAAAGGTCCAAAAAATGTTTTCAACAAAATCATCGAAGAAAATTTTCTAAACCTAAAGAAAGAGATGCTTATAAAAGAACAAGTTCATAGAACACCAAATAGACAGGACCAAATAGAAAGTCCCCTCATCAAAATGCTAAACATACAGAATAAAGAAAGAATATGAAAAGCTGCAAGAGAAAAACAGCAAGTAATATACAAAGGCAAACCTAGTAGAATTATACCCAACTTCTCATTGTAGACCCTAAAAGCCAGAAGGGTGTTGACAGAAATACTACAGATTCTCAGGGAATATAGATACCAGCCCAGACTACAATGACCCAGAAGATTCTCAATTATTATAAACAGAGAAAACAAAATATTTCATGATAAATCCAAATTCAAACAATGCCTATCTACAAATCCTGCCCTATAGAAGTTACTAGAATAAAAACTCCAACCCAAGGAGGTTAAATACAATCAGGAAAACACAGGAAATAAATAATCTCACACTATCATAATCAATAGAAGGAACACACACAACCACAACAACCAACAACAACTACAAAATAACAGGACCTAATAAGCATTGATCATTGATATCCCTCAACATTAATTGTCTCAACTTTACAACAAAAAGACACAGACTAACAGAATGGATTCAAAAACAGAATCCAGTTCTGCTGCAAACAAGAAACACACCTCAACTTCAGAGATAAACATTACCATGGTAAGGAGTGGGAAAAAATCTACCAAGCAAATGGACCAAAAAAAAAAAGCCAGTGTAGCCATTCTAACATCCAGCAAAAAAATAGACTTCAAACCTAAATTAATCAAAAGAGATGGGGAAGGACATTTCATACTCATCAAAGGAAAAATCCACCAAGATGTCATTTCTATTTAACATCTACGCTCCTAACACAAGGGCTCCCATGTTTGTAAAAGAAACATTACTAAAGCTAAACATACACATTGCCCCTCATACACTGATAGTGAGAGATTTCTGTATCTCACTCTCACCAACTGACAGGTCATCCAGATGAAAACCAAACAGAGAAATACTAGTACTAACAAATGTTATAAACAAAATGGACCTAACCGATATGTACAGAACAATTCACCCACACACAAAAGAATATACCTTTTTCTCACCACCTCACAGAAACTTCTCCAAAATTGACCACATTCTTGGTCACAAAGCAAGCCTCAATAAATACAATAAAATTTGAAACAACCCCCTGCATCCTATCAGACCACCATGGATTAAAGCTGGACTTCGACAACAGCAACAGCAAAATGCCTACAAATTCATGGAAACTGAACAACTCTCAACTAAATGACTGGTCGATAGAAATAAAAAAAGAAATTAAAGACTTTCTCGAATTCAATGAAAATGAGTCCACAACATACCAAACCTATGGGACACAATGAAATTGGTGCTAAGAGGAACATTCATATCAAGTGCCTATCAAAAAAGAGTGGAGAGATCACATACCAGCAAATTAAGAGCACATTTGAAAGCCATAGAACAAAAAGAAGCAAGCACACCCAAGAGAAATAGATGGCAAGTAATAATCAAACTGAGGGCTGAAAGCAATAAAATAGAATCAAAGGGAACAATTCAAAGAATCAGTGAAACAAAGGGTTGGTTCTTTGAGAAAATCAACAAGATAGACAAACCACTAGCCAAACTAATTCAAAGACACAGAGAGATTATCCAAATCAACAAAATCAGGAATGAAAAGGGAGAGATAACCAGAGGCACCAAGAAATCCAAAGAATCATTAGGCCATACATTAAAAACCTGCACTTACCCCATAAAATTGGAAAATCTAAAAGAAATGAATAATTTTCTCAACAGATATCACTTATCAAAATTTAATCAAGATCAGATAAACAACTTAAAACAGACCTATAACCCCCAAGGAAATAGAAGAGGTCATTAAAAACCTCCTAACCAAAAAATGACCAGGGCCAGAGGGCAGAGGGTTTTAGTTCAGAATTTTATCAGACAGTCAATGAAGAGTTAACTCCAATACTCCACAAGCTATTCCACAAAATAGAAGCAGAAGGAACACTGCCAAACTCATTCTACAAGGCCATAGTCATGACCTGCAGGACAGATGCAGTAGAGATGGGAAGGGAGCTTCCTTTTCCAGTGTGTCCAGAGACCCCTCTACATGTATAGAAGTATTTCTAACCTTACTCCTTCTGGTTCTTATGTATCACCCAGAACAGTCAGCATGTGACTACTGCCTTAAGAACATATAGTACGTAGTTATTTCAGAGTATATTGCTATATTAAAAATCTAGATATGGTATAACAGATATTATATGCAAATATACATGAGAAATACAAATATTTTACAGAGCAGAGCAAATTATATATCTTATAGTTTTATGTAAAGCAATCAACATGTTTAATACATATGTCAGCGGGTTTTTTTTTTTTCAGTTCTATGAATCAAACCTAGGCCCTTGCAGCATGTCAGTAAATACACATTTGTATGTAGTACCTATGACTAATCATTAAGTGTTAGATACTAAACAAGCATTTCATTCATTAATAATAATCAAATAGTAATTGTCAAACAAGTCCCATGTTTGACATACATCACATTAACCTTATCCTAAGTGTGGGTCCATGATTTCTGTCCCTAAATGGTCCCTTATTGATCCTTGTCCAGTTCACATTTTTACATTTATAGTCGACTATATCAGAGAAGTCTAAGGACATCTGCTCTGATAGACAGTACTGTCTCAGGCACCATTTGAAATATTTCAGTTTGTTCTTCAAAGTTGTATTGACCCTGGAAAGAGAATGAGGCAAAATCCTCATGCTGACATCTCAAGTTCTAGTGAATATAAGCTGTCAAAAGAGCAGGCACCATTCACAGATTTACTCTCAAGGCTTCAGAGATATTTTGTGCTACCTTACCCAGGTTAAGATAGTATGATGCTCCATGGGACCCAAGGTAGAGTAGCCTGGTGCTCCTAAACGTAAAACCACCACTCTAGAACTTTTATCACAAGCATGCTTTTCTTCAACTCATTTAAAGAGTTGAAGCAGCAGGCAGATCAGAGGCAAACAGGCAGAGAACGAATATTCCTTCTCCTTTCAACATTTCTTACGGACGTGTGTTGGAGACTCCCACTCCCTATCCATAGAAAACCTTCCTGTCCACTCTGTCAAATAGGTTCCCACTGATCTATCTCCTGAGACTTCTTGGTCGATGTTAGATGTATCCCATCCTAGCATGGGCTCAGCCTCGCTTTAAATCAGCGTTCTCACGTGGGGTCGCAGGGGGACAATTGACAGGCAACATACTGAGAAGTTATGCAACCCAGGCAACTGGAGAATGCAATGTGAATGAACTAGCCGTGGCGCAGGATTTTAGGCTCCCAGGTCAAGATAGCTTCTTCTCCGACAAGAAATGTACAAGAAGCATGGGCTAGCGGGGTGGTGGCGCATGCCTTTAATCGCAGCACTCAGGAGGCAGAGGCAGGTGAGTTTGAGGTCAGCTTGGTCTACAGAGAGAGTTCTAGGACAGCCAGAGTTACAACAGAGAAACCCTGTCAAAAAAAAGGAGGAGGAGAGGAGAGGAGGAGGAGGAGGAGGAAGAGGAAGTAGCAGCAGAATAGGCTGGTCCAGTGGCTTAGAAGAGGAATCAGGTTGTGCTGAATTTTCCAAAGATGAAATGTATGGATGCTACTGAAATAGGATCCATTACTGCGATGCAGATCCTCAGGCTACAGGTTAATGAGGCACCTCAGATCCTAGCTGAACTCCAGCTTCTCTGAGGTGAGACCTCTAGCCTTCTCTAGAGCAAAATGTCTGAAGAATCTCCAATAGAGGGTTATGCTCTTGGAAAGCAAAGTGGATACTCCTCAACTAAAGAGGACCAAAGAGCAATAGATCACTTCCTGTGTCCCTTTCACAGAGGAAGGCAGTGTTCCAGGGAAGTAGATGTTTTACATCTACATTTTCCATTTAGCCCCTGACCCCCTGATGCTCTAAAGCTGATGATTACACAGGCTTGTGAGCCTCCCAGACAGCATTTTGCTGCAATATTCCACCAGGAAGAAAAAAATATACATCACAGGAAAGAGACTCTTAGGCAAGGCCTGTGTCCCATCTGTCTCTGTGAACACAGTGATGGAAGCATGGGTTAATGAGAAGTTGAAGACATTTAAGGACAGAGGAGTGTGGGTGTCTTAGGTTTCTATTGCTGTGATGAAACACCATGACCAGAAGCAAGTTGAGGAGGAAAAATGTTGGCTTACATTTCCAGATTATAGACCTTCATTAGAGGAAGTCAGGATAGGAACTTAAACAGGGTGGGACCTGGAGGCAGGAGCTGATGCAGAGGTCACGAAGGAGCGCTACTTCCTGGCTTGTTCCTCGTGGCTTGCCCAGCCTGCTTTCTTATAGAATCCAATATCACCAGCCCAGGGATGGAAACACCCACAGTGGGCTGGGCTCTTCCCCATCAATCACTATTAAGAAAATGTCTTTCAGCTGGATACTATGGAGACATTTTCTCAATTAAGGTTTCTTCCCTTGCCATAACTCTAGTTTGTGTGAAGTTGACATAAGACTAGCCAGCACAGTGGGTATATATGAACTAGTATAGATATGCACACCTCCTGCCTGGAATACAATAGTTCAACTGAATGTTTCCTCTCAAAGGCTTTTATTAGACCAGACACTTCTCTTTAAAAATCAATTCTGCGATTGATATGATTAAGGCAACTTTGTTTTACCCTCTGTCCTCTTCGGCTTACATTCTCTGTGCTCTGCTTACATTCTCTCCTCTCAAAGGCTTGTTCAAGGCCAACACACAGACACACCAAAACAGTGAGAACTGAGTCACCATTGCTACCTGGAATCCTCTTCTCTGGTACAAACCATCAACCAGAATCTACGAAAGGGAACTCCATGCTTAAGGGAAACTGAGATCAGGGAATGAGGAGTGATGTCTACAGCATGTTAGCCTGGGATCAGCTATCAGAAATGTCCCTCTGTGAGTCACTGGACAGAAGCAGTCCAGAAACACAGGCACTCAGATAGTAGAGTTGATCACAGAGTTCTGCTCTAAAGAAAAGTGTCCCAAGGGACCCCCCATACAATTTGCATCCTGTTTCCAAGTGCCCGTATACTTCTCAGCAGGGTCTCTATGAGACATCTCTAGTGTTTGCAGCTCATTCTATAGACTCACTTAATTGTATCTGTGCTGTGCAGTTTGTTAAAATGAACACTGGAAGGATGATTCATTTTATGCATCAAGTTGCTTTGAATCAGTGATGTCCAGACAGCTGGCAAAACAGTAGTTTGGGGCATTTTGTAACTATACACTTGTGGTTTGGATGTTGTATTAGTTATTTTTATCTTTGCCAAGACAAAAATACCTGACAAAAGAAACTTAGGGAAGAAAGGGCTTCTCTTGGCTTACAATTTGAGAGTCTATCATGGCAAGAGCATGAAGTGGCTGGTCACCTGGTCACATCGCATCCAGAGTCAGGAAGCAGGGAGAGATGCATGCCAATGCACTTCTTGCTTTCTCCTTTTCGTTTAGTCTACTGCCCACATTTGGGGTGGGTTTTCCCACCCCAATTAACCCGACCTAGAAGCTCCTTCACAGATATGTCCAGAGGTGTTTGTCTTCTAGGAGACTCTAGAAAGTGTCAAATTGATAAGCTTAACAACTACAGATGTATGCCTTTGTAAGCTTAGTTGTTACCATTGTGATAGTATTAAGAAGCAGAGTTCTTAAGTCATGGTGAAATCATAAGGGCTCTGCTCTCACTGATGGGGTTCATTACACTCATCAGAGGATTTCATGAAGGGAGTTCAGCTATTCCTGCCCTTCTGCATTGTGGGATATGAGGTACCATTTCCCATATCATCATTCTGACAACATCATGAAACAGAAGCCAGCATCTTGATCTTCTATGGGAAATAAGTTTCTGTTCTTTCAAAATGGCCAAGTCTTCAGTATTCTGTTATAGAAACACAAATTGGACATCTGGATAAGCATAGTATTTCACAGTAGACAGAGCTATCCTCCCCAGAGTGCTCAAGATCATTTGATTTGTTCAGGTGCTGACTAGAACAACAAAGCAGAAGAAAGGCAGATTGCATTTCTTTCTACTTGAGCTGCATCTTCTGCCCTTGGACACGAGAGCTTCTGAGTCCTGGGTCTTCAGATTTAGACAGAATTACGCTACTGCCTTTTCTGACTCCCCAGCTGACAGACAGCAGATGGTAGGACTTTTCAGCCTCCATAATTGTGTGAGCCAATTCCCATATATATATCCTATTGGTTTTTTTTTTTTGAGAACTCTGACTAATACACTTAACTATAAATCATATGCCAGACTGAAGGATGGTAAAATGGAATGAGGCCCTACTTGGACTCTTGTAGTAAGATTGTGTTGAGGAAATGGAGTTTCTGTATTCTTTCCTTCACTCTTTCATTTACCCATTCATTCAAATTTTGACTGGGATCTGGGGCTATTGACACAGACCTAAGCTTGGCCTCAAGATCACGTATTGTCTAGCTGTGCAGGATATACAGAAACAGAAGCAATCTAGCATATTATGAGCTATACATATATTGGATATTGAGATATCCAGGAGAGGAATTAATAAGCTCCACCTGCTGGAGGAGCATGACTCATCTCCAGAAAGACCCCAAAACGAAGGGAAATACCAAAATAGAGTAAAAATAAAAATATGGACAGTAGGAACTGGGAAACTAGGAATAGGGCAGCAGATAGCTAAGGAGGACCAAATATTAAGCAATATATCACACGGGTGTATTTTTGTATAAGCAGAAACAATCCAGGTAAGAAGAAGGAGTGTACATGAGAATCAGAGCATGCATGACACAGCTATGACCCTGGAAACAGCTGTGACAACTAGCAAGCCAGAAGCCACAGTGCTACCACCCCTCAGGCTTTGTGTTGACTCAACTTAATGAAGTGCTGTGGTCATGATATTCCCTAGTGGGGCATATCTAAGTACCTTACCAAAGAGCTTACCAAATCATATTTGTGGCTATGAGGAGGCCAATGGATTCTATAGATTGTCGCTGTCATCTGAGGATTCCCAACTTGGCAGATGGAGAAGACAAGGGAAAGAGCTACACTGAGAACTCCGGGTGTGGTGGGGAAGTGGAAACCAAGCCGACATTTGGTGTGCTGTAGCATTCCCAGCTCTGGTTTAACACAAGAGATGTGTTTCACTCACAAACTGGCACTGAGAGCTCATTTACATTTAAATAAGAGGCTTGTTAATGCCAGCAGGAGGACTCTGTCAATGCCAAGCCTGGCTCAGGATTCCTGCCAAGGAGTTTCTAAGAGCATCGCTCTAGGAAACTCCCCCAGAAGAGAAGCAAGCATGCTTTCTCATTAAGACAACTCTACCACAGTGACATTTGCCTCTGAGTGGCAAGCCTTTGGCTGGGTGGGAAGCAAGTTGTTGAATCTTGGAAAGTTAACAGTTGCCAAGACGGTTATTTAATTGATTTTGGCTCCTCAAAGACTCAGGGACCACCTGGCATGAGGTGATCTGGTGTGGAGCACAGCAAATTCCTGCCCTCCAGCACGTCCTAGTCATGATCGAGGGCTGTGAAGAAGCCTAAGAAGACTGTGTTGCAGGACAAAGCCAAGGACAAGGCCATTATTGTGCATTTCGCTGCTGGGATGCTCTCTTCCTGACATCAATAAAATTCTCTTTAGCACAGATTCTATACCTCAATGGCTACAGATGTTAAGTAGGATCCATACATGAGTGAAACAGCTGTTGATAAAACCCACAGAAGTGGTTGAGATTCCAGTACCCTGGAGTGTACCTGCCTATCCTAAAGAGGCCAGAATACTCAGCAAGACCTGGTCTTTGGTTCATGAATTATGAGTGATCTCTTGTGTTCCTTACAGATGAATGGATGACAGAACAGTAGACACATCTGGCAACACAGTTTGTAAGTCCTGTTACAGGGAAGTGAAAGCTGCAGCGGAAGCACATGAAGTTATGTTAGTCTGCTTTCGTCACTGTGATAAAATCCCTGAGGAAATCAACGCACAGATTCAGAGGTTTCTGTCCAGGCCTGTACTAAGGCAGCGCTGCATGGTGGGCACACAATAGGATGGCACACTGTGGGACAGCACACAGTGGGACAGCAATGCTACTCACCTCATAGCAGTGGGAAGCAGGAAGCAAAATACACTTCTCAAAGGCTTTCCCCATGACCCGATATCTCCAATTAGACCCCACTTTCAAAAATTTCCACCATCTCCCAGTTGCAAATCATGCTGGGTCTCTGTCACCTGATTACCCCGTGGAAAAGGCCAGAATCCTCAGGGTATAATCATTTCCACAGAGTAACCATGCATCTGGATTAAGACTTGAACAGGTGAACTTTTAGAGACCATTTAAGACCCAAACTAAGACAGAAACAATGGGAGCACATAAAATAGAACGTAAGAGTCACGAGGGAGTGGCATTTAAGCTCAGTCTGACAGATGAGCAGAAGTTACCAGACAATGATGGCAGAGGAGACAAAGAATAGACAGTACCAGGACCCTGGGCAACAGAGAGCAAAAACCATTTGAAAAAAGTAAAGAGCATGTGATGAAAAGAACTCTAAATTCCAGGCAGGGAAAGATGGAGATGTAAGTAAAGACCAGATTCACAAGAACTTTCCAAGTCAGTGAGTTTTGACTTTACCATCTGAACAACAAGGTTGCCTACATCTCATGATGGTGACATGCCCTAGTTCTGATGGAGGAAGTGGCATCAACAGTATAAAAGAGTACGCAATTCAGAGTCAGAAAAATGTGGGCCTTGGTTCTTCCCCATTACCTTGTGAACCTAGGTAAGCCTTATTTCCTATAGAAACGAGAAGGATATATAACTACGCTGCTGAACAAATGGAGAAGAGATCTGTTACCTCTGTTGATTGTATGATAAAACAGCAAATTACTGTTATTAAGGATTTCTTACCAGCATTTTAACAGTATGTATCAGAAGCTTTCAGAGCACTGTTCTCTTCTACTTGTGACTCCCCTTTTAATGTTCTGCTTTTAGGAAAGTGAAGGGTATGTGCTCATTATTTGCTCCAACAGTATCAATGCAGCATTGTAATAAAAGCAAACCTGAAAAAGTCTGATTTACTTGTCTGATGACTGGATGTTTCTCAGATTGCTCATCCTGATGAAGTCGCTTTGGCCTCTCAAGTTTAAGCCAGCCTCCTTGTGACCTCAAACCCAGGATCTCTGGTGACTCTTGTTCTCTTCTGCCTGCAATTTCTGCTCAGTTCTCCATTTTTATTCTGCGTTCTTCCCTTCCTTCAACTGTCCCTTTTCTACAATGTATTCAGTGTATACGAGCCCCACCCTGACTTGTCCTTCTCTCCCCCAAGTACCCAGGCCACAGGCAAGAAGTGTCGTGAGCTTCTGATGAAGGTTTAAACAGTGGAGATGTTTCATGATGATCTTGATGTTCAGTCTAAACCCCTTCCCATCTACTTTTCCCTTTATCATCCAGGATTTCTCGTTCTTGGTTTCTATTTTGACCGCCCATCTTTAAGTTGTTTCTCTTATATTTTCGATTTTTCTCTCACTTTTTATTCTTGACTCCTGCCAGAGATGCTCCCAGCAGGTTCTACTCAGGCTCTTACTAGTTAAGAGTACAGAAGGATCAAGAGGTTTTGACTTTTCTTCCCTGTTTTAGGCTCTCACTGATCTTTGTAAGCAAAAGGAAACAGCATAAGGATCTATGTGTTTGTACTTATGAATTGTGCTTACTTCTCCTCCACCATGTAAGAGAGTTAAAAATTCTGTTTATGGGTCTAGAGAGATTAGAGAAATTAAGAGGTTAAGATCAATAGCTGTTCTTTCAAAGGACCCAGATTTGATTACCAGGACTTACATGGTGGCTCAAACTGTCTGTGACTCCAGTTCCAGGGGACCAGACACCCTCTTTTGGCCTCTGTGGGCACCACTGATGTGCATAGTACACAAACATACATGCAGGCAAAGCATCCACAAGCATAAAATAAAAATAAATCTTTTTTTTTTGTGTGTGTTTTAATGCTATTACCATCTATGGTGTCTAATCTTGGTGGTCACCTAGACTACCTCTGGAATCAACTAAAACTCAAATGGCTGAGCACACCTGTGGGGAATTTTCTTGATTGGATCATTTGAGGTGGGAAGGCCTGCCCTAACTCTAGAGCACTCAAGGTCAGGAAACCCATACGAAATGTGGGTTATACTTTCTGGTAGCAGCCTACACGAGAGAACTCAGAACAAAGATGCTTTTGATTTTTGCCTGCTTGTTCTCGATCTCCTGATGTTGAGGCATTTCTTTGCTGCTTCTTCCCAGGGTAGTCTGAAGACCAGCAGAGACATGGAGCCTAACAAAATGAACAACTGCTGAACTCTTGATTTTTCATTTGGGAGATAGCCAGTGTTAGATTAGCCAGACCATCCATAGTCTGTAAATCACAGTCTGTAAACCCCGTGTAGGTATGTATGTGTATGCATATATGTATATGTTTATGTGTGAGGGTGCTCATATGCCACAGTGAGCACGTGGAAGTCAGAGGACAACTTGTAAAAGTCAGTTTTCTTCTTTCACCATGTGGACTCTGAGGACTAAACTCAGGTCATATATATTATATATGAATACATATTTACATATATAATATATTCATTCATTCCATCACTTATGTTCCTCTAAAGAACCCTGATTATTACACTGTCCTTGGAAATAACGTCCATCGATTGGATGTTAAATAAACCAGGGCACAGCTATTCAATGGAGCAAAACAGGGCCATGAAGCTGATGTAGAGCAGAGGTGACTGAGAAAACATTCAGGGAAAATGAAAATACAAAATAACATGCTGCAATTACACTCTAAATTGTATGTTTGCTTATATGCAGGCAGTGGAGAAGAGCCAAAAAAATGGCATCACTGTTTATGTCTAGACTTTGCTGGTCAGTGAGAATTCTTTTCCCTGATGGCTTTTGTGTCTGGTGACACATTTTTGGTTATAGCAAGTGAGAAAGAGTCTATTCATGGTACCCAAGGAGCAGAGGCCAGGGGTTCTATTAAATGCCTGTCGATGTAAGACAGTCTATGATTCATCCCCAAACATCAACATTGGCCTGTTGAAGTTGTTACTGTAGGTGATGAAATCACAGAAGGCTACAACTTAATTTTTGCTGGTTTGTGTTTTCTGCTTTCCTATAATGAACATACATATTTTTTCTTTTTTATAATCTTTTTAATAAAGGTACATTGGTTACTTTTTTGAAAAGATCCAGGGAAAGTCTGCAGTTTTGGCTATGAAATAATTCATGGAAAGTTGTATAATACTCACAAAGTTTTTCTTGCTACTGTACTCACTCTCTAAACCAACTTCTTTAAACTGGGGACCCAATTTAACGTAGCAGAAGACTCACTGACTGTGCTTCTGCTTACATCCTCAGATGAGAACTGAGCCTTTGGATATAGCCAGCCTGTCATAAATGCAGTGAATTTTCTTCTTAACTTTGTCACATATGTGGTCCCCTGAGGTATCTTACCATAACCAAAAAGGTATACCTGGGGGATAAAACAGAGGACACAGGGTGTCTGGGAATATCTATAGTCCCGGGCTATGAATCCTCCACAAATAATAGCTCCTGTTCATTGTCTCAGAAAATCTTAGCAATGGAAGGGCTCTTGTGGTCATCAAAGCATGTTTGCTTGCAAGCTTACTCACTTGAAGAAGTGGGTTTATTGTCCCACAGACTAATCGTTGAGAACATTAGACCTAGTTTGTAGCTGAAATAGTGATGATTTAGCAGAGCTTCTGGATTTGATGGCTGCGGTTTCTGGGCCACCAGTTACGGTTGGGAAAGAAAAAGCAATCGTCTCTGCCTTGTAATGAATCCTTTCTCCCAATTTCCAGGGAGCAGAAAAGTCTTGAGGGGGCTGGATTTTCCTTTGACCCTAGAACTGTTGGAAACTCAAATGCTATAGATATGACCCACTATGAGACAAAAGAATCCCAGAGTTGCCAGGAGCTTTGGTTAATTTTCTGGTATGTGTGTGTTCTCTAGAATAGTTTTCTTTCTAAGAGAGTAAGAAGGGTAGAAGCTCTCACAGAGAGATTTTCCTCTTGCCAAAGGATTACAAGCTCTTTATGCTAGTAGCAAGGGATTTGAGCCTGCTGCCACTAGACTGAGAATAAATGGGAAGGTAAAGCTGCTGGTTATTTCGAAGAAAACTTTACCTTAGAAACTTATAGAGATAATGATAGAGGGAAGTGGGGGATGTATGTGTATATACATACATATACATATATACATACATACACACACACACACACACACACATACATATATATGGGGGGTGGGTTGGTGCATAAGTGCCAGAGTGAGCATGTGGATGTCAATGGACAACTTGTGGGAACCAATTCTCTTCTATCACGTGGATTCTGGGGACTCAACTCGGGCCATCTGTCTTAGATGCTGAGCTATCTTGGTACCCTCTGGTCAGGTGTTTTTGGTTATCTAACCACAGTAGCACTGAGGTGAGAAAAGGAACTAATGCAATCTTCCAAAGGCAACTTTGAAAGACAGGTGCCCTTCATGTCTAAGCCTGAAAAGCACTCCTGCTGCTCTGGTGTGGCTGATTTCCCCATTTTCTTTCTGGGCAAAGTCATCACTAGTCATGTCTCTAGTGATCTAGTCCAAATGGAGCAAGTCTCTGAGCCTCTTTAGAGTATGCAAACATCTCCATTTCCCAGAAGACAGAACAAAGAACAATTTATAGGTAGGCCATAGGAACTGTTGACAGCCCAAAGGTATGAGGACGTGTTTTTGAATCACCAGCTATTGAGAGAGAGAGGAGAGAGGGAGGGGGGGGGGAGAGAGAGAACATTCACATGTAGCCACAATCTCTAGGGTTGATGAAAAGAGAAAGTATAAAGCTCTCACCAGTTCACATTGGCAAAGTCTATTCCAATTTGGGTTTCAATATTATTTATAGCTTTTGTGAATATCTCAGAACAATAAAGTCCAAGAACAAACATCACATTCCTAAACTTAAGAGTTCTCTTGGGAGCTTGGATACCTTACTACCACTTCTTAAGTAGCTGTTCTGTGAGGAAGTCATTTTCTCCAGACAGTGAAGTGTAACACCAGCCTGGGACTTTTCCATTGTGCTGAGGCAGAAAAAAATTGTCAGAGGAAGTAATATTAGTCAGTATTTAGTCACGCTGAGAACAATGGCATAGCTTAGGTTGGCTTAACATCACTCGTCTCAGCTGCGAAATTTCCTCCATGTTTAAAGGAGTCAAGGCCCCATCCTCGGTTACAATACACTTGAGACCATCTTCTCCTCCCATTACAATGCAGACTATGAAATAGTTCTTTGCAGGCCACAAGGGAAAATACTTTGCAAATGAATTAACAAAGATTTTTTTTGCGGGGAGGGGTAATGCAATAGAAAATATCTCATCATGACAAAAGACAAGGGGTACACTGATGTCATATTTTCCTCCTGAGGAAGTGAAATTGACTTCTTCTCGTTGACCTCACAAGATAGCATTCTAACCCTCACTATCCCACAGAGATACCCTCGTTCATTCATGTATTTATTCATTCATTCACATGTCTGGGTAGTACAGATTAATTCAAGACCTCTTATATATCAGGCATACAAAGCTGAATAAAACACAATTCGTCTAGATGGAAGTTTACAAGTAGAAAGTAAAGCTTAGTTTTTCCCCTAAATGTGAACAGGCATATATAAGTTGCATGGGAGAAGGTAAGAGTAACAAATACTGTTATGGCGTCAATATACCTGTCACTAAACCATACATGTCATAATCCATGAACTTTTTTATGAGAAGAGAAAAAGCTAGAAAGAAAACTGAAATATTTCAGGTCATGTTGAGGAAGTTTTGTTGTATCCTAGAGAAAAGAAGAGGGAGGGAGAGATAGGCAGATAGAAACACACACACACACACACAAACACACACCCCCAGAGTGAGGCATTAAAGATAGGAGAGCAGTGGTGTCTAAACTGAAAGTTCTAGGTTGGAATTATTATACCATATGCCAGGGCAGAGAGGCAAGGGACAAGTCAGGGAAACAGAATTGCTCCACACTGAAAGCGTTCCTCATTTTCCAATTGAATATGTATATGTATATGTATATGTATATGTATATGTATATGTATATGTATATGTATATGTATATGTATATGTATGTATATTCTCAGAGTTGAATCAGTGTGTTCTTTTCTTTTCTAAGGAAATCCACCTCACCCTTCTCAGCTCTCCTCAGTTGCCTGTAGTTCTTTGTGTAGAGATAAGGCCTTGTGTGCTTTCCCCTCCACAGTTTTGGTGGTCATGTTAGTGAGACGCTATGGTCCTATTTGATTGGAATACTGTTGTCCAACATTTTATTCTAAGGTGGTGTCTATCTTTACAACTAAAATATATTATTGTAGACAGAAGACAGATGGGTCCGTTTATATCACAGAAAGATTTTCTTTCTCTTTCTGATTGTTGGTCTGGATTTATTAGTCTATGTTGGTCCTCATATATTTTTGAGACTTGTTCCAGACTCTTTTGGATTTCAAAGTTTCCATTGAGGAATCAGCTGTTATTCTAATGTTTTTGTTTATATGTGAGGTTTTTTTTCTCTCTTTCAGTTTTCAATACACGTTCTTTTTTAAATATACCTAGTGTTTCAAGTTATGATATGCTGTGGGGATTTTCTTTTTTGGTCTTGTCTATTTGGTGTTCTGTATGTTTCTTGTATTTGTATGATGTATATTTTCTTAGTTCTGGGGACTCTTCTTCTATGATCTTGTTGAAGATCTGGTTTATGCCATTGAGTTGAGATTCTTCTCCCTCATCTATGTCCATACTTTGAAGGTTGTTTTTTTTTTTTATGTTGTCTCACAATTCCTGTGTGTTTCTTTCTTGTGTTAATTTTTGTTTGTTTTTTAATTTTTCATGTTCCTTGCTTATTTGATATGGGTCCTAGATCCTCTATTTTATCTTTGAGACTTGATATTCTATCTTCCACTGGATTCACCTTACTTTTAAGGCTTTGAGTTTTCTAGCTGAGCTATTGAGTTTCTCAATTCCATCTTCATTTCAGTTCGAGTCTTCCTCAGTTTCTATTTTCTGGTTGAATTCTATCCTCAAGTCTTGGGTTGTCTTTGTCATTTCCAGCAGCCATGTATTTATGTTTTCTTGGCCACCTGTCAGGTGTTTAGTCTGCTTATGTTCTTCCTCCTGGATTCATTGAGCTGTTTGTGTCTTCTGTAATTTTCTAGAATTCTTTGAAGAGGTTTATAATTGTTCTTTTAAATTTTGCATCCTGGACTTCATTAGGTAATTCTCATTAGCAAGTATTTCTGCAGTGCTAGTAGGTTATAGAGAGAAGATGCTGATTTGCTCTTACATACTGTTGTTATTCCTGCAATGAGATCTGGACATGTGGACTTCCTTTGTTAGTTCTGAGCTTGTTAGGAATAAAACAGGTTGGGCAAGAATAGAAGACATGGAGGAAGTGGACCTAGAGGTTGGGACTATCTTGAGTGGAATGAAGTCAGGTGAACAGATGTGACTGGGTTGGTATACAGAATATGGGATCCGGAGGGAGCCTGGAGATCCAATGTTGTCAGGCACAGGTGGTCAGACTAGGCCTGGGAACTGCTGATTTGATTATTATGGCTCTATAACAAGAATGGTGGTGCCTCCTGCAGCATTCTTTTTGATTCAGATTGCTTTGGATATCCTTGTTTTTTGAGCTCCATATATATTTTAAGATTTTTTTTTTTTAATCTGTGAAGAATGTCACTGGAATTTTGACTATGTTTGCCAGCTATTGTGGAGAAAGTTAACTGGGTAGAACAAAACATATTCTTGGCTGCTGAGGACTAGATCAAGAAGCAAATAGAAAGGGAGTGGGACCCACTTGTTGCTGGGACCCACAGGTCTGTGATTAATGATGGCAGGTGAGTTTCAGTGTCCAATGTTAATTCTGGTCAAATTTGATTTTCATTGTTTTATAATTATCATTATAAATTTGCTGATACACCTTGAGAACATAAAGACAATGTAAAAGTAAAAATTCTTTTGTTTGTAATTCTTTAATCAACCTTAATAAAAATTATATTAGGCTTGTATTAAATATAATAATGAAATAATTGATTGTTACTATAAACAGTAGCCTGCCAAGAAAAGTACTTGGCCCTCATAAATTTTGTCAATCTTAGTAAAAGATTTACTCCTTCAATGTACAATGTATAATGTTACTATAGAAATATATGTTACTATAGAAATGAAACATGCAAAAGATGTTTAGTCATAAGTGGGTCTTTTCATGGTAACCAAATACAAAAAGAGTTTTGTTATAAGGGTATATAAGGTATGTGAGAATCATAACAAAAAGAATGATCAACAAATAAAGGAGAAAAGCTGAAATCTCCATTCAAGAAAAACGGTGTGCATGAGTGATTTTTCGCCAACTCCACATCCATCCTCTCACAAACCCTTGTATTTTAGCATGAAGTTGGACTCTGTTTTAACCTACTCTGAGAAAATCATGTTCAATTGTAGAGTCTAGACCCTGTATATACTTTATTAGTACTTATAAATACATGCTTTCAAAATTTATATTATTTGTGTGCATGCATCTCTATGAATTCAAGCTATTGCGTGCTTTGCATTTGTCCCATTTTTCTTCTGCTTCTTAAAAATTTTGCTTCAGGCTGAGGCCATAGCTCAGTTGGCAGAGCATGCATGAGGTTTGGTATCCCACATCGCATAAACCAGGTGTGGTGGTATACATGCTTGTAATGTCAGCACTTGGAATCAGTTCAAGGACATCTTTGGCTACATTGAGAGTTTGAAGCCAGCCTACGCTACCATTTTTCTCCCCCCTGTCTTTCTCCCATTCCAATTTTATTTACTCTTTATTTTTGTTGGTATATATTTTCTTTTTTTAAAAAAACATGGTAGCTATTGAAACATTTACATGCAAATTTAATCTTAAAATCTCGTTAATCATACCATTTTCCTAAATCTACAAAAAAGTCTTACGAAGTTTGAATTCTTGTTCTCTAAGCCTACATTCTAATACTGTCTAGTATTTCAGCTTTGTTGGTTTATCCCTGCAAGTAAAACGATTGCTCAATATAACAGTTTGCTCAGATTTAACTACATAGCTGCTATTTTCTCTGCTAGCCATTCCTTGTTGGTTCCTGCTATTCTTTCCTGGTTTATTTTCTTTCTTCCTGAAATAATGCTTTTAGATTTTTCTCTAGTTAAGAACATTACCCTCTCTCAGTTTTGTACAGCCCTCAGTGTCATTATTCCCCACATTATAAAAGAACCTGTATGATAACCCTGGGCTGAGTCAGGACGCAGGACTTAAGCCCTGCCTTGTTATGATTCTGGACCTTGGGGAAATGCTTTTATATTTCCAGGACTTAGTGTTCCTTTGTTGGGTTATGGTAAATGATCTCTAAGAAGGGCCCTTCTAGCTCTCATATTCTAAGAACAGGAAAGAAGTAGGACAATATTAGACTACAGAGAATAGAATAGGGTTGTCAAAGAGCATCAAGTAATAGAAAATGAAGAGATGGGAAAGTAAAATTACATACACATCATACCTGCCCTTTTGATTATGACTTGCAGAATTTTCTGAGTATCAATGATTTAATAACCATTTATCCAAAGACGCACCTTTTCTCTGGCATCTTTGAAAATGACAGTCTCTGTGAGAGCCCCCTAACCCACAGCTCTGATGTCCTACCATCAAGAAACAGAAACCAGATGCTGGACAGACAGAAGCTGAAGTACAGGTACCAGAGAGAAAGGGTACTCTCTGGCTTTTGTGACAGGAGAGTCAGATATGCTCTAGTTACCTGAGGTTTCATGGACTGGGTGTTTTGGTTCTCCTGTACATCTGTTACACGAAAAACTGAACTTTGTAAATGAATGATGATCTTGGGTCATTTTTTCTTATCCTTAGAACACAAATGAGGACAAAATAATTACAGAATGATTAAGTGCAAAGTGTGAAAATGTAAAGTAAGTCTTCCTCGTATCTGATTCTTTCACTCCTTTCTCATAGTGATTTGTATGCATCTATCCACTCAGCCCTATTACCGACTAAACTTGCATTCTTTAAGGTGCCTAGCAGAGTGGATTGTCAATGTTTGAGAAATAATCGTAGTACACGTGAAGACAAAGTGTGAAAATGTGAGTATTTGAATGAAGGTAGAAATCCCGTCAATTCCATCTCAAGGGACCTACTTACTTGGATTTAGCATTAAAAGCACACACACATATACACACATACACACACACATACACACACACACACACACTTTTTGCAGTGTCCAGACAGAGGATGCTAAAGTGATTTGAGAACATGTCAGAAGAAGTTGAGGTCATTTGTGTTGACGGAGTGGGGGCTTCATGCTCTTGTGGCACACTCTCTCTCTGAGAGGCATTCCCATTCTCAAAGGACCATATGGAAAGCAACTGGTGAAAAAATGAATCGCAGTAACTGGGCTTAGAGGAAAATGAAACAGATCATCTGACTCCAGAAGAATTCCACACATAGGCAAGTAAGTGGAATGAGAAGTTTATTGGATTTCTAAATATAAAGTAGTTCTTTTACAGAAAAAAGAATCTGATTTTCATATTTATTCTCAAAGAGCACTGGGAAAACATAATCAAAACTGATAGAAGGTAAATAGAAACATGTTTTCATATAATTGAATAATGTGTAAATACAAAAGAAATTACCCAAATCACTTTCTTATAACCCAACTTATTCTGAATTTTTGTAAGGAGCCACAGCTACACAGCTATGCGGCCGTGTGGATCCCAGGGATGGCTTATGAGGCAGTGAAAACGTGCAATTTGCCTACACTCTGGAAATACCATGGCTCTGTCGGTATTACACAAATGAAAAAGTCATGTTCTCTATGATTTTGTGTAACTTTCCCTAGGTTGGCAATGTTACTGAGGCTCGCAGCTGCTGCTGGTAGGCTGTGGTTGTGATTAGCTAGGAGGAAGTGACACAGTCAGCACAGAGAAAGCCTGACAGCACAAAGAAAACCTCTTTTGTCCTTGACCTGTCCCATTAAACACGACAGCTTTCATGTCACGCTATCTCCCATGGTCACAAGTCACCAGATTGAAACTCAGAGCAAAGCCACAGTGTGTCTTCCTCATTTTGTTGCCAAGGAGGAGAACCCGCGTAGCCCAAAGACCTGATGACATCACATTCTGGAATTCTTTTCTGGTACTGAAATCTGGTCGTGTCAAAAATAGAGAATGATTAGTGTTGAAATTAGAGATGAAAAGGATCACCAACAGAAGACATTGCTTTGGGGAGAAGTACTGCCCATCTCTCTTAAAAACACCAACCTGGCTCCAATCATGATACTACTAAAGAAGTACATCCATGCTCCTGAAGCTACTCATCAGTGCCTTGCTGTTCCCTCAGCTCTGGTTTGGGTTGCTGGACTCATATATGGAAAGCAGAGTGGTGTATAACTACAATGGCATCAAATATGTCTCCCACCATTTGTCCCCTTTACTTTAATTTGGTAAAACCGGGAGAGGTGACATTTCATGGTAGCTTCGTGACCAGGACATTAAGAGCATCCTTTCAGAAAGGCTAAGTGGACACATCTTACTTTCCTCAGACTCATATTCAAGGGAATGTAGAGCCAAATGACTTAGAAGGAAAGGAAGCAACTTGGCAAGTGTAATCTGCCAGCTGGTTGAGTCAGACGACACATTGAGAACAATCTTTTTTGGAAACATGTCCTCCCTTCAACCCGTCTACAATCATACAGTATCTCTTTCTACCTCAGCATATTTACCTGGCTCATCTCCTATTGCTGCCACTGGGTACAGTCTCACCCTCTCGGGCTATGCTGCTGCCTCATCACAAATATCTAGGGTTCCCCTGACAGCGGCAGAGCTCCAGGAACAAAGGCCCTCAAATAGCATGCGCTAGTATTCTTAGGAGCTGGAGTAAAAATGCTTCAAGGATCTGGCAGGGACACTTGGCTATTCCCTATAGCCAAGACTTTTCTTTAGTTTTCTCTAAGCTAGCCTAAGAGATAAAAGAAACCTGCTGACATTCTAAACTTAGCAATACTTAGTTTATAAAACACACACACAACACATATTAATTGCTTTTTTTTCTCTTGACTAAATGTTCATGAGCATATTATTTCCATTTAGTACAGGTTGCTCAGCAGTTTGCCACCATTCCCGGGATAAAATGCAAAGAGGCTATGTTAGCAGGGCATGCTGGGGACTCTGTTTCGGCCCATTTCACGGTAGGCACTGTTAGTGGAGATTGGAAATGAGCCACTTTCTTCCATTTGGTGATGCTTCCCTATCTCAGCACCTACTCCTTCTGATGGTGTTTCTGAGGACTGAACAGTGCGACTCTGGGTACCGTGTGTACATACATATGTAGGAATAACGTTTATGTTTCTCAGAATAGGCACTTTTTGATGGCAGTACATCTAAAAGTAAAGTTAATAGAGCCTATATTTAGCACCCCTCTTCTCACTTTGCTGATGTGTATGCTGAACAGAAGATCACAGATTTGAATCAGTCTCGCAGAGGCCAGAGTCGGCAAATGACTATATTCAGAGCTGGGAAAGTCTTGCCAACTCAACTGTAGCTGTTAAAAAGGCAGACTTGGAAAAGGTGCAATCATTTTTCTCAAAGGTGATGGCACAGAAGGAGAAAAGCCTGTGACAAGGCCATGAAATAAGAGCTTGTGCGCAGCTCAGGGAAAATGATTATCCCTGGTCTCTGTGACTTTCTACTTTGTGACACAGGCTTACCACTTAGAAAGTTCATCTCATAATTGCACACATTCCCATACTTAGCAGTAGAGAAAGAAAAGCCCCAAATCTGTTAAGTAATGATAGAGGTGTAAGATTCAGACAAAACAAAACAAAACCCACGGTAACTCACTGCACAAAGCACACACAGAGCTCAGTGCTCGCTCCCTGCAGCTGTATAAACTTGGCTTCTGAATTTCAGGTTTTGCGCAAGGCACATAATTCCACATGGCAATCTTATTCATGCTCAAGAACCAGACAGTCATGTGTCATATTTAATTCTATTTTCTCCTTGACATGCTTCCTGAAACATAGCGAAGACACTATTTTTCAGATCCTTAAAGGGGAACTATTCTCATTAGCAAGGAAAGAAGTCTTGGATAATTTGCTTATCAGGTGTCCCAAGTGCACAAGACAGGTAGTAAAGGACAGTCTTTGAGAAATGATTTTGCTACTACGTCACCGTAAAACATTTGTCAGAACAGTTTCTGGAGTCTACATCTCATCCAGGACACATCTCAGTTTAGACGTTTCACTTGAGGTAGAAGGAGGGTACAGCTAATTCATTTTGCTACTGAGGGAATGGGGTCTATGGCATTATGACTTTTGGTGATGTATTTGATGTTCTTCTAGACATAAAGAACACAACATGTTACTACAATGCACATATCACCCAAGTATCAGCTCTTATTACTATCTGCTAGGCAAAATGAGATCATCCCACTGCTGGTATTTAAATTATGAAAGTCTCTTTCCCCTCACTGTGTGTTTGAAGGCATGAACATGTTAGGTAGATACATCATAACCTGGCCAAGACATTCTATTCCTGTAATTACTAGGTGAATGTCACTGCTATCCAAAGGCTAGGTGGGACGAGGAGGAACTGGGTTTTTTTCTTTCACGCAAATCTCCCCTAAGAAATAAAAAAGGGGGTTGAGGAAGGATATATACACACACATACACACACACACACACACACACACATATATATATGAAATATGAAAGCCAATTCTTCCTGTTTTACATTTTCTGATTGAGAAATGGAGCTAAGTGATTTGGTGAGCAAAAGATATTCAGACTTAATATTTACTCCTTCGTGATGGAGGATGTGGATTTATGAAACCAACTATTAATTCCTACACCTCAATATGAAACAAAGCCGACGCTATAGAAAATGGCAGCACAAAGGCCCAGTGGATCTTTATTCTTTACCCCTTTCCCGACAGAAATAGAGAAAATCAAGCAAGAGAGATAAACACCTCACTTTCTATTCCTGCATCAAATTGCTTTGACATATTTTAAGAGATAAATACATTTATACAAAATTTAAGTATGGTTTTCTTTTCCTTTTTGGCAGCTATGAAAATGGGTCAGGTCTAGGGATTATTAATTTCCTGGCCTGAAGAGTTGAAGTGTTTTAAAATAAATTTCTTTTTTCAAGAATCAGCTTTCTTAGTGAAAACCTGTGTGAGTGTGTTTCAAAGACAACACAATTGTGCTTTCTCTACATCTTTGGAACAATATTATATAGGGTGGAAGAAGGAAATTTTCATCCAATTTTTCCCTTTGTTTATATTATATGATTCAGGAAGATCCTTGAAAAGTAGTTTCAAGAAGGACTACTGTTCTTTATTCATTCACCTCTTTATTATCCATTTGTCTAATGAGATGGCACAGCTCTACAAAGACAAGCCTCTCCCTGGTACCTCATTTGGTAATTCTAAGAAGTGCTCAAAAGGCCTCATTAATATATAGCTTGGGTGGCTACCCCATCTCTGCCAGAGAAAATGCTTCCCATCCCACCAGCCACAAAATCTGTCCCACCATCAAGCCTATCAGATGGATAAGGCATCTTTCCATCCTGTGGCTGAGTGCTCTGCCAAATGTCACCAACCTTCTGGTCCTCTCAGTGTCCTATACTTCCCTTGTGAGAAACCTGGAGAAGGCTGAGAGGCCATTTGTTGTTTAACTCGCCTCTTACTAATCTCAGGGAACAGGCAGATGCATGGAGATCTTGGCTTCATGGAGACTTCAGGAAGAAAAAAAAATGTCTGACTTACTAGATTAGAGCATTTCAAAGGTTTTTTTAGATTCAGTGCAGATTTAATGTGGACAAAGGATATTTTCTTAGTTAATTAACAGATTTTCAACTGGTAGCAAACAACTAGGAGAGAGAAAAGAGAAAGCCAAGACTTCACCTGGGAGGCATAGCTTCCTCAGGGAGTTATTCCCAAGAAGAGTGTCCATTTGTGGAGCTCTGATGTAGGCTGACTTCTAGAATGTTCCTGAGGTCCTCCAAATAGGGTTTTTGTTGTTGTTTTTGTTAAGAACATAGTGCTAAGCTCCTTGTGATGAATGCATATTAACTACAAAAGCACAACAGCTGGAGAAGCACTGCCTGTCAAATGATGAAGGCTAAATTTCAATAGTGCATATTTAGACATTTCAAGGCCTTTGATCATGGGTTTGTTGGATCAGAAATTCTAGGTGTGTCAGCATACTCTTGGCAGGCTCTACATAAATGTGAGCTGATAGAGAGACTAATATGTATTTTTTACCTATAGAAGCTTCTGCCTCTATGGGATGTACATTGTGGTCCATGGGAGGTAGGGCTTTCCTAAAACTCTTGTCACCTCTGCACACCACTAGTATTCTAAATGATATAGTTCTCAGTTGATATCCTGAATCTGACAGGCCCAGAGAGGTTTCTAGTTAATGAAAAACAACACTCTCTGGGGAAATTTGCTGCAACGTGCTCTTGCACAGCTGTTTGCTCTCAGTGGCCTTTGCTCCGCAGGTTTTATCACATTGCTGATCACAAAGACCTGTAGCTTCTCACAAGATGACATAGATATGTGCATGCTCTTAATGATCTCCAACACTATATTACACATGTACACCTGCCACTGGTATCCAAATGGCCTCTGTGAATTTTCAATGGATTTTTTTTTTTTTTAAAAGCAGGGCCTTCAGTAACTTGCAAGAAGTGTGTGACACGGGCTGGTAAATACCCAGATCTCACACTTATCAGCTATATTGCTTTTGGCAAGTCACTTCATGATTCTGAACCTCAGCTTCTAGGACAGGGCTATTAGTAACTGTCTTCCCAGGGCCATTCTAAGCGTGAAAGCAGTTTGTAAGCTCTCTCAGGAATCATATTACTTCACAGATCAGAAATCCACCCAAAGGTGGTACCTACCCAGGAGCTAATAGCAGGTTTTGGGTATAAGACTCTCAAATTCACAGCTGGTATAGATGAGACACATCCTGCTCTTCCAAAGACTAATGATTGCTAGTGAAACTGTAACCCAGGGCAACAGTGAGAGAATTTATACATTTTTACATGAAATGTGGCATCACAAAATCTCTTTCCTTAGGGATAGTAGTATCCTTTTGTGCTGAAGAACTGATCAAAGGTAATGAGTTTTCAACAGTACTACTGTATTTTGCTTTTGACTTTCTCCATGTGAAAGCAGGAGATGTTTCCCAACAGTTTCTAAGGTCAGTATCAGTGGACCAGATAAATGGAACAAATTGTTCATGGGACAGTTACTAAGGGAGGGAATGAAGCTATATGACAACTGTCAGAACAGCTTGTTTTCTGAATAGAAACTACAGCCAACAGAATTCACACAAATTCTAATATCTGACCATCAGAAAACCTTTGGACTGTTTTTATGGGTGTTCAAAGCATTTACACGTCAGCTAAAAATGTAAGTTATTTTTAAAAGTAATACATCATTCAAAAACAAAACAAATAACAACTGAAGAAAAAAACAAGGGGAAAGACAGTATTTTAATATGTTTTGTAGGTGAGTTTTGTGGATCCAGGAGAACGTAAGTGTAAAGAAAGGCTCTCTTTTAATGATGGGGATAGCTGAAACAAAGGGACTTCCTCATGGGGTGATGAGTTCCTTGACACAGGCACTACTTAAGCATACTTTACTGTTCCACGAGGAGTCTGTGATGGATCTGGAACACTAAGTGGGACAGATGGCTGGGAGCCCTAAATGTGTTCCTAGACTTAAAAAAAAAAAAAGTAGACAGGGCCTACTTGTTCCTTTTTGAGGGTTCGTAAGACAGGCATATTTGCTACAGCAGTGGAGGATACAGTATGGGCCAATAAGAATACACTTGTGAAAAAGAGCACAAGGGGTTGTTGACTGTTTCCCTCCCACACTGTGTGGGTTGCTTGTGCCTGACCAACCATCTCCTCCTCCAACTGTAACGTTGACGAGAAGGGATGAACAGTTCAGTTTTCTTCGGTGCCTCTCCCCTCTCAGGAAGCCTGACTATATAAAGCATTCTCTGTTGAGAAGAAAACTCCAGAACTCATGCCGTCATGACCACAGCAGTGTATCTCTGCAGAAGGGAGCTCTGCTGTCCTGTTTGGCCTTAAGTATTCTTCACCAACTTCCCAGCGAAGCCAGTAAGTCAGCTCGGGGTGTCCTCGCTTACACGTCCTCCCCGAAATTCCACAGAGGCCATTGTGAGGAACTACTCTTTCCCATTCCATGCTCCTTCCGAGGTAGAAATACAGACTGACTAATTAGATCTTAGTGCAGTCGGTCTGGATCTCTGAGTAATTCAACCAGGATCCTTAAACCAAGCTCAGTGAAGGGATAAGGATATTGGGAAAACAAAACTTAAGATAGTGGGTTCTGCAAACTGATCATGGAGGGAAGCTGCTTGCCTTAGGCACAAATGTTAGTAATGAATGGAAGAGTATCAAAACCAAGGACTAGTATTGATGCAGAGCTCATTAAGTGACAAGGACCATTTTCTCTACCAATCTCTACCAATGGAAATACAGACAAGTGCTATCCTGGAGAAGACAGCAATTAAGGGAAAGGTCACATGAGACTTTATGAAGCCAGACAGCAGGACTCTCATGGATGGAGTATGCCTTAGCTCACTTCCTCTCTTCTGAATATCTTTGGTTCTATCAGCATCAAAAACAGGAGTGAAACAAGTTAAACAGACAGACAAACAAAACTGCACAGAAGATAAAAGAGGGGCTGTTTTGTACATGTGGCTGCTCTGTCTTTACCTAGCTTCACCGTTCTGGGGGAAATTCCCTTCAAGTGAGTTCATCAGTTTGCCTGTAAATGATTCATATTTCAACCTCAAGCAAAGTGCTTTCACCTACCCTGAAGTACAGCCATTGAGGAGTCACAGAGTGGACAGAAACAGAATTAGGGAATATTTGAGGATAACGTTGGCAATGGTAGCAGAAGAGTTAACAAGCATTGTCGAAGTCAATAAATTGGGTGCTGAAGGACTTGGCGATATCAAACCCACAGGGGCGAAGAGTCTAGAATTTAGAATGGTTTGTGTAGTTTTCCAGTTAGACTGGGTTGCTCTGGGTAGTATTCCACATTGGCCATATCCAGTAATAAATGTTACGGTCATCAGTTCCAAAAGCAATAGAAAATGCAGATCTTTATAAGGACCATAATACTGTTCACCCAGGAACAGCAGCCGGGGATGTTTGTGTTCAACAAGACCCCCCCCCCCCACTCATATAGAACACAAGGCGACATGTGATATCTGTACTAATGACAGAATATTCTGCTTCTAGGATTGGAAAGTGAATTTAGAAGTTACGTTCAAAGGTAAGTTTATGGAATGTCTTTATGGCTATTTAAACAGTATTCTATTGGAGCACAGTGGATGAATGTCAGAGTTAGATAAATGAAGCTTTATCTTGGCCCTAAGTAGATGGGCATCTTGGAGAACTTAACTCAGCCATTCATTCTAAGTATTACAATAAAATTTGAGTATTTGTAGTACGCTATTTTTTGACAAATTCTAGAAGTAGAGATAGCTATAAATTGAATACCAATCAAAGCAAAGAGTAAAGATTTGAGCATTTTTTTTCAAATTAGATGGATAAAAATATATCTTTTATATAGTTCTCCACAATTAGTTATATGCATGGTGGCTAACTGAAATATTGTCTAAACATTTGCATAAGGAAGAAAAGATTAAAACAGAAAAGTAGTGTCTTTCTATAGTGTCTTTCTCTTCTGTACTAAGGAGAAATATGCCTACAAAATAATCTACACTCTAAGAAAAATCCTAGTGCTAAACTACCCCTTGTACATATTATAAGTCAATGATTCTCACTTAATATGGATCACAGGCTAAGCACTGTAATATTAAAAATTGGGAACATCAGTAGTTTCCCTTTGCTATAAGGAAAATTATCAAGTTCATCTTAATGGAACAAAATGATGTTCTACGACTAAAAATGTAAGTATTTTGTGGTTAAAAACAATGTCCCAGTCTAGCCCTAGAAAGATCACTTGTGAGAAAACTAGATCAGTTTTAAATAGGAAGACTCTACTACCAGAGTCCCTGATAAGGATTTGTTAAAATACAGCTGAAAGACTTCATCTTTCTCTAAGAATAAACACAACCTAAAGAGTATGCCCCTGTAAGGCAAGGGTTTTCTGGATGGTAAGTATATGTTCTGGTAGCCTTTCTCCTTTAGTGCAATCATAATGTTATCATATCCTAACTAAACTTATAAGAAGGCCAAATAGGGCAGCATTAGTTGGTGCAATGGAAAGAAGGAAAAAAAGAAGGAAGGGAGGGAGGGAGGTGGTAAAGGAGAGAAGAGGAGAAAACAAGGGAGGGAAGGGTTAAAGCTTGCATTAAGATCACAGCAAGCTTGGACAGGTGAATTTGAAAAGGTCTGAAATAAAGCTATGTTAACCAAACCACAGCCTCAGGAGCAGTTTCATTCTGGTTATCAACCAATTAACTAATCTGTACTGAAACATTCATGGTTGTTTATCACAATAATAACTTGCTCAAATTCAAGAATGTTCACTATTAGCTCAATCAAATAATACAGTTAAAAAATGTATATGCTGAATATGTGTTATAGGCTCAGGTCTCTCTCTTTATTATCTGACTAAAACAAGAGAAAGATCAGATCATAAGCATTAACAGCACCTAATATATCACCTCAGGTATGAGCATGCTCTCATGCTGTAGAGACCCATGAAGGACCATGAGGTCCTTCCAAACCAAGAAAATAATATGTCAAGATCAAAGTGTAGAGCGTGTGTGCATTCTCTGCTGTGTTGTGTGTATGTATGTGTCTCATATATCCTTGAGATTTGGGGTTTAGTATTTCTATTACCTAGCAAATAGTCATAGTAGTGTAAACAGATTATTTAAAAATAAGGCACGACTATGGATTGCTTTTGATTGTCTCTCATGAAAGTGCACCAAAAGAGCCATCCCAGGAAACGGACTCGAGGCACATTTTGCAGAGGTATCTTTTTTGGTTTGCTGGTTTTCTACAGATGGCTAAAGCAGGGGTATGGAACATGCTGTCATATTTCATTCATAACACACATGTACTGTAGCTTTAGGGAACAGATGGACAATCACTTGTTTAAACTACAAATGTGAAATACTAAGGTAGAATGGCAATATTTCTAGAAATGTATATGAAAAAAAATGCCTTTCCAAGCCAAGAGGGATGGTGAGAGGCTGTGAGGTTACATCAGTGTTCCCCGATCTCCCTAGCAGCTGCCATAATTTTCCCGACACCCTTCAAAACTTGATAATGGAAGGATCAGGGGGCAACCGACACAGATCTGACAAGAGAAGCCCAAACCACATCAAATAGAAATAACACTGTTATTCCTGACTGGTTCACATTAATAGGATTTGTAGTAACTAGGAAGATGATTGGCAGTTGTGTTTTCAGAATCCTGCCTGTAGTCTATTAATGCTCTACTTCAGCCTCACAGAGAGTACTCTCTTCCTCCCCTGGACCCAAATACAAAGTAGCTGTTTATGGCTATTAAGTTTTATATTTTTCAAAAGTCCACCATAAACACATTTGCAAAATTTTGCATAGAAAACAATTAGTGTTTTAAAGTTCATTAGTCAGCATATGATCCGTGTAGTAATTTTGATCAGAGAAGTTGCTCCAACAGGGACAACAATGTACCTAAAGGCAGGAAAAACCCACATCTTTGGGCTGCAGGGATGGCTGTGTTCCTTAATGCTGAGGCCTTGAGCTAGGAACTGTGATGATATATTTTTGAGTTTTAAAGGCAATTGTTTGCCATTCAGACTCCAAACTGAGCCAGTCTGAGATGGGGGCCCAAACTGTTATGAAATCTTATTCTGGATGGGAGGTTTAGCTATGATAGAGCACCTGTGTATATGCAACGCTCTGAGACCAATCCCCACCACTCCAGAACTAGAAAGAGAATCTCATTTTGAAATGTTCTCTGCAGAGCCCATGATAGTGGGTTTTTTCCCTTCCTATGTATTTCACTTTATACAGGATAACCAAATGTTTGTGCCCTTGATATTTAAACAATTCAGGAATAATTTTTATATGTTTTCTGTTACAGACATTTTTTTTCTATCTATGTATTTAAATGATAGTAAGGCAATATATCAAAAGACAATATGTGTATAATCATTAAAGTAATATGATCTGTAAATCTCTATAGTAGCAAAACTTTATGAAGCTAAAAAAGTAAAGAGTAGAATGACTTAAATCAAATGCTTAGCAGAAGAAAACAAGAAAGCAATGTAAAATCATATATTAAGGAAATTACAGAATAAAGTGGTAGGATCCTTTACACTTATTAGACCTTGTGAAAGACAAATATCTAATCCTAAATACTTCTGTATACGTGTATGTGCACATTTGTTATTATGAAAGTATAAGTCTATGAAAAGAAATTTACTTAAAAAATCTTTGGTGAAGATACTCTGAGGTTACTTGATAAGAAAGCATGGGGAAGGCTGTAAGTAAGCAGAGCTCTGCCTGTAAAACCTCAGTGAAGAAAACTGTGGCAGCATTTTCCTATAACTCTCACATGTAAACATCTCGTTACATAAGTAGTTAAATGTAACAAGTAGGATGGTATTGCTCTATAGTATAAATATTTCATAAATTGTTCCTCTGTTGCCTAAGCACATAGCAATATTACTGCATTTCTAGACATAATTCTTGCCCCTCATTTAACTGGACTCAACTTTTGGCTTAAAGACAATTTCCTGAAATATTTCATGGTGAACATTTTAGTCATTTCAAGCAGACTATATTATCACCTGGATTGTCTGACAGTCAGTGTTCTCCGAGGTCACTGGCACAACAGAGCCTTTGATTTGGAATACAGGAATTCAGAGACAGAGTCACCACTGTGTCCCCAAATCCACAAGCTGCCCTCCATGAATCTCAAGAGAAGCAAGGTGAGAACAGGCAGCAATGGAAGCCACTGAAATACATAGCTTTGTGGGTTCTAAGACACAAACTGCACAGTGAGGAAAGTAAATAAGCCACAGATTGACCCAGATGAGCTGAGTGACAAAGGCTTACGGGCTTCTTTAATCACTTTTATGATGACTTCTATTCAAGTAAAATAAACTTTATGGAATTCCTGAGGCATGGATTGCAAATTTAAACATGTACAAGTAATTAAATTTTTTTTCTCTAAATGTTAAAATTAAAACTGTCAGACTAGAAAGTCAGTATGTCATGAAGATTAAAAAAAAAAAAAAAAAAAGCCACAGAAGGGCTGGGGATAGAGGCAGGACTGGCAGGGGCAGGGCTCTTGCCTAGCGCATGAGGTCCTAGTTCAACTCCCAGCGCTGCATAAAAGAAATAAAAAGACATTTGTGGAATTTAAGGTGACTATGCTTCTATAACTGGGTGCTAGCTAGAGAGGGATTCATTATATTATTATCTATACCCTTCTGTATATTTAAAGTATTCCATAATTTAAAAGTATATATTTGTAGAAGATTTAAAGAAAGGTTTAGGAAATCTCATCCGGAGACACTGAGTACTGAGTTTATTAAATGGCCAGCTGAGATAGCTAAGCAACGAGTCTCCCTGGCTCCAGCTGGCAAGCAAGTGTTCGCTGGCTAATAGGAGTTCACATAAAGAGTCTAGGCAGCCATTCTGCATATTTTTAGCTCAGAAAGACAATTTTGTTTTCAGTGATTGTCTCTGAAAGTGTGGTGTAAATGTCACATTGATGATAGGAAAATGTCTCCTACAATATGTACTTGACTTGCAGAAGGATTATAAGAGTAATAGAACTCTGGCTTCACAATCCTTTCCAGCATTTCTTTCTTCTTCAAAGAAGATGAAACACAGTTACATAACTTCATTTTATGTGTCTTGATTTGCAATTTTTAGGGAAAAAGATTTAGGTTTGGGTCATTAAAAAATGAAAGAAAGATGAAGAATGTGACTCCTTTTAATGCTTATCTTTTGGTAGATAAATGTTAATTGTAGTAACTGTGCTTGTGTAATAGGGGGAAGATTCCCAGTACTTTTAAGAGTCAGACAAATTTGGAAATGAACCAAAATCAAGTCTGTCTGTCTTCTGTCCAGATAGTCTGGAAAGGAAAAAAATCTCTAGGTAAGGCTATTGAAATATAATGGCTTTTCAAATCCACCGAGCAATCCTTTGCTAGCAGTGCCCACGTGGTTCTTTAGCTTGGTAGTGAAATCTGGTTCTCTTTCACCACGAGACATTGGCCAACAAATGTTTTCAAATGAGCCTTAACCACTGGGCACTGCAGATTTTAAAGTTAGATAGGTGCAAACTAAATCTGGGCTCCTGTTAATTTATGTGTTTTTTTTCAAATTAATTCTTTATAGCCCAACATAGAAAAACGGGCACCTCTCCCTTTTTGTTTTTACCAGGAGACATGAGTCGCGTAGTGCAATGGGAAAATTCACCTTTTCAATACCCGACAACAGAATGGCTAACTTTCGTAGCCAAAGCCAAAGGAAAAGTGACAGGATGAGACTTCAAGCTAAAAGCACCTGCAGGCTGGCACATTCAGCCAGGAAAAATCATGTGACAGCAAATACCACACTAAAAATCTATTCAACCAGATGAAAAGTGAGACAAACACGGGGATTAAAAGTTACAGGAATGCAGAAGTGAATGGGATGGAGCGTAATCTGTGCAAAAATGTGGAAGTCCTTGGAACAAAGGCTCATCAAGGCCCTGCATGATTAAATGTGAAATGTGTATTTGGTAAAAACGTCAACAAATCTCATCATCTATGTGCTTCTAAAGAAAAGGTTAACAGCAGATGAAGAACAGAGACTATCCCAGAGGTTGAAAGCTTTGCCTCTATTTTTTCTATTTCTTCTCTCATCTTTTTCTCACGTCTCACTCTTCTCAGCGCCATGCGTTCAGCAGCTAAGCAGGCACTGACTCTACAGGTCAGTGCTTGCCTTGGCGGTCAACACCCTGATGCGGGCTGAGTTGCAGGTCTTGCAGAGGATGTGTCCGTCCAAGGGGTAGCAGCCTTGGTTGTCTCCTTCAGACAGAAGGCCACCACAATCCTAGGGGAATGAATACAGAGTGATGTCAGTGAAACTGTAAAGCACAGGCGTGAAATCCAGCTTTCTGAGCCTTCTTCCCAAGGTTTCTATAACGTGGCCACTGTACTGCATCCGTAGTACATGACATAGCAGATCTTGAATGAAACTGAATTAGAGACTAGTAACGTAAGTGCAAATGGTAAGTGGTGGTGGACACCTTTTAGTCCCAGCATTAGGGAAGCAGAGGCAGGTGGACCTCTGTGAGTTTGAGGCCAGCCTGGTCTACAGAGCGAGTTCTAGGCCAGTAAGGACTATACAGAGAGACTCTGTCTCAAAACAAAACAAATACAGAATAGTGTAAAATGACTCTTCTAGTCACTGAATACAAAGGACAAGGAGGAAAGAGCCTATAGATCTCAGCTCTCGGGGGTAGTGTGCTCCCCTATAACAGTAATAGAAAACAAAGCATGGTCTCTTATGCACACTACCCTTTGTCCTCAGTCTTAGGATCTCTGCAAAAGAATGGGCAGGTGCAAGGATGAAATTTTAAGGCTATTTTTATACAAAAAGAAGATCATTTCTGTCATGTAAAGAGGCTACCAATGCATTCTGCATTTTTACTGCAACTGTAGCAAGGACACAAAATTGCAAAGTCTGGGGGACTAATTGCTTGTCATACTTTCCAAAAGGACAGCGTGGCAAAGAGGGATGCATGCCACACTGGGGCACAAGCCCCTGGTTAGGTTTGTCAGTGTCTGCACAGGCATTTCAACCATACCAAGCTTTTGTGATGGTCAAAGCAGGCAATGGATGTGAATATACTTTGTAAAAAATCGCCAAGAGTTGCTTAAGTATAAAGAGCTGCAGTACTGTTGGTATCGATCCATTCTGTAAGGTTTTGGGGGCATTGAATGCCAGCCCTTGCCTTTAGAAGACATGGGAGCCTGCTTGGAAAACAAATGTAGCCACAACTGGCACTGTATGCCCTACCCACTTTTAGAGAATCTGTCACAGGTCAAGACTGCTGCCCAGCTCCGCTCTGCTCTCTAAGAGTGGCAAGGCGATGAATGAAGCTATGCCTACAGATGACAAGTAATAAACTCTTGGTATAAACAGGGCTGACCTGTTTATAACACCAGACACAATTATGATCCACAGGAAGTTTGGCTTGGCTAATAAGAACCAGTGGTATACTGTACTTCAATATGTCTTCAGGAACTGAGTAATGGACTAAAACCACATCTTTTTTAAGTCACAGTAACATCGTTCATAGATGGCAGTTTTACGCCTGTGTGTGCGTGTGTACAAGGGTCAGAAGTGGACTTCTAGTGTCTTTCCCTGTCATTGTCCCTGTTATTTTATTACTTATTTAATCTTATTTTTCAAGACAGAGTTTTTCTGTTGTAACTCTGGCTGTCCTGGAACTTACTCTGTAGACCAGGCTGGCCTCGAACTCACAGAAATCCTCCTGCCTCTGCCTCCCCAGTGCTGGGATTAAAGGTATGCACCACCCCTCACCCGGCTGTCCCTGTTATTTTTAAGATGGGGGTCTCTTCCTGAATCTAGGGTTCACTTTAGATCAGTTAGAGTGAATGGTCAGTTAGCTGCATGGATCTGTCACAGCCCAACACACCCTCCTCCTCCTTCCCCAGATGCTGGTGCTAGTGAACAGCATGTCACTGCTCCTCCTTTTCACATGGGTGCTAGCAGGAGCCAAACTTAGGTGCTTGCAATTGTGTAGTAAGTACTTAACTGGCTAAGCCATTTCCCCTACACAATTTCAAGCCATTAATGAGATGCTATCTACAGTCATCTGGACCCTTTAAGAGATCCAAAGTTGTCCATAGTACTGGAAGCATGGATGGCTAGAGTCTTGGCACTCAGAGGAGCTGCACAGGAAAAGGCCAGAATAAAGAGTAGAATGGTCTGTCCATTGTTTCTCAGGGTAGCAGGCAGTACCAGAACAATGGCGTGGTGACATCCAATTCAGTGCTCTTCTTATTTTATGGTTTTGTTTCTGATAATTTCTCAGCACTTCAAAGCAAATCTAAATTTGTATAGTAGACTGCATGTAAAACACAAGTCAAAGCCTGTGGGTATGTAATAGAGTATGTAAGAAACTCAAAGCTCTTGGGGCCTCAGCATCTCCTGTTAAGATGACTTCTAAAGGATCTCTGCTCTTGTGGCCTCATCACTGGGTCACTGGAAAGATAATGGCTGAACACTTTTGCTTTCTTTACTTACCAGGTCATAAACTTTGCATAAAAGCTGTTAGTTTGCAATTGAATTTCTTCATGTTAAGCTTGGCGAGGGGCATACAACCTGGGCTTTAGGCAAAACAAGGCTCAGTGCATAAAACAGACAGTCAGTTATAGGCAAGGCAGTGGATGGACTGAACAAACTCTGGGGCCCCCAGAGCCTTGCCAGCCTGCATCCTCAGCTTCTTCCAGGAAGCCTGCATCCTGCATAGATAGAAAGGGCTGAAAAGTCCACAAGAGCCAGAAACGACAGAGAAAACTGGAAGGGGTGGGCCTGCGTAACTCGTAGAAGGTAAAATGCTTTAAACCATTTTCTTAATTTAGTGTCCTTTTAAAACTAAACGTGAGGACCTCTGTCCTTTGCTGTATTAATGGCTGCAAGTCCCCACAGTGTCAGCTAAGTTCTTCTCACTCCTAGGCTGGTGATGGGAATGCCTTATGGATCCTCACAGCACTCTCTGCTTGACCTTCTTAGCTCTTAGCAGTTGTGACCTCTTAAGTGAGCCTTGGGAGCTAGCTACTGTATAAATAAATCTCCGTGACCTTGAATGAGATGTTCCTATATCTCTGAAATGAATGAATTCTTGTCCTTCTTATTGGGGCAATGGCCTCTCTGTCCATAGAAGTAGTTAACTAAGTCATAAGCTAAAGATTAGTAATTATAATAGCCTTTTTTCTTGCTTAATAGTTTATGTCCTGTGACATAATTTTGTGCTTTGTTCTCATAGCTGTATCCGCAGGGTAAGAATTGAGTCTTTGTACAGAAGGAGAGACTGAGAGGAATGGGGAAAGTTGTGTGCTGTCTCTGCATTAACTGCCTGTGTCGGAGCTGAATCCTGTCTGTTAACACAGGCACCAAGGTTTCATGGCTGCTCTGATTTGGGGATGCCACTGACCTCACAGCGGTAGCAGTGCACGTGGAAATCACGGTCCAGAGCCACAATGCGGACAGTCTCCTCCTGGCCTGGGGCCGGCATGATGGGCTCCTTGCAGACAGAACAGCGCGGGGCAAATTTCCTGAAAATAGACAGAATTCTGGTGAGATGTCAAGTATAGATGCAGACAGAGAGGGACATAGCAGGGAAGGGAAAAGTATAAACCCAGAGGCTCATGTCTGGTCTGCATTTGCTGTGTGACCTTGATTAAGAGAGATTGAGTCTGTAGAAGCCTCTACAAATGGTTCACATTGTGTATTTGACAGGGAAGAAGGTATGAACTGCTCTTTGTACAGAGAACATTCAGGAACTCTTCAGCAGGCAGCATGTGGTGTGCAGTGATCCTGTGCCTAGAACTATACCATTCCCTGGGTATGATCTAGCTGAACACAGGAAACAAGTCTTGCCTGAACATGGAGGGACAAAGGTCCTGGTAGGACCCGAGTATCCTCTGACTTGCTTCTAGATGCTGGTATGCCTTCCTTATGCCCTAGACAAATACTATGAAATTAGGAATCTCTACAGCTTCTTACTCAAAAATGTGTTTTGAATTCTAGACCACAAGAAGCCTCAAATATACAGCTCTTACCAAATGACAGAGGTTGATGGTTTTACTATATATCTTTTGAAATACTTACAATGTCAAAGTACACATTACTTATATTTTGTTGCATAAGGGATTTTAGCATGATCAAAGTCTATGTAAATGTAAACACACATGTATGTACAAACATTAAGTGTGTATGCATGTCTGTATGTACATATAGACAGTAAGTTTCTGAAGCTATTGGTGAAGAACTTTAATATTTCTTAATTTCTTGTTATTTGCTAATAGAGCATTTTCTCTTAGCAGACGATCAGGCTGGGAAAAAAAAAGGGCTATGAATCCATCTGTATTTTCAAGAATTTAAGGATAGCATCTGGGAAGGTGTGAAATGAGACATGATTTAAAATGGACACAGATAAGAACTGAAGAAAATTGTTAAATGATACACAGAGCCAGCGTATTTGGAATCCTAGTACTGGAGAGGCTGAGACAAGAGGGTCTCCCTAAGCTCCAACCTAGCCTGGGCTACTGAGTGAGATCCTATTTCAAAAAACTAAGAACAAGTAAGAGAATAGAGAGATATTGAGCAAGTTACTAAAATTTTTCATGCTAATGGTTTTAAGATTAATGATGTTAAAATTTATCTACTTGTAATAAGACTTAAAAGGAAATGATGATAGTAATCTAATACTATGCAGAGCACTTCACGGTTGTCAGAGCGTTTTTACATACATTATACTCTCTGTGTACATTTTTAATTTTCCTGGTGGCACCAAAAGGCATCTGTATGGCTGTAATCTAAATAAATATGAATTAAGCAGCAGATCAATTGATTGCTGTGAAAGAAAAATTAAGAGGATCGTGGTACAACTGCAGTAGTAATCAGAGTTGTTATAACTGACATTTTATGCAAGAAGTTTATATTCAGTGGCAAAAAATTGCTTTGGATTACCTGATTATTTTTGAATCTGGGTTATCAGTAGTAAAATCAGCAGGCTTATGGTATCAACTGCAAAACTCCCTTTCCCTAGCTACTAGGACACTGTGAGGACAGAAGTAGCCATACCCTCAGCTAGTGTTCCCAGGTAGATGTATTCCTCTAGTACAATTCCTTCTTTTCTCTTTTTACTTTACCTATTTAGGTAGTAATTATTTCTATGTGATTGGATCATACAGGAGATGTTTGAGCAGTATCTAATAACATGAACCACCTGCTATGGTTTTCTATGAGAAAGGAGTTATTAGACTTCATGTCTGTCTTACGGTCCTTCTCCAGACAGTCTGAAGTTACGTTCCTACTGACCAATCATGCTGCCTTAGCAAAGTAGAGAGTTAGAACACTAGTTAGAACACCATAGAACACTATGGTGTTCAAGATCCAAGGGGATATTTTCCAGTGCTTAGCTCACCAAGTGGATGATGATGATGATGATGATGATGATGATGATGATGATGATGATGGTAATTAGGGTGAAAACAGTTTTGATGGTTACTGTTTACTAAGTGCCTGTTATATGCCAAGTTCTGTTAAGCACTGTACACACAATATTATTTTCTGTTGATAGGCACTTTATGAGCAAGTATTTTTATCATTTCTATCCTTCAGTCAAGTGAGCCATGAACCTAGTAATTTCATATCAAACATATTCCTGGCAATTAACAAATGAATGCTAAATTAAACAACTAAATGGATCAGTGCTATGGTTTGGATATGAAATGTTCCCTTTGGGCTCATATGCTTGGAGCTTAGCTGCCAGCTGATGAACCTTAGGGAGGTGATTGGCTTGTGACAACTTGGATGTCAACAGATTAATCTATGTTGGAGTCCTAGTGCAGTGGTGTTACCAGGAGGTGGTGGGGGTGGAGGTGAGCTAGTCAGAAAGAGCAGGTCACCGATGGCATACTTTGCAAGGACACATCTCGTCTATGGCAGTCATGAGAACAGCTTTGTTCCATCAAGCCTTTCCTCCATCATATACTGTCTCACCACAGGTCCAGCCCGCTATGGGTGAAAAATTCTGAAAACCATGTGTCAAAATGGACCTTTACTACTTGGATATTTGTCATAGGGACAGGACAGGTAACAACCCTGCTGAGAGAGGGTTTTGCTTCACACCAATAAGGAGCAACTTAAGCCTACTACCTAGGACGTCAACAGTGCCCTGGCACTGGAAACACAGGTTTTAAAAGATTCCAGCATAGACCTGAGAGGGGATTCCCCATGCTTCTGTATTTGTTCTAACCTTTATATATAGTCTATCTTGTTGTAGAGATTATTTAAGTTGGTCACTGTAAAACTTTATTCACGTGTACAGTTCATTACAAATCAGATAGCACTGTAATAAACTTACAAAATTTACTCAGACACAGAGGTGGCATGAATTCATAACTGGGGATAAGGAGAGGTAAGATCAAAGAAGCCTTATTAAAATAATAAGTTTTGCCTTTAAAGATAGGCATATAGGTAAAATGAGGTGTGTGTGTGTGTGTGTGTGTGTGTGTGTGTGTGTGTATTCACTGCCCAGCTCTCTTTGTGAATGTGAGTAGAATTAAACTGAAATGTGTTTCCTCAAAGTTCACAATGGAGTCCCAATCAGAAAGACCAAAGAGAAGCTTTCCCAAAGTAGAGAAGTAGGCTCTTCTCCTTTGTTGGTCTTCCTGGCCATGAAGTATGACTCCATACTGGAAGCCAAGCATCCTGTGATGGAAGGCTAGTACCCCGTGATGTAAAGCTTAACACCCTGTGATGGAAGGCTAACACCAGTGTTAGAAGGCTAGCATGCCATGTTGAAAGGTTAGCACCCCATGTTGGAAGGGTAGCACCCCATGTTGGAAGGTAAGCACCCCATGTTGGAAGGCTAGCACCCTGTGATAGAAGGCTAGCACCTCATGAGGGAAGGTTAGCACCCTGTGCACTCAATGGTAGAAGGCTAGCATTCCATGAGGGAAAGCTAGTTACTCTATATTCCAGTACTTTCAAAGCTAAGCAGTAAGAGTTCTGGAAAATCTTTTATTTTCTTTCCATAAAAGGGCAAAATCTACCCCTCATATCTGTCAATTGTGCAGATATTATTTTTTTAAAAATAATTTCTTTTTCATGTACATTGAAATGGGGAGTGATGGGGCTTGAGATACATATTTTTTCCTCCTTTCAGTTGCTCAAGTCTGCTTTTTGGGAGTGTTCAGACCCACATACTTGTGTCACTAGTTACAAGTCTCCAATTATGCTCCCCACCACTAGAAACAAAAGGTAAGTAGCAGAGATATAAACTTACATTTCTCAGAACTGATTTCCTCTTTTAATTGAGGGGTATAATATCTCAGGCTTTTCCAGCAACACAAATGTGTGTATTCTGCTTACATCTATCTGTCTTTCTTGGATTAGTGAAAGTCTCAGAGAGGAGAGAAATGGTGACAGAAAAACACTCCTCAGTATCTTTTCACTTCCCTTAAATAGATGCAGGGTTTTTTTTCCATGTGTAATTACACGCTAAAAATATCAATAATGTGAAGTACAATTTATGCTGTGACTGCCCTTCAAAAGCAAGCCTTCTCTTGTCTAACTCAGGTTCAAAAAAAATTTTTTTTAATTCATTCAGTCTCACATCTTTTGGTAAGGTTTTTGCTTTCACTGCTACTTGGGAGAGTGATCAGGAAATTCATTTTTAAAATATGAGTCCTGGGTCCCCAAACTGCTTGTGGAAAGTACCTTCTGGATGATGACAATCAACAGTGGAGAAAGAAACCCACAGTCCGTCTTGAGCCTCAGAGAGGAGCCCAAAGTGGTTGTTGATGTGTTTCATCTTTTGGGAGCCTTACAAACCACTCGAAGAGTGACTGCCCAGCAAACGGAAGCGAAGAAGCCATCCTGTCTCGCAGTAGCAAGTCATACCTGCAGCTTTCCACCCAAACCATAATAAACACGCACACTGATGTGATGAAACAGCCAACTAACAGGCACAATTGAAAAACATATGAAACTATCGTTTTCTCAAAACCTCCAGTTCCAATGGGAGGGACTGAGATCAGAGGCATGAAGAAGAGGAGTCAAGAGAATTTTCTTTCTGATCCTTCTCAAAACGCTGCACAATACTGCACTAATCAGTGTCATTAGAAAACATCTCAGGCGCACAAGTCCTTGGTGTAGGGGAGGTTAAGGGAGGACATGGATACATTGGTTATGGCAGGAAGCTGCCTCTCACAATGGTAAGGTAGAAAGAATTGCCCCCTGTAGCTCTGCATCTGTCTACCAGCACCTCCTACCCATACAGTGTCGGCAATGCAGAGGTTGTTGCCATAGTTAAAAGACCGTTAGGTCAAGTTTTAGTCTAATAACTAAATGGAAGAGCAAGGAGAAGTTTAGCAACTTGCTAAATGCCACCCCACTCATTGAACTGAGTCAACTCTTCCATATCTATAGCTGCACAAGAATATCACGATCAGATGCAGAGAAGCTTTGAATACAGGATCCCCTAATATCAATGCCCGCACTGGAGATAATTCTCAGAATATTTCACTAAACCCTGGAGTATGTAGCTCAGAAAAAGCATGGCCGATGGCAGGCAAGAGCAGACTTCAAGAGCGCTGGCAGGTTAGGAGCGAGAATGGCCGCTTACTTGTGGAAGTCCTCGATGCAGTGGATGAGGCCACACGCATCTACAGTAAATGGGATGCCATCCAGGCTGCGGTGGCACATCACACAGGTGAAGCAGTGAGGATGATAGGCCTTCCCGGTGGCACGCAGGATCCGCTCCATGATGGGCTTAGAACACACATTGCACTGCTCCAGAGTATTCTGAGGAAAGAAAGACAACTGTTTAAGAGGACACCGTGGCTCCAGTGTTTATCACAGTACTCTAGGGAAGGCTGTTTACGTTATCATCAGAGTAAGGAGGACGGACACAGGTGGGATCAGAGAGGACCACCCAGGCAGTAGGCAGCAGACCCATGCTTTAGAACTCTCTTCCTTCTATGGCATTCCTGACTACTTCACCAAGAGTGATGACACATTTTTCAATAAATGAGGCTCCAGATAGTGAGGATCTGTGGTACTAACGACTCAGTTTATGCACAGGGCAAAAGCTGCCTCTGGGAAGGGCCTGCAATTCAGTATTGCTTTCTTTATATAAACAGGGAATAGACTGGATGTGGTCACTGCACTCCACTGCCCAGATTCTGTACTTGGACAACTGCTTTACGATTACGGGCAAAGCTTGACTGAACATTAAAGACCTGGGAGAATCACTACTGGGGCTCCTATCTTTTTGTCTAGATAATGACTGGGACAAATGCACATCCTCTGTAGAGCGCAAATCAAAGCTCCCATTGAGAAAGAACCTCAGAATCCAGGCTAAATGAACTCCTGATAGAAATGCCGAACATGGTTTGATTGTGAAGAGTAAACCAAGAAATTTGATTTTCCTGGATTTGAAAATATTCTGAGCCTCAGGAATACATGTGAACCCAAAGAGCTAATGTTCAGCAAGCCAGCGTTCAAAAGTTCAGCTGTTAATCCTACCCACAAGACTGTGTTCTCAAACAACAAGCTTTTTTTCACATGTAATATGTTATTCTATAATGAAGTATCTGAAGTGACTCACTAGAATCTGGAATTAACTTAGGGTATAGATATCAACAGAAAGACACTGAAGTGGATGGAGCATGGACTTTAAGGAGAAACTGCCAATTCACTGTGAGGTCTTTAAATGCCTTGAGGTGAGATATACCTGTATTGGGGTAACAAGTGTCCTCAAAACCAATCCAAGGCAACTCTTCAGCATTGGATTCTTTATCTCTCTCCTGAAATGACCCTCTTTGCTTCTGCAATGGTGCCCACTTTCCTTACTGAAACATGGATGTGACCAGGTATTTTTCCCAACAACATCATAGAACCATAGTATAAAGAGAGTGAATTCTGTCCATGGCATCTGACCTCACTTTTAGACTCAGCATTCATAGCATTGAAGGGGAGTGCTCATTCTCATTCATACTCAGGAAATACCCAACTTCTGTGTCGTGACTCATGACTACATGTACTGTGGCAATTTGGCATTGTGACCTTTCAATATACAGGTCAGAAGGCACTTTGATGACCCATTTGAATGCATCAGTTCTTCCTCCCCACTTCAGTGCATTTTTATTACAGCACTTAACTGTACAAACCTCATTACTTTACAATACTGCAATTTCATTAAAGGAAAGATTGTTCTTTAAGAATATATTTCTCTGTCCCAGTATACTGCTTGGCATAAGAACAAGCTGGAGATGAATGCCTTCAGAAAGAAGGAATGAAGAAATATTGTCTGACTCTACCGAGGCAGCACAGCACTGGTCTACTTCCTCCAACTCTAGAATCTACCCTGAGATGAACTGGTAAATCCATCATCATCCTCTCCTGTGAGCTGCAGCTGCTTGAGGTCCTGAAGCTGCCTTTGGTCATAGTCTAAACTCATGGAAACTATTAACTTACTTTTCCCCCATTTGAAGTGGTGAAATTAAAATAGTAAAGGCACACAGCATGGAAGTCTGGAGCTCTGATGACGGCCTGGAGAATGACAGCCCTGCTTCTTCTCGACTCGGGTGATCTGAGTTAACATGACTGTAAATTGTTTTCCTGGGGCTTGTGTTTTGCTTCTCTGTGGGTTTTCACTTATTTTTCTTTCTAAGCCTAGTCTGTAATGGAGCTGAATAAACCAGAAAAATCCTTGATCAGAAACCATATTTGTTTGCACTGAGGCTTGACTTTGTGGTTCAGCTCATTTGCTCAAAACCAGGAGCAACATACAAGACTTAGTCAGTTTCTAAGGGAAAGCATTCTGGTCTATGAGTGCTCTATTCAAAGGATGGGTAATCTGGACAGTTCAACAAAGAAAATAAGGTTAAACTATGGCTAAAATTAGCCTCATAAAAATGCCTCCAAATCAGGAAAAAAAAAAAAAAAAAAGAAGAAGAAGAAGTTTCCAAGAAAGTAGCATGCTTAGACTAATGGCCACGAAGGGCACCTTAACCCTTACCAGACAACTCCCTTTACTGTGTACCCCCTCCTCCCTCTTCCACATCATCAGGGTGGAGGGTGCTAGCACTTCCTCTAGTCCATGCTGTCGTTTCACAGGTGAGGTAACAGACTGAGAGCTGACTGGTTAACTGGGTCACTGAGCTCACGAGGGCACTTGAGGCTGGCACTTCTTTCTTGACTCCTGGTAATGTAGAGAGGGCCTGACAAACTCATGGGTGGCCATGACAAGGAGAACTTGCTACGTAAAGAGTGTGCATTGCCCTGGCTTTGACAATATTCACTGTGTGATCTTAGATAAGTAATGTCTTCCTTATAATTTCTTCCCTCTAGATTTCGGGTTTCTCAACGGTAAAATGATGATTTATCCCAATTATTCAGTTTTACAATTTATTAGTATGAACAACATGAGAAAAAGCCAATTTTCCACTACCATATATATTCTAGAAACAAATGGAAAATTCCTTGACAAAGGTTGAAAGTGAGGTTCACGTGTTTACTCTGTCTTCATACTTACGGCTTTAAGAAATTTCTAATCATAAAATTTTAAGCACCATAATAGGAAGCTTTATACCGTTTTATACATGGTTATTTTGAAACAAAAGCTGGACTCCTCATGTACATATCAAGCTTTTCTAAAGTAGTATAAAGTGAAATGTGAAATAACGGTTTTGAAGAAAACAGGCTTCAATACGATCAGGGGAAGAGGGATGTCTAAGTCTGTTTAGATCACTCTTCTCTGGGAGCACAGTGCCAAGTGTGACAGGTGGGTAGATGGCAGAGGAGCACAGGACAGCTTGGGGACCCTCACATTCAATAGTGTGCTTTATGACTTGGGTCCTCCTCATCCCAATTGATCTCCCATGTGGGCTTCACCATCCAGCCACCATACTGAGCTCACTGCTACGTCTTAACTGGGAAAACATCTATTTACTCTTACAAATGAAGCTCAAAGGCCATTTATTCTGGAAAGGGACCTTTCCTAATTCTCCTTCTGTTATAGTACACGTCCTGTGCTACCATAGGTTCGCTTATGGGATGCTTCACCTATGACATCTATATGGCCAAGTAGCTATCTCTCTTCTCTATCCACATGAAGCTTTAGCCTCAGGATGTGCTGACTATAAAACAGATTCTGAAACAACTTTGCACACAGGAAGTTATTGAGCAGTGTCCTTGTGATCAGCATCTGTGGGAGATTCGAGGAGTGTCTAGGTGAGATCTATACTGTAACTACAACCAAGGCCTGGATGGGGTCATGGAAGATGTGACAACTCTGATTGAACTGCAGAATTGTCCTTTCATGAAGCTAGTGATGAGAGCCTTATAGCTGTGTCTGCCAATGAGTGGACACAAGACTATGCTCAAGAAAGAAGTGTGATTTTGACTGAAGTGTTTTCCTTCAGTTGATGACTAGCATAGAGGGGCCTAACTATGAGCCTTCACCGATGGACATTCCCAGCAGGTGGGTAATGACAGCTTCACTCTTAGGCCACCTCTTCTACATCCATCCACACAAATAGTCATCCTTGCCCTGGGCCTGCTTCATCTATGGTACCAGGTAGAAACTGGTACTGAGCCATGAAAGACCTTGTCACTTAAGCTCAATGAAGAATCTCTATTTTATTACTTTTACAGCAGACACTTTTAAGGCAGTTACTCCTATCAAAGTATGGTTAAAATGAAAAGACTTGAGAGTGGCAGTAAAGAAGCAAGGAATAAGTAGTTGGAAGGCACTTATAAACTTCTGAAATGATGATCCAGTTGTGATCAGAAACAAAAATTTAAAACTAAAATCACAAACAAACTTGTACTCAGAACTCTCCAATGCAAGTGTTTTTAAATTTGAGATACAATCTGGTTGTAGTTTTTATATCCTTGGGTGTTATATAAATAACGTTTCTAATTCCCAAGCAGAAGAGCTGGAAGGAGCAGCTGAATACAAACGAAGCTCACAGGCAGCACAAACACTAACTGCTAGCGAGAGAAGAAGTAAGAGTTATCACAGCCAACACGTCGGACAAGAGTATACCGGTCAGTGTGAGTACTTTCCATCAAGAGATGTAAGTGTAAGAAGAATTGGAAGACTAGAAAACGAGTTCTATTAAAACTTCAATTTTATAAAATTAAAATGTGATCTTATTCTTTTGGCTGAATGAGCAGTATCATGAAACAGGAAGGATTAGAAGATGACGGGGTGAGGCCTCATGTTTTAGAGAAAGTTCGGCCCTGTGATAAAAAGAAAAGGAGAAGATGAGAAGAGTGAAAATATTAGAACCTAGAATGTCTTTATAATTTCTCCAGGCTAGAGTTTACAAATTTCCGTATTTGCCTCCCTCGAAACGCTGTGCTTAGAGAAATGATACCAAGAAGCACATCTAAAGGAGCCCAAGCTCACTCCTGAGGGAGGTGTGTGCAAGGATGGAGGCTGTGAGATGCACACGGCACTGTTTGCAAACCACCACCCCAGTGTGATCAAGGAACCAAGGCCTGGACCACGAACACGGATGGAAGCGGATTCACGCCTCCTGGTTCCCTATGCAATGGGAAACAATTCCAATGTTCAGATTGTGCCGAATCTGTATTTTTGTAGACACACTTTATATTGCAAACAGAAGGCATTCGGGCTTACTACCTGCAAGTTACATGCAAAGAAATGAAGTCAGGAAACACATCGTGATCTTCAGACCATCTGTCCCCCAAACTCCTACACTATCAGACAGAAAACTCACTGTTGGATCCCAGCATTTACAATAGTGTTTCTGCATAAAACTGATGCTTCTTAAATTTTAACCAAATGTTAAACCAACATTTGGATAATTTGTTTAAAATAAATTATTCTATATAACCATGTAAAACCTGCCAGACTGTAAACTTCCAGTGAGTTTCAGATGTACCATACTTGAGAAGGTTGTAGGGGCCAAAGAAGGGTTTCCAGAGCCCCTGAGTCATTAGCTGGGGCTGAAGGTGCTTCATTTACTTCTCCGTTCTGAACAAATGCCATCATTTTCTATAGGAATGGTGACGTGAAAGCTTGGGAAGCACATTTCTAGTGTGTTACCAAGAGAATGGCAATATGGTCCAGCAGAAAGACTCAGCACATTTCCCTTGAAGTGCCAATGTAATTACTTAAGTTCAAATATTTCTATCGTCTAAATCATTTATGGAACAGTAATCTATTCTTGACTTTGATGATCAAGAAGGCCCCACAGAGGATGGCTATGCTTTAAGGTCTCCATGAGCAGACTTCATTCAACCCTGGGAGCTCCAAGGGTCCTTCAGTTAAACCCCAGTTCTACCTCTCTATGGAGCACACATTTCCTACAAGCTCTTTTGCACCTTGAGTTGCCCTCCATTTGTACTACATCAAGATGTATAGTTTATATTTGTATCTGTGCTTCAAAACAGACTGAAAATAACAACAGTGGACTGTGACTTTCTAATTAGAATCAAAGTTCTTCTTTATAGATGAAAATTATTGATTTTCTCCAAACTTTGCAAGACAAACACCTAACTGAAGATTCTATAGAACTTCAACTTTCAGTTTTTTTTTTTTGTCTGAAATCCTTCTGAAGTCCTCTTTGCATTATTGCCTGTAATTTCTTCAAATTTCTTACAAATTCTGTTTAAATAAACACTTCCTATGCCTCCCCACTTACAGTAGCACTGCAGGAAGCCTAGGGAGTGAAGTGTTTAACATCCTGGGAAATGCAGAGGGAAAGAAGTTTGAGATACCTTCCTTCCATTCACAGTTCCCAGAGCAATAGGGTAGGTAAACACATCTACAAACTGATTAAAGGCAAAGCACAAGGCACATTGCTCTCATAAAGACGTGAACAACCTGTAATGGGAACTCAGGGAGAATAATTACTTGAGGATGTGGGAGAACAGAATGTTGATTCCTGTAGTTTATAACTGTATACAACTCTTCTTAGTGAGGTTTGATTGGGCACTTGAAAGAGAATAGATTTCGATACTCTTTGAAATTGATGTTATAGCCAGGGTCTTCATCACCATCTAAGACTCCTTGAGAGACACCTCCAAACAAAACTCACTCTACAGGTAGACTATTGTAACAAAAAAATCTGCAAAGTGGTATGGGAGAATTCAATATTTTCATGCACGAACATGCATGTGAACAACTGAATGTAAAATAGAATTATTAGCATAGGATTATAAAGTCAAAAATAGGAATTTTGTTTATATTTGGACTATGTAAATTGGCTTTAAAATTCAGAAACAAGAGAGCTGGGGAGATATGTCACCTGGTACAGTGCTTGTCAAGCAAGCATGAAGATCTGAATTCAATCACCAGAACTCAGGTGTACAGGGCTGGAGAGATGGTTCATGGGTTAAAAGCACTGGCTGCTCTTCAGAAGACCCAGGTTTGAGTCCCGGAACCCACACGGCAGCTCACAGCCTTAAGTAACTCCAGCTCCTATAATTCAACATCTGCTTCTGGCCTTTGGGGAACACTTCTTGCATGTGGTGTACAAACATACACACAGCCCAAAACCCATACGCTTAAAATGAAAAATAAAAAAGGTAGAAAAAGTCAGGCATCGTGGTATATGCATGCAATCCCTAGTACAAGTAAAGGGGAGAGAGATGGATCCTTTTGGCTCACTGGTCAGCAAGTCTAGGTTACAGGGCAAGTTACAGGTCAATAAGAAACCTTATACAAACAAACAACTTTGATTAAAACACATTTGTATAGTTATTCCTTAAAGCTCAAAGAGGTGATTTTTCACTTTAAAACATATAAGCCATGTTGAATGGTAGGCCTTCCAAAGTACATTTCTTGGATGTGTCAGAATCCTTGAGAAACAAGGGAGGTAAAGCTGATGTTTATGTGTCAGACCTTCATGCCAGGAGCAAATTAAAAGATTACAGAACTCCAGTGAGACTATGGTGAGAGGGGAATAAAGAACAGAATTCCTTTCCTTCTAAGCCAAGTCAAATCAGAGATTTGTCTTTACAGCATTTTCATGGCATAGTCTTGTCAGGACTTATTCATGTGAGAACCACAGCAGGCCTGTCATACACAGTCAAAGAATTGGTGATGAATTCAGGAGGTTGGGTTTGAAAGTCTAAGAATGATCTGACTTTTTGTGTCTAAGACTGAAAATGTCTCCACCGATGTGTTTTAATAGTTAAATAAGATCCCATACATAAAAGGAAGAACTTAGTGCCTGGTGTATAACGTTAGTTTTAATGTTTGTTTTATATAACACTTCTTCATAAAAATAATTTACATTCCTTTGTCTACCCTAAACAGAACCTGGCATCTGGACATGTTCATTAAGTGTGCACACACAGATCTTAGATAACTCCACAGCAGTTGGGCATGGGGAGACAGAATGTAGAATTCTTATGTTACACATAAGATCAGGATGTGAATCTATGTCTTCCAAGTCAAAGGCAAACAAGCTTTTCTCTATTTCATACTTTCTGCTAATCAGTAAGTTTCTACTAGTTTCCTGTAATGGTGGTCCTTCAAAATACCCTTGCTCATCTTTAGCATTCTGCTGTCCCTTAACAATTCATAACTATATAATTTTGGGCATCCTCTCCCCAATATTGCCCCTATTTCATGAAGATGCCATGTCCAGGACCCAAATGACATGGTTTCTTCTGAGTTCCCTAACCCCAGTCTCATCACTGGATTCTTTCTGAAGCACCAAACTTCTTGCAAATGGCTCAAGAAGACAAAATCAACATAATCATTTCTATCAAGTGAAAAGCCACTGCACAAGTACTTTTGTATTTGCATTTTGGCAATTGTTAGGAGAAGACTGTTACACACTAATGGAAATGGAGGGTCTGGCCTGGAACTCAGAGATGCTGATCCTCAGGGCATGATGTCTAAAGTCCAGCTCTCATAATTCTTGTCAGCAGCAGCCTGTATTATCATTTATTACCGTGCTACTGAAAACCATTACATTTCCAGCCTCTGTAGCAGTACAGAGTCATTAAAGGGCCTGCAATAAGTATTTGCTGTGTGAAGAAAAACATGAATGCCATTAAATACAGTAACATCTAGGATTCAGTGTTTTCTTCTCAGTAAGAGTGTATCTTTCAAAGATTGCTGAAAACTTCCCTAAGAACATAAATCATCTGAAATTATTCACACACACAGTCTGTAGGGCAACACTCTTTTATTTAATGTCATTGGATTATCAAGGGTAATTGACCCATCGAGGGGAACATTCTAAAACGTGAGTTAAAGTAAAGATCTTTCCAGCTATGTGTATACACAGTAATGACCACCTGTGTGCACATTTCAGATCAGAATTAAACCATCCTGAATCATCCATTAGAATAAAAATCTGCAAGCACAGACTTGAAATGTTCTGAGTACCATTCTGCTCACGTGTCTGCTTTCTCTTTGAAACTCAGCCCCGCCACAATGCTTATTTTCTACCTGACTTCATGGATTGCAATTACTTCCTACATTACAGCAAGCCACCAGTGGTCTGAGCCAATGATAAGGGTCATGGAAGGTTTCTTCTTGTACTTGTGCATAATGACAGAAAAGCTTCTTTGAACCAAAGTTGATCTTCTTTCAAAGAAAGAGAAAACTTTAAGCCTCTAACTCCTGGGAGTGGCAGAGGGAACAGCCAGAGGGTGGTGAGCTAGCTCTCAGCCTCTGGAGATCCTTTGAGCACATTTGGCAATCATTCGGCTTCTGTTGAAAACATGGCCTTCCAATTACGTTTTTGCCAGTGGAAGACAAAAGACAGCACTACAGCTTAGAAAGGTCACGATGACACGCCAGTGTCATGGCTGTGATTGTGGTTCCTTCTGAGTACAGACTTGCTGATGGGTCTGCCACATACTGGGCTTGGGAACTAATTCAGGAGGGAATCTCAGGAAGAGTGCATAGTGACTTGCTGTTCTCCTAAACAGTATCTCACTTGTAATATTTTCTGACACTAGAAATAAAATAATAACATGTTTTGGTTCTTCTTTCTGTACTCCTCACTGCACCAAAAGTGGTTTAGATGAACTAGGTATGGAAGGCACACTAAGTGCAGGTTTTTTTCAATGTTACAAGGTTTTCCAACTGCCTCAGAGACAAAGGAGAGAGAAAATACAGATGTTTGCGCCTAGCTGCATAGAGTTGTGGACTAACTCCTTCAGTGTCTCTGGAATGCAAATTTCCTTTCACAGTTTAGCAGTCTTTTTTGGATTTCAGCACAGTGAACTAACACTTTCCTGGATTCCAAGACCTCCGGAGAACCAGATGGATGAGAGGAACTGGGAAAAAGAACCCACACTGTTTGAAAAAGGTATGAATTTCTCACTCTGCATTTAGCCAAAAAGCTCTGAAAACTAGAAGGGTGAAATCGCTTTTGGTTTGTTCAAATGCATGCCATCCCAGTTGTTGGTGGGGTGTAAGAAGAAAAAAAATCCAAAGTGATTCGGTGGCTCAGAGTCTGTGTTCAGTTTTAGCTGTGAAGCAGAATTTAACAGAGATGGTATGTTTACTATCAAAGGCAGGAAAGAAAGTAGAGAGAAGAGATTGCTCAAGACATCATTCTGTGAGTCTGTGCTCTAAAGCCAGGGATGGCTTCCCAAGGCTGGCTCTTATAACTGGACCTTCTGAACCCTGAGACCTTCCCTTTCTAGAAACATACCTCACTTTCCCTCCCTCAGCTCAGCATTCATTCCTATCAATCCCCAATTTTTTTTTTTTCAGGACAGGCTTTCTCTATGTATCCCTGGCTATTCTGGAACTCACTCTAGACCAGGCTGGCCTCGAACTCAGAGATCTGCCTATCTCTGTTGCTCGAGTGCTGGCATTAAAGGTGAGTGTCACCACTGCCTGGCTCAACCCAAACATATTAATACTTGGTGCTCTTGTTCTTCAGTCACTGTAAGCTCTGCCTTGAACATTATTTTCTCCTTTCCAAAAGCCTTCGTTTTGGAGGCCCAAGGCTTATGGATGTTACCTTCACTGTTGCTCTTTTTCCTATTCTGTCCTTTCACACAGTGGCCATGTATTCTTTATGGTAGGGACCTGTTCATATGCTATAGCAAACTGAAATCTCCAAAGAGGAACACATCAAAAAATACTCCATCCTCTCATAGGATAAAAACAGTGAAGCAGCAGGAGCTGGGGTCCTGGGAAGAGCCCAGCTAATGGAGTACTGTGGTTTTGGATGACTCTCTATGGTAGACGCAAAATGCAACGGGGGTTTCTCTTGAAGTTCTGAATTGCCACAGGATATGTTGCATCCCAAAGATGTCGTGCTGGAGAGACCACTTTTACAAGAGGCAGATAGATGAGAAGGCCTACTTGTTCCACACTAGCTCATCAGTAATCTAGGCCTCTGAGAGGTCTCACTCCAGAACACTCAGAAATATTTCTGAGATAAAGCTTCCTGGCTGAGAGACTACTAGATCCTGGACCAACTGGATGTGGAAGACCAAAAAAAAAATTGTTTTATAATCAAAACTGTTTTTCAGTTAGTTTTGGTGGCTGTCATATCAAAACAGAACAGTTCCATATGTTTAAAAGCTCTTCAAAAATAAGAAACTTAAATTTAATTTTATGTTGGTAGCATTAAATATATTTCATAAAACACAGCAGAAATTGTTTGGTAAATACTTGAATGAATGATTGAATGAAATAGTGAATGAATAATTCACATAACATTGCAAGTAACTATTTATTCCTAGTAACAGTATGGACATATAGGCAGGCACAGAAATATGCACGTAAAGGTCATTTTTTTTCCAGCGTCCCCACTGCTATTCTCACCATGTCTAAATGTGAAAAGACAATGACTTTCTCTTGTATGCACGGTTTTCAATTGATAAAAGTCAGACGTTTCTTTGAGTGTATAACTAAAGGAATTTGCAGCAGCTAAAATTTTACAGAGGATCATGGAAAAGTATTAGAGTAAGATCTCAGCTGTTATCTGTCCCAGTCAGTATAGTGAGTAATTCCCTGTATAGCATCCCAAGTTGGTCAGGGCTTATCCAGCCTTAAACTATCATTTCCAGGGACAGTAGACTCTCTTGGAAGGTATCCATTCTACTGTCCCACTTAATTGTTAGAAGATTATATTTAATCTTCCTTCTGTCCTCTATAGGCAAGTCTGTTGCCTTTTCTATGCAACAGCCCTAAAGAGTACTGAAAATATTGTCCCTTTTGAGTCCTCTCTTGGGATAACTACCTGGACTCTTTCCATCCTTTCTTATGGGCTATTTCTGCCTCTTATCCCCCCAACCACTATTCTCAGAACAAGTTCCAGTTTGTCCTGGTTCCCTTCAACACATGGGGCCCAGAATAGAACACAGTACTGTAGGCTCTATAGCTAGTGTGAGTTCTGCATACCCTAAAGTAGTACAGTCAAGGATCTCATTTATTTTTCTGTGATTTGATGTATTGTTATCATGTTTATTGATCTTGTGGTCTCTTAAGGGTTTTTAACTTTTTTAAGGTTTTGTAAACACATTAAAAGATGTTTGACATAGAGTCAGCATCAGTTCTCCTCTTACCAATGGGACCAAGCACCATTAATTTTCATCGGAAAGTATATAATTTTGATACCACTGTCTCTCTACCATGCTACCCGTCATTATCTCTTAGATAGCCAGTATAAAGTCTAACATGTCACTCAGCCTTTCTGTGTCTCCCTTTTCCATACTGATACAAGAGTACATCAGCCATATTCAGACAGCTGAAAACTCTGGAGATTTTATTTGGAACACAATGACTTCTGGGCCTATTTAGTCCTTACTCTGGGGTTAGGATATCAGGCACCTACAGCTTTAAAACAGTTCTCTGTTTGACAGACTAGAAAATTCTACTATGGATTTCTGAAAAGCATTTGTTAAGGAGTTAGTCTCCCTTTAATCTCCTTCAGGCTAAGTTAGGCTGTCTTGGCATTCAAGGAGATTTAAAGAAAGGAGGTGGGGGGAGATCTGCAGTGATAGATGTCTGCTTCATACTAAGCACTGGGTGTGGCTCTTTTTTTTTTTTAAATCAAATTAACCCATTAAATCCTTAAAGGAATTCAAATCAAAATAGTAGAACTTAAACGGCTTAGTCATTCCCATTTTAAGTCTGTGCTCCTTCTGCTCCACTGTGCTGCAAAGGAAATGTCCAAAGAGATGGGCAGTAAGAATGGTAGGTGAGAATGAAATTTTGATTTTGCCAGTATTTTTGGTAAGTCATCTAAAATGATTGTATCATTGATTTATGAGATGCTGTAGAAATACACTTCATCGTTCACCTCCTTCCAGGCTTTGCCCAAGCAGGAATGGGTTCTTAAATTATTGCACAGCACCCACTCAAAACAAAGTTCTCTCAAATTGATACAAAGTTTGTCTTTAAAACAAACAAGCAAAGATGCATAGAGAGCACGCCCTCTGTGTCAGGGGAGTGACTGTGTGGCAGAAGACTTTTCTTCTATGAGAAGAGATATCAAATAAGCTAAAAGTCCTCAAGTAGAACAGACATTGACAAAGGAGGTAGAAATGTAGGTAGGGAAGAACGCTTGACAACTTGGTATCTAATTACAGATACAAATTCGACATCAACTTAGGAGGGAAGAAAATATGAGGGCTTAAATACTGCCTCAAGCATCAGCTCAGTAAAGGAAGAAGACAGGAAAAATGGACTCATGTAATTCTGAAGGATGGCAAGAGGTACAGGAAAGAATGCTGCCCACCACTGGCTTTGCAAATTAACAGAATCTGAAAAGATGAAAATTTAGAAACTGCCACTTCTTAAGTCTTCCTTGCAGCTCTTCAGACAGTTCTAGGTTCTTGGATGTAGAAAAGAGTCTAGAATGTGGGAGAGGAAAAGGGACCAAAGACGTTACCTTCAATAAGATGACACTTGGGATGCTTTACCACAGAGATGAAGAAGACGGACTGCAGTAGCAACTCTGAAAGATACAGTGTTCATAGCCCAGGAGGGATTTTTAGACGACAGCTGGATGCCAGAGATGAAAAGCTTGAATACTGCAGTCCAGTTGGATAAGTTTACACATTAGAGCTGGTGTCAGGTGGTCAGTTACACTGCCAAGTCAGAGCAGGGCTGCCATATGAACTCAGGTCTTGCCATTCCCGAGCTATGTTCTATCTACTTTTTCTTAACACCAGAAAAGGAATAAAACTGCTGGAGGCAAAGGGCCATGCTCAGTGTCAGGGCCTCTTAGGCCCTTCTTACTGAGAGGAGATGCATTTATGTCACATATTCAATACTCGAGTTCCCATGTTTTTCCTTAAGTAAATTCACAATATAATAAAAATGGAAAAACATGGAGAAGAATGGGTAAGCTAATTATAGCGTAGTGTGGAATTTGGCATACTCGTGGAATACTAGACAACAAGAAGAAACAGATGGCTGATAGAGCAACAGGGATGAATGAAGCTCAAAAACTGCGCTCTGAATGAGGAAAGGCAGATTACAGGGGAAGAGGGGTAAAGGGAGGAGAACTGAGAGAGAGGGAGAGAGAGAGAGAGAGGGAGAGAGAGAGAGATTGAGATTCTGACTTATCTGAAGTAAAGAAATATGGTAAAGGTCAGAAATCAGCTGCTTCTGAGGGTAATCGGTGGGACTGGTTTGAAAAAGACATGAGGGAATTTTCTGGAATGATATAAAAAACAGTCTATTCTCAATAAAATGAGCACTTATGACCTAAGTATTTCTTGTGTGTAAATTTTTTAATATGCCTTAATAAAAATGAGATCATTGTAAGAAATAAAAAAATAATTAACACTAAAATTGGTACCATCAATAACATAACACGAATATACAAAATAGAAATAGGTATATTCAAAATAAATAGGTTCAAGAAAAGTGCCCTCTAAAGCTTATTTGGCAAAGGTAAATGGGCTAGCTAAGAAAAGGCTTAATTCCTTTAGTGCAGCCAAATGAAAATTTTTCTTTTTTAAAAGGAGCATTGTCAGAAATGGTACGATCTATTTCTTTGTCACTTTAAATAATTCCTTTTCATAACAACCTTTTAAAAAGCAACGTGATATGCAGTTGTTCAGTTAGCTCCTTCCACAGAGTCAAAGAAAAGGCAGACTCACACAGAGCAGGTATATTTATCAGGAAAAATAAGTGGGGCATAGTTTTCTGAACTTCGGAATGACTCTTCTCACTAGGCCACACTATCCCATGATTACATTTGCCCTTTACACATTCACCTCTACAAAGCATTGTCACTAGAACACTGAACTTAGAAAGGTTCAGAGGTTGGTTTCTTAAGGTACTTTACAAAGTTGTATGTTATCAAGAGGTTGGTCTGTGAAGTGTCCACAGTATATCCTCAGTCCAGACACTCTCAGAACTCTCCTGCCACCCATACAGGGACACAGAGGAATCAAAGCAAGTCCCAGTCAGAGCAGGGTCTTCCCAAGGGACAGGGATGGCTGCATCACATCGCTCCACCGTCAGTGTAGTGGGAGCCTGAGCTTGCTTAGAAGACCAGAGCACAGCGGAGGAGAGACTGCTTCTCTGTAGGGCAGGGTGGATACTAGCACAGTGTCATGGACTTTCATGGCATAGACAAATCACTTCGCTGGTACCCTTCTCGCCGGTAGAATGAGGTGATAATACTGACCCTTTGGTGAAGCTGGGAGAATTACATACAATGGGGCAAGCCAGGTCCTGCCTGCTACAAGTGCACAAGATTACAGCTCTGAGGGCAGGCATTACGCACATCCCGGGCCTGACCTCCATGGCTTTCTTTTGCATTTCCAAGATTTGGTCCTCTAACTCTGAGGTGACAATGCAGACAATTCAGACAACACAAGTTCCAGTGAGTCCTAATTAATACAGATTCAAATTCCTGAATATAAAAGGAGTACAACGAAGATTTGAACACATCATCCTGTTTCTTCACCAACATCAGGACAAAGGAAGAAGACTATCCTGAGGGAACAAGAGAGCAGAGGCCACTGAAAAACATCTCCAATGAATGCAGTAGCCCACATTTGTAATGCCAGCACTCAGAAGGCTGAGGCTGGGGATCAAGAGTTCGGAGCCAGCCTACCCACCTCTTTCTGGTGATAAATCTATCTGTGAATATTTTGAAAGTGAAGTAACACCATTTTCATATGAAAAGCTGCAATTTTTAATTCATGATTTGTAGATGATACAAGTAGCAGAGCTGAGAAGCTGAGCTTCGTACTCTGGCTCAGTCCTCCCTGGTCTGCACCCTCCCCCGAGTCAACTTGCTGTTTACTTGACTAAATAACCCCTTAGCAGATGTGCTGCTCAGCCGTCAATGATTGCCACATTTATGCTTGTCTCAGGGTAAAGTACAGCGTGTTGGTTGCAGCCTTGGGGGCTTACAGTGCAGCACAAACCCCAGTTACTCTTGTTGGCACTGTAAGGGAGATGTAGTGACAACTGATGACTGTAGTGAGCTTTTAGACATTTAGAGTAGATTCTATTAAAGCCCCAATAAAAACATTTTCTTGTTTATATGCTAGACTGCTGGCTACTTTGGAGTTTAAAGTGGCTTAGTGCAGCTGATGTGACTTTTGCTTCTTGTAGGCACACTTAGGGTATCTTTCCTAGAGAATTTTAAGCTAAAGGAAAAATGTCCCTTGATGATTCTCACCAACTTAAAAGACGAAAGTGTGAATGCTCCTGAAAACTGTGACTCCATTTTCTGACTTCAATGCTCAACATCTAAGAAGAAATGAGATTTCTAATTTCTGAATGGAGGATGAGAGCCACCAGTATAGACCAAACTCCTTCTGTATCAGGCTATTCATTTTCAGGAACCAATGTTATTTCTAGATTATTTTGAAAGAAAACGGAGTAATGGGCCAGAACTGTTTGTTGGGTGGTCTTCCACAGAATCTAGCCCAAGCCACAAAGTCCGTTCTCATCCTAGAATCTCTTATTTTAGCTATAAACTGAAATGTATCTTGAAGCTAATAATAGAATACAGAAGTAAGAAAAATAGAAGCTTTATCATCAGAATGAACAATTTAAAATAGTTATGATGATATGATAATAAAGTATTCCACACACTTTGTTTGCTAAAAAACATTGGCCATCATTTGAAACTGTTATTAACCAGAAGCTACCTGACCAAACAAGACTTGAAACAGGCCACTAGAGAGTTTTTTTGATAAAAAGCAGTCTGCATATAAGGAGTTTGTATAGAACAATCTGGGTCCCTAAGCTGTTCCATCCCTACCCACAGCAGACAGGGAGCTTCCAGCTCTCCTGAACTGCCAAAGGTAAAAGGGTGTACAGCTAGGATCTCCTTGGTTTGCTACATCCTGCTCCCCTTTCTTGATTCTTGGGTAATGATCTCTTTGTAGTTCCTAACTCAGCTTTGTTTGGCTTCTTTTTCCCAAAGTAGTACATTTGCAGGGTGAAGTCTGTATTGGATTTAAATAAAAGAATTTAGATAGGATCTCAGAAACTGGTGAGCAAGCAAGGCCATGAAATCTCGAAACAGATGCTTCCTCCATGCCATTCATGTGCAAGATGATAAAGAAATATAACTCTATAATTAGAAATAATTTAATTTCTGTTCGTTTGGGTTCTGCTGAATATATCAGAAAACATTTTCAGAAACTAAAAGAAAGTCAGTAGGTACCAATTAAAGCTTTTATGAAAACCTAGGTGATGCACCTGATAGAACTAAGGTACTCATGGAGTCAAACGCTAACATTCGCCTGTGCATTCATTCATCCATGCATGTAGCCCCTGTTGTATACAAAGCACAATGATACACCCTGTGGAGACAGAGCGAAGCTCTGAGTTTCAGATGCGGGCCCCGTTGAGTTGCTCACACTAAAACAATGCATGGGAAAGCTGTATAGCATTGGAAGGGTGACAAAATTGAAAACTCATGGAACACCACATGCTTATTATATAAGGCTAGGGCAAGCATGACAGCTCTAAGACCACATCAATTACTGCCGTGGAAACATGAATACCCAGGAATGTTTCATCATTGCTCTCCTCCAAGCCTATAGACTAAAGATAATAATCTTTCATTTTATGCCTAAAGAGCAAGATCAAAGACTGTGAAGCTCAAGAGGTAAAGAAGCCAAAGCTCACACAAAGAGAAATCCAAACAGCAGGCTGCCAGCTCATACTTTTTCCTCTCCTCTCTTCTCAAAGAAAATTAAAACAAACATTTCCTGGAGTTTTGCAAAATCTAAACTTGACCCGACAGAAGCAATTTCTGGAATTTTTGTGAAATAAAAGACAATGTTGCCTGAAAGTACTTATTAATCCCAGCAGACAAATGTTTGTATCAAATAAAGTCGTGGACTTTGAATCAAAAATAAAAAGAATTACATAGGAGTAAGATGTGCTCATGAGGCAATTAGAAAGGCTTTCTCTGCTATGAAGACAGGGCGGAAGGCTGGTGTTGGAGCATCCCACCGCTGCCTTCCTGAGAGGTACCTTCCCTCGACCATGCTGTTAGTGCCTTTCTCCACTGACGTCAAGATGGAACCTTCCTGACTTTAACAGAGGATCTTTTGGGTCATCAGTCCTGTGGTAACCCTGACATTTCCTTTCCTTTTCCTTCTTTCCCACTAGCTTAACGTTTTATTCAGCAATGATGGTATGACCACGTGAGCTAGAATGGCTAACGCTGTTAGCCATTTCAGTTTGTCTCCTTGGGGGTAGTTTCAGCGTACAAATCATCACTCTGTATGTCTGTTTTCAGATGAGAGGAGGAAGTACAGGAAATACCCAGAAGTAGGTGGGAATTAGCATTGCAAGAAATTCTTCCAGGATACTTGGCACAACAGGTCTCCCAGGGCTCAGTTGCTTCATCTGCAAACTGGGAAGGATAAATGAATCTGTCATATGCTATGAACTGTAGCACCCATTTGTCTGTGACTTGGGATGTGCTGGCACAGAGTTTCACTGATTACACAAATCCACTGACAGCAGTGACAAGAACTAAGACTGTATTATCTGACTTATGGGAAAATGAACCTAAGAATAGTCACTTGCTTCGGGAATTAGCAGATAGAGAAGACCCACTTTCCCTGAGACCTATACCACAACAATGGACAGAGCTAGAGGTCACCTCCTAGGGGGCAGACAGAGGAGTTAAATCAAGAAATTCTCAGCAGTGTGTTGCCACCATTGCTTTGTGGGAAATCTCAAGATCATGGATGGGAAGGTGACTTCCACGGTGAACAAGGCTGAGTGTCATCTGAACTACAGGGGTATTTGGCCAATGGATGTACAAGCAACTGTGTTCACATAGTTTACACATAAATTCAAGTTCAGGGCTAGACTAGAAAACCAAAACACAACAAAACCCTAAGTCCTTCGAAACTCAAAACTAACCCACCCCAACCAAGAAAACAACCAAACCACCCCCAGATACCTCACATAAAAACCAGGTTTGATGAAGATTCAAATTATTATATTATCTGCTGCTACCATTTGGTACCACTAAGACATGTATCGTGCTCACAACAGAATAGGATGTGTGCAAAGAAGGGCAAAAACCAGACCACAGGCAGGGAACCTTCATATGGGACCCAGTACTTGAGGCTACAGAAACAGATGGATGGCTGTGAAAAAAATTTAATGTAAGTCTGCAGAAGATTTTGGTTTTAACAATGGGGCATTGGTATTTTTTTTCCTGAAGGAAGCAAAATAAACCTTCAGTGGAATAGGGAAACATTTAATATTAATGTGAAATATTCCTTAAAAGACACATTCACAAAGGCACACTTTTCTCTTTCCCATGAGGAGAGTCAAAATATATGAGCAGTCTATGTTAAAAGAGTTAGTAAGAGTACTGCTGAAACATCCACGCACGAGTACATTAGATACACTGCATCTTTTGGTGCTCTTGGGAATTCACTTTGCTCTTTATGGGTTCTGGTTAGAGAAAAGACAAGAGACAGTAGACGAGTTTGAGACTGACGGGGACTACAGGGTAGCTGGATTTGTAAGTGAAGACTTGTGCTCTGTGGAATCTTTCCTCAGATAACTGCCAAGGTTCTACATCTCCTCAAGAGCATAGAAACATGTTCAAACGAGTCTCGCCTGCAGACAGAGGGACGTTAATTGCTTTCTACAGATCCTCCTGAACTTTCTTGCATGCAGAAGCATAAAAATAACCAAGCTGTGTACACCGCCTCTAGGGTCCAACCCTCCACCTGCAAAGAACAATTCATGTTTCAACTCTTGTCTTTGCCACAGGTTTGCTTTGGAGCCTAATTACCAACTAAGTTTGATGACAACGTAACTGGCTCCAGGGGCTTCTTGTTCCTACCAAACAAAACAAAAAACAAATTCCTGAAGCAAGCCCTGCAAGTTCCACTGGGAACCCTGAGCCAGTGATGCAACTTCAAACTGGAGCCATTTCCCTCCTGTCTTCACACTGGCAGACTCCCTGGGAAGCCCTTCTCCATCAAAGCAGACCAGCTTCAACAACAGATATTTACTGACAAATGGCTATTATTTTAATAATAATAACTTGCAATTGTTGGTTGATTTACAGCCAACAAACATGCTCAGGAATGCTATCTCGCTTGATGGCCACAATTCCATGAGGAAAGTACACAAAACAGGGCTCATTAACTTATTTAAATAGGTGAAAGTTTACATTGCTGGCAAGTAGTAAAGCTGGAATATGAGATCTAGTGTTAGCGGTCCATTATTATTTTTCTCCAATCCTCCTTCCAAGAGGCAGCTTGCCCCCGTTAGAAAGGCACTTAGGACAGTCCAGAGACAAAAGGATGAGGAGCACTTTACTAGCCCATCTGTGAATCTAGGGTAAATCACAGACATTCTCTGAAAAGTGTAATCTTCAACAGAGCAGCTCTTGATAACATGCAAACCTGTTTTAACACAGAAGTGACTGTACCATGGTAGCTCCCTGTCATTGGAGGTTGTTCAGCAGAACATTGAAAACTACCCATAAAGCATGAAGAGAACTATAAAGTGAGGACTCTGTGAGGTCAGAGGCTGTTCAGAACAGAATTCATTTAGAAATAGTGAAGAACATTGTTTTATCTTTTGGTACCTGTCTAACCATTTTACTGTCTTAAGATAATGTAAATCTGTTACCTCACGGCTTCTAAGGGCTTCTTTGAGTCTTCTGCTGTCTCACAGGCTGTGTCACAGTGCTGGTAAGATGCGTTCTTAAGATCCCCAGACTACTGGCATAATGCATTTCTCTACAGGTATACAACTACCTTTTGTTGGGTAATGACTAAAGGTCAATGTTTGGTCCCAGAGCCCACTCACATCATTCCTGGTGGGGTTCGCTGTCTTCAGTCTGCTAAGGTGGACGCTTACATAGTGTAATGTGCTCATGATTAAGTTACATCTGCACATTTTTCATTCTAGTCATTGGAAGCACATACAGGCTTACCTGGCATTCAAGAAGAATAGATACACAAAAGTCTAATTATCAAGGTGTATGGATCGCTGTGGATTGCCTTAGAGCCCATCTTTTACAACAACCAGTGTAGGAAGCTTGTAGAAAAAGGTCCTTTCAATTTTCTCTTCCAGTCTCTTAGAGGAAACATTCTTCCCATCCACTTACTGGAACCTCAGCAAAATCTAGGAGATGCGTATTTGGTACTATCTTTCTGAGATCCCTTTTTTTTTTTTTTTTTTTTTTAGATGGCAGGCATAGCAATGAATATCAGATGATGGAAGTTTGCTAGCTCTCAAAGTCTCTAGGAGTCATCTTTATGATATATGAAGATACATGTAGCTTGAAATGTTACACAATAGAGGGAGGAGTAACTAATTCATCCCAGAGGGAGAGTCTGTATTGAGAATCAGAAGGCATCAATTCTTACATGAACTTATTGTATGAGCTTGTTTGAATATTATAATTCCCAATTTAGTTCAAGAAAAAGCCATGAATAGTAGGGGATCTATCTGTCCTGAGTCCCAAGCCAATCTATACAGTATATATCTAATACCAAGAGGAAGAGTTAGTTGTCTCCTGTGGGATTCCCTACATGGAAATTGTGCCCTTGACAGATGACAGAGAATGTGCCCGTGTACCCAGACAGAGACCAAAAATGTTTTTGTTTGTTTGTTTTAGTTTGTTTTTCATGACAGAGTTTCTCTGTTGTAATTCTGGCTGTTTTGGAACTCACTCTGTAGACCATGCTGACCTTGAACTCAGAGATCTGCCTGCCTCTAACCTCCAGAACTGGGATTAAAGGTGTGGGCCACCATCACCTGGCCGACCAAAAATGTTAATTTCAATCCTGACAGAGGGTACTGTGGTCAGTCCTGGCTTCCAGGCCTAAAGGATTCAGTAATCTATAGCAGTATTTGATACAACTATTAGTAGGGATCCCTCTAATATGCTTACTGCTCCAAGCACTGCTCCTTAAATTTGTCCCCACACACTGTTGAGACCCTATGAGTCTCTGCAGACTGCTGGTCTCAGAGTACTGGAGTGTTTGTGGGGACAGACTGCTCATGTCCCTCATTCCATTCTTGCAAACTCAGGTGAAGCTCTTGCTTAGCATCATCTCCTGGCAAGTTCTGGTGCTTTCTGGGGAGCACAGTAGAATAATAGTAGAGAAATCTCAGTATTTACTGATGGATAATTAGTTTTTGTAATCTAAACTCTGTAAGTCTAGTGAGCCTTTCTTATATAATATAAAATAGGATCGATATTTCACAAAAATTCTGAATGATCTTATTATTTTCCCTTAACAAAGAATAGTTAATCGGTAAAGCAACACCTAGTTCAGCAATAACTCAAGAAAACTATCGAATGTGACTAGGTTCCTGGAATATGCGATGCCCTTCGCTCATAATACCAAGTTCCTTACCGTATAACAGGCTAAGTTTGTGGGCACGCTTTAACATCCCTGTGTTGTGTGCGTGGATACAGAGATTCCGGGATTGGCTCAGGATACTGGAAGTTGCTCAAAAACAAAACCTTCTTCTCTATTTCCCTAGTAGGGACGCCCCTAGAAGGGATGACTTAAAATAATATTTAGGTGTCAGAAACTATAAATATGCCTACTTTTTAACTTCTAAATTAAGATAAAAAATTAGTTCAATTCTAGAATCTTTGCAATGTAATCCATTATTCTGACCTAAAAATTCTAAAGTCTTGCTTTTGTAGTACGTGAGAGAACAACAAGAAATCCCCGTCTGTCCACCAATAGAAGGCTGTCTGCTAGCAAACTTTTACATTACCAAAGGCCTTACGCATACCCCGCCCCCTACACACAGTTTATACTTTCTGAGATTCTTTAACCTGTCGTTTAGTCATGAAACTATCCCAGTGAGTGAGGACAGAAAGAGTGTCTTTATTTTACATATGTGGGGGCTTTAAGGCCCCCTCTCTAAGGTCCCACGGTGAGTGATCAGCACAGCTGGGTGGAGAATATAGGTTACTGAACTCTGTGCCTGAACATTTTCAAGTCATTCTGCCACTTCGGCGAACATGGAGTAGCGATAACTATCTTTTCTAGCTTCATATACTTGGACTTCTCACTCTGCATTTCTGAGCTTCTTTGTATGACAGTTACATGGATCTAATTAATTAAAACTGACATGGGGACTCAAAGAAGAGAGTGCAACATTGGACTTCAACTTGAAAATGTTCACGTAGAAGGACACAATTGCTAGGGAAAGGGGTGGGCATGGGTATGTGGAGTGGGACACAAATGATTAGGATATGTAAGCAGAACACAGCTGTGGGATCTAAGTGGATCTGCAGTCAGCGACCCCAGAGGCTCCTCTGAGGAGGCAGAGGGGAGAGTGAGTCAGTGAGACAAGGTGGCCATTCTTTCAGGGATTTGGAAGTCATGCTGAGTAGAAGGTAGAGAGAGAAGGTAAAGGAAGCACAGCTTTTATTTAGAGGTAACATAAGAAGGAAGACAGAACAGGGCTCTACAAACCGCCATGGACAGAAGATTACTGTGCTTAGAAAAGAAATGTTCCAGCATCTTCTATATGCCGGCACAATAGAGGATATGGAACCAAATGGGATGTAGCTCTGGCCTTCAAAAAGTTCACAGTAGAAGTCCAGTAGGAGGAGACACAAATTAACCTGTAGAAACTTAGAAAGCAATGGAAAAGTGCAGACACAAGATTAGATGATACACCTGCAAACATACAAATACATACATATAATAGACACCTTGGGTGGAATTTAACAGGTTAATAATAAAAACAATCATTAAGCAACGCTCATAAGCTAAAAATTCCTCGTTAAACTTGTTATCACTTCACCTAATCTGCACAACATTCAAGAAGACATCAGTGTCCCTTAGGATTCATGATGTACAATTGAAAAAGACAGGGACAAGCTGAGTTTTGTTAACCTGTCAGGCCACACACATCTGGAAAGGATGGTGCTGGGGTTTCAGTATCAGCAGAGATCCCAAGCCAATTTTCCCCTCTCACCCCCTCTTTCCTCCCAGATTAATACTATCTTCCAGTATTTTATGTATATCCCAAACCAATTATTTTGCCAATATCTCCTAGCTAGAATGTAAGTTCCACAGCTGGAGATATTTGCTGTTCTTCACTACAGTATTCGCCACGAGTACAGTTGTTGAAAATGAGACACAGCAGGTGTTGCTGAGCACAGAAGTAAGTGCTGTGATCACTTCACTTTGTTGTGGAGGCCTGAGATCAGATGGAAACACTTAGAAGAGGTCTGAGATAGGCTAGGGAAAGGCAGACAGAGGCAGGAGGACAGAGAAAGCTCTGTTGATAAAGGCTGGATAGCAGGTATTCGGGCGGCAGATGGGAGAAGGGATTTCAGATAGGTGAAGATGATGAGAGACTTACAGTTCATATTCCAGCAGGCACTCAGCCGGGAGAACCACAGGCTCTGAACTGACTCCCATAATGCTGTCACACAGTTAAGGGGAGGCATCCTCCCTTGCCCTACTACTGCTGGGTTTGTACCTGTGCTCTGTGCTGAGGCACAGGGTCCTCCTCTCGTTTCTGCTCTCTGTTTATAGACTCTTGGCCAACCTCAAGTCCAGCTTTCTTTTTTCACTGTTAATGGCTTGCTAGTCTGAAGTCCAGCCACATCAGGTCCTTCACAAAGTACTTAACTGAGTGAGATTTCTCTGCCTACTCAGTCTCCTGTTCTTCTGCACAGAGTCCCCACATGATAGAAATTACCATGCTTCCCTCTTAAGTTGATACTATTTTGTGTGAACCATTGACATTAGCAGAGAAATAAATCTATAGTGTCAAGTACTGTGCAGTGGGAGATTGCTTCTTGGGATGTGTCTGGGAAACAGTATGTAAATGTCACATGATGGTGATCTTTTTTCAAAACAACATGCTGAGCTGGTGGTAGCTCTGGGGTTCATGTCTTAGCTCTACTACCCACTTACTATGTGATCCAGCACACTCATGTCTGGATCTTACGTGAAAACAAAGATCGCTTAGTTGAGGTGGTAGTATCTAGTTTGTTTTAAAGTTCATGCCAACTTTAATGTTCAAACCTGTTAATACTGAAATGATTCAAATCTCCTAGATAATCAGATTCTTTTAATAAGTCCCAGCCAATGGATCTGCCTGCATCAGCATGGTACATTTGGTTTCTGCCATTTGCTCCCTCCCACCGCACAACCAATAAAAGTATTCTTCAGACAGATTCAGTGTGTGAGCAACTAAGTCCGACTAGGGGCAGGGCAGAAAAGACAGCACTTTAACATTATGACAGAATTTTGTCAGCTGGTAGTAGATCTAAGACATCGTCAACAGTGAATGTCAATTAAGGCAGAAGGTGATTGGGAATGACATGAGAGGTAAGGGAGGGGGAGGAAGTCAATAGAAGATTTACTTTCAGCTGGGGCAATCAAGGCACAGCTTTTCAGAGGCGGAGGTATTTAAGTTGGGTCATGAAGAATAGAATCCATGTCGGAGTTCGTGGTGGTGATGAGGAATTACAGTCAAAGACAATGAAATGAAAACCTACTGCTGATGTGAGGGAAGGGAGTTTGGGGCAAGCAGTTAGACGCCAGATTGCAGTGAGCCTGGTGTGATGATCTAAGCTATCTAGAGTGGCCTTAGATAAGAGCATTCTTTCCACATTGAACACCAAGCCACATTCCTTTGTCTATACTCTTCTGCCTTTTAAAATTCTAACCTAACCATACTAAAAAGAGAACTTGAACTCGAGGGTGGCAGGATGTCTCTGGAAAGTAACTCTATAGAGAGAACACTGAATATTTTCTAATCTGTCCTCATCTAAAGAAAATTTAAACTGGATTCACTTTTATAAGGTAAAACACAAAACTAAACAAAAACCCAAGAGATCTTTGTTTTTTAAGAAAGCAGGAGTGACTTGCTTTCTCTGGAGGTAGCGTGTCTATTGGAGGATCTAAGAGTGTCTGGAGTGTAGTGTTTTCTACTGGCAGCAGCTCCTGAGCCAAAGTAAATGAGTGTCTACAGAGTGCAAGCTGTATGCTACATAGAGCAGCACATAAAAGACCCAGGGGAGGAGAGGGTGAGAGGAGAGCTGAGGGGGTGGAAAGAGGAAAAGAAAGGCTAGGTATGATTATGTCACCAGGTAACCTTGGCAACCAGAAAACATCTTGTACATTCTGTCTGAGAGATCAGCAGCACATGGAAGGAAAATGTGCCCTGCTTCTGTCAACATCAATAGCATGGAAACAGGACATCTCTGAACCTGAGTCAAGGTGAGAACAGAGATGCCCAAGGTCCTTAAATATAAGGACCTGGCAAGAAAAGAAACTAGTAAGTTGGAGTGTGTGCATTATATGAATGTTGAGAAGGGTACTGGAATATGGTGGCAAAGAAAACTTCCACAGTGCAGACATTCACTAGAAGTACTGTGAAGCCCTGAGCATTCATGTTAACTAGTTCTGAAGGGTACATCTGATTAACTCAAGGGTTGGTAGATCATTTTGCAGGGAAAGACTCAGTCTGGGCTCAGAATGCCCAGAGTCAGTTCATATGACTCTAATGAAGACACCTTGCTGTCAACTTGGTTTGGCAATCTATAGGAGTCTGGGAGAAAGCATAATGAAGTTCATACGTCTTTGCTCATGAAGATGCAATGGGCATCTGGGAAAGATACCTGCCTAGCCAAAGTCCACGACAGGCTCGGCCTACTGCCTCTTTTGCTAGTCTTTGTTACAGATATTCCCTACAAAGTGCCTAAAGGGAATTTGGGACACCTAACAACAACAACAAAACCAACAACAACATTTGACTATTTGCTCCTCTGTTAGAGGCCAATTACAGCTAAGCTAAAGTTAATACTTAAATAGCACCTATGATGTGCCAGAAACTATTCTAAGTGACATATATGCATATGCTCCCTATGCAGTCATATATTCTCATATATAAATATATGCATATATGCCCACTGGCATATAGGCATACATAAATGTTTATATCCACACATACCAGTATTCCAATTTTATCCATATTCCAAGTCTGTTGTAAGAATGCTTACTATTCTTGTTTTAGGTGAGAATACTAAAAAGTAATGCCAAGAACACCCAACTAGTGTATGGAAAACTACAACTTGAAAACAGATGACTGTATTGGAAAAAAACAGGAAATACTGCCATGCATGAAGAAAAAGTCCTTCCGCATGCATGTGAGCAGTGAGTGTGAGCATGCATGATTGCGTGCATGTACAAGTGCAGGCTACTAGAGAAAGACTAGGGATTCTGCATCCATTCAGGGGTGAAAAGTGGACTACAAAGGCAACATACATGGTCCTCATCTATTAGTGTGTCATGCCATTAAAATCAGACGTGATATTCCTAGTCAGTACTCTGGCAGATGATGATGTAGATCAAAGACTTCCACCTAGACTGACGGGGTTCAAGACACAAGCAGGAGTGAAGGATATTTTCTGCTTAGGATGCAGTTGTTCTGGCCATGCAAGATGAATTTCTCCCAATCCATAAAAGTAACGTGATTCTTCCATGTCCCTTCTCTCCCCATTCCAAACACCACTATTCCATTGTACTTTAGGCTTCTAAAGCCTACGATGCCATCATCACCTTTGTCATTGTTATCTAAAATTTAGGATGCACATGTGAGGCTTCATGTTGGAGCTTAGACGGAGATAGATAAATGTATCAAAGATGACATTGGACATGCGGTACTTAAAAATAATTCTAATGCCATTCAGAAAAGGCATGACTACTGAATACTCATCTGTTTCTGGATGCAACTGATATGCCATTTGGGCCCTCCTTCCTGAAGGCCAGGTCTATGGTACTGCACAGCGCCCCCGAGGAAAGCCAGAAATCTTTGAGGATGGTACCATTTCCAGAAGCTCACCACCTATGTCAAGGAGATGCCATCTAAACTTCAATACCAGGCCTCTGGAAGGGGTGGGTACACCAGGTCAGTAACAATTTGAGTTCAGTTCTCTCCACTGCTGGGCCAGTTCTTCAGCAGTTTCCATTGTGGCATCTGCCAGCAACATGTTACTATGCAACATGTAAAACATAGCTAAAGAGCTCAATTTTAAATTTTATTTGCTTTTATTTATCTTACATTTAAATAAACCATAACATGACCAGTGACCATCGCACAGGATAGTCTGTTTCAAGATCTTCATGCTTCACTCTTACCTGGAGTCAACACATTTGATCCTGCTACCAAGCATGTGACTGTATTTTGAAAGAACACGGGGGCTACAAGGGAAACCTCGCTGCCTTAAAATCACCCAGCCAGTCCCACAGCACTCAGATTCGACTCCTTCCACTTACGTCCATGTTTCTGAGATGACAATGGGTCACAAACATAGCCACTAACTTCCTATTACAGTGTACCGGCAAGTCAAATGACCTCAGAAATCGACAACAGCAACAGAGTGCACGGAGACCAGACAGACGGAGACTGGGCAGGGCCTCAGAGCTGAGGCCTAACAAATAACAGTATTGAGAACCCCCTGTTAAAATTATTAATAGCACAATTTTGGGGACTCATAAAAGTCAATCCTAAAAAAAAAATTCACATTGCAATCTTTAGCGAGCGACTACCACAGTTCTACATCGCACTCTTGTTACCCTTGGAATTTCTTCAATTTCACTTGTTCTTTGCCTTTTTATACTAAAGCAGTTGTAGATTGTCATAAAATCTAAAAGTATTTTTGAGTCATGGGAATACAGAAAAGCCTCAGCAAAACAAAACATTTTAATTTGTTTTACTTGTTCTTTTTTTTATTAACATTTACAACATAGTTGTTGTGTTTGTTTTTCTTACCCGCCCCCTAATCTGTACCTAATAAAAAAAGTTTCCAAATTGGGACGCCAAGTTTCCATCCAAATACCATTTTGTTTAATATCCCTGGATGAACCCTCCCTAAAACAAAGATTTGCACTGCCACTCAGAGGGACTTCATAGTTGAAAGAGTGAGCTAAATCACAGTGTGGCCATCTGAGCCCCCTACAGATATTCGCATTAGGAAGAGACCTCACAGAGGATGAACGCCTGCTCAGTAGTCAGTGATGCCTTCTCAGGCACTAGAGGAAAGGTTCTTACTGGTCCCGAAGCCACTTATTTTTATCTGTATCTTCCAGGAGAGATAGCAAATCCCACTCTCTCTGTTCAGTGACCTTGATTGTTACTCTGGCTTGGCCTTCTGCGGCTCAGAGATTGACTGGGACTTTAAATAGGGCTGTTGGGAAGAAGTAATTGAATCTTAAAAGGTGCAAACAAAAGTCCTCTAGCCTGTACCCAGCTCTCTGCAAGAGACGGCCCCCTCTCTGAACAGCTACTCTACTGCAAAGTTTACAATTTCCTATATCAAAAAATATAGCAAACAACAGCAAAGTATGAAGGGACTTACTTTGGAAGGATTTCATGCTGACATAAGAAAGAATTTCCTGTACATATGGTACCCAATTTTAGACACAATGCATTCCTGGAAATTGTATCATAAAGCAGATCACCAGACGGGAAAGCTGGGTCAGTGCATGCTTCTCACAATCAACAAACATCTACCAAGTGCCTACTGTGTCCTAGGCACAATGACAAGTTCTACCCTGTTCATATAGTCTTAAAAAAATGATCCACGTATCCAAACTAGTAAAGCCATAAGAAGAGAAGTATTTAAGGCTGTGCCCAATGAGCGGGGCAGCACCTGAGGAAAGAGTAAAGACCTTAATCGATTACATTGCTCCCAAACTATGACAGAGATGATCATTTCTGTCTTACTTTCTACTATGGTTTGGATTTTAAACATCCCTTAAAGATCCATGTGGGAGAGGTTAAATATATTTCAGTGGTAAAGAACTCTGTCTGCTCTTGCAGAAAACCTCAGATTTGGTTCCCAGAACCCACACGGAAGCTTATAACTCCCTATACTTCAGTTCTAGAGGGTCCAGATTCCCTCTTCTGGTCCCCACAGATGCTGGGCATGCACATGGTGAACATATACACATGATCCATGTGGCAAAGGCTTGGCTCCCAGGGTGAACCATGGGGAGGAGGTGGAACTTCTCAGAGGTCGAGTCTACTGGCAGTCCACAGGAATCAGAGGACATGTCCTGGAAGTGGATTACAGGACCCTACCCACACTTCACCATCTTTTGCCTTGTGAGGTGAATGGTTTTGTTTCACTGAATCATCTCACCATGACATGTTAGGATGGGCCTTCCCTACCAGATCAGAAAGCAATGGGGTTACCTCATCATGGGCTGGAATTATGAAGCCTGCAGAGGCCCCAACTAATCTTACATCTCTATTAAGTTATTACTTAATCTTGTTATAGTGGCCTATCTCTAATTTCCAAATGTTTTGCAAGTGTCCAGTAAATCATGACAGTCTGGGATTAGGTAACCTAAATCCCCACAGGGTCTTAGAACTATCATTCATTTGCTGTTCCCCAGTCACTCTTCATCATCCTGTTCTCAGAGTTTGTGTCAGATCTTTGTGACACTTCAAGCCTCTACACCAAGATTATTTCACATAGCCCAAGCAGACGGCCTCTACATTTCACAGGTGAAAAGAGGATGTTCATGTGTCATATTCCTCAATATTTCTCTACCCCAAGCAGTCCCTGTCAACATTTCATGGCTGTGTGTTCTTTCTGTCTCAGAAGCAGAAATGGGCCTTATCATTTCCAGGAAAACTTGGCCAGTTAATTGTGATTCTGCCAGTCGACCATTCTTTCTTACACACTAAGGTTTTAGGAATAGAGAAAAGAGCCATTTCTTCCCATGTCAGGAGAAATGGGACACCAGGAATAAGCAACACCATAAGGGCTACTGTCTCCTTTGTGTGGATTAAATTCAACCCACAGAGAACCTAGTAAGTTACAATTTATTCTCCAGGTGAAAGACATAAAGGAATTTTACACTATTATTAAAATCCAGATTCTGAAAGGAGAGAGCTAATAATATATGGGAAAATATCTTTAGGAAGAAAATATGTTATACACAAGTCTATAAACACATCTCTAATATATGAGTAAATACACAGATTTTTATATAATATATAAAAATACATTTTGTATATATGAATATATGACTGCAATTTTATTTAAAATTTAAAAAGCTGGTGCTGGAGAGATGGTTCAGTAGTTAAGAGCATTTGCTATTCATCCAAAGGACCCAAGCTCAGTCCTCAGAACCCATGTTAGGTGGCTTTACTGCCTATAACTCCAATGCCAGGGAATCTAATATCCTCCACTGGCTTCCAAGGGCACCCACCCAAATGTGGCATATATAGACAGACAGACAGACAGACACACATACACACACACAAATATAAAACTAAATCTTTATGGAAAATGAAGAGGTATATTTGGTTATTATTTTTTAAATGTTTATGATTCAAAGTAAATGATGAGGTTATGCATGAACTGAAAATCTATTCGCTCAGAAGTGAATGTCTGTAAAAATGATGGAAATCACAAGAGAAAGCACAAGAAACAGTACATTTTGGTGTTTGAATGACCCAAACAGCTTTAAAGAAAGCTGATAGAACAGGCTTGACATGGCGCCTGAGCATCATCTTTGAAAACAGCAAAACCTAGAAGTGAGAACTACTTCAGCAGAGTCATGCATGTGGACATGTGCGCCCTGCTGGCCAAGATTAAGGAAATGACTTAGAATTAAAAGCATGCTAAAGATGCTTAGAACTAGTCTAGCAGCATGTGAAACAGTATTGGTGCAGGAGAAATATTTGAAAAGAGCTTCAGGGTAGACTGAAGGGATGGGTCTGAGGTTAAAAGCACTCTAAAGGACTCAGGTTCAATTCCCAGCACCCACATGGAGGCTCACAACTGTCTGTAACTCCAGGCACCCTCTTCTAGTCTCCAAGTGCACAAAGCACGCAAGTGGTACACAGACATACATGCAAACAAAACACTCATACACATAAGTTCTTTTTTTTTTTTTAAAAGAGGTTCATGGAAGATAAAGAGATCATTCTCCTCTCATACCTACACAGCTAAAACCTTTATAACCCTAGAGATATTGTTTTTATTTTTTGTTTGCTTTTTTAAACAGAAATTTAGATTTTTCATAAAAGCTAATGGAAAACTGTTGATTTTAATTCTGTGGAAACATTTAGAGTGACTTCAGTTTAGTGGTCTAGGTTCACTCAAGGCAAAGCTAAATTTACTTGCAATTTTAAAAAAGGGTCCTTCAAGAATACTAAAAATAGAAACAGTCCTCACTGAATGGCCATTCACATGAAGGACAGAATTCAATCCTGACCAGAACTTTCTGATAGGACAATTCTAGGAAATTCAGCTGGGTTCTGCTGGGGTGGGGATATTAGTGAGGAAAAGCACACGCGGACAGAGTGTCATGGTTCCCACTGGCAAATGTGAACACGGGCGCCTCCTTTTATGTCAGCCAGCACACAGCCGTGCCCAGACCCAGAGCGAAGACGCAGGCAGGTTGTGCTTTGCAGTAATAGCTTCTAAAGTATACTTTATAAATATCTGACTTAAAATAATGTGATAACATGGAATTTTCCGTGTCTCCTCCGGCCTTTTATCTGTGAAATTCAGACACATTACACACATGAACATGCAAATTTACAGGACAGCAAAGCATTCCAGTCAGCATAATAATGAATTTCTAAGGGGAAATTTTTTGACCTTTCGCACATAAGCAATGATTCACTCCTGACAACACTTAATGTGATGGATTTAGAAATGCGATTACCACACTTCCTTGGGAGAATCTGCTCAAAACAAAACCAACCCTGTTACACAACAGTGAAAACAAGTCCAGCATCTTGTGGAGTTGCACATGTAGCTGAAATCACGATGTGTAACCTCCCGAGACCTTTCATCCACAAACGAGAACATGAAAGCTTCCTTTTCCGATAAAATGCATGAAGATTTCTTCCCCAGTAGGATCTGCTCACAGCGTAGTTGCTGCAGGCTGACTTCTATCATGTTGTAGCAGTGCTCTCAAATCTTCCCATTGAACTGGAAGAGAGTTCACCATTCAAAACCCACTGCTGACCTGGCCTGATCAGCATTCTAGCTGTTTCTTCCTTTTATCATCTGTATCTCCACTGATGTATTACTACTACCCACGTGTTAATCTTCTGGACCTCCAAGTTTTCATCCAGGCTTCTCTTCCTTGTTCCTCTTTCTCACTAACATCATCTGCCAAAGACCCTCCGTGCTCAGTTTTAAGACCTAGCTTCGTCCAAACAACATTGCCAATTACTCAGATAGAATAAACGCCCTCCTTGTGCAATGTCTGTATCTATTATAGCGCCCTCAAAACCAGCTTCTGCTTTACAGCTTTTTAAATGAGTTTCCCTCTGATAAACTTCCAGACGGTCAGCTGTGGCACACAATAGTTTCTGGGTATTTTAGAAAAGTACAAGGAATTTTTAGGACTTTACTAATTTAATGGTTATTTAAGAACAACAAACATGAAAACCCTCATAGGTTTTACAAACACACACACACACACACACACACACACACACACACACATACACACACACACCCTGGCGCAGACAGAAACTCTAATTTAGAGATAAGGAGAAAGATATTATGAAATTAACATTGGTTTAATTTTCATCGGTATCAAACCATTCTCACGGCAAATTATTTTTTTCCTTCCCCAAAGTCAACTGAATTGAATGCAGATATAACCTTTTAGGCTGGGAAAAAAGTTGGCAGACAGTACTGTTCACAAGGAGTTGGGCGTTTCAAGGACAATACAATAATAACATCTCTGCAAGGAAAGATCTACCTTCACTTGTTATCTGAAGAGTCTGATTCTAAAACAGTTTAAACAGTTTACCCAAGGCACATTATTCCAAACAATAAAGTGGGATTTACTTCCAGGGCTACAGAAGACTGAATTCTTCCAAACCAGTAAACTGCCTCTCAGATAAACAAGGTTAACAATTCTGCTGGAGGCAATAACTAAGTGATTCTCATGCTACTTCCCCCTCCCCCTAACTCCTTCCAGGACTTTAGAGCCCTGTCCAGCTAACATGAAGGCTCAAGGGAAAAAACAGCTGACGGGAGAAAAGTAGTCACTGAAACTGTTATAGACACAGATGAAGATGATAACCCTGTCAACTATTAAACAGTTTTCATAGGCTGCGCATATTGTTACTCATAAGAAAGTGGTAGCCGTACTGAAAAAAAACTGAGAAACATTAGTAAGAAACAGTTAAAAGTCTGGAAATTCGATAATCAATAGAGTAAGCAGTGCATTTGCTATGGTATTTTCAGCAAGTCAGTCATCTTGGTTGTCGTCTGTGTCTGTCTGCTCAATACAGGGGTTGACAGCACTGGCTTTCTAAGCATGAGGCTAACTAGTAGACCCATGGGACTTCACCGGCTATGAGAGAGATCACTCGTGCCTGCAGTGCTACTTCGTGTGCATCAAATCATGATCCACATCACGTTCCTAGAAGTACCGATGGACTCATGCAGAAAAGGACTTTGAAAAACCAGGAACTGAACTGCTAAAATAGATCTCTGAAGGTGATTCCTGCACAGCCTTCCTTTTAAAGAGTCCAGACACTGTCTCACACTACAGTATGTTCCTTCACTTCAGATTAGGTTGTGGAATTTTAGTTTTAAGACAAACACATGATCTGGTTTTCCGTTTTTGTTCTGTACACACAGCAACACTGCAGCCTTTTCAGACTTAAGTAGAACACCTCTCTTACCACAGCCCACAGGAATCCCAGCAGGGCTAGGTGTTGTTTTGGGGTAGGGAGTGGCAGTAGAAGCAAAAATACTTGTAAAAATGGAAGAAGGCATGATACGCTTCAGAAAAAGGATGCGCTGCCAGAGGCAGGAAGAATGGGACACTTGGCGTCTTAATTGGATTGGCTACCGAAGAGGATCCAGCATGCTGTATTCACTTGAACATCTCCATCCTACAGAGCTAAGGGCTTTAAGGGCTTCCTTCCTAAGCCCTTTAGGAATCTGGAGATGAGAACTGCATTCAAAGCTGTGCATTGGCTCAAAATAGGTCTTGCTCAGAAAGGTCATCAGGCAGGTCGTTACCAGCTGGGCTGTGTTAGTCTGCCTGAAAGCTTGATTAGGCTGCAGAGCACCACAAATGCTGCCAGGAAGTAGGAGAACTGCCCCAGTCTCTCTCCAACTTCCCTGCTTTGGCAGCCAGTACAGGCAACACAGGCAGTCCTGAGAGCTACCGTGAAGGTATGACCTGAAGAGGGACCACTGGCTCTCGGAGTCCTTGCTGACCTGTACATGAGTTCTATGTCCAAAGCATGCCTGTCTTTTGAAGGAGCCAGATTTCCCCTTCTTGACAACTGATTAATTATTTCTATGCAAAAATCAAAAAGGGTTTCTTTCTATTTTAAACAAGAAACCAAAGTACTGCTTCTTGCTACTTAATCTTGAAGAAAAGAAAAGAGAATTAACCTTTGTCGATATTTTCTTCAACAATTCTCATTGTTTTGTAAGCAATTTAAGCTGCAATATTTTTGTATTCCTCCTAGGTGCTTCTTGTTATGATGAGTTTTGGGAATCATGCAAGATTTTTACAGCAATCAGGAAGACAAATGAGTTATTTCACACAACTTTGTCTTTTTTTCCCCCAAACACTTCTAAGTACTTTTTACTACTTAGCAAGAAAATACAAACATTAATTTGTTTGGTACTCAGTCAACATGGCAGAGGATTTCAGAAAAGATGGGGGGTGGCAGATAAGAGACATCAGGCCATCAAACTGTAATGTATATAGAAGGAGATGCAAGCTCTGCCCTACTTAAGGGAATGGGATTCAGAGAGCATGCCAGGAAAACTTCCCAGAAGAGCTCACATGGGTGCTTAAACTCAGGCATACATATGGCGATAAAAGCAATGGCAGGTATCTGTGTAGCCTCTCATAGTTGTCCTTCATAGCTTTTGACTTCTTATCAATGATTCTATTTGGAAAAAGTCAACCATGGCCAGCAATTTTACACACGTTAAGAAGAAAGAAAGAAAGAAAGAAAACATACGAACATGATAAACTTTCATTTGTTCCTCTATAAAATTTGCATGTGGATTCTCTAAATAGAGAAGGGAAACGAGACAAGTGACTTGTTGACACAAACACCCTCAGTAATGAAAATGGCTTCTTCACCACCTGCAGGAGCCAGCCTGCGGCCCAGCATTGGCTTAAGGTAGAGAAAGCAGATAATCTACACTAAATAGTTGCCAAGGGAACAGCCAGGGTTTTATGACATTATGGTCAGATCAGAAGGAAATAGACTGACCCTGCAATAAACGTCAGGAGAAGACCAGCTGCTTTGGAAAACCACAGTGTTTACCTGGAATCTTCTTTGGAAAAACATGCACAACAGCAGAAGGCCAAATGAACACATAATATCCATATAACAATTGTTTTTTAATCAAAGAATCTTCTATGTAGTTTTAAATATGCGTAAAAGTCAATTCCTTCTTCTTCTCTTATAGGTGTTTAGAATCTCATTACTTTGTCTCATGCAGATATAGTCCCAAGTCCAGGCTTACATTATTTTAACCAATATCAAAAGGAAATGAGTCTAAGTTGAAGTGATTTAAAAACAAACATATACCTGGTTCTATAGTACTCCAACATCTTTGTCTCTCTATGGCATACTCTGGGAAACCATCTGGAACGTCTAATTGTGCCTATATTGTATAAGTGTACTCCCTGCCATGCCAGGCAGTTATCCAGGTGGTCTAGGAGCTGGCTTTAATATAAGAGGATGGGGTTGTGGTTTTCATATTCGATCTAAATGGCATAATAAAACTTTGTTATCCACATGGTAAATGACAGAACTGTGTTTGGGGTACTAAATCCTAGTCAATTCCAGTGAGTAAGTACTCATTTGGTGTCTGGATCTTTAGAGATACTCTATACATGTTAGTCGTTATTAAGCTGCTATTCTGTGTGTCTCTTCTCAATTACAATTACTCATTATTATTGTCTGCACTTTATAGAGAAGAGGACTGAGCCCTGGAGAGGGTGAAACAATTTGTCCAGTGATACCCAGTTTAGAGCAGGACAGTCTTGTGGACTCTGCTTCTGACTAGTATCTCTTAAGGCTGATACATTCAATCAATGTAAGGTTCATCTTCCTATGGTGAGCAAGAGATGAACCATATATTATTTGCTTGTTCAGAGCTTATAAAGCAGGCTTGAGTGCATGTATATGTATGTGAAAGAAAGAATGTGTGAAAACAGAAAATGACAGAAAGTGATCTCATCCAAGTGAACGAACATTGTAGTGCAAGAAAAGAAAGAATAGCCCATGGAACAACAAAAGGAAATTCTAGCTCTATTTGACCCAGAAGAAACTGTTTAATGTACTTGAAGGGAAATATACAGAATCTACATGAGCGAGCACTTGGATGGAATCTCATATATTCAAACTGAACAGAAAAGGTTAGTGCCCTCAGATCCATTTTTATGTTAGAATAGACTGTAATAAGTTCAAGGTATAAACAGGAGAGGGAGATTTTATTTTACTCTTGGGATATCAATTTTCATACATCTCTTTTTGAATTGAGCCGGTGTCCTGTCATACTGATAAAGTGAAGTTGTAAACTGTCTTCCAATTTGCCTCCTTTTTGTGTTTCTTCTTTGTCTCAGCTACTATCTCTGTGTTTCTTGGGGGACAACTTCCTCATGTTCTAAATGAGAGACATAGACCAGATGACCTCTAGATAATCGCTCTTTATCATATCCTAACATGATATTGTGATGCACTGAGTAGGACAGATGTTAAATGACTGTTCTACCAGCAAAATTCTCTAAGAAAAGAATACTTTCACATAAGCTGTATTTGTCCAAGTAGGTCCTGGAACTCAATAGCATTAAAGGTCAAGATAAGACTTTATGTAATATCTACTATTATGTAGCCAAGGACCAATAATGACCACAGAAAATTACCCTAAAGCTGACTGACACATAGTGTTTATCCATTAAGTGATTCATTAAGCATGAGTTAATAAATGCATAAGTAATTCGATTTTGTGTTTCAGATTTACTACTCGGTATAAAATTTTATCATCACTTACTAGCTTTCTCATTCATGGTAACTAACTTTTAAATTATTCAATTAAACAGTAATAGTAATTGCCCTCATTTAACCCATTATTCATTAAGATTATACATACACTATCCTCAGTAACTCTGATATAGGATGAAGCATGCACTAAGAGCTTTCACTGAAGAACACAGGCAGGCATGTGTCATTGAAACAAAATGGATATTACTCTAGTTTAGTAGCCCACATACTTGTCAGTCTCCCTGGAGACTAACAAGTCTATGTACCTGAAAGTATCTGTAGGGTATAATTTCAATTATTTAAAGATCCCCTTTTTTCTTTTTTGGTGGTAGTAGAGTTGAGCCAAGAGCAGCGGTTCTCAACCTGTGAGTTATGACCCCTTCAAGGGTTGAACGGCGCTTTCACAGGGGTCACCTATGACCATCTGCATATCAGATACTTACGTTATGATTCCTAACAGTAGCAAAGAAAATAATTTTATGGATAGGGGTCACCACAACATGAAGAACTGTATTAAAAGGTCACAGCATTAGGAAGGTTGAGAACCATTGGCTAGAGCCTCATGTATGGAGTGTAGTAGGCCAATGGGGCTATATCCTCAGCCCACAAAGGCCATTTTTTAATTCAGTTAAAAAATTTCATATCAATCAGGGTAGCATGAGTCTACAAGCTATGAATGCTACTATATTCCTTGCTGGGACTGGGTTTAGAATAGGGAACACAAAAGAAAGCTTCTAACCAAGGCACTGGTAGATTCAGAAGCTACCTTTGGTTCATAAATTATTATATAACTATAACTATATATATATATATATATATATGACTATATATATATGGGAACTTTCTCTTCCTCTTTCTCTTATTTAACTGATACTTTTAAAATAAGACACTAAAGGACAGTAAAGAAGCTTTTTCCCCCATCAGATCAAACTATTCTTGATATGAAATAACATGTAGCAAGCATTTTCCATGGGACACTTAAAACAAAGAGGTAAAAAGAGGACAACCAGAAAGTAAAATGAGCGAGACAGGGAAGATGAAACTCAGGACTGAGGGTGAAGGAGGCGAGGGGAGGGCAAGAACAGGAGGAAGGGAAGAAGCATGTGACCAAGGCACATTATATGCTTGTTGAAGATGTAGCAGCGAGACCCACTAACTTGTGCAATTAATGTTTATAATAATAAAATAAGTAAAGCAATATTAGATATCCCAAAAAGTTGAGAAAATTATAATTGGCTCTTTGGTATGCAGTAGAAGTTTAAAAAAGTATTTATGGGTAAAAGGGGAAATGCCACACTGGGGCTAGTCCTTTTAATTATTTAACGTTCACATCTACAAAATCACATTGATGTGCTCCATCAATGAAGACTTTGGAAAGCATTTATTTGGTTTTAAAATATAATCTTTTGAAAATCTTCAATATGTTCAGGAGAAAGGGTAAAGTAAACAGATGTGAGAGAAACAAATGGAATTGTCTTTTTTGGGTCCTTCTCGTCATTTCTGCAAATTCCTTCAAAGCATGCATTTAGATCTTTTTATGTTTGGATTACACGCATCACTAAAACACTGGGTAAAACCAACCAGCGCTCTCATTGTGGAATTGGAGGCCTGTTCCAGGAGGCCTGTGCTAGAAGTCTACCCACTGCACTGCAAGCTAGAGAGGGCTTGCAGAACCGGGATGCCCCTGCTTTCAGTCTCCTTGACATCACCTAGATCTCTATTTGCATAATAGCATTTGATTTTTATTTTGAAGTGAAAATTATGAACACAGCAATCTTTAAGGATGTATAAGGGATGCTTAACGAATGGTTATTTATTCTAGGGCAAAAGAACTGAATATCAGTAATCACTATAAAACAAGGTGAGATATTAAGAAGCAATATGGGCCTGAGTGTATATACATGCACCACTTACACGATGATACCAGTGGAGGCCAGAAGAGGACATCAGATCCCCTGCAACTGGAATCACTGACCGATATGAGCCATCTTTTATGGGTTCTGGGAATTGAACCTGGGCCCTCTGCAAGAGCAACAAGTTTCTGTAGCTGCTAAATCATTTTTCTAGCCCTCCTTACCTTTCATTCTTAATAATGATTAAGTTCTATGAAATCCCTGAGACGACCCTAAGACAAAACTCATGTCAGACGGTAACTGTTCTGATGATGATAAAGCTATTTATTATGTATTGAGCACTCAGAAGATGTATGGTACTGTAGGATTTTGCTGTAGTTGGTGTTACTGTTACTCTTCTTTTAAAGAAAGAAAAACTTGAGTTGCCTATCCAGCTGGGAAGCATTGGGCCAACATCAAGAACACACTTCCAGATTCCAGTTCTCAGTGACCTTTCATCATGCAGCTGTATTTAACAATCCACTTGAGAAATGCTGTCAATATGCTTCAGTGTGTTTGTGTCTTTCTCTTCCTTCTTTGTTTTCTTTCTGGTGGCTTGCTTCTACCTTTCAAGCTTCTCAGCAGATATGATCTCTTTCACCTTACATTTCCTAAGTGTCTACTAGAATACCAGATTCTAATGACTGGAAATGTGACTATAGCACTTTGGTGGTACAGCTTAAAAGGTGCTCTACGGTCACCTGAGATGGGTTTCCTTTCCTATAAACTGTATTTCATTTAAAATTTGATACGAAAAAGCTTATTTTAGACTGGGAATATAGCTCAGTGAAGACCACTTGCTTTGAATGTGTAAGTCCCAAGGACCAGTCTCGAGCCCTGCCAAACAAATAAAAACACGCCACAATTATACATAAACCATATACATTTTTCTACAGCTCATTGATTCCAGTCCATTATAACCCTGAGAAATACTTTTTGAGTATGTCTCAAAAGACACATACTTTTAGAAATATTCCTTCTAGAAATAAATCCAACCCTAAATAATTTAAGTATCCTTTCTGTGTGAGTGTGTGTGTGTGTGTGTGTGTGTATGTGTGTGTTTATCTTTGCAGGTGTTCGTTTCTCTTATTTTTTTTAAACAGGGTCTCTTACTGAAGCCTAGAGCTCACAAAGTTTGAGTTAGAATGACTGGCTAGTGAGCCTCTGAGATGTACTTCTCTCCTCCCTGCTGTACTGAGGTTAGAAATGCCTGCAACCACACACACGGGCCTTATATGGATGCTGTGGAACTTAGAATCTCACGCTGGCACAGAATAAACTATACTCAGTTAGTGATTCCCCAGTCCTCATCTGTCTGAACAATTGAGTGGAAATGTTATGGTACTTTTGTTTGAGACAGGGTCTGGCTGGCCTCAGATTTACTATGCTTAGATTTCTGACCCTCCTGCTTCTGCACTCTGACATTCTTAATATACTAAAGCATGATACCAAAGTGAAAATGAATGGCATCTATGTAAGATGGAGAAAGACAAATGAGCACTGCTCTATATGGCACAACTTATGTCAAACAGTTCAGAAACCCACAGCCTTATTTAAATCCTATGAAGAGCTGGAACTGTAGACCTGAGTTTTAAGTAAAGACCAACATCTCTAAGGGGAGAAAGGATATATTGGTACATGAGACAAATGCCTCTAAATGCTGTATTATCAGTAAAAAGAAAAAGTCAACTAACATTGACAGTCAATTGCAGAAGGCTGTCTGTGCACAAGTCTAAGGAAATAGAACACCTGCGCACAGACAAAACAGGCATTCAGTTTTACTCTTCCTCACAGTCCTCACCCAATACAAGGGCGCCTGGCAGAGGGCAGGAGCCTTGTCAAAGCCTCTGCTACAACGGACATTGAGAAGTTGGAAAGCAGCAGTTCCAGGGAAGGCTCAGAGCCACACACAGATCCTTCTACAACATTGTCTACTTAGAACAGGAGTTTTAAGCCACAAGAAAGAGGGAGTTAATCCTTTTGTCGTTAACATATCTGTGAAGTCCCACTCCAGCCAGAGGGAGGGAGCAAAACTCATAACTAGTCCTGAGGCAGAGGTGAGGTCACTGAAGCAATGGCTGGGAAACTGAGGCTAAGGAGGGACAAGAAACAGTAGACATCAAGTACATAGTAACAACAGTGCACCATGGGAGAGAAATGAGAGGAATGTCAAGCACAGACCATCTCAATTTTAGAGGGAGGCAAATGAGAACAAACATTCTAGAGGCAGAGCATTCCCTACAGCAAGGAATAAGGAACACTAGAGGTATTTAGGAGGTATGTGAAATGTGTTCTACACCGAGGGTAACTTAACCCCTTTAACCTCTTTCCCTCTCAAACCAAGGTCTATTTCACTAGACCAAGACAAAATAACATCTGAAAGATCCAACAGAAGAAAACACATGTCCAGTTCTAGGCATAAGATATATTTACCATGTCTTTGTTTTTCTATATAAGATACCTAGTCTTTTGATGAACATTATAGGACATCAAGAAAGCAAAAGTAGCAAACAAGAAAAAAAAACCAGACTCAGAAAGAGGACAGATGTTTGAACTACAGAATAATAAATTAAGATGAGTATGATTAATGTTCCAAGCTCTTGTAGAAAAGAAATCACTTGAGCACCAGAGACAGAGACTATGTCAAATTAGACTATGTTTTATTATTGCTTGAGAGTAAAATAGAGATACTAGCAAAGAGTAGTCATAAAAAAGACTACGCTCAATAGCCGGGTAGGTTCCCATCATTCCTTTTTCTTTAGATATGTAAACAATAGCAATTTGTGGGTTTGTTGGACTCACAACTGTGGATGGGAATGTGTTGTAGACACTGCTCGCCTCTGGTGAGGACCTCATGGAAGGTGGCATCATGATAAGAGAGTGATCATGAAAAATGAAAGGTAGGTCACATGGTAAGAAAAGGAACAAGAAAAATTCAGGGTAGTTCCAAGCCCATTTATAACAAGGCTGAATAGACCCAGAATCCTAGAACTTCCCAGGAGTGTGAGTGTGCACTCTGCTGATTCCCTTTAAAACCAAATCACCTCCCACTAGGCCCAACCTTGAAGATCTCACCACTTCTCAGTAACACACTGAATCCCTGCAAACGAGACTTTAGGGACACACTCAAATTACATCCAAGCTGTAGTAAAAACTCTTCATCTGTTAACGTGTAAATCCAAACCAGTCTGATATCACATTCCCTCTCCTGCCTAAAACCTCTGATAATTCTTTTACTATAGGTCCGACAGAAATGAATTGTGTCTTCGTTTTGTTGGCCTAAAGTAGCTCTAAATCCTCCTTCACTTGGAAATTATTTTTTAAAAATACGAAAGAGAAAAATAGAATGGATAGAATAGTAGAAAAAGCTGGGCAAGTGGTCGACTTTGTCAAGATCTATCAATAATTACATTAAATGTAAATAGTCTCAGCAAACAAATTGTCTGAATGAATACTAACTCAAGATCTTGCAATTTTCCAGAATGAATACCAAAGCAAGACCTTGTTATTTTCCAGCTCCATATAACTCATTTCAAATAAAAAGATGAAGATAGAATAAAAACAAAAGATTGGGGGAAATACCACCATAACTGACCAAAGAAGACTATAGTAGCATCAGAATTCAGTAAATGAGTATTTTTAGAGTTGAAAGTAATATGAGGTAACATTAAGGACATCAAGAAAGAATAATACATCAGAATGTATATGCATTTAATAGCAAGGCTTCAAAACTTATTAAAATAAACAAAAAGCTATAATTAAAAGGCAAAGAATAATGAAATTACATTTATAGCCAAGTTCAGCAATGTATTCTCAATAACTAACAGAAAAAGACAAAATCAGTGAGGAAAGAAAGTCTATATAATACTGTCATCGAATTTAAGTTCCTTGACACTTCCTGAACACGCCCTTTTGCAATGCACAGTTTAACAATACAACTTACATTCTCAGACATAACCCAAACCTTAACAGATTTAACTGGATTGAAGCTGTACAATGTGTCCTCAGACCACAAAGAAATATGCTGGGAGTCAATGACTTAAAAGGCACTAAAAATAGTAAAAAAAAAAAAAAAAAAAAAGGCAACTAATGATCCATGGGACAAAAGAATTAGACAATATTTAGAATAAACGTAAAAATACAATGTAAGAATTATATAGGATGAAGCTTGGTGATCATTAATTTTTTATATTAAAGTGATAAAAGATCTCAGGTTAAACAGTAACTATAATGAACAGAAGAACATACTAAGCTTACAGCAAGCAAAAGAAAAAAAAAGCATAGAATGAAATCCACAAAAACTGGGAACATCTAACAATACAGAAAATCCAAAGAAAAGCATAGTTGACAAAATTGGAAAATTATATTCATATTCTGATTTGGGGGAGGAAATAAGATTCAGGGCACTAACACAGTGAATGAGGTAAAACCACCACTCTTTCATTCATTAAATGACAAAAAGGGAGCACTACAAGTTAGATGAAATCAATTTCTTGACAAATACAAACTCTCAAAGCTCTTAAGAATAAGCCTATAGGTCGGTAATTTCAACTGCCTCAGAAGGCAGATGCTCACAAATGCAACACTCAACTGAAGTAGAGGTAAGGATGTAGCTCAGTAGTAGAACACCTGCCTAGCATGTCTGAGGCCCTACATTCCATCTCAAGTACTGAACAAAAATAAAAGCCTTTTATGATCAAGAAAATTCTAGATTCAGTTAACTTTATCAGCAAAATTTCCCAAATACTTAAGGAATGATACTGATTCCACAAGAAGCAAGGAACAGAGACAGTTTGGGTTTAAGGGGAGAAAGAAATAATAAGGGAGGAAACCCTATTTAAATAAATAGTTTTCATAAACATCTCCCAATTTTTAAGGAAAAGCTACTATGATTAATAAATTTAATTGGTCACAGGGCTCTTGGTATGTAAAACTTAACCTTAATTTTAACATAGTATCAATGAATATTTGGGAACTGATTTTTTAAAAATTCTATTTACAAAATCCTGTCGACCATGAAACACTTACTATAGTTCTTCCAAAATATGTATGGGATTTCCAAGCCGAAAACTCCAAAACAATGATAAAGCAAATTGAAAATCTAAGTAAATGTAGAAGTATAGTGTATTCAATGATAGAAAAAAAATCAGTCTTCTAAATATCTCATTTTTTTCCTTAGACTCATCCCTAGATTCGACACAATTTCAATCAAAATCTAAGCAGGATTTTGGTTAAAAATTGACAAACGAATTAAAGGCAAAGTAATTAGAACACTCAAAATAATTTTTAAAAAAGCAAAACAAAGTATACCACTTGATTTCAATATTTACTACACAGCTACATTCACGACAGCATGGGGATTAGAAAATAGACAGACACACAGACTGACGAACAGGACAATGACTGCTGAGACAGACACACACCCTTCATATGATCTACATGCTGTTAACCAATGGTTCCAGAACAAATCGGAATCCATAATGAGAAAGGCAGACAAAAGCTGGATATTGTTCATTCTATAAAGATTTACTTAAAATGAGAAAAAATTTCAAAAACCTGAAATTATAAAACTTCTACAAGAAAAAACCCTATGAGTTTTAGAAGTTTTAGAAGGATCTAACTACATAGAACAACCGGTAGAACACAGTTTCTCAGATCAGACCTGATATCCCAGGCAGAACCTTTTTGAGACAAGGAACCATCTACTGATACAAAGGCCTATTTTGCATTAATGAACAGAATCCTATAATCCACTTCCCCTAATAGCCAGCCAGTTGACTTTGCTGCCACTAGGCAAAGGTCAAAAGAGAGAGACATGAGAGAGACAACAACATGTTGGTTGTTGAGAGAAACCACAGAAATCCTTTTCATTATCAATAACATAAGTAGAGGGCAAGATAATCCAATAAATAAATAAATAAATAAATAGAATTTTAAATTGAAATTAAAATATAATTACATAGTTTTTCCTCTTCTATTTCCTCCTTCCAACTCTTCTCATGAATCCTGTTTTGTTCTCTCACAAATTCATGGCCTCCATTTATTTAATTTTTGTTACTTACTTACACACACACATACACACACACACACACACACACACACACGTATTTCTAAATATATAAATACAGCTTGGTCTGCCTGTATAGTTATTTGTATATATTCATTCTTTGTATATATTATGTATGTATGTATTATTTCAGAGCTTGGTATCAGATAACCAACAGGGGGGGGCTTCCTTGGAGAAGAGTATTTTTCCCACTCTTAGCCCCAACTGATATACCTACACCATAATTCCTGTACTTGGGGCTCAGGAACAGCAGATGAGAGGGAGTGCGTGGAAAGAATACATAGTCAGAAGAATAAGAAGTTTGCTGTGAGATTTCATCTCCTAGAAATGCCAGAGTAGCAACATCCATGAAGTCTCATCAGCATGGCTGCCTGAATGACTACAGAGAAACAAGAACTCATGGCAGGTTATGGAAGCTTACTATTACATTTTGTTTTAGAACAATCTACTACTTTCCCATTCTGAGAACCAGTTTTAATAAGTCTCTGGCCCACTCTATTATGTCTTAGTTAATGACTGATCTGACATCAGGAACTCTGTAGATGGCTACTAAAACTAGGTCCTCCAAAGATGGAACACAGAAGCATTTGGAAAGCTGCCCCCAGGCTACTACCTTGACAAGATAGTCATTCCTTGGCTACTTGCACTCATGACTTTTATAATTTCAGGGAAAATGAAAGAATGAAACCCTGAGCTCTTTCTAACACTGAAGAAAAGCAAGCCCACAAAAGTAGAGACTAGAAACGAAACATCAACACTGTTCTACATAATATTTTAATATGGTAACACAAACACTAATTGCTGCAGTTACTATTGGAAGTGATCCTACCTACTGCAACAAAGGTCTGAAGATATTCAGGTAATTACTCAGCTTTTTAAAGCTTATTAAAGCTTATTCACAAAAGCAAGAAGCATCACTATCCACCAATCTACATCTGAGTCCGGATGTGGATATATGCATTATTATACAATTGACAAAGAGAAAGAAAACCTGTAGATTAGGTAAGATGGCCTGCCCACAATTACCTAGGAATGAATGGCCGAGAGGGAAATATACTGCACTAGGAGTCAGGGCATGATGGCTGTGGGTACTTCTCTAATATTAGCTACCTGAATGTTCACATAAAATCACTCAATTTACAGAATTTAAAACTTGTCTCAAACAAACTACTTAGAACTGTAACAGATTTTGACTAGGGCCTGAGTAAGCAAAGTACTCAAATGAATACATCCTGTGTAGAGGAATAGGCCTGTATGACAGCTAGAAAGGATTTATATTCCAGGAGTCTATATGAAGAAATCACATTCAGAGCCTGTGTGGTCTGGATGGAATGTAGAAAGAATGTTAAGAATGTTGGTACACACATTTAATCCCAGTATTCAGAAAGCAGTGGTAGCAAACACCTTTAATCCCAGTATTCAGAAGGCAGTGGTAGTGCACAACCTTTAATCCCTAAGACAGAAGCAGAGTATGGAAGCAGACACAGGAGGTAGAACTCAGAAGGCATCAGTGTCAGATTGGAAGTGATGTCTGAGATGAGTCAGAGTAAAGGACAAAGTAACTAATCAGAGAAAGAGTTAGCAGAATGAGTCAGATACAGAAGAGTCAGTCAGTTACAGCAGGAAGTATGAGGTGAGCAGTCTGAAACAGGCAGACAGGGACAAGTCAAAGAGACACTGAAGCAGTCTGACTGAGGAGCAGAGAAGCTGATTGAGGCAGTATGGAACAAAGGGAGCTCAGGGAGAGACACAGAGACACAGAGGGAGCTCAGCAGAAGTCAGTATCAGATTGGAAGAGAGAGTCAGTTTGAAGCAGAACAGAGCAGTTCAGCTACAGTAAGATGGAGTCAAAAGAGTTCAGAGGGCTTAGAAGATCAGTTTGAATCAGTCAGCTTGGAGAAGTGTCAGTGAAGCCCTGCATTTAGAAGGAGCTAGTCAGAGTAGCTCAATCACAGTGAGTCTCAAAGGCTGATTAGATTGTATAGAGGTTTAAATGTTCTGGATTGTATGCGGCTGAGGCTGAAGCCTTCCAGCTCTAGGCTTAAGGAGGCAAAAAATGCTATAGGGCTCCAGGCTAGAATGGGTGATTGCATTAGACAAAGAATAAAAAGCATTTGAACTCAAATAAACATCTACATCTGGTAACATCTACAATCATGTATGCACTAAAATAAAGTGGTAGATAATAAATAAATATATAAATGTATATATATATATAATCATAATCATAAGCCCCAAGTACTATTTTTAGACATATGAGTACTTCACGGTTTCAAATATATGTTGAAGTCTTGTTAAAAAAAAATAATTCAGGCTGGGCTGTGTTGGCACATCCCTTTAATTTCAGTACTTGGGAGGCCAGCCTGGTCTATAGAATGAGTTCCAGGACAGCCAGAATTACAACAGAGAAACCCTGCCTCAAAAACAACAACAACAACAAAAATAGAATAAATGCACATATTACTACTGTATTAATCACAGCTCTGAATTTTAAGCATATCATCTTGTATTAACTACATTTTATGTAATGTTGGTGTTTGTAATAAAATAGGAACTCTGTATTTAAGCATATCGACTCATATTAAGTACAATGTTTGTTATGTTGATGTTTGTAATAAAACAGGAACGTAATTAAATCTCTAAAGGCTTGTCCAATTCACTAATTTGAAGTTGAAGAGCCTGGGGCTAGATCTCTTTATGACAAAATGTGGGGTTCTTTTCTCAAAAGCAATTTTAACAGACTTCCAAGGACTTTCAGCTCTGAAGAGTGGTTTCAAAATGACCATTATCAAAAGGTTAAAACTCATTTAACATCTGATATGGTGATTAGGGAGACATGAACAAACCAACAAAAAAGGGAACGGTGAGTGGAGACAAGTATCTACTAAGCCCTGAAAATGATGCTACATTTACACACACACAAGAAGCAAACAAACAACAGAACATAAAAATACAATTACAAAAATACAATCTCAAAAACTTTGAGATTCTACTTTCAGACTTTCTCGGCAGATATTTTCAAAAGTAAAAGATGTTCCAAGTTACATGTGTAGGGAATCAGATATTCTTACACACTCTTGAGAGGAATGGAGTGAAGTCTCATCTTGGGTGCTATTGCAGTAGGCATTGAAAGAAAATGCACATGTATTTTTTTTTTTTGACTCAGCAAGCCTACTCCAAAAAAATCTAGCCTGAAGAAATTCTTAAAATCTAATGTATGCAATTGCATAAATAAATTTATGTTTAATGGCAAAAACATAAACATATTAAATTCTTACCAGCACGGAAATTGCTGAGAATGTTGTGGTTCATGTAGCCTACTGAAGTCCTCGACACTATAAAAAAAAAACTAAGACCTATACTGTGCTGCTTTCAGGGCAAAGATACTAAGCATGCGTTGGCAGGATAAAAGCAAAAACAAGACGCATAATCATATGCATATGAGGTATGTATTTTATGTGAACACACACGGTTCATAGATAACATACACAGTAAGCTATCAACAGTGGCTTCTTCTAGGAAACATTTTGGAAGAATCTTGTTGTTTATTTTCTATACCATTGAGTAATTTTATTTTGGACTGTAAGATGAAGTACTTATGTAAAAAGAAAACTAAAAAAAAAAAAAAAAAAAAAAAACAAAAAACAAAAAAACACAAAAAACCAAGGCACCAGTGTGGCACATGTTGTTGTGCATGGAGATTACTTAACGGATGAAAGTGAAACCCAAATAACAAAGTAAACTCCAGACAGCGTTCTGATCTGCACTCGCACACCTTTCTTCTGGGAAAGCCTATAAAAGTGGGACAGCCAAGAACACTTTATGGGCAGTTAGACACTTACGAATTCCAAACACTAAAAACATGAAATACTTCTAATAGTTCAGCGGAGAATGATTTCAACCATAAAAAAGGATTTATTGGCATTAATAAAGAACTTCCTTAAAACAGCAAGTCACTGTTAAAATAATTAATAGGCCTGGGTACATGGCAACAAAGAGCAGTCAATGGGACAGCCGGGGAGTGAGCGGGGACCTGCACGTTGTGCTTCAGTAACTGCAAGAAAATCTCCGAAAAAGATGGATCTGCATACCAGTCCATAAAAAGAGAGCGTTAAGTTTTAAGTGGTTTTGGTATCCACTGAGAATATAAAGGTTAAATGGGTATTAAAAGAGCAATTATTCTTTCTGATTATGTTTTTAATTCAAGAGTGGAGTGCGATGTTCAAAATGAAGCGCAGATTTTGTCAGCAGTTACTAGAAATGCTGTGTGAGTTAAAATCTAACTGACCGTGTGGGAGATTTTATTTATTTATTTTTAAAGCAAAAGGTGATATTGTAGTATTGGAATCTTCTTGCTGTGGCAGACTGAATGGAAACCTGTTAAAATGCAGCTGACTAAATGTGGACCTTTTTTTTTTTTTTTTTTAAATCCAGAAGACCTGGCTCACTTTAGAGAAAAGAAAAGAAATACACATATATAGTTGAGCTGGCAATTAAATAGTTCATCACGAATAGCTAATCACACTTGTAAGTGAAGATGGTGGAACTCAATACACTACAGCTGTATTTTAGGGCATTAGCTACTAAATCCACCAGTGAGAAGCATTTCATAAAATCTAGATGGGAAGTCTTCAGCTTTTGAAACCTCCCTTCTCTCAGATATTATCTGCGGTTTCTACACAGCACTCTTCTAGCTTCTAATCCCACAGTTGCTATGAGTACTTGATCAAGTTGGCATGTGGTGCATTCAGGGCACACTAACATGTTTCCCAACACTAGGAACTATGAATTATCAATTTCTCCCATATCCCTAAGTCATATCTCCAAGAACACGCCCTGTACTTTACGATGTACATAAAAGAATTAGATTCTGTCCAGGGCCAAGCAGTTGAGATGATCACCGGCATAGCTGTAAAGTTGATGTGGAAGGAAAACCAAGAGTGGACTCGGTTGGATGTCTAGCTTGGAGAGGAAACAGCTTTGGGACCTTCAAATGTCTGGGAGAGTGAATAGATATCACTGTGCTCCCGGAGAGCACCAGAGTTATGGTCTGTGTCCATCTTCAGAGCTGGCAAAACACCAGCAGGCAGTATTAAGAATACAGGACCCAGAGACTGGGGTCAATTTCAAGTTCCCTTAAAAGCTATGGTAGGGGCTGCAGAGATGTCTCAGAGGTGAAGAGCACTTGCTGCTCTTGCAGAAGACATGGGTTTGGTTCCTGATTCTCTTACTGTGACTCACAGCTGTCTGTAACTTCAGTTTCTGGGATCCATCAACCTATTCTGGTCTCTGTGTTCCCCTCACCCCACACAATTGTAGGCAAATCTCATACATATAAAATAAAAATAAATCTTTAAGGAAAAAGAACTCTGTTGAAAGGAAAAATGATGAATCTAAGCTTTTCTTTTCTCTTCTGTTAAATAAGAGAATGCACTGTGATACACAAGCCCTGTTTTCATGGCCAATTGCAATCATCATTACTACTTATATTTTATGTTATGTAAATATGAAGGGCTAACCACAGAACACAGATGTATGAAGGGTGTAAAATATTAATTCTGAGTTCTTAACATGAGTTCTCTGAGCATATCCTCATTTAATTCACTACTAATGAGACATTCCCATTCTCATAGTGAAGGATTTAGGAGTTCAAGGAAGGAAACAAGTTTGTTCACATTCACGAGGAAGGCAACAGGCTTGTCCAAGTTCATAAACAAATGCTTCCATCAGAGCTCAACTTGAGTTCAGAACTTTCTGACATCAGAGCATCATTTTCCCCACTAGTAGGTGCTCGAGAAAACATAAGTTACAGGTCTTTTTCCTCAAAAGCCGTTCTTAGGGGGAATATGAGACACAGACATACATGTGTAAATAGATACAATAAGACAATCTGTGTTCATAGTGGGTTACTGGGCTGTAGCCATGCAGTTTCAATAATAACCCCAAGGGATGACTCAGATATCCCCGGATCATCGGGCAACCACAAAGAAACATTCCAGATCGACGGCCTAGGAGTTAGACAGACAGGGAGAAGGGACACAAGTAGGCAATAAAAATGGCAAAATTCCAAGAGCCTCTTCTCTGAGAGAGCTTAAAAGAAAGACCTCAGGGGTTATCTCCCTCCATCAGTGGGATTCTCTGAACATGTTTACACACATCATGGGCCAGTCTGCCATCCTGTTCCAATTGATCAACCTTAAATTAGGGAAGACCCTGCAAAGACTCAATATAGCCAGTCCTCAAGGAGAGGCCACATTGTTCAGGCTCCCGAGTTCCTGCTCTGCTTTACTCTACTTTAAGGAGGGTCTTTCTTTCCTCTCTGTATGCTTGCTGTGTGTGCACACACACGTTTCCTTACCCATTAAAACAGTCTTTTTCCAACACTTGATTCTGCCTGCTGGGTTTGAGATTCTCCCAGCTGCTATCTGTTATGCCTTTTAATTCTTTAACTGGCAAAGAAAATGAACCTGATCAAGACCTCTAGACAGTAACAAGATGACATCACTGTTGTTCATAGCTACAGTTAATTAGATTTATGGACTCCCCTTCCTTGGGCTGAGGCTATGGAGTTCCTTCGTTTCTTTGCTCTTATTTGTATGCGTACGTGGTTTTATTTTGTTCTGCTTTGTTTTGGACTGAAAGCCTAGGCCACTTGTACTGCTATATCTTACCTAAGCTAATCGGAGTGCTTTTGTAAAGAAAAGCAGGTGACTGCCCACATTTATCCTGGTGGAGAACGGGCTCATTTTATCATGGAGCTGAGCTCACAACAGTCAGAGAGTAACCACATGGATTTGTTGCCATCTTGGCCAGTGACCTCATCAATATAAAAGCAATGATGTGACTTGGTCATATTACATCACCATCAACAGGGGGAAAGCCACACGAATTGGGAGCTATCTTGGTTAGTGGCATCATCAAAATGGTGGTAACTGCATGAACTTGCTGCCATATTAGATAATGCAAATCACATGGCAGAAACCAATATTCAAAATGATCTCTTTGAACAAAGGGAATCTCCAAGGCAATGTGATGGAATTGGCCATATAACATTTTAAGGCAAGGCCAGAAAGATGTGTCTTCTTGGGGAATATAAAACAGGTCCAGGTGGGTATAGTATAGGATGTGTGCAGTCAGACTATCTCAGACAATTGGGTCTAACCAAACTTCGAGATTCACAGGATTTCTATATGTAGAAATTTAGATGATTCTATGATTTTAATCTGTGAACAACATTAAATCTGTAGAACAGTTGCTCATTGGGCATCATGGGAAAAGACAGGCTGGACTGACTTATATACTTTACAGCCACTTGAGTTATCCCCCAACCCTATGGTATGTGATCAGTCTGGCAAGGAACTCTGAAAGGAGCCTGACTCAGGCTTTCTAGCAAACTATGACAAAGAAGGACTTCATGCCCTGCTGGCTTCTGTCCTGCTGTGCTTTGGCAAGTCACTAAAGCCCACAACCCTCTGCTCTGAGCCCAGAGCTGTATCCGTGTTTCCAGGACAACTAACTAAAGACAATGCCTCTCAGAGCTACTCTATTCTTTGAAGAGAAAATACAATAAACAAATTTGTTGTCAGGGCAGATTTGTGCGGTTGGCTGTTTTGAGACCCAATTTAAAAGCCTTCCCCAAATTTTGGAGAGGAAAACTGCCATTTCAATGGGAAGAAAAGGAGTGAAGATTACAGAGATCTAGTTCAGTCAGAAGGGATATTTTTAAGATTATATAAACAGGAGCACCATAACTCATCCTGTATAGAAAAGAGGAGTGTCCTGGCCTCAGAATCAGAAGGCTTCGCTCTGGACCTGTTTCTAGAAATTCACGCCAGAAAGTCATCTGCAATAAAAATTGGCTAGCAGACAGAAAAACAGAGTCAGCTCCAAGTTCAAGGTGCTTCTCCTAAATCATGTGGTAGAAAAAAATGCAGCTGTGTTCACATCTGGGGCAGGAAACATGGTTTACTCTTTAGGTTGTGTTTTAGCTGAGCCATTTAAGCACATATTTAATTTAAGCACATATTGCTTTTAGCTTTAGAAAGGAAGTCAAATTGGAGAGATGTGGAATACATGGTGTGTGGCTAAAAACCACAACACTTAGGGAGAAGATTCTCTGTTCACTTACTCATGATGCTGCTTCCCCTGCTCCCCTGCTGCCAAAGACCTTTCAGGAAAAGCTGGTAATGGATGAGTAGTGTAAGAAATAATGAAAGAGCTGAGCTGTCTTTTCCTTTTGGGAGGAAGGCCAAAAACCTTAGCAAGACCTCTGTTCTTCAGGGCCCATCTCACAAACCCATCTTGCTTCATGCTACTCTCGGTCTCTGACCACATTGGCCTCTTTCGGTTCCTCATGTCAGTATGTCTAAACTCCTGCTCATTCCTCACAGCTCAGTGGGGTGTCACTTCCTCAGGAATGTCTGCCTTGGCCCTCCTGTCTAGGTCAAGTTCCTTTGTCCTAAATCTCTTACGATAATTTGCATTTGTTCTGAAAAGCTCCGTGCTTCTCCTTTATTAGAAAAGAAAACCGAGTTGGATCTCTAGGTTTCTTTTCACTGACAAGTCAACATCCAGACCTCAGAAACAGCAGGCCTCTGGATGAGTTTTGTTAGTAAGTAAATATATGTTTTCTTCCTCAAAAGTCATTAAGGTAACCCCGATTTTCAAACAAAGAAAATAGAGGTTAAATTACCTAACTGGGAATATGTATTAGTATTGTATATGTATTGGTATATGCATTAGTCCTTACTTAATTCAAATTAGATCATAAAAAACATATAGAAACCAAAATAAGCTGTACTTACATATGCTTAATTTACATAGAGAAAGCTAAATAAACCAAAAAGTTTGCTCTGGAGATACCAGGAGGTTTACTATGTCAAACTGAGTTACAGGGACAAGCATGACACTGAACTGATGATACCCTCTCGAAGACTAGCTAGACATGCACCAAAGCACCCCTGTTTTGGGGGCAGAGTTTAGTCACATTTATAACTGTTTCCTGTAATTATAGCCCAAGTCTCAGTCTACGAAATATGAGTAAAAGGAACATGCATTACTTTTCCAGGTTGACAATCAGCAATAGCACCAGATCCTCATGAGATCCTGGCTATCTCTTTGCTCAGCTGTCCAAGACTGAGACTGCAGCACAGATCTCAGGCTCTAGAGAAGTGGTGGGGCTGGCAGATGAGTAGGTTCAAGTTCCTGAATCCACACGAGAAAAGCAGCAAGGAGGCATTATTGAGAGAAAGAAATGTGTTAAAGCACTGCGATTTTTTAAAAACTTGCAATAATGATACAACATAATATCATAAACATGTATACATGTAAATATGGGTTTGTGCTACCTTTTCTACTAACACTCTAGGTGGAAGTATAAGGGTAGATCTAAACTTTTAATATAAGTTTTTCACCAAGATCTACTGTTCCACTGCTGCTGTGATTACAAACATTCATGCCTTGGGATGATCATTTTTTAAAAATTTACTTATCATGGTTATGTGGGTGGTGGTGTGTGTACAAGTGTCTTAATGCTCTCTTTGAACATCAGAAGATGAATTTGTGGAACACATTCTTGTGATGGCTAAAGTTGTGTTTTAAGTTTAAATTACTGGGCTCAGAACATCTATAAAACCAAAATGCTTCTCACCTGTAAGGCCCACTTGCCCAATGACAGATAACTTCCTGGAATGTTGGGGGCTGTTGTTCATGTAAGATAACAAGCCATGTGTGTTTGCTTCTGTAAACAAGCTTGGTTGCCCCAACTGTACAGGATGTGCTTGATCACACCTAGGCAGAAGGTACGTAGGCAGGGAGTACATGGCAGGATGTATGCGTAAGCCTGATTGAATGAAGGCAGGAAGTATGTAGCATTGTGGGTTTTGCCTCTGACTAATGTAATTTGTCACTATATTTTGGGAATCCTGTGTATGGACATGGCCAGTATTTAATAAAGTTTGCTTGATATTTGGCTAAAAAATTGTGGTAGTGGTCCTACTTTATTCTTACCTGGTGGGATTAACAACTCTCTATCCACTTTTATGTGGGTTTTGGAGTTCAAATTTAGACCACCACATTTTGTAGCAAGTGCATTGACCTGTTGAGGCATTTTGATGCCCCCATGACCTTTTCTTTCTTTCTCTTTTCTTCTCTCTCTCTCTTTTTTCCAAGTTAATTTAAACTATTATTAGTGTATTTATATGTACACACACCCACACCCACACACAAACCCACCCCCGCCACACACACCACCATGAGTGTATGGAGGTCAGAGGACAACTTCTGGGAATCTGTTCTCTCTTCCATCATGAATTCTGGGCATGGGACTTAGGTCATTAGCCTTGTGCAGCAAGCACATTTACCTACTGAGTCCTTGGGCAGGACCTTGCTGATTGTCTAGTTTCTTTCTAATGTAAAGGTCACAGCCAGATCATCAACAGCCTCAGGCTAAGACTTCCTGTGGGGTAGCCCTTCCCTGCACAGATTAATTACTGTCATATTTCTTCTATTTGCCCCTCCTTGCCCTATGACTTGAGTGCAGCAAAATATAAATTGGGAGCAAGACAGTGGTGAGAGAGAGAGAGTAACAGAGTCATTCTACCTCTGCTGGAGAAAGTGCAAGAACATTTAAGCATTCGCTTTAAACTAGTAATGTTTGGGGAGAGGGGTTATCTTCCTCACAACAGCTGCTAAGGATTGATATGACTTTGTTCCTGGCAGTTTACCCTCTCAGCACTGAAAGGCTGAAGCAGGGGAATTACCACCCATTTGGAATCTAGCCTAGGCTACGTATTGCATTTCTCAAATAGGGCTATATTGAGAGACCCTCAATCAACCTTAGCCCCTAACAAAAAAATTTTATATGGCATTTGTTTATTATGTAATTGAAAACAACAATAAACTGCCAGGCCTCACTTTGAGAGATTGATTTTGTTGTTCTGGGATACAGACCTGAACACCAGAATTGAAAACAATTTTTTCCTAGTAATTCTAATACACAGATAGAAGTCAGAAAAACTGGAATACACATTTAAAAAACTATCAACTATCAATATAAAGTATCCATGTGTGAGCAATGCAGAAGGGAAAACAATGAAATATTGCTTACAAAGACCACCCAAAACCCTTCTTGAAAACCAGGCTTAATCAATTTCCTGAATGAAGCTGTCTTTTCTTGTGATTTCTGCCCATTGTCCACATATTCTCAGCTGAAGGTTCATGAAAAGTCCCTGAGAGAGGCATGGCTGGATGTCAGTTAAGACAAGGACTCCCAGCTGGTGGTACATACATACAATATTAGCACCCATCAGGCTGAGGCAGGAGGATTCTGTGTTCTAGACCAGCCTGAGCTACATAATGAGACCATGTCTCAAAAATCAAAACAAACAAACAAGCAAAATAACAACAACAAAAACCAATATCAAATACAACAAGAAAGAAAGTAAGGGAGTAAGGGAGGGAAGGAGGAAGGGTCTCCTGTTCTGCAAAAGAAATTATATACTTTGTAACCTTATCACACAAGACAAGAGTAAATTCCTTTACAGGTAAAAGAATGTGAGTTCCACAAAGGTCCCCTGTGCCCAGTATCTGCCATATTGTTCCTGAATTGGTGGGTGAAGCTTCATGGAGGGTTTCTCCCTGATTGGACAGGAAGCTAGAAAAGCTGAGGGCCAAATAACCCTTTGCTAATTAGTGCTGCACCAAGACACTCATGAATAGGCTTTAGTTGGAGGGCAGGCTGCTGGATACCATTGCTTCAGAACTATAGAGAAGTGACTGTCTAAATCCCTTGGGGGCAGGGCTCAGTTTCCCCACAGGGCAATGGAGGCCAGATTACCTTCACATTCCATGTTTTGCTTCCTCAAAAGAAACATCAATGTGTCTCTGTCACCTAGCGCCTCAAGAGAAGCTGATGGCCACTACAGCTGGGCTGTTTGTGATGTGGACCTGTGCCCACCAGAGGGACTAGAAGCACACTTCACATGCAGTTCCCTTGACTTTACAGGATTTAGGACTGCCATGTGTATGCATTCCTTAGTTTTGTTTTCCTTAGGAGTAGCTTGCCTCCCAGCAAAAAGTGAGGAAGTCTAAAAAATCCTTTGTTAATGAAATTTGTTCTTAAAGAATTTCATATGTGTATACAATGTATCCTAATTATCCCTAGCCCACCTTCCCTCCTCTCCCCTATACCCCATGAAGTCAGTGAAGCAAAATATAGGTCATAATAGAACACATCTGGACATCTTGAGAAGAATCCAACTAAGAGAGAAGGAAGAAAATGCAGGATACAGAACATAACTTATGGAGTAAAAAGGGCTCAGAAGGCAGAAGAGAATGATCTCAAAACATATGATAGTCTAATGGGCAAGAAGGGAGAAAAGTTTGATAACACTGACTGTGGAGGTTTGAATGAGAATAGACCCCATAGGCTCATAGATTTTAATACTTGGTCACTAGAGAGTAGTACTATTTGAAAGGATTGGGAGGTGTGGCCTTGTTGGAGGAAGTATGTCACTGGGGATAAGCTTTGAGATTTCAAAAAAGCCCATTCCTGGCCCAGAGTCTCTCTCTTCCTACTGCCTGCCAACCCAGATACAGAACTCTCAGCTACTTTTCCAGCAACAAGTGTGCCTGCGTGACACCATGGCCCCTGCCATGGACTAAACCTCTGAAACTGTGAGTAAGCCCCAGTTAAATTCTTTCCTTTATAAGAATTGGTGTGGTCATAGTGTCTCTTCATAGCAACATTAGAGAGGCTGAGGGAGTCTTTTCTGGAAGCTTTGGTTATCACTGTGAAGAATGAGGCTTTTAAAATCATCCTTTCAGAAAGGGGTAAGGATGGGAAATATTGAATCTGGGCAAGAATAGAGAATTTGTCAGAAGCTTGGGAGCATAAGGTAGGAATGCAGAGTGGACTGAAGCCCAGATCTACGTTGGTCAGAGTGTACAATGACATCACCATGGCTGGCTATGGGTTTTGCTCTCAATAGTCAGCTGCTTTGGCAAGCAAAAGACAAGTAGTACATTCATCCAGATTGAAGTACTGCCAGGAAAGTGGAACAGGAGGGAAAAGCAAGGGACTGAAGGAAGATGACGTGATAAATGTTCACAGTGCATTTATAATCTACTTGCCAGAAAATTTACATTGTGATAGGTCTCTTCAAGGTCAAAGTCAATAATGCTAGTATTTATAGGCTATCAATCAGGAGGATGACACTGTGCTTGGCACTTGACACAGAGGAGCTCATTTAGAGTTTCTGACAATCTAAACAAAATTGGAACTTTATTATTTATTTATTTATTTTAGTTGGCTTTCCTTCATAGGCAGAAATACTTGCTTTGGAAAGCTGAAGGAATGAAGGAACTTGGTCCTCATTTTGTTTTACAAAATAGAAAGTAGCAGGATCTGCATTCAAAGTGATGTCTCTTTAATTTAAATACTGAACCTTGTGCATTACCAGTGACTTTTTGGATGGGGAGGCTGACTCCAGTGGCAAGAACAATGCTGAGAATCATAAGATACTGACTTCTGATTTTGGTATTTACTGATGGGAAGTTGCAATTGCTGATAAAGCCCACCTCTCCTTAACTGTAAAAGGCACTGACTGGCTTGACTGTATCAAGGTAAATTTCCCAGGGTAAATTAGTAACCAGGAGCCTTGCCCAAAATTCAGGATATATTATATAGGATATTGGTGAAAGCATGTCATTTACAAAGAGGTCTTGTTTCTTTTTCGCTTTCTGCTGGAAAGGCTAGCACGGGCCCTGTTATCCAGCCTCAGCCTTGCAAACACTGTCCATAGCATCTCTGAGGAGTGTTCATCTAAGCTCTTCTTCCTTTTTCTACTGGTAGGATAGTGGATAACTCATTACCCCATCTTCCTTTTACCACAGCACAAACTCTAAGAGGCTGACTAGATCACACTGTTGGTGTGTGCTCCAATCCCAAGTGTAAGTTCATTTGATATTCAAATCATCTATAAGTATTGTTATAGATAATTTACATCAGGAAGAATCTGAGAACTCTATTTATTTCTCTCAGTAGGTTCTGACAATAGATAACTGCAAGACCCCTCTAATTTGCCCTTTTACCCCACAGCTCTCCAGTGCTTGCACTCAAGAGTTCAGAAGAGCCCTTTAAACATCCAGATTCATTCTCTAAATACAGCTTGATAAAGAGATGGGACAATCTTCTCGGAAAGTATGGTTCACTCCTAAAGGAACTCGTCTCTCCCATTATCGGAACTAGCTCCCTACACTGAGATTACTGCAAAGAGCTGTTATTGGATACTTGATTAAATATGTAAAACTTTTTTGCCCTTTGAAAGGGACATGCCTTCATATAAAAACAGGAGCTTTAAAAATGGAATGTGTAATGAACGTCAAGTCAGGAGGGAACTCGATTTAGGAGAGATATGGAAAGATCTATGTTAGTGATGCCAGGAAGGTGGAGAAGAGGAGGTTGTTTTTCACTAGAAGGGAAAGACAAGGGGGCATTAGACTGACAGGTATTAAGTCCCAAGTAAGCATTTGTTTGGGCTGGAGGAGCTGGTAGAGATCAGGAGCCACTGAGTGTAAGATCTGTCCCTCAGAATTAACACAGAGACCTACAACTGGACAATGTGTAGAGTGAGAGACTTTGGAGTACTCGGCCTTAAATGGGATGCCTTCATTCAACTCTTCCCTTCAAGGCTCAGTGATCTATCCAGAAGAGGAGGCTGAAAGACTTTTGAAAGCGTCAGAGGTAGTGAATGACTCAGGAAAGAATGTCTTCTAGACAGAATAGGACTGATATACATCTAAAGGCACACAAGACCTGCACAGGTTCAAATCACACAAAAGCCCAGCATAGAGGAGGGAGAGTGGGCACGAAGATTCACCCTAACCAAGAAGCTATTTACAGTCAATACCTGATGGGAAAGTGAGAAGCGGTTTTCCCCAGCAGAGTGTCACTGGGTAGAGCAACCACACTCCAGGCCCCATACCCGCATGTAGTCAGTTGGTCAACACAAAATGTACTTCATAATTTTTTGGTGGGATTTTTGTTTCATTTTGGTGTTTTTTGTCTTATGGGTTTTTGTTTAAATCTGGTTTCATTGAGAGAAGTGCGGAGGGTGAGCACACATGAAATTGGGTGGGTAGAACCTGAGAGGAGGTGGGGGAGGAGAAATAGGATCAAAATACATTGCATGAGAAAAATTCTGATATTTAAAAAAAAAAAAAAAAGATCTTTCCCCCACCTATGAGACTCATTTAAGAACATCACGCCTACTAGAATCCCATCCCTTCCACTTGTACTGACATAATTTGACAGAGGGGTGTCCTCCAGGGAGGGGCTCCACTTTCATTCTCCGTTCCTTCCTCATAGAATACTTTTTTATCATGCATTACTGCAGACTTGTATTGTTAATAAGGGGGACTGGAAGGGCCCGCAGAAATGCTGCCCTTACAGCTTCTAGAAATGCAAAGGTTTGAAGTCAAAGGAACCCCAACCTCCTTGAATCTGAATAAAATGTCTGTCAGGAGCACTGAGATCTGAACTGTTCCCTCCTAAACCATTTACAGGTATGTTCTATCCAGGTAGAACAAGAAGACACACAACTGCCTTATAGATTTTCCAGTGTAATAGGAGGACTTGTAACCACAAAGCCTCCTTGCACTTCAGTCTGTGTACTGTCTCAGCATTCGTGGGTAGAGTTCTTCAAACCCTCTCGGCCTCAGTTCCCTCATGTTCTATTATCTAATACAAATGGTTTTACCTGCTCACTAGTCTCAAGTGTTGGTTGGAGATATTTTATAAATTGGAAAGCACTAAAGTTATCACTGTTCTTTAACTGGAGAACTAATGAACACCACCTACATCAAAGTGGTAAAGGTAAAGAATGAGTAAGTTACTGCTGGAAGGAGACAAAACATAGCCTTTAACGTAAGTTCGAGAGGAATAAATGCCATCCCTTTCATTTCACTTCTGTTTAAAATAGATTTAGAAAGAACAAGGCGAATGCACAACCTCATTTTATTCCGCTTGAATTAGGAGAGGAGTTATAAACTTATCTTACAACTTTAAAGGGACACGTGTGTGCGAATCTGGTCTTGAAGCTCACTACGTAGCTGAACACGACCTGGAACTTCTCACCCCTCTGCCTCCAGCTCCAAAGTACTGAGATTACAGGCATGTGCCACTGCAGTGCTGGCTACAGGGGGCTTCAGAGAGCAGGGCGAGTCCTCTCCCAATGGAGGTACTTCACCGGCAGAAAGGGGTCGAGATCACAAAGAGGTACAGACAAGAAATACATAGCAGAACCAGAGTTTAGACAGAACAGGCGAAGACTCAGATGGATTCAAGAATTTAAGACACTCGAGTGAAAGATGACTGGCTGTCTTTTTTGAAGACCACAAGTACTTCAGAAGTATTTTTGTCCTAATATTCCTATCCTAAATAAGAAGTAACTGTAACTTTTACAAAGTTCCATGAAGCAAAATGGTGACTTATGACCATGGTGGCATATGGCTGCAATCCCAGCACTTGGGAGAGGGATCATGAGTTGTAGAGAGAATGACTATAATTGGCTCTGTTACTCTCACATTATGTAAAACAGTGGCTTCAGGCTGTGACTTTCCCTTGGTGACTGCATTTTTCCAAAGGAGCATTTGGCTCGTTTTGTTTGAAGATGTAGAGGGAGATGACCCTGAACCTTGCTGAGCATGTAAACATCATCACAAGTCCAGCACCACCCACGAGGCACAAGCTGATTAAATAACTTATTCCTACAAGTCTAAAGGTAACACTTGCAAACTTACCAAAATAGACCATGAACATATGAACACATGGGCATTTTAAAAGCATATCAAAAAAAAGTAGGCCTGAGAACTTATTGAATATTGCAGGCCAAGGAAGGACACAGCCCTCCCACCTAGACTCAGGAAAGTGAAGAACAACATATATACTGGGTCACAACAGCTCCACTAACTTGTCATTAGACCACCCAGTGTGTGCACCAGGAACCCACAGGAACCACTCACTAGGGATGGGGGAGGCTTCAGCTCATCAGGGTCCATACCATGGTCCATTGGAGCTGTTATTTAAGTCCATCCAGTAGTCCTTCTGGCTCAGTTCTGTGCTTCCCTGGACAGTCCTGCACATCCCTGGGGACCTGTACCCTGTGGCTCTGGTTGACTCTCCTGCTCAGCTCAGGATCTTCAGTAACACTTCAGTTGGATTCCCCAGTGCCATCACTGCCCCCCCACCCGCCCCCAGTGACTTTCTTTGCATCTGTACCAGCCCTCAGCCTCTGCTCCCAACAAGATCTCTTTGAACTCAGGGGCCTCTTTAACCTTTTTAGTAGTCATTCAGTGACCTACAAATATACACATAATTACTGTAGGAAGTGTAATGTGTGATCTGGGAGTTAATATTAGTAATTATGATTGGAATAAAAGAACCATGTTTGCCAACTGCTAGCTATCAAGGGAAATTGGGACTACTTTGTAAATTGCAGCCCAGGAAACTGATGTTGTTTGTACATTCAATAAATTCTAACTGTGGAAAGGAACAAATGTGTCCCTCTATATTTCTGGTAGAATGTGCTCCTGACACAAGTTCAAGTCCAATTTGTGTTACTGGGCTACAGCAGTGAGTTCCCGGCCAGCCTGGGCTAAATATTGAGACCCTGTCTCAAAAACACAGACAACCAAAGAACTGGCATATTTCCAATCACCAGAATTATAGTTATTTTTTTAAAATTATAATAAAAATTCACTGACAAAACCAACCAACCAACCACACTCCCTTCTGAAAAAAATGCTTAAATATCCCTCCTACCTTTATATATTGTTCACTTGGTAATCGGAAAGCAGTGGAAGGAGACCTATCCTTGCAAAGAGGGCACATGGTGGAAGTGGTGAGTTTGACAGAGCCTCTTCACGCTCACTCTGGGAGTTGATCATCTGCTGTCATCTGCTCTGTGCATGGACCTGACACGAATTCACACTGATCCTGGGCACTACATCCCTCTCCAATTTTCTGTTGTCAATTTTACTAAATGAAATAAGCCTTTGTCCATGAAGTCTGTATCATAATCCATTTTTACTCGTCAACGGATGTGTCTGCAGCACGACACTTCTCCAACACCCCCATCTCTTGAACAGTTATCGTCAGGTACTTGCTTAGAAGGGGCGGTGGCAATTACTTCAAACTGCATGAATTTCTACAAGTGCAGTAACATTCTTTGGTTTTTAAAGGGCATCCATTTTTTAAAATTGTCATTTGAAACTCTTTGGAAAACATGCATAATAATCTTAATGATCCCATTGAGTAGTTTAAATTCAAATTGTGGAGCATTTGAAATACCATGGTAGCAGCACTTTCCATAAATTACTCTCAAATTCAATACATCCCTACACACACACACACACACACACACACACACGCACGCACACACACACACACTCTTACAAGTACCATACTAAAATATTTAAATCACATTCTCTTTTTTTCTTGTCCCACTTAAACTGTTGCTTGGTTGATAGATTAGTGCTGTAGTGTCTGTTTATAAATTTGCATATACTTTTTCTAGAAAAAAAAATTGTGACAGGTTATTTTTTTACATCTCCTCAAGGTAGATATTGGGAAACTTTGTTTCCCAATTGGCTTGGCCTTGTCATGTATGCTCTCTTGTGTCTGTATGTGCATATGAATGTGTGCTGGTGGTTGGTAATGCAAACCTGGCTCACTCATTTATCCTTCATTTTATCATGCACCTTTGCACGAATGTTGGGATTGAGTCTAACAGGTGATTTTTGCTAGACAGACAACACCTCAATGATCTCTGATCTAAAGCAGCATTAGATCCATCACAGCTTGCAATCTCTCTCAGGTGCAAAAGCTGAAAGACCACACTTTCATTTTACTACTAATGTTTTTGAGAAAAATTTGCTCAGAAGGTCTGCTAGAAAGATTTCAGAAAATGGGAAAGCATATAAATGAGCCATGCAATATCCTAATAGTTCTATAGCATCAAAGTAATAGAATCTAGAATGCAGGCTTCCTGCAGTAGAATTCCAACCCTGGATAATTGACAAAAGTCAAACACAACTTCCCTTGAGGAAAAATCCTGCCCACCCTCCCGCCCCCTCCCAAGCTCTTAGCTGCTAAATCCTAATAAGGTCCATGCTTTCAGGGAGACTGGTTAGAATGTGTGACACTATTTACATCATCAATGAAATGGTAATGAGATACTTGTCAAAAATTACAACTTTCAGGTTGATGAAAAGCTGCTGTGATTTGTTTACAGTTCCTCCAGGGTGGTTACAATTCACTGACTTAAGGGCAATCCTTTAACCTGCATATCATTTTTGGGTGTTAGCTGGTTTAAACAGAATTATCACTGTGCTGAGTAAGTTAGTATTTACAAACTATCATAAAGTTACTTATTTTCCTTATAAATGATCTTAAAGCATTAACCTAAATTCCTAAATTAAACTTCATTATGCCTAAGGCTTAGGAGAAAATCTCTACAGTGATGTGAGAGTTGGAGAGAAAACCCAACAGCATCATCAACCAAAGTGAAAGGAGAAGTTAAGGCCCGTGCAAGCAGCCTCAGGTGACAAGGAGTCAGAGAACATGGGAACAACTCAGGTACCCTTGCAGCATCTGTCATTCTTAGATAAACTGCAAAAATTCACCCCTTCAATCTTCCATACCCCACCCACCGCCCAGCTCTGAAAACAGTTTGTACTTATATGGCCTTAGATTTAAATTTCTACTACCTCTTTGATTGTCTATAAACTATACATTTCCCAAGGATTGCTGCTTCTTTTATTTTTGTCCATTAAGAATCTAAAGTGCAGATGATGCTTAGTAAGTATGCATTAGGGTACTTCAAAAGATTGGGCCTCTCAGGCAGGTAAGCAGAGTACAAAGATCAGAAAATTAGCTTCAGACAATGAACATCAGAGCCCCACCCTAAGTGATTAGCTATCCGGATTACTTGGAGCCTTGGTTCTCTGACACTCTAGGAAGCACCAGCCTTATGGGATTGCTGTGCACATCAAATGAAAAACTATGAGAGTTTTTTGCATACATACATACACTTAAGTATAAGATATCATTATGCTAAGCATTTGGTTCAGGTGTTGTGTGTTAAAGGGTGTATAGTTAACTCAGATAGATAACAAGCTGTCGGGGGCTATGGAAACGATACCCTAAATTAGTATTATGATCAAAATATGTTGCAGACACTTCAAGACCATGGTGTCCATCTCTTTTCCTTCTCTCTAAAGCACAAATCAGTATTATAAGACTAAATGCAAAAGGAAGACAACTGTCTTCCTTCATGAGTCACTTCCCTGGAATCTCATTAACCAGGGAATATAAACAGTATCAAAGGAGTGGAGACAGGTGGTCCAAAGCCTCACCGACAATCACAGACTAGCCTCTGTTCTAAGAGTTCTTTTTTTCCTGCAAAACATTTATTTTCTAGTAAGCATGCTATAGAAGGGTATGGAAGTTTCTTTGGGCAGTCACTTTTCTGTCTTGTGATAATCCCACATACTTAATAAACTTTGACTTACTCCTGTTCATCTGTCAACTGTCGGTTTGTTTCATAGACACAATCACCAGTCCTTCAGAGGGTAAGAAGAAACCTTTTCTCTCCTACACCTAAAGCCATCCAACAGTAATTGGGACCCATGTTATTATTTCCTGAAAATACTGAATAATTAGCAGGTTTCCTATGCCCAGATCAAATGGTCAAATGCAGCCCATTCTGGGAGTTCTTTGACGCTGGTCAGCTTTCCTGGCCCCAGGGCACAGTGTGTACTTTTCTCTGAAGCTAAGAAGGGCCTAAACCTCTCAAGCCTAAGTCAGACAGCTTTGCTGTACACCGTGCTTGCCTGAGTCTTCTTAGCATCCAGTGCTCTGCCTTCCCAGAGCACCGAGCTGTCCTGGGCTCACTCTACAGCTCTCATGGCTGGCTCCCAGTTCGCTCTTTAGTTAAAAACTGGAAATGGGAAAGACACACGTTTAAACGATCCTTCCCCTCAAAGTAATAGAGACAGTTGTCTCTAACTTGCCCTGGAGTCTCTTCAGAACACCAACACCCTTGAGAAAACTCAGGTCGCACAATTCACAAAAACAGCCTTCTTCATTCTGTTAGACTTTGAACTTAACTGACAGTAACGCTTAATCTGCTACCTCTTAATTACATTGGCAAATTGGTGAGGTTTATTGATCCATGTATGAGGAGTTAATTCCATAAGACACTTCGACAAAATGCACTTTATGGGTGAGCACATCCTTATGCCAGTTCTTTTGAAATGGCCAGCAGGCACTGTCCAGCCCGACTTGGGCCAGTTTGGCTTCCTGTTGACAGTGTCAATTTCTCAACAATCTAATAGCACCCTGTAATAATTCTCTAACAATGTTCTCCTCAAAATATGGTAAGATATAGAAAGTAAAACCATATACTGAAAGGAAAATGCAGCAGCAATACAATACCTCACACATCAGCAGTATTCCACGGTGTGATTAAGGGAGACAAGGCAAGAGGAAGCTCAGTGAGAACTTGGTGAGTATTCAGCCCCTATTGGTAGGAAGGTGGGGTTTTTATTTCTTCTCTATCATACCCATGACCAACACACCTCACACGGACGTCTGAAGGAATGGAGTTTTGTTCTGGGTCCTGGTTTCAGTCCTTTATAGCAGGGAACACCTGGTGAGGGTGTCTGGTGGCAGGAATCTGTGCCAGTGGGTGTTCACGTGGTGGCACCCCAGGAAGCAGAGAGAACTATGGTGGCACCTCAGGAAGGAGAGAGAACTAGAGCAGAAGCACAGGTGGGTTTAGTCTTTAAAGGTCCACTGCAAGCAACTGATTTCTTTGAGTCAGGACCCATGTTCCCTAAAGGCTCCATGGCCTTCAAAATCATGTAGCAAACCCTAAAGAGCTTGCTTGATACTACTTGCCTCATACATGAGTGTGGGTGAGAAGATAGCATAGAAACCTATGAGGGAGTGCTCACCAGCCTCATCATCTGGTTTACTGATCTTGGGCCTTCATAGCTACTGTGAGAAATGATGCTTTTTGTTGTTGAAGCCCGCAGTTATGATATTTTGTTATGGTTAGTTTTGTTGTTGTTGCTATGTTTTTGTTTGCTTTGTTTTGTTATGGCTGTCAAGAATAAATGGACTAAGAAATCCCTAGGATGGGAAGTACTGCTTTGAGTATTATCCTAGACACTGTAAGTAAGGTTTGGAGTTTCACAGATACACAAAGAAATTGTTCCTATGTAGCTCTTGTCTATGTGTGGGGGAAGGAGAGTATTTACTAATATGGAGAGAAGACACTAAAGGAGCAAGACAGGTGAAAGATAAGCATAGAGACATAGACAGCCACTCTGGAGACACAGAGGGGAGCACATACATTCAGCTAGAGGCTGATCAGGAGGATTCTTGAAACAGAGGTTGGTAATGGAAGCAGAATTTGAAAGCTGACACAGAAGCCTTGCTGAGAAAGAAAAGGTCACATCTGATAACAGGTGCTCTGCTTGCAGGAGTTTATTAAAGAAGGGGGAGGGGGCTATGATTTAGATTCTGGGTCTTCTGCCCTAATCATTTCCAAAATGGGTATTATTTTGTGCCTAGATTCTGTTATGTGTAAAGAAGAACAAGAATAGTTCATTCCCATTTTCCCCCCACCCACTCACTAGGGAGGGTAAAAAAAGAGAAAATAACAGGGGCCATATCACCCACCCTAAGGCAGCTTCCTCCAAGAAGATCTGCTGGCTGAATTCCTCACTTCCCCGACAAGACAACTGTACTTCTTCATTCATCTCTTTGAGCCTGAATATGCTCAATAGCTCAATACCTTCTACTTGGTGGAAAACTATTTGCATATGTTATGCTTTATAATGGCATTTTTAAAGGTCATTTGGCTAAATTAGAAGAAATATAAATATTTATTTTTAGAAGGGATATATCTTAGAAGGTTCAGTTTTAATTCAACAGATATGTCTCATAAGCTGTATTAATCTGAATTCCTTCAACTACCACTGAACAGTGTTGGGGAGCTCAGAAAGTAGAATCACTGTTATGGGAGGCATTTACTATTTATTGAAAAATAATTGATACAATGTGAAATGTCACTAAACATATGCAGTTAAGAATTTCAGATTTCTTTAGAGAAGTCAGTTCATTCACCCAAATTGAGACATTCCACGCAAACATTCCCTGTTAGGCATCTTATTTCTCATATATTACACTAGGGCCTCATCTTTGTAAGATGGTATAACCTGCTTCACAGTAATGACATCAGTTTGGGCTGACACTCCCTCCTCTGCAGGGAAGTATGCTAAAGAAGTCCTGGAAGCTAATTAATAATGAACTTTCTTATTGTTTCCTTATTTATTTGAACCTGGGAATTAGCCTGTCAATCTCAGCACATCTGAGAATTTCTGATCAATCTCCCAGGAACACTCTCCTGTGTAGGGAGAAGCTGTGTGCTTGCCCTTGAGTGCAGCAGCTCTTGGGATGATTCTAAGGCTGGACATTAGACAGCTGGCTTCACTCCCACATCTCTCCTCTCAATCTTTGGTATTTATGTTTCAGCAACGACTCTGCCTATAGGGCTCTTGCTGCCAAGTTTTCCTATTCCCTTAAATTTCAGAGAGTTTCAGATCCAAGTGCACCAAAGGGAGAGCAGACAACATTTGAGTCAAACCCTGTGAGGAGACAGTGGCACAAAGCAGGTCATCTTCCAGCCTCCCTCCCTCCCTCTCAAAGCAACAATAGGCTGATCTGCTGTGATAAACACTACAAGAAAGGCAGAGTCACTCTTGACCTCCCTGCCTTTGTGTACTCTTCAAGGGCTCACACCATTAAAGGATATGCCAAGAAGCAGTAAGGTTCAACCCTATGAAATTGGTAGAAAAAAGATACTGGATGTTCAAGAAAAGCCACATCGAGTTGGAGAACATCCAAAACATTGTTTCTATTTTATCTAATCTGTTTTTCATATAATGTATTTTGAACTATTTTGTACCCTCCCTCCAATTCCTCCCAGATCCTTCATACCTCCCTACTCACTGAACTCCATGTTCTCATTCTTTCTCTCTCAAAAAAACAAAAACACAAAACCCCAGGAAAAACAACAAGAAAAAAACCTGAAAATCTTGTCCAAGAAAGTCTTTTAAGTCTGGTTAATTCAGATATTTGAAGGACAGAGATGGTATAAAAGCTAAAGTTATGTTTTAAGTTTTAATTACTGTGCCTAAGAGATATTTAAAACAAAGAAGACAGATAATCCTATAATCCCCGCTTGCCCCAAAACAGATAACTTTCTGGAATGCTGGGGGCTGTTCATGTGAGATAAGAGGCCAAGTGTTTTCGATTCCCTAAGCAAGCTTGGCTAATCCAATGACACTGGACATGCTTAATCACTTGTAGGCAGGCGGTATCCAGACTGGAAGTACATCAGGATATATGCTCGCCCCCTGATTGGACCTGGTGGAAAATACGTAGCCTTATGGGTTCTGTCTTTTACAAGCCTCTGCAAATTTTGACTTGTCACCATTTTGTAGAACCCTAGAATGTGACTCACACATGGCCTTTCTGTGGGAACCTCTAAATGGTCCTGGCCAGTGCCCATCATTACTGGCCAGTATTAAAGCTTGCTTCAAATTTGACTCAAAAATTGTGGTAATGGTCTTTTTCTTGACCTGTGGGATTAACAATGGGAAAAGAAGACACAGGGGAGACAGCAGTTTTAATCAGGACAGAAACTTCAGAGGGTGGTGTTCAAAAGAGGCCCCTGGGAGCAAGAATTATGAAGAGGTGTCAGGGGTGGGGGTGGGGTGGATTTTGGAGTCATCTCTTGTGTGAATAGAGTATGAATCTCAGACTAGACGTTCATGTGCATACAAATTGCAGGCCATCCTCACTCAACAGCCTTATAAAAGGTGCTGTTCTCCTGTGCAGGAACTCGGAGGGTCTAGATTGTATTTGTTTAATAAAGATTGCCAGTGATTGAAAGCAGGTGACCTCTGACACTTGCTGAGGAAAATAAGTTTTCAGAACCTCATGGCCTACCCACCCTCAGATTCCCTGAGCTCTGACACCAGCAGGGTCCAGTAGTGCTCCAGAGACTGAAAGGCTCTGTGAGCTGGAGACTACAGTTAGGGAAAATCACCTCTGAAAGCTTTGTGTATGTGCCTTGGGCTCTGGCCTGGTGTGATTACCCAATTCTCAAAAAACCCATACTGATATTCTAGCTCAGCCCTCTCTCTCTGAATGCTCATTTAACCATGTGCTCATGTGAGGTGAGAAGAAACTTCCATTCCATATGCGCAGAAACCAAAGCTAAAGAAACGAAGTAAACGCTGAATGCTGTTGGTTGTAATTTGAATTTCCACATTGTGTCTTTAAAATCACTTGCTATTGTACCTCCCTCCCCAAGGGAAAGACTGTATTACTGAGGACCCTAGAACTCACTTTCAGGTTTAATCTCAAGGTAGAATTTTATAGCATGGTCCCTCCCACCTCCAACCCCACCTTTTCTTTTTCTTCTTACAGGAAATTTAAAGCTATGGACAATTCTTTCTGGTGTGCAGAGCAGTTCAGAGGACTTCTGTAGCACAGATTGTATGCTGTAGATGGCTAATTACTGTTCTTTTATCCACTAAGAGCCATAAGATAAACACAAAAGAAAACAAGGAATAAACAGGCTCCATTCCTATTCTCTTCCCATCCTTTACCTTTAAAGTAGGAAGTTTACTGAACCACTGCCAACAATTCACTCAGCCTAATGAAGTGTATAAGTAATGGGATTAAATAATCTTAAACCATTATTGCAGTGCCCTGATGCTGACATTCGTCCAAGCTCTGCCAAACACTGGGTGGTGAGTTCATGCTTCATTTAAAAATAAACAAACTGGGGCAGCAAGAGGGTTCTAGCATAAAGTTTCAGAAGCACTGAACCTGGAAATCTGAGACCCTTCATTCTGGTCAGAGCTAAATAAAGCAAATGCTGCCCTGGTTCACGGTCCTACCAAAGCCGGCAGAGCCCAGCTTTCTCCAGGGATCTCTCTGGACCTACAGTCACATCCATTCAGTTTTTTCAAATCTACCTCCAAAAAGACACATTCTCTGAAGGTACCACCAAGGCTCATGGTTTCAATTCTTGCTTTTGCCATTAACAAACTACGTAACTCAGGCAAATTAGCAAACTTTCTGGGGCTTTAAGCATTTTTTTCAGCCATAAAACTACATTTCTGAATTAAGGTTCCTTCTGGCCCTTAAACATTCTGATTTTATGACAACAGAAGTTAGTATATTTTGAGATAAAAGTTAAGAGGAAAATGTCATATTCAACTAGGACTTCTTGCTGCTCTGGGCAATCAACCAAGAGGTTTGTGCCTCGACCCGCTTGCCAGTAAACTGCTTCCTCAAAGGCTATAGGGATGTATGAGCAGGAACAGATTCACTAGGGGTCTCTGATAGAGCTATGACATTAGCAAAGGATAGTGTAGCAGCCATGGAGCGAACATTCTGCTGTTGGTTAAGAATGGGTGACTCTAAGGGTGGCATACAAATGACAGGCATGCTCCAAAGTACATTCAATTCCCTCCCACAGATTTATAGCATTCATCCCTTACATAATTTCCAATGTTACCTACTTACTCCATTCTTCTTATGGCTTCTGTGTAAGGGTTATTCCTCGTGTTGTATTCTTTAAGTCTAACCTTGTAACTTTTATCTAATCAGCTTTCTAAGATTGGTTCTACTACTTTAGATTTAATCATGTTTTATAGTCTAACATTATCTGTAAATATTTATATATTCTATATTTAAAATTATGAAACCCTGCATGTAAATAACACTCCATATTGCTAGAGATATACAGTAGAAACCCATGGGTACGATAAAAGGATGCTTAGAACAGCAGCTACTTTTATAAGGTAGTTTGGGGAATGTGATCAGAATGAAGAATCCAATGCATTTCAAATATTTGATTTCATAAACTGAGTAGCAGGTATGCGAACCTTTATATTATTCATTGTATATATGCCAGAAATACTATAAACACACACACACACACACACACCTGTGCTGGGAGGTTGGGGGGCAACCCTTAAGAATAAATAAATCTTAAAAGTGACAAATTTTATGAAGTATCATTTCAGTGAAAAGTATCTATTGAGATAACTTCAGTCACATTCCCTTTCCCAATTTGCTATATGAGTTTAACCAAGTATTTTAAAGGCTCCTAATATTGTCCAAACATTGCACTCATCAAATAACTTACTAGATTTAATTACATGGCATTCAATTTACCATTCCAATTTATTATGTAGTATTCAATTCAATATTTCTATTCTATTATATATATATATATATATGTATATATATATATATATATATGCAGGTAGATTCGCATAGCGTTGTCTCCTTGGGGCAGGCTAAGTTAGGTTCTACCATCAGAATCATGGTAGTCTTATTTTATACAGTGATTTCTTGGAAGGCTCTAGAGGTGGAAATACCACAGGCATCATTTGTTCTTTGAAGATATGAAAATCCCGTTAGTGACATTTCCTTGGTTTTTCTCAGGTAGCAGATCTGAGTTTCATCCACATTGATGGGGTTATTTGAGGTTTTCTTTTTGCATATTTTAGATTTATAGAGAAAAGTAAAGTGTAACTTTTTGAGGGACAGGGTCTTCTGCATCCTACGCTGGCGGTGAACTCCTTGTCTCCCTGTTCACCTTCCCGGTAGGGATTAGTGTGTGCTAGCACACCTGGATTAGACAGTACTGGCACTGAACTCGGGGTTTTGTGTATGTTAGGTAAGGACTCTACCAACTGAGATGCACCTCCAGTCGAATTCTGTAATTGAAAAAGATTACTAGGATTTTAGAATTTCCATAGAGTTGGTCCAGCAGAGAAAGAGGGAGCTGGATTCTATACTTATGTTGACAGCTTCTTTTATTTCCAAACTTTATAGTTTTTGGTTTTTCTTGGGTCTGGATTTATTTCTACCACATTAATCTCTCTCTCTCTCTGTCTCACCCCTCTTCTCCAATTTCTCCAATTGAAACAGGGTCTCTTCTAGCCCCAGCTGACTTTGAACTTATTGTTAGAGAGTATGCTCGAAGCTACCACACTTGACCTGATTTTCTCCCCCTTTTCAAAAACACTCTGCTAAAAGTTCTAAAAATCCTAGCACTTTTCAATTACCAGAAACTTCTCATGAATGGCTGTCTCTCTTCAGGCAGCTTCTCCTATTAGCATCAAGTTATTCTCCTCTGCCTCTCCTTCCTGCTGCGACTGCCCTGACAAGCACCATCATCTTCACTACATATTCTAAGGAGTCTGCTTCTTTTTTTTTTTTCTTACCTTCTCATTTCTTGTTTACTGGATTTTTATCTTTGCTAGTCAACTGCTGGATTTATCTCCAATTTCCTTTAAGATTACTTTTTTTTTTTTTTTTTTCCTTTTAGACAGGGTCTCCCTATGTAATGGTGACTGGTCACTGCAATATGCCTGCTTCAGCCTCCCAAATTGTGTACCATGTGTGGTTTCCTTTTAGATTTTGATATAATAAATGCTTTTCTAAATATTCTATGGATACATATGAAGATGAATTTATTATATAGGTCAATTTATTTTGATTCAGTATTACTAGTTATATTGCCCAACTCATGAAACCGATTGGTCAAAGACTGAAAGAAACATGTTTTCCAAAAAAACAGGCATCATCATTTCGCCTCATTTTTCATCAGCAATTCAGTGTAGTGACATTTATAGAAAGGCCAGAGGCTGTCCCTCACTAGGACACGAGATGCTTATTAATGCCATCTTGTCCTTTGGTTGATTTTAGAGTTTTGTCCTAAATTGTACTTTACTATTTACATTATGGCATATTGATATCTGATTTTGAAAAAATATTCTTTTGAAAATACTATAACTTAATTATACAAATTTATTAATGTACATTTGCCTATTTACTTCTTGCTTTTATTCTTTCTCCCTTTTTCACAACACTGACATAGAAGAGAGGGCCTTGAGGATGCTAGGCAAAAGGACTGCACTACCGAGCACACCTTTATACCCCATTTCTTTATCAGCAGTAAGCAGTTCTTCTGGCTCACTGCTTACCACCTTTCATTTGATCTGGACCTCCCTCATGCTATGTGTTGTTCACTGCATTTATCTAATGGAATAGTTCTTGGAGTCACTTTTCTGGTATATTTTCTTTTTGGATGCCCATGGAATATGTAAGAGATTATTTCTGTACACGGTGAAGTTTGATATATGGTTACACAACAAAGCAAGTGGCTAATTAGAAAGTGAGGTTGGAGCGTTCTGCGTGGGTGCAGCCACATCAGAGGCTGCTGTGGCTCCACAGCCATGTCCACCGAGCAGGCTCCCAGGCAGAAGATGGCCATTCAGCAGAGTGCAGACTTTACATGGAAGGGCTTGATATTTTTCTAACTTTTTTCTAATCAACGTATATCAAAAGTGTTTCCAAAAGACAATTTTGATTTTGAAACTCCTCTAAAATATAATAGAAAGCATATATCTCTAGAATTCAGCTTAAATTAAATCTTAAAAAAAAAAATCAAGCCCAGAAACCATCTAGAAATGGCAATAGAGAAAAAACAATCAGGAAAAAGGACTCTCAGAAGCAACAAATGAGATTCCCAGGGATTTATGTTAGACAAATATCTGGACCTAGGAATCCAAGGCCAAGTTCAAGCACCTACTATTACGCACTCAGGAACTTAGAAAGTGGACTCTTTTTGCGTCTCAGTTTCTTGCTTCTGGACATGATAGTGAAAGGAACTGGACCAATCTCCTAGGCTCTTTTGAGGATAATGGACAAAATAAAAATACTAAAAAAAATAAAATTACACCATTGGACAGATACTATTTGTCATTATGACTAAATTTAACTCTAAACATAAAAGCATCTATTTATTTATTTTTTATTAATTAATTAATTAATGTATGTATGTATTTATGTATTTATTTATTTATGGAGGCAGAGCAATGTGTGAGCATTCAAGGAAAGAGCAGGGATCTTAGCTTCTCAGTTGTGATCTGTAATACTGGAAGGCACAAGTCAGGTCAGTGGTTATCAATTAAAATCTTGGGAACAGAAGACTTTTATGGCAGTATTTGTGCGTTATCAGGAAGGTGAATGTTAGTTTTCAGGCTAGTATCATGGACCTTGCAAATAAAGACCAACTCAAACACTTTCTGGTCTTCATTTTGTCTTTCACTGTGAACACGTCAAAGCCTCAGTTTTAGCAGGGTCTAATAATTTCCCCTTGCCTAACGGGGTTTCAATAGGCATGCCATGCCTATTGGGGATGGGGGAGATAAAGCTTAGGGTTCATGAGGTCAAAGCTCAAAGGAGAGTGTTTTCAAAAACATTTTTCATTCTTGAACGATTTTTCTTAATGGGAGAATGCTAGCAAGGTGATAATAGAACACAGGGAATGAACGTGTTTAAGTGTGTAGGTGGAGTGTGCAGTCAGAGACAAAGGCAGGCAGGAGGCACATCATGGTGATGAGAGCAAAGGTGGGTGATTAGGGAGAGGGGTGTTCATGTGGATGTTTCAGATTCTTTCCCAACTCTTTGGTTCCTTTTCCAACAGTCACAGAAGACTCTTCTAACTGCTTTTTAAAACATTTCATTAGGAGGAACCTGAGTACATAAAAGGATGGCTTCCCTGCAGAGGTACAAAAACTACCTCTTAACAGAGCAGAAAACTTAGACTGCTCTAACTTAGCCATTTAGTGGCCTAAGAGAGCAAAAGGCTGCTCACGTGTTGGTCATTAATGTGCGAGGTTTGAGTACCTTCAAGTTAGTCTCCTGGGAGACTGGCTTGCTACTTGCAGAGGTCTGCTAGCCACTAGGATTCCAACTCTAAATAAAAACGCCTGTTCCACCTTTCCAGCGACTCTGCCCAAAAGTCCTGATGCAGTAGAGGACCCTGGATGGCCATTTTATAAACAAACTGTGGCTGAGAATTTCTGATGCGCGTGTCCCTAGGCCTAGACTCCTTTGCAATGCTAAAAAGAAAACGACTGTTCTTTTGTTACATTTATGCTCAGGAAGGGTCAAACAAGTGGAATGCCTTGTTGCTCCCTTCATACTTAAAGATGGCTGTTAGCAAAGCACAGATCTCATGTGCTTTCATGTTCCTCCTATGATGTCAATCGCTTGCTACCTTTCCATAACAACAGCAACTGAGACATACCCCATTGTGTGCTACAGCTTCTCTATCACATCACATAAGGATATGGTTTCTCATCCGGCTAATCCCTTATATAGCCAATAGTTTCATGATACAAAAAACAAAAACAAAACAAAAAAAAAAAAACACACGTACTCATTCCTTAGCTACGATACTAGGGGATTAATATCTAACTTTATAAATAAGAGATCTCTGGTACTAGGAAGGTAAATGATATAACCAATGTAATAGCCAGAGAGTTAGGACTAAGATAGATAGATTCTATTTAAATCATTTTACTACCTAATAAAGTTTAGCACTCTTAATTTTAATCTGTTTATTTATTCAAAACTGTAAGAATAATCCAAACTAATCATTTATAAGATCTATTGACTTTACTAATAATAATACAAGCATCAGTTAAAATAACTAGGACATAGAGTATTTATTATATTGACCCAAATGAATCTAAATAAATCTGTCTAGCAGGGAATAGCATATAGCTTAATGTATGAACTAATTGTTTGTAATGGCCTCGTCAACCAGAAACAGTTTTCTAAAGAAATACTTCAAGGTGTTAGGTGTGAAGGCATATCACAGCACCTATGAAGCTGAGGCAGGAGGATTATAAGTTCTAGGTCAAAACAGAGAACTGTAGTAAGGCAAAGCCAATGCCCTCATGTATTATATCACATTTGAGTTGGTAATCTAAATTTTAAAAAATTACATTAAATAATTTTAAAGACAAAAATTTTACTCAATTTTCTTTAAGCATTCTATAATGTGAAAAGTCTGGAAAATATATTTGGTTTTAAAACATAGTTCATAAACATAATGTAAACCTAAGCAGATGAGAGACTAGAAGTGAAGATTACCCCCAAGATGGGCAGTACACATATTCAAGTGTAGTACATTTGAAAAGAAGTGAAGTACATTTGAAGAGAGCTACAACATTATACAGAGTCAAATCTGTCCAATCGTAGATACTAGTACACAAAGAATAAGAATTCAAGAGACCTTAGGAATATAATAATGTAATATAATAATAAACCAAATCTAACGATATTACTGAGCATTTAATATCAGAGTATAAAACATTAAATTTAAATGTGGTTTCAGGCTTGACAGTAACTGATTTAGGAAGAAATTTAAATTTTGTTTTATAGCCTCACTCCTGGATCAAGAGGCAAACATGAATGGTTGGTCCTTACATAGAAATAATTAATTAGGTCATTGCCTTCAGTATTCCTATTGCATCAGTGAAGTAAAAACAACAAAACAACAAACCACAACAACAAACAAAACACAGAAACAAAGAGAAGAGAAAATCCTACTGACTGGTGCCCAGGGACTTAATTTTCTTGGCTTTGTTCACATTGTCTTTGGGGCACTTGTGTCCAGCAGTGTATAAGAGGCCACCTGGCTAGATAACATGGATAGTGTTCTCCTGTTCTAGACCTTTAGCTCCTAGAGAGAGAGACCCAAGCCTAGAGCTATCTGTATCACCAAGTCTTACTTCAAAGCAGGCTTGTTCCAACTCATGTTTCTTGTTTCTTATTCTCTATACATTTAGAACTATGAAAGTTTAGACAAAATTGAAGTGCTTGTATCTCCATCGAGGCCCCTGTTGAACTCTGGAATCACTACTGCACAGGGGCCTCTGAATAAAGTGGAACTGAATTCTGATAAGACTTAAATTACCTTTCTGAGTAGCAATGGAAAGATGACATTAAAGAAGACATCGATGACAGGTTCTTATGAGGGGGAGAAATCACAGACAAGATAGTAAGGTTCTTCATTATTTGAATTCACTCAGCTCTTCTCATTGTATGATTAAATATCTCCCAGACAGTCTTGGTTGCTGTCAGTGAAGTGCATGACATACAACCAGAGCAGAGGGTGCCAGCATCCTAAAGAATCTCAGAGATTGCACACTTGCAATGGAGTATGATTAAAAATACACACCTGGGAAAGCAAAACAAACAAACAAAACAAAAGGAAGACAGGTATATATCCAAGAGGCAAAAGAGCTTCCTACAGCTAAGTAAGACTGAGTCTCTGCACTCGCCAGAGATGGTAAATTGGTCCTCAAATCTAATTATAGTCATTATAATTGAGCTCAGATGTAACATTTGTTCAATAGCTCTTTCTGAGTAGACCAAGCGTGCTTACAAAAATTGCCTCGCCACCATCATTTCCATTATATAGATGAGATAACCGAGGCTTAGAAAGATCAAGTAACTTGTCCAAGACAAAGTTTTGACTGAACCCAATTCTAACTCATGTTCTCTGCATACTGCTCCATGCTTTCCCAGCACTGTATGTAAGACTCTTGCCTACAAAGCATAAGAATAAACAGCTGATGAGGCCTTCCACCAAAGCATTGTTATAGCAGCAACCACCGACAGTCAAAAAGGACCAAACAGGAGCCACAAAAAAGTAACTGCTCCATGTAAGAAGAGTGCTAGATGACTCTACAAGGCTTTGCTGAAGTTGCTGCCAAAACACGCAGCAATAAATGTTTTCACAAGAGTCCTGAGTCATTATAAACTGCAGCCCACTTAAAAGAGGTCAGAATTATAAGAGGCCTTCCTCTTTTCAACAAAGACTTCAAAGAGTGGGACTTAAAGAGCTGAAAGACCTAAGAGGTGAGATTTTGCTGACTAGACTTTCTCTTACGTAGACAATTCTGCTTCCAGAATACCAGGGCATCGCTGTGCCCGGCTTTATACAGTCTGAATAACTAAGTACATGCAGTACTGCCCGAGTTGCAGGACAAGGAGCAGTGTGAGTGATTAATGCAGCCGGGCTCTGGCTCCAATTCGAGCAGAAGCCACCTTCCTCCTGTGTCAGTATTCTCACTTCTAAAGACAGCAGTTAGGCAAGTGACCTTAGTTTTTTTTTATTCTTTCTCCCATCTCTATTAGCTGGTAGAATTAAAATGATGCACATGTGTTTAAGTTGTTCCTGGAAGGAAAACAAATAACACAGAACCTAAGAGATGAACAGCAATATTTATTCATATAAGATTTCAGCCGCGGAGAACTGAGTTCTGTGCTACACACCCCAGTGTTCCAATGAGCTCAAGTTTTCATAATGTCCTTACCAACTGTGCCAGCCAGCTAGTTTTATGTCAGTGTGACACAAGCTAGAGTCATCAGAATGGAGGAGGGTGCTTCAATTGAGAAAATGCCTCCATAAGATCAGGCCATTGGCAAGCCAACAGAGCATTTTCTTAATTAGTGATTAATGGGAGAAGGTCCAGCCCATAGTGAGTGATGTCACCCCTAGGCTGGTGGTCCTAGGTTCTCTAAGAAAGCAGGTTGAGCAAATGATGGGGAGCAAGCCAGAAGGAGCACTCCTCCATGGATCAGCTCCTGCCTCCATGTTCCTACTCTGCTTGAGTTCCTGCCCTGACTTCACTCACTGATGGAAGTTATGGGTGCTATCTAATACACCTTTTTCTCCCTAAGTTGTTTTTAGCCATGGTGTTTCATCACAGCAATAGTAACACTACCTAAGAAACCAACCAAGGCAGACATTCTGATAAAATTGAGTTATGGAGATCTGCAAGTTACTGTCTTCCAGTACCTTATTCCCAAGGTTTCTTTGCTGTTGGAATGCCTTGGCAGAGGGTACAAGCATGACTATTTTGTAGGTTTGCAAAAAGTACTACTTTTTCCAAAAGTATGTTCAACAGATAGATCATAACCAGAAGGACAGCAAAGAAATTTACTTTGGACATAAAAATGTTTTCTTATTCAGCAAACTATGCTCAGAAGGAAGCTTAATAGATTAAGTAGCCATGTAAAATGCTAAGAAAAATGTGACTTATTTTTAGTCACTAAGCTATGCTTTTCAAAAATAGCTTCTTTTCTTTTAAAATGGAGAACCATTACTACCTCAGTCTGAAGTAGAACACAATTCTCCTTAAGATACTCTATGATAAAGAGTTTTTCTACATCACAGACAACCTGAAGGTTTAGGGAGGGAAATGATCCTGGATAAATAAATAGTCCAGAAGTTTGGAAGAAAACTGACAAGTTCAACTATCTGCTAAGTCTTCCCCAAAGTACTGGGACTTCAAATGCAGGATCAGACCGAATAACAGGATTTATGATTCTGCTAATTCTTCAAACACATCACAGAGAGTAAACTGTTTCTACATACAGGCGTGAAAACCACAGGCCAGACAACTTTTCTGACAGCCCTCTAACTGAAAGGCAGCCCTCTCCCAACACAATTTTCTGACCTCTCACAAATGGTAACTATAGAGAAAAACAAAAACAAACCAACAATATGCCAATTTACACATGTACACATCTTTTGAAGTTCAAAGACCTGATGGTGACATTTATATGAAGTGACTGGTATTTGGTCAAAGAAGACAGAGCAGATAAAGACCCAGTGTGGGGACTTACAATGTAGCAGGGCTCGCAGTATGCCTTCTTCTCCACGGCGTAGAAAGGCTGTCCTCGGAGCTTGTTGTTACAGACAATGCAGGTGAAGCAATCCACATGGAAGACCTGATCCATGGCAGTGCATCCTGTCCCTTCACCAACCACGTTTTCCCCACAGCGAGCACAGCGGCCTGGAAGAGAAAGAGAGGGTGCTTCTTACAAAGAAACTCTTAGGTCCTTCCTAAAGAGCCAAGATGGGGGAGACAGCAGGTTCATCCAAAGGAGCAAGAGACACAGCACTGCTGCTGTTGCTGCACTAACTAGCAAGTCCATCATGGTCACCAATGACATTATTACACTGACTTGCAAGTCTACCATGGTCACCACTGCCATTATTGCATTAACGAGCAAGTCCATCATGGTCACCACTGTCATTACTGCATTAATTAGTAAGTCCGGCATGGTCACCAATGACATTACTACAGTAACTAGCAAGCCTACCATGGTCTCCTCTGTGCATAACTGGAGTCTACCTGAGCCAATTGAGCAGACAGCTAAGGCTCCCAAGAAAGTGAAGGAGGAAAACTCATGTGCTTGATGCTGAGGCAGTGGACTGCCTGTAATTGCACATATGCAGAAGCAGGATTCCAGATGCTAGGGCCGAAAGCACATCTCTTGAACACAACAGGTCAGGCAAGCCTTGGACTCTGCACATCAGTTAGTGTGTGTGGATCTTGTATAAACTCAGACTTCATTTCCTTTTCAAGTCCTGATCGTCAATTCTCTGTAGTTGTCCCGCAGTGATAGGCAGACCACATGGTAGGTAGAGCGACTGCTAGAAGGGTTTCTTCCCTGTGGAGCCACTAATGCAGCCCCACTCTGTTCCCATGGTTTTAGTTATGACTTCTGGGGCTCATGAAGCAAGTCTCATCTCATGCACCCAACACCATCTAAGATACTACAATCAAGTCAACATCATCTCTCATTAGTGTGAACAGATCTACATCATTTAATGGTGCCATGTACTGTAGGGTTAGGAGTTCCTTGAGGCCCTCGTTCTCAGTGTTTGCCCAGTGTTCTGTAAACTACAGTATTCACATTCTTAAAATGATTAACGAGAGCTGACACACATATATGTAAATCAGGTTAGATTTTAAAGAACATTTTAGCATTTAATCAGTAATAGAATATAATTTAGGATAAATTTTTTTAGGACTAGGTATAGCTCAGTGATAAAGCACTTGCTTAACACATACTAGGATCATGAGTTCAAACTACAGGACCAGAAGGAAGAAAATAAATAAAGGTGTGTGTAGCGCCGGGGGTGGGTAGTTTGAGTGAGAGGCTCTGTCTGTATTTCAATACTCTGGGATTACAAGGACCACAGCCACCTTTACTCCTTATTGTTCATTTCTTCTAGGCAAACAAGACCCCACTAGGTGACCATAGGCAACTGGAACATCAATAAGCACCTTCAGGCTTTTGCACATGAATTTCATAGGCCTAGCTTTGTAGATGGCTGACATTTTTCTTGAGGGTCTTATATTAACTCATCTCCTATTCGTGACACTCTATGAAAAGAAAAAGTAAATCTCAGAAAATGTTTAACTAACTTCATGCCCAAGCAGCCTGGTTTGAGTGTCTGCTCTAACCACACGGTTCCACTGCCTATTCTGATCTCTGTGTGAGCATCAGTACAGTCTGGCACTAAAGAGCATTACAGAGTGACTCCTCCCTGAAGAAGGCTTTCAGCACCCTGTCGCACTGGACTGACAACTACGTCACACTCAAAACCCTGGAGAGGTAAATGTTTCAGTAAGTAAGAGAAGAGGTAAATGTATGTTTCTCTGGTTGCATTTGATCCTGGAAATATTCCTCTGTATTCTGTTGTAGCATTGGAACACATCTTCAACAAACAAACCCTTGAAATATCATCAATCAAATACTGGGAAAAAAGTTAAATTCATAAAAAATAGACTGCCTCTGCTGTAACTGTATTATTGTAAAGTTTAAGTATTGTATTTTTGATGTTTAATACAATTATAATATTCCTAATAGGGTTTATACCTATTTCTAATAAACTTCTACCCAAGATTTACCTTATGCCTATTTTTATTATTACATACTTAATTAGAAATACTCCCTTAAATCCATGTACGTTTTCTGTTTATAGTAAGAAAATTAGTTTCTTTCACTTGGCACCATTTTAGTGATTATGCTGAAAAAAAAAAAAAATACCCCTTCTCCAAACTAACTGGTTTACTATAAAACTAAGTATGCTCTGTTTGAAAATTGATGCTATACCTCTGAGAATTTCATGGCAATAAATGGAATTTCATTTATTGTAGAAAACACAATGAGGGTTGGGAAAAATAGAACAATGCATGTGAACATTATTAAGAACCCAATGGATTCCTATGAGAAGTATAATTTTATGTCATATTAAATATAAGTCAACGCAATTTGTTTGTCTATATTAACTTTTTCCTTTCTACAAGTCAGAAAGGATCACTTAAGAGGATGCTGAGAAGCACACAGGATCTAAGAAAGATACTTTGCCTAAATGAGGACGGCATCCTGTGTTGGCCATGGTGGCTGGGTAGCCAGCAGAAGGAGCTGTTTTAGTCTTGACCATGAGTGCTCAAAATGCAGTCCATGGAACAGAAAGCTTGGGCTTCTACAGCATCTGAAGGGCTGGACAGCTATCCTAGGGCTGGAGCAACTTTAATCACTAGCTTACCGGGAAAGCCTGCTCTGGAAAGAAAATTTTCGGTTGTTAATCTACTTAGCAGATACTCCAAGGGTCTGGGCTTTGTCCAGTGCTACACTCCACGTTTGTGTGACATGAAGAAGTGGACTAGTCACCATCAGTGCTCCCTACAATGATTATGAGACTCCTTATGTTCATTAATCCATGACAACATGTGCGGCACGGTGCACGAAAAAGTGCTAAAGAAATATGCAAGGGAAATTGCATCCAAGAAGGCTCTGTAAGAGCTTCCTGAGGAAACAGGCAATTGAATTTGACCTTAAAGAATGTAATTTTGACAGATAGAGGTGGAAGGCAGAAAAACATTGCAGTTTTTTTTTTTTCCAAAGAAAGGATGAACGTCTGTAGCTGACTAGATGCAAAACACTGTAGCTCCTGGTGATGGCACGACAAGGTTTTGTCTGCTCGCCACAAAAGCAGATGGCCTGCATTCCCAGGAACAATCCCCTCCTTTACGTTCAGGGAATATTCTTCCAGAGTAGGTCAGGCTAATGTGCTGGATGCAGACATGACCAGTTCTGTTACTCCCTGTATTTTTCCTGTTCTTGGGATAAATTAGGGACACCAGCCTCAAGGGCAGCCAGTCTGGCACCTTACAGTTCACAGGCACAGAAAAAAACAGCAAAGAACAAAAGTTAAAAATAGCTTTACAAACCAGCAACAGAGAAAAGGTGCCCAAATGTTCCCCTTTTACATTAACAAAAATGTCTAAACTATTCCTTGGAGAGGGAGGGGTATTCCAAATGCAAGATGAGTCACTCAAGTAGAGAGTATTCTTGACTTAGTAGACTTACTACTTAGTAAAAGCACACCACAACCGTAATGCCTATCTTGTAGACAAAATTCTCAGTGCTTTAAATAGGAAAGGCCAGAAGAATGTTGATGGCCCTCAAGGCATCAGGGCATGAAGGAAGCACAGTTCATAGGCAGCAGGAAGCAGGGGCTCTGACACAGGGCCAGCATGCAGAGCTTCTAAGCAATGCTTAGCAAATCAAATGAACCAAGGGTAGAGGACCAGAGAGCCTGTACATATACCAAAAGATTTCATGTATTAGTATTCTCTGTGGCCAGCCTTGGCCTGTGTACCCTTTTCCTCTTTATCATGTGTGTAGCAACCTCCTTAATACTGATGGAACCAACTATGTAAATCAGGTTTCCTTATCCTGGGACACTTCAGGGGCTTCCTCATTTGTTCTGAAACCCATTGTCTTACCACTACACATGGAAAGGCCTTATGGAAAATTTAATGATTGAGCTAAATGTGAACAGCCAGGCAGAATTTTAAATGGGTATTAGGCAAGATGTCAATAGTGGGTGACAGCCTAGAAAAACCAACAGGCCGGACAAGTAGAGAATATGAGCTTTCAGAGTTAGTTTCATATTTGGGGTTTATATTACTTCATAACTTACAGACAGAATTTGATTTAACAATATTTTCCTAGGAATCATTGTATGCAAAGTGAGTTTTCATGCAAGTATATCCGTGCCTCATAGTCCACTTGCCCTTCCTTTTCTTGTCTTTCCCCCTGCTTGTTAGTCCCTTTGCTATTGTGCTGGCTAATATTTACTATTGTGCTATTGGCTACTATTGTATTAGGTCGACTTGACACGAGGTATAGTCAGTCATCTGAGAGGAGGGAACCTCGATTGAGAAAATGCCTTCATCAGATCATGCTGTAGGCAAATTTATGGAGCATTTTCTTAATTAGTGATTGATGTGGGAGGGCAGAGCCCATTGTGGGCAGTGTCATCCGTAGGCTGGTGGGCCTAGGATAGATACAAAAGCAGGATGAGTAAGCCAGTAAGCAGCACTCCTCCATGGACTATGCATCAGTTCCTGCCTCCAGGTTTCTACCCTGCTGGAGTTCCTGTCCTGACAGCCTTCAATGATAAACAGTAATGTGGAAAGGCAATGCAAATAAACCCTTTCCTCCCCAATTGCTTTTGGTCAAGGTATTTCATCACAGCAATAATAACCCTGACAGCGATCCTAGACAGTTTTACTCCTATTTTGTCTGCATGCATATATATATCTGTATACTCTAGGACCCATAAGTGAGAAAAAAATGCAATATTTGTCTTTATGAGAGTTAGTTAGATTGATGACAGTATCTCTAGCTGCATCTTTTTTTTTCCTGCCATGATATAGCTTTGTTATTCTTCTGGTTTTCTCCCTCTCTTCCTTCCTCTTTCTTTCTTTCTCTCACGCTCCCTTCCCTCCATCATTCCTTCCTTCCTTTCTTTCTTTCCTTCCTTCCTTCTCTCTCTCTCTCTTTCTTTCAACTGAAACACAGGCCATGGAGGAATGCTGCTTCCTGGCTTGCTTTCCACAGCCTGCTGAGCCCACTTCCTTTTTCATTAAAACAACAAAAAACAAACCAAAACCATGAATTGATTCATTTATTTTTAAATTTTAATTAAAATATAATCATCTCACTCCCCCTATTCTTTCTGTCCCTCTAGTCTCTCTCAAGCCCACATCCTCTCAAATTGATATCCTCTTTTTCCTTATTATTGTTTTGTATACACACACACACACACCACCTTCTGTGTCCATTTCTGTTACTGTGTATGTGGTTTCAAGACCAACCACTTTGTATTGCATAACCAGCCACGGAGCATACCCTGGAAGAGGCTGGTTCCCCACTCTAAGTCATTAGTTGTCTGTAGATCTTTGTGTAGGGGTGGATCCGGTGAGAGTCAGCTTCTTCATCTCCTGCATTACATTAGCATTTCTATTGATACTGTCATGGGTCAGGTCTTATTTATATTTTAATTCACTTATTTTTATGTACATAGCTGTTTTATCCACATGTATGTCTATGCACCACATGTGTGCCTGGTGTCTCAGGAGACCAGAAGAGGGAGGACCCCCTGGAACTGCAGTTATAGGCAGTTGTGAGTCACCATATGGATACTGGAAAACAGACTGGGTCCTTTGGAAGAGCAGTCAGAGCTCTTAACCCATCTTTCCAGCCCCAAATTAATTTCTTCTCCGTTGATGGACACACAGGTTGGTTACATGAATTCACTATTGTGAACAGTGCATCATAACCATCACTGTGTAAGTATCCATGTTACATGCTGCCTTCCAGGATGAGGTAAATTGTGAATAGCACTATGATAACCGTGACTATGCAAGTGTCTCTGTGATATGCATAGTCTTTGAGGTAAGCACCCACAAGTGCAGGAGCTGTGTCATACAGCAGATATATCTTTAGACTGAGAAACTGAGGTATGCATTTTCAGAATGGCTGATCTAGGTTACATACTCATTAGTATTGTATAAGGTCTCCCTCTAGTCCACAACTTCTCCAGCATTCACTGTTACTTGTTTTCTCAATGACTGAATTCTGACTGAGGCAAAATGAAACCTCAATGGAATTTAAATGTGAATTTCTATGATGACTAGTGAGGTTGGATATTTCCCCACATTTATTGTGCATTAGTATCTTTTCATTAGCCTATTTATTGATTGTGTCATTTGATTTCTTATTATTTAGCTTTTTGAGTTGGCTGTATATTCGCGATACTAATTTTCTGTCAAATATATAGTTCTATCATTATAATTGAAGAAAAGGTAGCATAGTCAGGTTACTCAGCCTGAAAGATCAGTATTGAAATTGCAATCTGAGCCCAGGTAGTCTGGCTTTAGCATCTACCCACCTATTAACTTTGGAAATATAAATTCCTAAAGACATCTGGCCTGAAAGAATATTCATGAAACATATAACACAATTAATTAAAATATTAGCCTGTCTTTGGTCAATATAAGATTCTTCTTGAGTTAATTTCTACACACAGATATTGTTTAGTCCTACTATTAATTCTGAAGCCATGCTCATTAGCATTCATTTCATGGTTGATCTTTTAGCAGAAAAATTGATACTAACAAGTAGCAAACACAACTGGAACACTTATTTTTGAAGAATGGTTGAATTTATTCCCTGATTTCTATCGCGAAAAACTATATTACCCTTAACTTCATTTAAAGGTTAAATTGGCCTACTTATTTTTAGATTTTGTGGTAGAAAATATTCTAATTTATCCTGGTTATTTCAGGACAAACCAACACTGAGGTGACCTTTGGGGATGTGTCTCTAAAGGTACCACGTGTCAGCAGCTTTTAACAGCATGGTCTCCCCAGAACATCAACAAGGACTTCTTATATTAATATAGTGCCTTGCAGCCTTCAGAAACTTTCTTACCTTCAATAATCACTTAAGGCAAAATGTCAAGAGTCACCTCATCCCAACAAGAAAGCTGAAATGCCAGAAAGTTCAGTGACCTATGGGATTAGCTAAGTGTTCAATATAAGATATAAGACTATTTGAGCTCATTTCTAGCAATCAGCTCAGGCAAAGGAATATACTTCAAATGAAGCAGAACCCATGTATGTGACCTATAATAAACATATTGACATGAACAGATGAAAGGAAGTACTCTTTACAGATGGAAAACCAGGACCCATCTTGTTAAAGAGAATTAGGTTTTCTCAAATATCCCTTTTACCTTCTGTTTCACAAAAGGAAGCAACGACTGAGCAGATCCTCCAGATAATATCACACACATACACGCACACACACAGACACACAGACACACTTTGTCAAATCAGCATAATGGTTGATTTCCTCCAAAGTTGCTTTCCATATTACTCCCTTTCAATCTTATATTTTATGCATTGACTATGTCCTCTCCAAAACTCAGGTGTAGCCAATATTAAAAGGTTGAAGAGATGATAAGGCCACAAGGATATCTCCCTTGGTTGAAGGCCCTTATAAAGGGGTTTCATGCAGCACACTACTATACAAGGACACACTAAGAAGGTACAACCCTGGAAACAAAAAGGAAGACTTCACAAGTCAATAGGACTTTGCCAGTGTCTAGATGTTGGAAAATCCCATTCTATACAGCTATGAAGAAATCTCTGTTCTTTATAAATTATATACTCTCAGTTATTATGTCAAAGAAAAATAAAACAGACTATAACAATGTATGGCTACTAAAAGATTTCTATTTATAGTACCTGCTCCAAGGGGAGATACAAATTTAAATCATAAAGAGAGGAAAATGCAAGCTTTAAGTATAATCTTTTGAATTTCTGATTCATGTGGAACTTTAAATAAAACAATTTCTCATTTTACCAAATGAGTTAGCACAGGAATAACCTTGCAAATGAGCTGAGAAGTAGGGAGCAAAGCTGACCTTTGAGTGATCAAACAGTGATCTATGAGTCAGCTAATATGACCCTTACACATGGCTTGGACCAGTAGCAGGTGACAGTCTCAACTGGCATTATCACTGCATGAAGTCAATTAGTCTTTCTGTTTGTCTATTTGGAGCCCAAACGCCTAGAATGGGCTACTGAGGGGATTCAGACAGTCCCAGAATGTGTAGAGCACTGATTATCTCACTCAACTTTATTTATAATATAAAACAAAGGTTAAGAGAGAGGCTATGACTTGAGTAAGATTCTCCAAAGACAGAGCCAGGATCTAAATCCAGGCTCTGGGGGCTCAGCTTACTGCTCTTTCAGGCTGAGCACACTATCTCCGAAACATGCTATATCATGTATTAGTGTCTTTGTACTGTCAGCTGCAATTTCCTGAGTATATATATTTTCTCCCTCTCTACACTGAAAACATTTCTTTGTCAAAAGAAATATTGCCTGGGACATTGCTAAGTCTTCAAGGATGATTCTAGAATGAGTTAAACTCTTGTACCATCTGAGCCAGCATGATCATTTCATTTTTCTCTGAAACAGTTTGAACATTTCAGACTTCTATGTTGTGTTCTAAAAACTGGAGAGAGAGTGACAGGATTCGAGGCAACTCTGAGTCAAGAATACAAGATTCCAGTCCCCATGTGGCTGTATCTGGTGTGAACTAATTGTTTTACATAGTGTTGTTAAATATACTCTCTTGGTGGACAGGTTCCCATTTTGCACTTTCTTTTATTTTTATTCATTCATTTATTTGTTTGTTTATTCTTTGTGTTTTCAAGACAGGGTTTCTCTGTGTAGCCCTGGCTGTCCTGAAACTCATTCTGTAGATCAGGCTGGCCTCGAACTCACAGAGGACTGCCTGCCTCTGTCTCCTGAGTTCTGGGATTAAAGGCCTGCCTCTGCCTTTCAAAAATGAACATACAAAGTACAAGGAGTAATTGTAACTTTCTGGCCAGAAGAATTGGGTTTTGATCTAGATACTTCACCTACTGGATCCTTTTATGAAATGCAGGAATATAAACCTTAGCCCTAGATACATGAAGGTAGTATGAAGAAGATTCGCCTCTCCCCCGTCTTAAACAGACATACACACTTATGTGTATAATAAAATGTGAATTCTTCTAAGATATATTGTTATAAATATGGAGATGGATCATATACACCAGAGTAAAACGTACACATATATCTATAGCTTCCATTAGGGTCCACACGTTAAGGAAGTTCATGTAAAATCCATTGAGTGAAATGCAGGAATGATGTGAGTAGACTCGGAGGAGGAAACTGCCTTCAAAACACTAGCAATGCCATTGTAATCTCAGTGGAGAGAGTAGATGAATGCCATGAAGAGCTGACATAGGATGATCGTGTCAGAACTCAGAGAGACCCACGGGCACGAAGTCACAGGCCCTCAGACCTTTCTGCTCATGCATCTCTGTAAAGTCCTCTTTGCGGACGGCCATCTGCATCGGATTCCATCTCCGACACTTGCTTAGCAACACTGAGCTCTCCAAGTGCTGAAATGACGTCTAGGGAACAGTTATTAATAACTGCATATATGCACACAGTATACAAAAATATGCGGGATTCAAAGCGATTAGTGCATTACTCAGAGGTAATATTTCCCATCGGGACTGAGCTCCTGGAAGAAGCTCCCCCTACTGTGACTGCTTGCCGTCACCTGTTATCACTCACCAGAATGTTTGGGATAAAAATGGTGTCAATTTTAAGGAAACACACTTCTCAATTTCTTTGTTAACATTTGAATAAAACATGAGAAGGCTTCTACTTTCCCAATCTCCTCTTTCATTCAGAGAATAAGTCCCTTCACAATCCTGTTTTGTGTGTGAGAGAAAATAGTTGTCCTTTTTTGCCACCTTCAGACTGGCAGAATTACTTGGTTGTAAGTATGAAAGGTTAAATTTTGTTCTAGTGAACTCTGTTGACACTCATATTTTCTGAGCTGTGACAAATGATTTATATAAGAAAGCACAAAGAAATCACCAGAGCTGATCTACCTGAAAGAGCATCAAAGATACCTGCAGAAGAAAGGCATAGAAATTCTACAGGAGGGACTTGGGTAGGCTAGAAGGAACAGTTTCTGGACCGTATGAGACCTTAGGAAAAGGACCATTTCCTAGGAGTCATAGACCTGGGCTGGTTGCATCTTCTCAAAAGGGCTTATTTCATCTTATAGTTGCAGTGTATCAGAGGAAGCCAAGGCAGAAACTCAAGACAGGAGCTTCACGCAGATACTCCAGAAGAATGCCGCTCAATGGCTTCAGGCTCATCCTCAGCTACCTTTCTATAATAGTTTTTGTCAACTTGACACAAACCTAATCATACGTATGTGGGAAGAGGAAATCTCATTTGAGGAACTGCCACCTTTAGATTTGCCTGTGTGCAAATTTTCTTGATTACTGATTGATGCTAGAGAGCCCATCACACTGTGGGCCTAGGCAAGTGTGCTTGGGTGGGTGGGCCTGGACAGGTGGGCTGGGCAGCGGGGCTTGGACTGTAAAGACAAGTATCTGAGCAAGCCAGTGGCAGAGGAGGCTACTAAAGCTACAATCCTCCGTGGCTTTTGCTTCAGGCTCCTGCCTGGACTTTCCTCAATGATAGACTATAACCTGGAAGGCAAATAAGCACTTTTCTCCCCCAAGTTGGTTTTGGTTTTGGTCAGCAATAAAGAAACAAACTAGAAATTTCTAGTTTCCTTTTTTCTCCTTTCTTTTCTTTTCTTTCTTTCTTCTTTTTTTCTTCCTTCCTTTCCTTCTTTCTTTCCTTTCTTTCTTTTTCTTTCTTCCTCTCTCTCTCTCTCTCTCTCTCTCTCTCTCTCTCTCTCCTCTCTCTCTCTAGATAGAGTCTGACTATATAGCCCTGGCTGGCTTGGAACTCATTATGTAAGACAATGCTGGCCTTGAATTCACAGAGATCTGCCTGCCTGTGCTTCCTGAGGGTTGTGTAGCTTAGCCAGCCACCTTTCTTATATAGCCCAGGCCCACTAGCCTCAATGATAGTACATCCCACAGTGAGCAAGGTCCACTAAAATCACCCCCACCCCTGCCACCACACACACACACCCAAATAAGAATCAGGTGTTTTTTCTAAGGACTTCTTTAGACTTCAGCTTTTCATTCCAAGATATGTTTTGTGAGATAAGCACATAAAACTGAATTAAATCAAGGCTCAAGGTAAGGGAAAACAATCACTCAGTGTCAGTTTCTACATAGCCTTTCAAGACTCCACATTTTCAAAATGCTATAAAAGTTATGAAATTAAAAAAAGAAAACGTGGAAATGGCCATGTTCTATTGATGTTACTGGAGGGCTTCTGAGCAATCTCTCTTGTAATAAAGTTGTTCCCATATTTAGGCTATCACGTTCAGTAAACACAGCTAATTTTACAAGATGACTAATGCCCATGTGCCTAATAACTAGAGCGACAAGTCAAAGGTCTTCCCTTATTGAGCTTATATGAAGCTCAGAAACCCTGTGCATGTATAAAACTACACAGAGAAACTAGTAATGGTTTCTTGTATTTGTGATATTATTTCTTGTATATGTGATATTATTTGAAGTTTATCTTGAGCAAGAGATACACACAGGGAGTTCAGAGTTGAAGGTCTTTACTGAATATTTGGACCATCAACACAGCTTGGCATTATCAACATTTTACTGAGTTCAAAGTGGAGATAGTTACAACAAATACAGCTTGCTTTATTTCTGAAACAAACTGTGCACATATTTGTGGCCATACTACTAATTAACCTGTAGATTGTTCCTTTCATCTTCTAAGTATGTTTTTTCGTCCCCTAGTTACAACATGTTGGGGTTATTTTTTGCCATCTGGAATATATTCCAACTGTTCTCTTATAGGCACTAGAGAGAAAATGATACAAATGATTAAGAGACTGAAGAGTCTGACTTTGTAGAAGATTAAAAGAGCTATATGTGTAACGCAGTGAGGCTGGAGGATGACTAAGGAGCGCCATGATGATGGTCTATAAATATTCGAAAGGTGTAAACACTGAGGAATAATTTAGCTTGTTGCAGGTGGTGCAGCTCGGAGTGGTGGTGTCTCAGAGAAGAGACAAGATGTTTATTAGAGAACAACTTAAGTGCTTCAGATGCTATCCATGGGATGTGGCGAAGTGAAACAGGAGGAGCAGCTGTAAGAGTACAGCGATGGGAACCCAAGACATGGGCTAGCTGTACCACCCACAGAAACATCATTCGGCCACCATGGGCCAAAATCTCACTCTTGCAAATTAATATGTGATGAAGGAAGGTTTAGAGGTTTTCCAGTGTTGCTAAAAGGATGAAGGGGCGTGGGGAGCACCTTCAACTGTCTTGTCCACACCATCATGTTCCTTAGGAAAATTGCTGAGAAACTTAACAACTCCGAAAGTTCATAAGGGGTTTACTGAGTTAGAAAGTTTGAACAACGTATTAGGGGTTAGTTTTAATTCATTACTATTCAAAAGACTCCAAACTATTTAGAATTGCTACTGAAGTTATACCTGCATGCAATGTTTATTGACCTGTGTGGCAAAGTGCAGGGATCACAAGAGCCTCCCTGCACGGCTTGTTAAAGTGCTTTCTTCCTTTCCCACTTACACTGAATTTCCCACTTAGCTTGCAAAGCCTGAGTCCACTGTATCCCTGCTAACCCTATCTGGACAGCATCCTGTGTTCAACCACACTGACTTTTAGAGAGAATATCATTCCTATCTGACTCTTGTGATTTTTTTATCTGGCTCCCTAATAATGTTCTGTCTGTTCCATATTGCTGCTTCCTAGAAACAGCATTCAAAAGACAACTTTAACACAGGATTGCTAAAAATTCACAGAGGAACAGAGGAATATTATTCAGTTGCCAGTAAGATTAGAAACATTTTAATAGAACATTTATTGGGCATGTAGCAATCAGTCTTAAAGGCACGTAGATAGGATGGATGAAGTAGAATACAACCATTCAAATGAGCAAAGGTCAAGTGGTTACCATACAGATCAGGCACTGGAGTCAAACTAGGGAGATAAAGATGAAGGGCATCTTCCTTCCCTAGAACATACAGGCACACAGTTACAAGATAACACATGGAACCAGTCAGATCAGGTTTAGAAGGGAGACATTGGACTGAGGCTTTGAGATCCTGTATAAAGGAGAAAGGTGGAAGGAGTAGAGCACTTTCACCAGGCAGTGCGTGAGAACACAGGGCAGCCTGGCCCTACAGGTGTGCGAGAAGGGACGAACTGGCTGCAGCCCTGGACCCCAGGCAGGCCAAGAAGGGTTTTCTACAGAAAACTAACCATAGAAAACTACCATAAGGCCAAGTGGATGTAGATTTTAAGCCATAAACACACATGACTATATACATGTTTTAATAACATCTCTAAATGTAAAGTGGAGGAAGGACTACAGAGGAAAAAGGAAGTTGAGAAATACATCTATAAGCCACTGTGATATTCTGCAAAGGGAGGAAATAGGGGGAGAGATGTAATGCTTCTTTGCCTTCTTCTCTGCCTACCAACCAGGTAGGCCTTATCTTTAATCTGCAGACTAAGACAAAGAGGCTCCAAAAAGCTAAATCTCATCTGCTATCACACAACAAACACAAACAGAGCCAACATTTGCTCATTAGTTGCTTAATGCTAAAAACCACACTCTGTCTACTATGCCTGGCTATAAAGGATGGTACCAGCAGCTGGCAGTGTGGTTGGGGAAGAGGAGTAATTTTTAAATGTTTCCAAATATACAGGATAAAGGGGCAGACTGAACAGGCAAAGATAGAAAATAAGGGACAGCTGTTGTAGAAGTTTATTTTTAGATATGTATAGAATAATTGTTGGGTGAGTGGCTACCCTAGGTCTTGGTATTTTGTATTGTTTTCAGGTGTTGGATTAACGTGGTGGATGTTTGATTGCTAATGATCTGCATGTGTTGATTCAGAACTGAGGAGTTCCGAATCAATGAAGACACCTGAGTTCAGATGCTCAGGATTCCATTGTTTCAGGATGGTGCTGGCTATGACGGTGATTCCCTCTGCTGATGTCTGGCAGAGTTTGCACACATGCCTCCCATGTTGTGTCCTTGCTGGGCCACCACAACAGCATACAATTACAGACAGCTTCCTCATTTCCCATGGTGGGCATAGCTTTGTGGGCCCCCACTTGTGCACATGCTGATGTGCCTTTGAATGTGAGTGCATGGTTGTGCATGTAGGTAGGTATACTTCTGAATATTCATGACTATGTAGTTGTATGTGTATGGTGGTGAGTAGTCCAGTAACTGTAAGTAAAAATATTAAAACTCACCATGAAGAATGACATTTAAGGGAAAAAGCAAGACTGATATCATCTCTAGATATAAAGTGGAGAAACGACTACAAAGGAAAAAGGAAGTTGAGAAATACATCTATAAGTCCCTGTGATACTCTGCAAAGGGAGGAAATAGGAGGAGAGAAGTAATGCTTCTTTGCCTTCTCTCTGCCTACTTACCAGATAGGACATACTCAGTTCCCACGAATATGCAAATGCCTGCTCACTGCCCCAATAGCTGGCCAAAGTTAAGGAGAGAATAGAGTCATGCACACATACATATACACAGAACCAAAAACTGACCTGACCAGATTCAAATAGAAATCTGGTCCTCAAAACAGCTAAGATACCCAAATGAAACTACACCAGGATGGGAAACTGGTCACTTAACTTTGCCTACTCAATGCACTCACATTGAGTAGGCAATAATTTGTCCTCTTTTCAGAAGGAAGGATTTACAGGCATTTGGAGATGTTCAGCAGAATGGTTGGGGATGCTACAGGTGGGATGTAAGCTATAGGAAAATTACATATCCAGGTAAACTATAGAAAATTCCAAATGGTTAAGGGTTTCTTCTACTGTGCACCTTTTATTGGCTGATTCTCAGGGAGATACAGTTGAGATGCACTGAGCCATTTATCTAGTAAAATCACCAGTACCACACAGATTAGCCAGCAGGCTAATATTCTACTGTCCAGTACATCTGCATACTTTCCCCTTCATAAACCTAATCAAATCAACTTCAACATAGTAAAAAGGAGGACATGGACTCTTTTACAGGGCATAACCAACACACAACTACTGCCTAATTCCTGCTCTATGACCCACAGGAATCACTGCATTTGATCCCACATCTGCTCATGTCAGTTGAAGTTGCTATTGCAATTCTGATAAAATGAGTGAACTCAGCTTGAGTAAGGGTCTCGTTCCCAAGCACTGGGAAGGAAAAAAAAAGTGAAAATGTTTCAGGTTCTAAAATCAGAGTAGAATCCATTGGAAAAGTTTCATCAAGATATCTCACTTAGGAAACCAAGGTAAATTGTTCAATTAGGAATGTGCAAGCAAACTTTAAAATATTAGGGAGAAAAGTATAAACATCTCAAAGCAGGCAACGCTCAAAATGCTTCCTGAATGTCTTCAAGTTCTTATTGTTTTCTAAAGAAGTCCCCAAAAGTGTGCGTGCACATGAAGAAGCTGTATAGTATGCCTCACATTAACACAAAATGGATAACCCTTACTTAAGTACACTTCAGCATTACAGAAAAGACATTAGAGAAATATACATCAATGCTGTTTATTTAAATAAACTGTACAAATTTTAAATTCATTTTATTTTTGTGTTTGTATGTGTGCCTGCTTGCATGTATGTACACCACATGCATGCAGGTATTCCCAGAGGCCAGCAGAGGACACTGGATCCCCAGGAACTGGAGTTAGGCTGTGGGCTGTCAGGAATCACATCTAGGTCCTCTGTAAGAGGAGCAAGTCTCGTTAGCTGCCGAGCCATACTATACTCTTGAGTATACTATACATCCAATTACTGAGTCTATTTTAAACAAGCGTTTTGATTACTTTTAATAAATGTATAGGCTCCTGTAGGTACTACCATGCCCAAACCAGAAAAACATCTTATCATCTTACGTCTTTCTACTGTTACTGCCGCCTACCCTCAGCAAGCCACTGTTCTTTTGCATATTATAGCTCATTTCCCTACTAAAGATATTATCCTATTTTATTGTGTAAATATGATGCAATTTGTCCTTTCACCTACAGATGGAGTCTTGGGCCATTGCCAGTTTTGTCTCATACAAATAAAGCTGCTATCAACTGTCCTGTGCAAGTCTGTATGGGAACGGAAAAAAAGAAAGAAAAAGAAAAGTTTTCATTTGCTTTAGGCCAATATTTAGGAGAAAAGCTGGGTCATGTTGAGTGCATGTTTAATTTTTAAAGATTCTATCGAGATGGTTTTAAAGTATCTATTCTATTATCTCCTCTCTAGCAGAGCATGAGAATTCCAGAAACTTCATGTGTCATTTTACACGTGGGACTGTCAGTGGTTCAAATTCTCTCCATTTGAATTTGTTTCTATCTCATGTGCAGGGACGTTTTAGGGATTTGTTTCTCTAAGACTATAGATATCAAGCATATTTTCAATTGATTTTTACTTTCTTTAGAAAAGTATCTGTTTAAATATTCTGTCCATTTTAAAAATTTGCCCCTTTTGTCTTTTTTATTGAGTCATAAAATGCTTTCTATATCTTAGACACACACCTTTTTAGAGGCGTGTAATGTGTATTTGGATGCATGACTTGGTATTTCATTTTTTCAATGGTTTCTTTTAAAAAACAGCTTTTGGAATTTCCCCCTTTTCTTTGAGGACAGGGTCATGTTACATAGCCCAGGTTGGAATGGATGCAGTCTGTGGATTTCTTGTCTCAGCCTCTCATGTTTGGGACTACAGACTTAAAGTGCCAGGCCTAGTTTGTAGAATGTTGATAAACTTGAACTTTACCTTTCATGGCTCTTTTGGTAGAACCTACATTAAACCTTTGACTGCCCTGAATTCATAAGAATTTTCTGGGAGTTTTCTTTCATTAAAACTTTATAAATATGGCTTTTATATCTAGTTTCTGATCTGAAATATATATAAGACTTTTATAATTTAATGTGAAAAACATTACTGAGCAAAATAAGAGAACACTTACATCAAGGAATAGTTAACATCATGTTCATGATTTGGAAGACAGTCGTTTTAAGGTGTTATTACTTCCCATTTGGTTTACAGGAGTAATCCTATGGGCTTTATTGATATTAATGGTCAAGAACAACAAAGCTGGTGGAATTTTTGTCCTCAGTCCCCTCTTCATCCACTAAGAAGAAACTGAGATAAGGAGATGCTAAGAGGCTCAGGCTGCTCCTGAACTTGCAACATTGTTGCCTTAGCCTCTAAAGTATTCAGTGCATTCAGGATTTGCTGTAAAGCAATGATAACTGAGGCAGGGGATACTGGCTGGCACAGACATGTAAACCTTTCAAATATGGCAGGTTGTGGTGATAAAATGTCTTTAATCCCAGCCCTTAAAAAGTAAAAGTTGTTCTCTATGAGTTCAATACCAGTCTGATCTTCATAGTGAGGTCCAGATCAGCCAGGGCTATGCAGTAAGACCCTGTCTCAAACATAAATACCAACAAAACAAAACAACAACAACAAAAAAACCCACATTTGGTACTGGAGAGATGTCTCAGTGGTTAATAGAGCTTGTTGCTCTTCCAAGAGGACCTGTGTTCCTTTCCTAGCACACACATAACAGCCAACAACTGTTTGCAACTCTGGTTCCAGGGGATCCCATGTCTTCTGGTTTCTGTAGGCACTAGGAACACACATGATGCACATGCATACATGTAGGCACACATATATACTATAAAATAAAACAAAATTGTAAGAATCTCAAATTTAAGTATGTATTACTTATTTCCAGAAAAGCATCTGCTTATCTCTTATGAAATGAATAATTTTTCTCAAATCCATTTATTTCTGAAATATAATTGGGTACAATCATGTAAACAAACGAGGCAGAAAAAATAGTTTATATTTTATCAGCAGATCAGAACTAGTGCTTGGATTTTTATAGTAAACAAACACAAACAAATCATACTTATTTTGGACTTACTGATTTAAGTTTTTCAGAAAATATAGTTTAATTATATCTCTCCTTTCCCCAACTCTCCAAAGACCCTCCTTACCTCCCTACCCACCCAACTTACCAAACCAAACCAAAAAAGAACACACAAAAATATGGAGTCCATTTTGTGTTGCCCAACCATTATTGAGCATGGGTCTTGCCCTGGACACTCCATTATAGTGAATTGTTTTCCCTCTCCTAGCTGCTATCAATTGCAAATAAGTTTCTTGATTAGGGGTGGTACTGTGTGTCTACTTATTGGTCTCTGTGCTGGGATTCTGTATGGTTTAAACTTATCCAAGTCTTGTGTGTGCTTGTCACAGTCTCTGTAAGTTCTATTGTGTATTAGGCCTATTGTATCTAAGAGACACTGGTTCCTGTGAGTCACCCACTGTCTCTGTCTCTTACAATCTTTCTGCTTCCTCTGCTGCATACATTCCCGTGACTTGAGGGGACCAGTTTGAAAAAGACAACCCATTTAGGACTGAGTGATCCAAAAATTCACTTTCTGAACATTGTTGTCGATCTATATGTTAATTACTATCTATTGCAAGAAGAAGGTTCTCTGATCAAGACTGAGTGATGCACTCATCCATGAGTATAGCAATATGCCAGCAGAAGTCATTTTGTTGCTATGTTCCCTTTGCAGAAAATACTTGTAGGTTTTCCCATAGGGCCTAGGACCTATCAAGTCTCAGGCTCTTGGTCACTTTAGCAGTGTTAGGTAGGGGTTCCATCTCATAGAGTGGGCCTTAAATCCAATCAGAAAGTAGTTGGTTACTTGAATAACATTTGTGCCACTATTGCAACACTATATCCTACAGGCTGGTCACTGTTGTAGGTTGCAGGGTTTGTACTTGGGTAATATTGATGATTACATCTCTTCAAGTAGCATGTAAAGTACCTTCTGACACCATGAATACTAGTCAGGAGGGATGAGGCTTTGAGTTGGACATCAGCTCGATTTTTCCATGTTCAATGACATAAGTAGGTGGTGTGTTCACCAATATCATACTATCTTTCCTAATGGTAGGAAAATGCCAATCAGTTTAACTTACACTCACTAAAACTGAGAAGCAATTTTTGATGATGATGTCATCTTTCATGGGTCACTCTAGAAAGCTACAAATCCTACATCCTGCTCAATATATTATGTAAGTTTAATTGTCTGGTGGTAACTAGAAGACAAAAGGTTTAAAATGGTTCCTGTTAAATGAGCTCAGTCTTACTTCTTATTCTTACCATTAATTGTGCTCACAATATTTTAAGTAAGTTACACGGTCCTAAATTATAAGCATTCTTTATGAAATTATGTTCTTTGTTAATAAGCAAATATAACTTTTCTAACACAGTGAAATAAAATATTCATAGTGGGTTATGTGGAAGAATAGACACAATATTACATGTATATTGTTGTAGTTGTTAAAACTGATTTGGATCATTACATTTTAATAGAATATATGAATGGAGCAAAGAGTAAGACATAATATTTTCTAGCAGGCCTAAACTGTAGGGGAGAACACTCTTGAAGTCCACATGTGGGTCCATTTACTCATTTGTGATTCGCATGAACAAATTAAACTACAGAGTCCATTACGCAATATAGTCCTTACTGCAAAAACAACAGTGAATGAGAGTACTGGGCATCACGACTTGATGCCTGTTAGTCTCTACATTAGCTCTCATCCTGAGAACCTGGTTTCTAGAACTCTGCCTTACAGAGCCTAGTGTAAATGCAGATATATTGTGGCATAAGAGCCACATGGATAGTATCATTGCCAATTTCTGTAGATTTTCATCTTGAAAAACAAGAGTCATTAAAAAAAAACTTTAATACTCGTAAACTAACATCAACAATGGCCAATAAATGCTAGTCATAGTACAGCTCCATTCACGAAATATATCACAATTAAGTATTAGGATGCTTTATGAGATGACTATAAAATGAAAATGCTGTCACTAAAATTTTCTTACTATCACATAAGCATTTTAGTTCTACCTTTTTGCAGGAAACAACGATGGGTTGACTACAGCTGAAGGAGCCACGGCGAACCCTGTCCAGACAGCCTTGTTACACAGGCAGAGCCGATCTATTGTACCTTTTCAAAGTAAGAGTGTAGTAGTAGTACACTCTCTGTGGCGGTTCCGTATGGAAGACCTGGAGGCATCTGTATATGTGGGAACCCTGCCAGACCTCAGCAGAGGGAGCCATCATCCTCGGCAGTGCCGCACTTAACCATAGAACCCCGAGTGTCTGAGCTCAGGTGTATTTATTCTTTCAGAACTCCTGAGGTGCACTCCAGATAGCAGATGCAGATCATTAGCAATCAAACATCCCCCACAGAAATCCAACACCTGCAGACAATACAAATGCCAAGGCCTGTGCATTCCGTTTTCCAACAGTGCACAAAAACAATTATTTTACACACAACATAAGAGTCCTAGCTTCAGTGACCAGATCATCCTTCTCATCAGTTTCCTTAGGAGGATTTTATCTCCTGAGGATTCAGTATTGCTATACCCTTTGAAATAAAACCCTCTTTGTTACAGAAAAATAAAATGATTTAAAAATAAGGAAGGACAACGGACTTGTTTCTAATCTGCTCAGTTTTCCCTAGTCCCAGGTCTTACTTATATCAATGTTATTGACATGTGTAATCTAATTTCACATTCACCAGCTACAGTACCATCTAAAATGCTTCAAATTCTGCCTTGTATAGGAAACCACTGCCTTCCATAGGAAACCAGTCTCCTATCCTTCCTCCCTTCCTTTATCACCCCATACTCCTTGTCCCCTCTTTCTTTCCTCCTATTAAATATGTACAGTGTTTCCCTTCTTTGAATTGCCAGTTGTCATAGGGAGACTTTGTTGTCAACTTGACACAAGCCGGGTCCCATAGGAGGGAACCCCGATTGAAAAAAATATCTCTATCACATTGCCTTGCAGACAATTCTGTGGGGCACATTCTTGATTAATAATTGATGTGGGAGTGCTCAGCTCTCTGAGGATGGTGTCATTCCTGTACAGGTCCTCTTGAGTTGTACAAGAAAGCAGGCTGGGTAAGCCATAGGGGTGAAGCCAGCAAGCAGCATTCTTCCATGGTTTCTGTTTTGTTTCTGCCTCCAGGTTCTTTTCCTGCTTGAGTTTCTGCCTCGACTTCCCTCAGTGATAGACTGTTATCTGCAACTAGAAGACTAACCAATCCCTTTCTTTTTTATGTTGCTTTTGGTCATGGTCCTTATCATAGCAGAAGAAAGCAAAGCAAGACACCTGTGTACAGCTTTGGTCCTTTTTCATTGGGTTGTTCATGAAGCCTTTCTATCTCCAAAGCATATATAACGCCTTCCTTCATAAAATTACTCTAGAAATTTTAACAGTAAATCAAGTTAATTCAGTGTGTGCTAAAGATAGTCATGTAGTTGTCTAGAATCAACCACAAATTTGGAGTTAAGCTTCACACAAACTTCTCATTTACTTATGTACTTCATAGGGATCTCCATCAATGCCTGATATCACAGAGAATTTAAATCAATATGCATGGGAAAAAAATCATCATTTCTAAAAGTACCTAAAAATAATAAGAGCAATTTTTAAGAGAGGGGTTTAACATTTCTATGTGATAACGTCTGACGTTTGTACCAGTTAATGTTTTCATAACAAGAGTCGAAAAGGGCATATTACTTGATTTATAGGAAGTAACCCTTGCTGATTGCAATGGAAGGAATAAGGTAAATACAACTTTATAAGAAAAATTAAATATGGAGGCTGGAAAGATGGTTCAGTGGTTAAGTGTGCTTTGTTGCTCTTTCAGGTGACCAAAGTTTGGTTCCCAGCACCCACATCAGACAGCTCACAAATGCCTGTAAATTCAGCTTCAGGGTATCTGATGCCCTCTTCTGGCCAATGTGGAAACCTGCACCCACCATGTGGCTGGTACACACACACACACACACACACACACACACACACAGACACACACCGAAACACACAATAAATCTTTTTATAAAAATTAAATATAGATACCATACATATATGTATAGATTTTAGGGAGTTTCTACAGTAATAGGCTTTCATATACTTTTACAAGTGTCTTCAGTTTTAGTCATCCCTCCTCATCTTCCCCCCTTTACTTTTCTCTCCCAACCTCTTCCTTATTTAATCCTCCCATTCTAGCTTTTCCTTTGTTTATCCATAACACTATGTTCTATTTCCCCTTCCTTGGAAAAAATAGAAACACACCCCATGTTCATGTATTTAAGAACCATATTTTCCATTTTCTCTACACTATGGATTCAGTGTGTTCCCTATCAGTACATCATATTGAAAACAAAGTAGTCCTAACATTTGATGGGAGCACAAAAATCATCCTTTGATACTTGTATCAAAGCAATCTCAAGGAAGAAAAAAGAAAGAGGAGGTTATATATGCTGACTGCAAAGTTTCAGAAAAAAAAAAAAAAGCATACCAGCGACATCAAAATAGACAAAGAGGCCAGGAGAATACACTAGAAAGTCTAGAAAAAAGCCCACACAGTCATCTTCTCTGAGGATGGTGAGAGTAAGCATTGTAAAAAGAACAGACTTTTCAATAAATCTTGCTGAGAAATTACATATCCATATTTGTAAGAGTGAAACTAGACCCCTATCTCATCAGTTACAAAAGTCAACTGAGCATGGTCAAGAACTTAATTAAGTCTAAGATGTAAAACTATGAAGCTACCAGAAGAAAACACGGTGAAGCACTTCAGGACACGGGAGTGGGCATGGGGTTTTGGATAAGGTCTCCAAAGTACAGGAGCCAGAAGTGAAAATAAAACAGTGGTGTGGCATCACACTAAAAAGCTTCAGCAAAGTAATGAGATGATCTTGCTGGTAGTGGCTGTGCACACCTTTAATCTCAGCACTTGGGAGGCAGAGGCATGTAGATCTCCATGTGTTCCACTCCAGCTTAGTCTACATAGTGAGTTCCAGGACAGCCAGGGCTATGTAGAGAGACCTTGTCTCAACATAAGTAAGTAAATAAATAAAATGAATGTTTCAATTATTCCTTTGTCAAAGTTTAAGACTTAAATGGTAGTAGAGCTCCTTAAATGTTCAGTAGAATTGAGCAGGAGGCTTTGAGGTCCAAGGGTTTGTTTTGTGGCTCTGTTAGTTACACCAGTCATTTTCCTTGTTACCCGGACTATCTAGGACCAACTTAAAGGAAAAGGGGTGTCTTCTTTTGGTCTTACACTCTGAGAGGATACAGCCTATCATGGTGAGGAAGAAGCAAGCTTAATATGTTTCAATGCCTTTTAGGCATGAGTCAGACAAGCTAGCTGCTTGAAGAAGATTGTTTATGATCAGCAAAGATTTGAACTCCTTCAATTTGAAGACATATACTTATAATTTTCAAGGGTGTAATAACTAACCTTTGGGTACATAGTATCCTGGAATTCAGGCTATTAGGCTACAATTTCAGGAATGGCTCAATACTGTCAGGCTCTTGAACATATACTCCCCAAACTTGGTGTTCCTCCAGGACTCTTTTTAGCCTTTCAAAGGCGTCTTTGCCACTGAAATTATCACAAGTTATCTAACACATGCACATGCCTTCAAGCAAAGCTTGACATTAAAACTACCCTAGACAGATGGTTCTTAGCTGTTTGAGAAATTCCCCAGGGGAGGATTTCCAGAGGTTCTCACAATAATTAACTTCCATGTCTCCCAATCACTCCTAGGACTGTGACTCCCAAGCATTTACTTAATCACAGGTGGCAAAGAGGCAATTTTTTGTCTCTCCCTAAGGAATTGAAAGTTGTCCAAATTAGCCACGGGGCAACTGCCAAAGTGTACAGGAACTCCAAGGCTGCTCTGAGCTTTACAAATACACAGTTAAGTAGAGGTATTCAATGTTCCTAGCTTACAAAATACCAAACTCAGCAATGAACTGGACAAGGTTTTCTTAATGCTCTGTCAAGAATTTGTATGGAAATTTTTAAAAAATTAAAAATACATGTAAAACAGAACTGAAAAGCTAAAAATAACTTAAACAAATTTCTAAATAATTCTCAGATGGAAAAAAATGAATTTTAAAACATTTTAAAAAGTAGAAAAATATCAAAACCCATGGGTTGCATATAAAGCTAGAGGGGTGTGAACTAACTCTCAGACAATGTTGTTGCAAAGATGAATGAGGAACTAAATTAAATTAAATTAAGGCAATAAGTTATAGGAATTAGGACTAATATTACAAATGACGAGTTGAGAAAGTATCATACTTACTTTTTAAAGACACACACATACACACACACACACACACACACACACACACCTCTTATGAAAATTTAACTCAGGTTAAAAAAAAGTCGTCAAAGTAAAATTAGAGACATAGAGAAGAAAGATTTTAAAATTGTAAGTTACAAACATGCCAACATCAGCATGCTAACAATTGAAAAGCTTGATAAAGTGCATGATAATTAAAACAAGCCCCCCTCAAACAAAGGAAAAATTAAAACAAACTTTTAATAATCTAATAATAAATGACGACACCCAAAAGTTTGTTGGTGCTGCAATTCAGTAGGTGTTTGGATGCAAGGGCAGGCGAGATCATGGTGATCCGCACACTAGCAATGATTACTGAGCAATGAAGATTGTACAACTGCAAAAGCATGGGGTTATCTTGGAATAAAGTTATCAAAAAAGAAAAAAATACTAAATAATAAAGTTATGAAACAATTCAAAGAAAGGAAAAATGGTATTCTAACAGAGCAAGGTTAACTTGAAAATTGATTTCAGAGGCTGAGGAGGTGGCTCACTTGGGTAAGAATGCTTGCTCTGTAAAAGCTAGGCATGGCCATATGTGCTTATAATCCTAGCACTGAGAGACAGAGACAGGGGGACTCCAAGAGCTCATTGGAAAGCCATTTGATCCAAAACACGAGCTTCTGGTTAAGTGAGACAGACAAAGTCACTCCTCTAAGTCCTGCATGCTCACATACATGCCCACCCGCCAAGGCACACTAGCAAAGGGAGAAAAGAGAAATTGATTTTCATACAGATGTATGGGGCAACATGCAGATTGCAAATCATTTTTTCAGAAACTTCAGATTTCTTTTGAGGTTTTTACATATTAACTGAAGCATGCTATCATCTATACATATGTGTAAATATTTACAATATGTAAAAACCACCACCACAACAACATGTTTGTCCTTTTGGAGAAGGAAAGCAAAAACTTCCTACAGTAGACTATAAACTCTTGACTCACACTCATTCTCCAGCACAGCAACACAGGAGTGGTCCCTCATAGATTGCACCCACTCATGGTCACAGGTAGCAGACTCAGACTGCTGCTGAGGAAATTAGCCAGAGTGTAACATTCGGTGGCCAAGAACTCAGAACCAGCCACTTCCAATCCATCACCAAGGAGCTCGTCCAGCTCATATAGCTCATAGAGGAGAACATCATCTTCAAGGCACAATACACAATGAAGAGGATCAGAATGCCCAGCATCCACACACTGAGAGTTCAGCTTAGAGAGTATTTTAACTTATATTCTCCAGCTTGATCTGGGTACCAACATTCTGAGGATGTACTGTCTCCTTAATTTTTGACGATGTAATCGGACGTCTTATAAAAGTTTGCTGCTCTCTTAGGATTTTTAAAATGACCAATCTTGCTTGATGTAATGTCATATATGATTGGCATTAGTATGGCAGTGAGATCATTGCAGCTCATGGGAGAGTAGGTTCTGAAACATAAATTCAAGTTCATCTTTGAGAAGAATACATTGCTCACTTATCCCCTTTCTGGATCTTAAAACAACTTTATTCATTTCTGAACTTCATTTGTCCCGGTTCCCATTACTGGAGAGAAACATTTCCGTCAGGGGACCATGTTTGTTTTGTAATCCGAAAGAACCCGTGCTGTGATGCACATGCCCTTTCTGAGAGCATCAGTCACACACTCCTAAATCCCTCTAGTCTACGGCCAGAATAGAGCTTTCTACTGCTCAATTCTAGAACCCTAACACAGATTCTCAGACAATAAAACTGTCCGATGAGACAGGTGGTGGTGGGTGGGCCATCTTTCCTCCTAATTGCTTTTCATAGCCCATTCAGACTTTAACACGTTCACTTTCTCCGCATCTTTATTTCCCCCAGTTCTTCCACGGACCCAGCACTTTTTGTTAATAAAAATAAAGAGGGGGCAGGGGACAATGTTGGAACAGAGGGAAGACGGAGGAGGCGGCCTGGTCCATTTAGTGAGGAACTGGAGGAGAATAAGCAATGCTGAGGAGAAGTACAGCAAGGCTTCGTGCACAGTGTTTTATTGTTTTAAATGCTCTACGTAAAAAGATCCACGGTTACTTGGCAGTATCAGTTTGTTCTAACTATGCCAGAACCTTCATATTAAGTTAGAATGTTGTTTTCCACAGCTGAAGCACCACTAAAACTTGTGATCAAATTTGAAGTTTTCCCTTACTCCAAGATTAGAGTTTACAGCAAGAATTCAGACTTTTAACATACAAGGCTAACCGGGGCTCTTGCGTGTCTCCAAGGAACAGGCTGGCCTTGCTACCTCTAGGTCACTGAGATATTCACTGGAAGGCACAGCAGAAGCATAACCCCCCTAAAGACAACCTTGCCTTCATGCTTGCCACCCAGGGCATGTTCCTGGGGATTTGGCAGATGTGATAAGAGGGGGAGAGGAGCTGATCTGATCCAGGTGGACCCAATCTAATTAGATAGTTGCTTAGAGAACTGCAGCATCTTTCCAAAATGTGATCAATGGAAAGTGTGACTAGGGAAAATGATCAGAAACATCATGCTGGGGGCTGTGAGAAGCCTCCAGAGAAAGTTAACGGCAAACAGGATTACCCCTTTGGGCTGAAGAGAGCAATGCAGCCTTGAATTTTGACCCACGGAACAAACAGTAAGATAACAAAAACGTGTTGCTTTAGGCCCCACTTTTACAATAATTCACTGTATCAATGATGAACTAATATAGGCATCATAAACAAACACTGATACAATCTTCGGCATCAAGAATTTTCCTCTTCCTTTTTATCAAGCCAATCTGAGAAGAAAGAAGTGAGAAGGCCTACGGGACTCTTCTGTGACACACTCCCTTCCAGTGCCCCTTTGGAAAGAAGGCTGGAGATCATCCTGGCCCATCTTTCTGCAGGCCCCACGTCATACTGAGGATTACTGAGAGCTGGAAAGTAGTTGCTGGGGGAGAGAGGAGGGCAGGAGATCAGTCTTTATGGAGGACATGTATGCTGGTATGTTTCCAATACTCGAGTGGATGGCCCCACATACATGGACATATGGCATCATTAACAGGACTACGAAAAAAAAAGACATGAAGTAGGAAGGGGGCCTGTGGGAGAGTGCGGGTGTATATAAGGGTTTAGTGGAGGAAAATGGGGGCAGAAATGATCACATTGCATTGTATACATGCATAAAATTCTCAAAAATAAAGAACAAAGTTTTTTTTTTTTTTTTAAAGTGGCAGGAACCAAGGTTACAGATGATAAATTCAATCACATGACCTTACCAAATCTTCAGCTATCTTCTTTCATGTTTTTCCATTACATGCCCCTTTTCATCTTAGGGAATACAGGACAAGTGTCCCATTAGATTCCCTAACCACAGATAGGATAGAATCATATAACTTAATGGGATATTTTATTTCTCATTGTGGTCATGACTTTTGTAATTTAAGAAAATATAAAAAAAAACTAGCATGAATTATTTTCTTCACATTTTTATGGATATTAAGTTCTTGCAGAGTTTAGCAGTTTCAGCACATGGGGTTTCCCCTATCCTGTTAAGATGAGCCATTTCACCTTGCACTTAAAGGAAGCACCTGCCATCCTTGGTTTGGCACGTCTGAATTAGCAGCACCTGTTTTCTGTTCACGGGTCCCCTAAACAGAACAAGAGGTAGTGCATGTCTGCTCTCTTACAATGCAGCAGCCTGTCTGGTATCAAGAGTGCTACCAAGTGGCTAGGCAACAGGTATTTGTAAGGTGTGGGGAGGACAAAAGCCCCAGGGAAGGTTCATGTCCTGATTGTGATGAAGAAGGACAATGGGAGGTTTCCTCACATTCCCCAGAATGACATGTAATCCAAAACTTACAATTTGCTTATTTCCCAGGCTTTCCATTCAATATATTTAGACTGCAATATATTCTAGGTAACTAAAACTGTATCAAAAAACACTGAGTATACAGGGACTGTGGTATTAAGATATAGTTGGGATAATTTAATCAATTCATGACTGTTAAACTCTTCATAAATAAGCAATAAAGAGGAAGCAAGGTTTCCACATTCCAAATTTTAGCTATGTGCTCCCACATTGTGGCTGTAGCTGATTTTATTAAAACAAAATAACAAAAAAATTGTTTTGGAGATGCTTCCAAAGTCCTTTCCATTGCAAACACAAACTCTTTAGCAGGCAGCAGGACCCAACACAAGCAGCAAGGACGCACAGGTGAACATGTAAGGGTTTTCTGACAGCTTGCCTATTTGTTGAGACTGGGAAGCAACATTCAAATCTAGATGTATATACATTTATGCTTCTAAAGATTGGGTGGTCCTCCTTCTGCTGAATTTGGTAGAGCCTTCACACAGTGGTATCCCAATAATGGTGCTGATGTGCAAAAACCCACGGGCAGGTAAAGCATGGCTGACTTGATTTGAAATGCTGCCTACCTAGACACTTCCTGTTTTGAAGTATGAGAAAAAGATAGCAGTATCTTTTTTTTCCCACACGACAAGTCTACTATCCCCGATGAGGTGGCTGTATAGAATCATCTCAGCCATTAGTGTGGGGCAACAGGAATGGTTGTTCCTTCCCTTATCAACCACAGATCTAGTGACACTGATCATCTCATCATTAGACCCAGGTTGTCTCTCCTTTCATGTCTCTACCACTGGCTCATCAAAAATTGCTTTAGTGTGACAGATGCTCTGCTATCACCACCAGAACAGGGTGACTCGGTTCCCGGCCTCTCTCCTGAGTTCTTCATTCTGTTATGCCTTTCTTCTCCTTTCCACTGGGGGGAAATTCATATTCCTTAAAGACTTCATTCATGTACCACCTCTTAGCCTACCAATGTTTTCCATGCCCCAAGACATTCTTTAGCTGTACATACAGTTACTTTATCATGCTGATCTCACGGGAGAGGATTATTATACATTGCTTGGTTGTCTAAACTGTGATAGTCTATGAGTTTCTTGAAGGCAAAGACTTCCAAATTTATGTATCTTCTTTCCACCCCAAATATTTTGCGTAGAAACTCTATTTCACTCCACATAAACCTGTGATGGACAAATAGCAGGTTTTCCATAAATACTCACTGAAGAGTACCACGCAACCTTCTAATCTCCTGTGTCATTACCAAACATAATGACTCACTAAAAAAGAGAAATGACACACAATCTAGGAGATTAATTGTTAGGTTTCAACATCTCTGTTATTTGTTCAGTTATCAAAGGAACAGAAATTGAAAACAGACACAAAAAAAGCTACGCAGCCCACAGACCGAGCACTAGGAAAATGTGCTGATGCGCTGCGGCTAGCGAACAGGTGAATATCAGCATAAAGTAGCGATCACATCCTCTCTAACAGGTCTGTCTTGGGATCCCAGACAAATTGAACACCCCTGTCCTTCTGGCTCATGCTCCACCAGGACCATGAAGAAAGACATAATGCAGCCTAGAAATACAATTTTTTGTGAAATAAAAATGAAATCGACAACCAGAAAGTCAGAGGACCAGGCTTCCTCAGGCAGGTGTGTAACAAAGGACCTTCTGAAAGCCATCACAAATGTGTTTGTGTTTTCAGGTCTATGATATGAGAAGACAAGACTTAATCAGTACTTCCCAACCTAGCTTTTAGTTCCATTATACCTATGAATATGCCATAAAGTTACATTTTGTGAGTGAGTATGGATCTAAGGAATATCTATATCTTTGACATATATGGGCACATGATTTTGTCTCTTGAAAAGTTGTTCCCTTGGGTGACTATTAGTCTTCATACTTAGAACCAGGAAACTCAGGATGCTTCCAATTTCAATACTCTTGATTTTATACTCCTTATATAAATAGTGTCACAGACAGTACAGTAGTGTAAGCTACAGACTATGTGTAGAATATGGTGAGAAAAAAGGGGCTCCAGTGAAAAAAATATTTATTAAGCAAGTAGGAACAGAGACCTTGTTTATGAGTATCAAGAGGTCTGCCTCTTCATAATCTGGGTGTGATCATGGACCAGATTTAGACAGACTTAGGATTTACTTTTTTATCCATAGCATCTAGATAGGAATGACTACCTACTGTGCAGGTATAATGAAGTATGATCAGTTATTTAAGTGTTTAACAAGGTGCTTTGTCCATAATCAGTACTTCATAAATGACCTTAGGTACTTAAGAGGTCAATTTGTGCTAAATGGAGAAAAATGGACAAGAAATGTCTCAATTTTTAAAGGTTATTATTCCATTTATGGTATAGAATTTCATATTAGTCTGCCTAGACTTAATTGTCTAGAACTTCCTGTGAATTAAATGAATATCAACACTATTTCAACGTCTTAAGAATTTTCTTCAACGACCCCACAAATATTTTGTATTTAACATCTAAACTGGAAACTCTAGATCTTACCTTTGGTTAACAACTGAGATTGGTTCCAAGTTCAAGCTCAAGCAAAAGAGGACAAATTAACTTAGATCTTGACATTCGCATACCCCCAATACTGTGCTAATGTAGTCGAAATGTACTGAACACTAACATGCATCAGGCGCTCTTGTAAATTCCATGTCATATTTACTCGCACGGTCCTCCTCAAGCTCCGTGGTAATAATCGAACTGTCCCTACTTTTCAGAGTAAACCACAGCATAGAGAAGCAAGGTTCGTTCACAGTCAATGTGGTAGGGCAGAAACTCAATCCATGACCCAGATCCTCGGCTTTGGGACTCTTTGATCTGGTGCATGAGGAGGAACTCCTCACGAGCTTCCGGGAGCCTCTGTGTGAGACATCCCTCAATACCACCACACTCAGACTTCTCTGTCACTCTACTAGGTGTGTTCAACTGGTGCCCCCCCTCCCCCAGAGCTACAGCAGCACCCCAACGCGTGTGGAGAGGACAGTGGTACTTCGCCATGTCAAACTGGACACCATTGGAAGAGATTTAGATTAACTCTAGAGTTCTTTTTTGTGACTTTTTAATTAAAGCTCTAGCTTTTAGAGTACCAAGGCTTAACGTGTGAGGGATTTTCTTCCCTTCCTTCTCTGGCGTATAAACATAGATTGCTCCATAGAGATAAATGTGACTATAAATGTTTGCGATGTACGCTTCCCTTTTGTAGGCAAACAATTTATAAGACAACCACACAGAAACAATATTAGACATCGCAGACCCCGGCACAGGGACCTCCAGGTTACAGCTGCCCCACCACCTATCTCGTTGCTTCCACACTCATCTCCCTCCAATGATTTGTGTGCTATCACCCTTTCCTGCTTGTCTTCCATGTGATATTCTACAGTCTGTCACTCTCAATGTTTATTTATGTAGTATCTTTCTCCTGACGAAGGTATGAGCATCATGGCAGAACGACCCTGTTCTGCTTTATTCTTTGCTATTGCACCAATGCTTAATGATGGGTGAGTGCACACAGAAGGTGCTCAATAAGTAATGATGAGTGAAAAGTAAACCACCTCCCAATAAGGAAGATCTCAGTGGGCTCATGGCACAAACACTACTAAACTTGTTTCCTCATCTCACTTAACAATATCATTTCCCACTAAGACAGAGGTTTAGGAATAAGCTTTAACCTGTCCCTTGTAGCCAACATGCCCTCTCTGGCCCCTAAAAATTGATAAAATATGATGGCCTTGGTTCAGGCTCTTGTTTCCTTTAGATTAGTACAAATGAAACACAGTGCAGCCTCCAAACTTCTGCAGTCCCATGCGTGACGGCTCTCCCTACAACAGGATCCAGAATGATCCCGAATTAATGTCTTGACCTTCCTGTATGAAACCCTGTATGGCTACTCAGGACTGTAAATGATAGCAGGAAACAGATAAAGTCCTTTTGATCTAGACATTGGCCAGTCTTTAGTCTCATTTCTCTTTCCTATGCACTTTCCCCTATTTTTACTGCACTTTCTGCAATTCTCTTGTTGGTCTCCTTTGCTTCTACTGAATTGTTGGAAATATTCTTGTATTCATGGGTTACCTGGAAAATTAGTTTCAACATCATTTACATCAGCTAACTCTTTGCTGCTCTTTCAAATCCCAGTGAACAGTTTTTCTTTCCCTAATACCACCAAATTCTGGTAATGCATTTGTCATACAAATTTTTTTGTAGGCATTTCTGTGCTCAATTTTTACACTAATGGTTAATGAAAATCCTTGGCGCACCATTGGCCTACAACAACCATTCAACAAATAAATGGACAAACAAAGAACACTTAGTCTCTGAACTAGAAATCACTATACTTGCTTCTTACTAAAAGCTCACTTATAAATAAAATCAGAGTCCAAATTTTTACCAGCAGAGTCTAGAATTTTTCTTGTCTTACCTATACCCATTAGATGGCTTCTCTAGGGTTTCTCTTCCCTTCAAAATGACTTCAGTGCTGAGTTCATCCATTTCTTTCATGGGGATCTTCTCATGTAATCTCAAAGAGAAATCCACCTTGAACCCAGTGCACCAGGGAGAATTCTTGCAGTCTGGATGGCCACTGGTAGTACACACCTGGTACTTTCTAGAAATGCCAGGATCCAGTAGCAACAGTATCCCCATGGCTTCTGCACCAGAGGTGCAGAGAATCCAAGAGAGTTTGATATGGGGTAAACTGTTCCCAGAATTGCTCTAGAGGCACAACAAAGTTTTCTTTAGAAGCAAGGTGTCACAATAGCTGCCTGAAGACACCACACATCCAAAATTAGGAGTGGGAACCAAGTTGAATAATCAGTTACTCAGTGCATGGCTTCCTGAACCACCTTAATGAATCAAAATGCCAAAATTCACAGATACATTGACATGCTTGCTGATGGCCTAAAATAGCATCAACTTCCGACTGAGCGAGCCAATTGCTAGCTATTGCACTGAACTCCTTTGCCTAAGGACATGCCAACAGGGTAACCTTATTTCAAGATGAATTTCTCTTTCCTTGTTCTCTATTTTCCACTTTGCCAGTAAAGTGGACTGTCTTTTTCTAAGGCCTAGAATATTTCACTGTGATGGACTGCTAAAAATTAATAGTAATTATGTCCATTTGTGAAAGAGGGTATCTCTGGACTGAGACAGTATGTGGAGTTTCTAGAACATGGAAACTTCTAAAAACATTAATAAACCAGGTTCAGTAGTTGAGCCTAGGATGAAAAAAGGAACAGGGATGCATATCTCAGGTGCTGTTCACAAGAAGAGTCCTAACACTGAACACTCATTTGGGGTTTAAGCGGTCCAGCAGGGCACTGTTATAGATGAGTTAACTCCTTGTCTCTGCAGACATTTGGCATAGTGCAAACAGTGATGGAGTGATGACACATCTGGATTCCCACCTACTGCCTGGGCCATGGTGGGACCATTCAATCACAAGAAGCCAAAGCATTCTAAGAAACATCCTCCAGAAGAAATAGAGGGAGACCCAGCATAGGATTTTTAGCACAGATATTGTGGCTTACCATTCCTTGCCCCCCTTCTGCCAGTAGTGGCCATAGATTCAGTATATTCAGGGGTCAAAAGCCAGGCTAAGGGCTCAAATTGCAACTATAGTTAGACTTTAGGGAACTCATTTAACTTTTATTTGCCTCCATTTTATCATCTGTCAAAGACGTCTATCTGTCTCAAAGGGTCACAGTAAAGACACATGAGCAACACATATAAAGACTGCCAAAAAGAGTAAATGCTCACTATATGCTACTCACATTTTAACTATAACCAATACTGGGAATTTATGGAACAAAGTATCCCAGAGAACCTGTACTGCAAGCAAAAGTCTGATGGGGTAGCACAGAAACTTCTAAAAAAAAAAAAATCATAATTCTGGGGCTACATTTTTTTCTCTGTGAAGGAGAAAGAAAAAGCAACATAAGGATTTGTATTGTTTTCTGGGGGATCTTAGACTATGGTAACACACACAGGCATGTAAACAGACTCACAGCCAGCACTATGATGAGAGCCGTTACAATTGTAAATGAAATAGAACAATTAGAAAAAAATGGAGATTTTAAAAGTGTGTCTTAATTGGTACAGAATTTTTTCATAAGTTACATTCACAGGATAACTGATTAGATCATAACCTGGATCCTAGAAGCTAGAAGGACAAAGTCTATACTTCACTTTGCATAGTTTTCTCAATAAGCCCAAGAAAGCTTTGCCTTAGGAAGCAGGTTCTGATGATCTATCCCCTGTTCTTACTACCCGGCAAGCTGGTCTGGTGACCACCCCTTAGGTACACAGCTAATTTTCTGTCCCCTAATTGCTCAGTGGAGATTATGGGTGGATTTCTGAATGGTTTGGGGAAAATTTGCTGATGGGAACACAACCCTATGGTTGGCATGCTTGAACCAAGGACATAAAAGATCCTTTCATCAGAATATTGACAAAGAAAAATATTAACCAGGTTTTTGTACTACCTGCAACTCTCGGCTTGGTAGAAATGAACTCTCTGTTCTGTTGAAAAACAGGCTGTATTGATTATGCTGACACAGCCGGGAAGGCCGTGTGGTACGGCATTTGCTTTAATGTTTTTCTTTATGTCTTAGATAAGAAAGGAGGTTATGATTCATCCTGCACCATCTGAGTCAAAATTCATTCTGTCTTTTTGTTTCATTAGTTTTCTGCAGTCTACATTAAAAAGCAAGAGTAGTTTGCTCAGCAGATGAGAACATTGAGGTATATCTTGGGGGGTGTCACTTTCTCACACAGAAAGACTAAAATCCGTGTGTTAGATCCTCTAATGATATTCCAATAACAAGGTAACACCATACAAAATCACAAAGCATTAATTCATGAAAATATCAGGGATATAAATCATATGGTAATCAAAACGACAAATCAGACCAGATGTAGCCTTGGGAGGCAATGCTAACATCTCCTGAGTTTTGGAAAGTTCTACTAATAGTTAAGAACACATTTACACGTTTATTTATTTAATTTGATTCTGGCAATAAGCATGTAAAATAGATTAGAGGTAATGATCTCCTTTTAAATAGGTGAAAAACCTGAAGCTCAAGGAGATCAAGAAATCCTGTGACAGAATCTCGCCCCTCTCTCATTCTCTCACTCTCTTGCTTTAGCTCTGTTTTGATCTGGGGACTGAGACTAGAGTCCCATGTATCCTAGGCAAACACTACCACGAGATACACCACCAGGCCTAGGTACATCACTCAATCTGTCCTTAGATAAGCTAGTTTTTCTGGCACAATAACTAGTTTGAAGACTGCTAAAACACAATGGTTCTCGGTAACATATAAGAACATATTCTAAGAATGGCACAAAAATCAAATGACAGAGTGGCACAGAGAAAAAAAAACCCCACGGAATTATGCTTGAATTTCTCTACTCCAACTCAAGTGCTCATTCCACTGTGCCATCCATCAAATGATGACTCGTTAGTTTTTACGACAGTGCTGTATCATCTACATTAAATACCAATGTCACATTGATGGTCAGCAATATAAGTATCTCTTATTTATGCCAAGTACCATTAGTAACACTGACCCCAGAAACCCTTAAGCAGAGTAAGTGTATGGCATCAATGCTATGCTTTGTCATAGTCGACAATCCTATTTTAATCTGATTACTTGGCACTTGAACCTTCAATGCAGTAAACTTCCTCATAAACCCCAGGGAGGCAACACCAAATAGCATAAATGGCCTTGGAAATTGACTTGTGTTACACTTGGACTCTAAAACGAGAACTATTGCAACCTAATACAGAATGGCCATTTTCTAATCCATCTACATTTTAGTAGTGTACAGAACAACCTATGAAAAGTGTTTGAAGCAAAGATGTCATAAAGCTCCAAAGATGTCAACAAATCATGTGGCTTAACCTCCTAACACTGCAGACGAATCACTGAAAATGTTGGCATGGATCCAGCTGGACAGCAGGACTGTCTGAGGCCCTGAAGGACACTCAAAACACTGGATTCCAGGACCATTCCCCCATTCTACTGCCTCTAACAAAGACAAAGGAAAAGTCTGAGAGTCAGAGAAACCAAGGACTGAGGTCAGAGCTGTGCAGTACTGAAGTCAACCTGAAAGAGTTTAAGGGCTTCATAATATAAGAAGGTGACATTAGCCAACATTTGGGAGAGTATTGGGATAAGGTCAATTAAGGATATTATTAACATATATGAATTAAAAATAGGTTAAAATTTAATTGATGTAAACAAAAATACAGGGCAAGCAATACAAGGAATAGTTTGTACATATGACAAATATTATGAACATAACCCACAAAGAATGAATAATAAGAAGTTCAGGAGCTATCTGCTTTCTGGGCTTCAGTCTAACTTGGCCAAGATCATAAAGCTGATCAGCAGGGGCCTAAAACTTGTTCCTATGATTCCTGCCTACTGTACATTCATAGTTTCCTTCAGAAAGTCATTCCTGGAAAATGTTTCTGTTAGCCTTACTGAACTCTAACAAATGGTGTTCACTGCCAGGTAAGAGGGGAGCCAGGAACAGGACTCATACAAATGAAAGGTTTGACAGAGAACCAACTGAGGGCTGTGATTGGTGCTGTGCAGTATGAAGTAGCTGTAAATGAACTTAATGCAACATGGCTGACATCAGCCAGCATTAGGGGGAGAACTGAGACAATGTCATCATCTTTGACCTGTCTGTGGGACTTCGTGTCTCATGGGGCACTGGGTACTATCTGCTTTTTGAAAAGCATTCACTGTGTATTCTGGAGATTCTGCTAACAAATAACACATCACCACACCATTTTATACCCTGGGAATAAGTATCTTCTCCCATGGACTTCTTTAGCATTTTATGTGGAATAGGTCATCTGGAGCTATGACAACATTTCACGAATTTGATGGAAAAGAGTGGATTTTCCTCTGTCAGTTGTAAACTGTATTTGACATTAAAGCCTTTGGCAGGAGAGAATTTAACAAATGCCTCTCCTCTTTGTGACCACTAATGTACCTAATTTCCATTATCCCCCATGGCACACAGTACAATGAACGGTGTTTAATAGGCATTCAATAAATATTTGTAGATGAATGAATCTGCTTAATTAAAAGCACAACAGATGCCTACTAAGCATCTCTACATCTCTACAGATGTTCAAACAATGGCTTTGCTGATGGTAAATCAATTATGTCTTCCAGCAATCCTGATGTCACTTCAAAGTCTATAAGGAGATAATCATCTGTGTGCTTTTAGAGACCCACAAGGGAAAGTTCAGGTCATAGGGAAGAAGGGCAGATTTCAGGGGAAAGACAGCTGTGTTCTCAATGAAGCAGGGTTGTGAGTTAAGGTCAGAAAATGCATAATTAGCACTTGTGGCTTCAGGACTCTGCTCTATTCGCATTCAATACAGAAGTGTTGATGGTCTAGGAAGCAAAACTTTCTCAAGCTGCACAGTGTGCAGCCTGCCAGTCCTTTTCCCCTCAGAAATTCAAGATTGCTTCCACTGTTTATCATCAAAGAATGTTGAGTTATAAAGTAGGAATATCTTTCGTACGTTCTTCAGTTTCTGATGAAGTGGACGCTGGTAAATGTAATCGCATGAGTATGTGTCTGCTGTTCGGATCTGGTCCATGTAAAGTGGCAGTTGTGTAAGGTGATTTGTGGCATTGGAGGGGATGACTTTAAGGATGACCATTCTAGGGCAGCTTATGTACACATGGGCTCGTGATATTTCTTTCAATTTGATACCCTGTCTTCTGACCCAATTCTTTTAGAAGAGGAAGAAATTATAGAGGCAAGAATCTCTCCTGAGAACCAAAGTTTACAGAGGAGACACCATAAAGTAAAATATGATATAGTGTCTTAAAAATAAAATCTTAGTTATGTAACCTTTCCATCTACCAATTTGTCCCCAAATTTCACAGAAGACACATGAATCAAGTCCAAGGGTGTCGGTCCAATTGTAAGCTCATTCAATGTAGCGATCACAATTTACTCTACTCATATGATCTCCAGGGCCCTTATGTGATTAAGAAGAAAGAAATGAGAAAATCTCGGCTAGAATTCATGGCTCTGTCATTAAGTGGCTTGAGACTCTGGGGAGTTAATTTTATCCTCTCCCCAAATGAGGCAGGTTTTTAGGCTTAGATCCCTTCCACGACTAAGATTTTACAATTCTAAAAGTGATAAATAAGTGAGTGGAATATTCCCTCTCTGTAGTGACTGTCAGCTTATCATTTTCATTTATTAGTTGCCAACCCACTAAGTATAGGAGCAGAGATGGGGGCACCAAAGCGAATGAAACAAACAGTCATCATTCATTTCTATACATTAGTGAGGAAGACAAAAATTAAAAGAATGTATATTTAAATGAAGAGAGTATGATATTTTTGTATTTGAAAATTAAGGAGCTCAGGATATATATACATATATATATATGTATATATATGTGTAATTTCTGACTACATATAGTCATTAATTATTATTTTTAAGGGCAAATGTATTCTTACCTAAGTATAGCAAAAGTATATCCAGGTCTGAGTTTGCAAAAACATCAAGCCCAACGTACCTCTTTACCTTTGTAACAGCCCCATTCCCTTTTCATCATCAGATTTGTTTATTCAAAGTATTTTAAATTAAGTGTGTGTGTGTGTGTGTGTGTGTGTGTGTGTGTGTGTGTGTGTGTGTGTTGAGGTATATGCATGTGCATACACATGAATGTGCAGGTGCACACATGAAGGCCAGAAGAGTGTGTTGGGTGATTTCTTTATCTTTCTCTTGCTTCCTTGGGAATAAGATCTTTCACTGAACCTGAAACACGCTATTTTTTGGTAGGCTGATGGGCAGCAAACCACGGCAATTCTCCTGTCTTCATACCCTCTTCAAACCCCCACCCAGTGCTGGGGTTACAGGCATGTGTAGCTACGACCAGAATTTTACATGAACACTAGAGGTGTAAAGTTAGGTCTTCATGTTTACACAGCAGGCACTAGTACTGACCTAGCCATCTCTCTAGCCTTACTTTCTACTCTTTATTCAGAAAAGAAATTCTATCTACAGTTTTCATAACACTCCCAGTTGTATGACCTTGAGTGAATCATTTGAATGAATCACAGAAAAATGAAAAATTTCTTATATAACTTCTAGGATCACATTCTTTTTTAAAGTACAAATCTTGGGTCCCAAATCAATGTTTAACATCATACCAGCTGAATTTACCACATACCGGCTGAATTTACCAAATATTAACACGTACAATGATGAAAGACAAAGTACTTAGGATTATTTGTTTAGTGCTGTAAAGATATACTACTCTGAGCATTACAAGAACATTACAAGAAGTTACCGCCATAAAAGGAATACATTGAATATATCTAGCACTGTACCTCCCATGTTTAATGGCTACCTTAAAAAGAAAAAAAACAAAACAAAACCAAAAAGCCAACTTTCCCCTCTAATCAATACCACCTTTTCTCTAAACCACTCATTTTCTACTTTTTCTTCCGCTGTGGTTTTGGGGTTTTACTTAATTAGGTTATTTGTGTGTGAAAACAAGATCCCCAAGGCCTGAAGAAAGCTGACCACCTGGAGTCAATCCTCAGTTTGCAATCAACAGGGACACTTTGGAAATAATTTTCTTGTCACACAACAATACAGACAATCAAGTTCAAATCACTCAGCACCTTAGCTAAGTCCTGCTAAGCAATTTCCAAAACAATCACACTGTTCTTTGTCTAGATCCCAAAGTTCAAACACAGTAAGCTAACTGATCTAACTGGCCATGACCGACTCAGCAATGTGGTGAGAGAGCACAGTGATGTGGAAAAAAAGAGACTCTGGAGTCAGAGGTGTGAGCCAGGGCCACTCCGCTCCTTGCTGGCTCTTTGACTAGTGAGTGCAGTACAGTATCCTGGAGAGCAGGGAGGCTTATTATCACCTGGTTCCTGTGTGGATAGAAATGAATTTACTACCTCCTCACTTGAGCTGCTGTCTAGTTCATATGAGATAAGAAGCATGGATACTTTAATAAAAACTTTAATCTGAATCATTATATCTCTCCCCCAGACAGGGTTTCTCTGGCTGTCCTGAAACTCACTCTGTGGACCAGACTAGACTTGAACTCACAGAGATCTGCCTGCCTCTGCCTCCTGAGTTCTGGGATTAAAAGTGTGCACCACCATGCCTGGCTCATTTAATAATCTTAACATGGGATTAAAACTAGATGTGATGGACTCATTTTGAAGGTATGTCTACTAAGTGTGACTTTAGATACCTAAGTCACATAATGTCAGAGTTGGACACTGGATGAAAAATGTAATCACCATTCTGTGTATGTGTGTATCACCAGCTTCCCCAACAAAGTTGGAGTTGACTTTTCAACTACATTTTTCAAGGATTTTATTTCATCTGTTCAAAAGTTCATTCTTCACACCGAATGGGAATTGACCAGTTCTCCCACCCCATGCCTATGTTACCACTGGCCACATGACTGCCTTTCAGTGGTTGTCAGGCAGGGCCACAGGGTTTCTTTCCTACAAAGTTTTAAATGCACCAAAATCATGTTTTCTAGACTCCTAAGCATCTCCATCAAAGTTTGTGGCCATGCTCACTTACAGAGTGATCAACTAGCATAGATTGGAACTGATCCTCAGCTCTAGGTCATGAACATCATTGGACCTCTGATTTGATCTCAACAGAGATGATGTTTAGCACTAAATGGGGTGAACCAGGAACATCACTACAGGACTGACAGTGCATGCCCATCTTTCTTCCTTTGGGGTTTTACACCTGTCTGGTGTCCCTGCTGCTTCATGTCTTCCACTTCCGTTCAAGCATCATTTGGAAGGAAAGTAAAGCCTAGTTCTCATCACAATCCCATTCCCATGCAAAAATTCTCCATATCTTCTACTAATAGTCCTCAGAGGTAACTACAAGATTCTTTTACATAAATGTTAGGTTCTGTGATGAGTTTACCTTGTTCTGCTCTAAAGGCATAGGTGATTCTTCAAAGAGCCTAGGGAACAATTTAAAAATTCATAGAATTCAGGTTTCTCTCTTTTTTCTTTTTTCCTTCCTTCCTTTCTCCCTCTCTTCCTTTCTTTTCTTTTTTTGAATAAGACAACATCATATCAACAATGCCAACATAATGATATAGCATGGTTAAAAATATGCTGTCAGATATTTCCAGTCCATGCTCATATACAGTACAGTGTCTATTTTCAGAGATTCTGCATTCCAACAGTTTTGTCTTCAGTACTGAGAGCAGTTCAGTTAGAACACTGTCACTTAGAATCATGCTACATTCACACACAGATATACTCATGAACTGTCTTACAGGCAATTATGCTTCCTTTCAAAAGGGATGAAAACAGAAGTCTTGGAGGCTGTCTGTCAACATAGAAAACTCCCAGATAACTTCAAAGAGCCATCCAAGATTGCCTACAGCTCAACTTTTCCTTTCCATTTTTCTTGAAAACTACTCGAAAAAGAGAAGCTCAGAGCTGCCCCACCGTCATGCTAGTTTTCAAGCAATTCTTCCCTCCTCATTTTATACATAATTAAAAAGTTCCTTTAAGTTTTGAATTCTTCATACATTATGATTCTAATTCTCTACCCCTTGGTCACTCTTAAGCACCCACCACCACTGGAATTGAGGTTCCCTTCAAATGTAAAAACATCCTTCTAGTTTTCCATGAAGACAGATTACTCCAACGTGCAAATAAGATGGTTAAATGAATCTTTTCCAATCTCCAAATTCTTTCTGCTTCTTCCTGGACAGTGTTTAGAGGCTGATTGGATGACATCATTGTCAATGTGAAGACATCTAGGCACGCTCAGGATATCCACCATAGCTGAAACTTAAGTCTAATTAGATGGTCAGGGTTCACCACAAAAACCTTATCTTCCATGAAAAACTGTATCAGTTCACTAAAGCTGTTACACACTGGTCAGAATTCATAACGAACACAATAGGTCATAGAGGGAATGATGAAATTAGCTCCTTTTCTGTTTCTTCTTTTCTTTTCTTTCCTTTTTTTTTTTTTTTTTTTTTTTTTTTTTAAAAGACCAGATTTCTCTGTTGCAACTCTAGCTGTCCTGGAACTCACAGATATCTGCCTGTCTCTGCCTCCCAAGTGCTAGGATAAAAGTAGTTTGCCAATTCTGCCTAGCAACTAGCTCCTCTTCTAAACAAAACTTTAGAAAATACCCAGCAGGCAAAAAGTTGAGAACTCCTGAATAAAGACTGACTTATGATAAGATAATGAATGAACTTGAAGCCAGACAGTGGTGATGTACGCCTTTACTCCCAGCACTCCTGAGGGAGGCAGAGGCAAGCAGATCTCTTTGCGTTCAAGGCCAGCCTGGTCTACAGAGTGAGTTCCAGGACAGCCAGAGCTACAACAGAGAAGCCCTGTCTGGAAAAAACAACAAAAACAACGACAACAAAGATGATGAACCTGACTCTCCAAGACTGATCATACCCCAAAGTCAACATTAGGCCTACAAGGTTGAGAGAGTAATTTTCGATACACTGTCTTCCTAAGCAGTGTATCAAAGCTAACGTAAAACCTACGATAGTGTCTCATCAGTGACTTTAGTTGTTAAAGATGAAATATAACTCAAATACTGTTGGAATCCAGAACATAAAAAAGGCTGAATGCCATGTGGCCCTCCTGTCACTTGGAGATTAAGACTTCAAAGGAAAAAGATGACATGAAATTCTAACAGTTAGTGACAACCTGAATTGACATCCGTATTTCTGTAATGGTACAGATCAGATGCCATGACACCAGCAGAGTTCAGATCCTGAGATGATTAGATATGTGACCTTGAACAAGTTACTGAGTCTGTATGAATCTCTGTTTTCCCCTTTGAAAAATCAAGGCACATAGCCAGATCTATTAGTGATACCATAGCCTGGCTAGAGCTTCTTAATGTGTGGAACTCTGTGCAACATTTAGTTCTAGTCAACTGGACTACAGTGATCCCATATGATTAATGGATAGCTTAACAATAAAAGCAGACACACAGGAGACTGTGGTCAGCAAAACAGCACATGCAGAAGATAGGGATGCCATTCTCGACTTTGTAGACCCATGGAAGAATTCTTAGATAATTCATTTGTGTCAGGCTTCAACATAGAAAGCAGAGTGTCCTTTTAGCTGTATAGTTACAGTATCTCTAGCCTTCTTAGCCTGCAGTGATTCTGTTTGTTGACAACATAAATTCCTGCCTCTGACATCCTCTCCCAATCATCTGCCTGTCTTGCTCTCATCTATCTATCTATCTATCTATCTATCTATCTATCTATCTATCTATCATCTGTCTATCATCTGTCAATCATCTATCTAGTAACAATCTCTTCTGTATTCTTTCATCTTTATATAACTAAAATTGTAGGCATCACAACACTTTATTCATTATTATATCACGTAGTTTCTGAAAATATTTCTCTATATAATCACAAAATGATTAACATATTCAAGAAATGAACATTGATACATTTTATAAAATACAGTCATATTAATATTTCTCCACCTTTGCCTCAAATCCTTTTATAGCTATTTTATGAATCCAGAATTCAATCAATATTCACATCATGCAATTGAATAGTATGCTTCCCAAAATCTTTTAATCAAGGACTGTGTCTTACAACACAGAAAATGTTGAGAAATTCAGGAGAGCTGTCATTTTTTGTTTTTTTGTTTGTTTGTTTTTTTGTCTTTCGAGACAGGGTTTCTGTATGTAACAGTTCTGGCTACAGGATAGCTGTCTTAATGAATATTCTGTCATTTGGCTATTGCTTGTTTGTAACCTAAATGGTTGGATTGTAGTTAGATGCTTTAACAAGATTATTATAAAAGTCAAGGCATGCATTTCCTATATCATTTCATTAGATACATGCTATCTCTTCCTATTATTTGTGTTGTTAAAATTTATCATTTGGACTCAAATGGTTTTCCACAGAATTCTCCACTGTGAAGGTGATTTTTCTCCATTGTATGATCTCACTTATGGGTGATCTTTAGATAGCTCTTTCAATATTTTTTAAGAATAGCATAATTACATGTATTCTTTAAATATCAATGAAAATCATTATGAGTGATGAGTCTCCATAAAGACAATGACAGCATGTTTATGAATCAGTCCATTCATTCACACACTGTTTAGTTCCCTCTCATTTCCTGAAGCAGCTGCCGTTCTAGCAGGAGATCCTCACATGGAAGCACTCAATCACCTTCAGAAAACCCAGTACTATTTTGGTGAAATATCTTCACATTACATAGCAAGGAGAAAGAAGAGTAGATAGAGGTCAGTTGGGGCTGTAGATGGTATTGCAAGACAAGGTTCTTTTGGGGCAGTGACAGGCTTAGGGTGCATTTCTGAGAGAGCAAGAGAGGATTTGATCTACCTCTGCCGGCCATACCCCTGATACAAAGAGTGCTATTTCCCCTTGTGCTCCAATCTTCAGGAGCACATACGGACCGGACCCTCTTTTCTTCCTCTCACACAGCACCACTGTGCTGACATTTCTACTGAAATCCTTGGTTTCCCCTGTCTGTGCCCATGAAGGCACAGCTTCTCTGCAGCAGAGGTGATAGGACGTGTTTAAAGAAGGCAGGTCTGGACCAAGTACTTCTGCTCCTGACTTCATGTGGATAAGGAGACTGAGCTAGCATTCAAACTAAAGACCTTTGGCTCAGATGGTCTTTTCATGAGCACCTTCTGTGGAACAGTGCCAGAGGCACAAGCTCTTAACACACAACTTAGCCGAGAAGGTGAGAAGTCTGAAGGCTTCAGTCAGGGTTAAGAAACCTTTTAGAGACTTGTCTCAATTGACTCCGCCAACCTGTTGTCCGATATGTGCCACTTCCACATGGAGGCGTCAGCTACACTATTTTCCCCAAGAGCATCTCAAAGTTTTCCTCATCAGAAATGGTCCCACTTCTCTAGTATCTTTTTTCCAAATTTTAATTAAATTAAGTTTAAAGACTCACTCAAAGCTTAATGACTCCATAATTGCTTTCTATTGCTGCTTCTAGATATTCCTTCTTTTCCTGAAATTTCTCAGAATGTTGGCTGAATGTGGATTAAACCGCACATCGGTTGTGTGCTTGTTGTAATAGTACATCATAATTTTTCACAGGTCTCTCTGGGACATAAGCACTTTGAAAGGTAAAAACCCATGCCTGTGGCAGCCACTGCCAGATCAGACTACACGGAACCATTTCCAGATTTTCCACATAAAGCACATTATCTTTCAATAATCCTGGCTCCACTTACAGTTTGTTTATTTCATCTGTTTCGAAGATAATCCTCATCCTTCATTGCCCATCTCTCCAAAGGCAATCTGCCCAATAAACCCTCCCCTGAATTGGCGATCTAACTCCTTCCACCCCAGAGCCTGGTCTTTAAGGATACAGGTTTGGCACACAGCTTTAAACCTAGTTCTACAGTTCATTATTTGTTGATATTGGGCAAAACACTTAACATTCCTGGGTCTTAAATCTCTAATGGGAACATCTACTTCACAAGGTTGAATTCTTCCGTAAGGATGAAATAAGTTAATTTCTCAAGTTCATAAAAGAGTACTGCCATATCATAATCACCCAGTAAAACCAAGTCCTTCCCCAGTTTTCTCTCATGGTCAGCAATCTCCACTTGTGAATGATTACTTTGACAGTTGGTGATACACCTTTTATTGTTGCTAGAACTTAAATTGAAATCTAGTGTTATGGATGGATTTTTAATAGGGATATCTTATTTTCTTAAATAAGCTGCAAGTCTCTGGAGCTTTGGTGAACTCTGATTATGGAGCATATTTTACATGCCAAGAATTTGGCTGAGTGCTCTCTATAAATATTTCATGTATTACTCACAGTCACAGTATAAGATAGCTATTGTTTCCATACTGTAGATAAAACAGCACCAACGAAGGTTTAGGGAATGGTTTGCTCAAGCTTTCTAAGCAAGTATGTCATAAAGCTAAGATAATTCTGAGATCATTTTTCTCTGTTTTCTGAGTGTATATTTACCCAATGATATAGTTCCTACAGTTGCTCAGTTTTCTTTATTACTGTACAGATTGTGTTGCACAATATCTGAAGCACATATACTCAGAACTTAGCTTCTCATTTTTAATATATCATAATTATAGACACCCTACTCTTCTTCGTTAGCATGTTTCAGTTTATCTTGGATTCTAACATATACCCTCCTCCTATTACAATGAAGAGAGCACAATAAACATTTACTGTACTCTGATATTAGCAGATACCTTTGCTTTTGTTTTTGTCTTACTCTTTTTCCATGTATTTGTGCCAAAACACATAATCTTATGTTTAGCCTCACTGGTTTATTTCTTTGGATTAATGCTGTTTCCACAGTGAATTTGTTAGTGTTTAAAGAAATACTAGAGAACGTTTGTCCTATATTTTTGAATCACCAAGGTGGGAAACTGGGCTCAAGAGACAGAGAACACTGCTACAATGCACAGCTACTCAAGGGCATAGAAGGAACAAGAATCAGATGTCTTTAAAAAATGTATATATAAAATAAGTAAATGAAATATAATACAATAATATGTATATTCTAGCATTTATTTGCTTATTTTGTGTGTGTAGAGGTGCAGGGAATGGGAGACATGTGAGCCATAATATGCTTGTCAGCAGTCAGTTCTGTTCCACTAAATTGGTTCTAGGGATTAAGTGGTTGTTAAGCTTGCTGACATGTACCTTTAACCTGCTGTCATCTTGGTTGTCAACTTGACCCACCTGGTAAGAAAAATCTTCAAGTGAAGCATTGCTTCTAATTAGATTGGTCTATGGGTAATTTTCTTGACTGCTAATTGACATAGGAGGGCCTTAGTCAACTATTGGTGGTGCCATCCCTAGGGCATGTAGCTGCAAACCTGGGAGCAAGCCAATATGTAGCATTCCTCCATGGTTTCTGCCTCAAGTTCCTTCCTTGAGCTCTTGCCCTGGCTCCCCTCCACGATGCACTATCACCTGCAAAGTGAAGTAAACCATGTCCTCCCTACATTGCTTTTGGTCATGGCATTTATCACAGCAACAGAAAAGCACACTAGAACACGAGCTGTGCCATCTCTTTGGGTACAGACTTAGAATTCTTTATTCCCAAGTAATATCCTTTTAGCTAAAATACACTGGCATCTGTGTACAGGAAGTGTAGTTTTCTGTATCCCAGTAACTCCTATCCATGCCCAGCTTTGGGCCAGTGGCCTCAGTCTTCCTTTCACTGTGCATTCAGAACAAGGAGTTAAAGGGAAGGCCTGAAGATAGGAGATACTTGAGGACGCAAAGCCTGTTTAGTTCTCTACCTTGGTGCCTTTACTCATTACTGAGACACTTGTATACTTGTACTATACACATCCTTCAGGAACCTACTCAGAAAGCAGTGTCACGAAGGTGCCTGACAGGGAAATATTTATCACTTTGTGATGATAACACAAAGTAGAGAATGAGTACTTAGAAATCACCATGCCAACTTTAATGGGTAACTTATAATCTGTTTAATGTAATGATAAAACTTGGTCTCCTACTTTGCACTTTAAATTTTTTGCAGTCTTAAATTTATTTACCCAGAAATTAATTTTACTTTCATGCTACAAAAATACCATTCTTTACGAGGTTAGATAGCAAATGGCAAACAATCTCTACATTTAAGAATGGTTTAAAGAGCTCAGATTCAAGGGTGACCAACTCAGTTATAAAGCATTTCTGTTCATAGTATTTAAAATCTGTCAAATCTACCCTGGGCTTTCATAGGACTCTTACCTTTTCCCCTACATACTAACAATCACTAGTGTGTTTGTTTAATCTCTTTTATGTTACAATTTCTTTGACAAGTGGTGTCCACAGCATCTCAAAAAAATTAGCTCCAATTTATACCAATGGACACAGAAAAACAACATTAACTGTTTATAATTATTCATAGTTTTGAAGACGGAAGAAGTGAAAGATAGAGATAATATTTTCCTCCTGAATTTAGTCATGGTAAGACTGGAAAAAACAGTTATGTCACATCAGATTCCAAGTCTTATACATAAATATTTAGGGCTACATGGGCACAAGATGATCTATTTTTGCTTCATTAAAAGCTTATAAATTGTTAAAATTACGTCTTGATTTTGTATTACCAAATAACTCTAAGAACCACTGTGATTTTAGTACAAGCTCACTGTATTTGCTGTTTGTGGTGGTCTACTCAGAAGCGCACAGCGGTGTGTGCATACACACTACCTCTCATGTGTCAAGATGAAAACACTGCACCTGTGGAGCTGGTGGTAATCCTCATTTTCCATCAGGGAAAATGGGATAAGGCATTTATTTCAAATGTAGGCTCTAGGCCCCACTCACCAAAGTACTCATCAGCAGGTGGATTTTCCATGTCATACAGCATCTTCTTGGTCAGGTGCTCGAGTTCATCTTCTGGGCGGAATGATGGGGGCACAGAAGGAGGCCCCATAGGCCCAGAGTGTCCACCCTGAAAGGAAGAAAGCACATATCCATTTAATAGTAGTCTAGGCATCCACTACAGTGATTAGCTTAACCAAGGAGTATTTGTACTGGGGAGGAAGCAGCCTAGGAACCATCCATTTGTAGACTTGTAGACAAAGATTTACTACTTATAAAGTGTCTGACCTTTGACATTCTGCTTTATTCACTTCCTTTTCAAGATGAGTCTACCATACTTTAGAATCAGTGTTTCCAATCACGGGAATCTTCAATAACTGCTAAGCAGCTGCCATGTTATCGATTGAATATTTCTTTAGCCAGATGACTAATAAAGACTATATAGCCTAAGAAAAAGCCTCCAGGCACATCAATAAAGACAGAATCTGTAGAGTGCACTGTCAGGGATTAAGGGAAGCTTCCTAGGAAAGGAAAAAAGATAAAACTTCTTATACCTAAGCTAAAAAACAAAACAGAACAAAACAAACATACAAATGAAAAGCTCAGATACAATAAGAAGCTCCCAACCAGTGTGTTTTTCTGTTCAAATAAAACATTCAAGATGAGAAATGAGATGAATCTTATTGGCTCCTGGGGATCTAGAAAGCAAGAGGATTTTGTTGCAGTGAAGGAAGCTGAGTAACTTTTCTTCTCAGAGCTGTAAGCAGCCAGATATCAAGTGTGGATGAGAAGCCAGTAATGTTCAAGTAGGCAGGTGAGATTGAAGATTACATTACATTTCAATGTAAGAGGATGAAAAGTCAGGCAAGAAAGTACTTGAGACAATCAATCAAAATCCCAAGGTGTGCAAAGAGATGAACGTCAGATGCAGGCGGCAAAGTAGCTACATGCTATGTACACGAAAGGGGTTCACTAGATTTCCCTTTCCTACATTTTAACTTGCCATTGTCAGTAGCACGCCCAGTATCTTTAATCAGGAAATAAAATAGTTATCAGCAGTTTAGACATTCGGATAGTAGTGGCCATGGGCAGAGATGTAAAGAGAGTGTGTCCTTGCCTGGTGTATACGCACTCTTCCAACAGTTGGGTGAGCATTTCTGTCTTCAGAATCATTTAGGATTAAATTCTACAAAGCTGAAAGCTGGGAATCATTCTCCCATCTTCACTCCACGTAAGGAGTTATCGGGCACACAATCTTGTACAGCATACAACTCTTCACAGATGTTAGCATGCCTAATGCCAACTCATTTACCAACAATTCCGAAAGATGTTTTACTACTTTGAGTGATGTCTAAGGCATGAAATGCCTTCTTGACATGAGTAAGGCTTCATTGGTAGGTAGCGTTTCAGGCTTTTATCTGTACTATTTTTGTTTTTGAAATATTTATAAATGTGTAGTAGAAACATGAAGAAAGTAAAGGAACGAAGAAACACATTTGTTGGTCGCTAATCTTGCTCTAGGATTTTGTCTCTGTTAGACTGTTTGCATTCGAGATGGGAAAGAAGTGGATAACTATCATCTGTGTCAGATGAATGATCTCCTTCTTCTTTGTGAGATGTTAAAAGATCAGTACAGGGTGAGTTATGGTTAAGTTGGGGCAATGGACCATGCTGGATTAACTAATTTTTCCAGTGAAAACTGAACATTAACCCTAGAGCATCCTCTCAACCGAATACATTATTTTGCCCTAAAGGATTGGTGTGTGCCTTAAAGAAACTATTAAATTATTAGCTTTTTAATTCACCCTCCCAGATCTACTCCTACTTCCCTACCCGTGTAATTTTGTATACTCTTTTCTTCTAAACCCATCAAGTAAATTTCTGCTGCCCACACACTGTTGGATGTGTGGTCTACCACAGCAGGGTAGGGGGCTACACGGTTAAAGTAAACAGACCCCCCTCCACTCTAAGCAGCTATCAGCTTAGGGGTGGGACTTGATAAATACCAATCCTCTCCATGCTGGAATTTTATTGGCCTTGAGGTTGCTCAAGTTTTGAGTATACTGTTACAACCACTGTGAGTTCCTATGTGCAGCCATCCTGTTATGTAGAGACACATTGTTTCCTGCAGTCACCTACCACTTCTGGCTCTTATGCCCTCTTCTTTGCTATCTTTGTCAATGATCCCTTGGTCTTAGGACGAGGAGTGTAATACAGATGTCCTTCGCTGGGCTGAATATTTTGCAGTCTGTTTTTCTGTACTTTGGTCAGTTATGCATCTCTGTGTTAATTGCACTTTGATGATGACCGAGAGAAGCACCAATATAAGGTTATAATAGCCATTAGGAGTTGGTTGAATACTATGCTTTTGAGCAGAGTAGAGTAACGGTAGTAGCAGTAGTAGTAGTCTTAGTAGGTTTTCATCTAGGGCCTATGAATTCAGTGTGACCTGTTTATACAGTCATTGGTGTGAGACCATCCACTGCAGTGTGGCTGACTTACCAAGAGCCACATCCTTAAAACAAAAACCTGACTCTTTACCAGAAGCCACCAGCTGTCCGAAGCTCCTTAGTTAGGGGTTGGGACTTATGAACTCCTTCCCACACTGTGCGGTAATGTTGACTGGCTTGATTTTGTGCAGCAACCACAGCTACAGAGTTCATGAGTGCAGGCATCCTGTTATGTCTAGAAGACATTGTTTGGCTCTAGTCCTCTTTGACCTCTGGCTCTTACAGTGCCAGACACCTGCTGAAAAGGTGTCTGAGCCTTAGAGAGGGGAGTGATATAGTTGTCCTGTTTGTGGCTGTACATGCTCTCGACCAGCTGTGAATTTTGTGCTAACTGCTATTTTGTGTTAACTGTGCAAGGAAACATCACTGAGAATGTCTGAGAACTGTAGAGGGAAGTTTAATACTATGTCCACTTAGCAAAATAATAGTAGTAGGCTATTGGACAGACCTGTAGTTTTAGCTATTGTTTTGTCCTGTGTAAGGGGGCTTAAATCCGATCAGAAAGCACTTGTTTACCCCTTAACATTCAAGTCACTGCTGCCTCCATGGGCACACCGGTCATTACCACACCAGTCATTACTACAGTTCAGAGATCACGGCTGGGTAAGATAGCTGGTGACTCCTTTATTTTATATTATGCAAATGCTACTTTTCCAATCATGAAATGGTTTTTTTCCATTTAATCCATAATAACTTCAAGTGATATAGATATGCTGGTTACTACTAAACTCATGATATAAGTTGTTGCGGAAGTTTATTTTAGTTATGTTTAAAATGGTTGTGCACTACTGGGAAAAAGGCTGCCTTGGCCTTAGCCTTGGCATTTATATTATCTGCAGGTGTTGGCTTTATGTAAATGATAATTCTTCATGATCTGCACATGCAATCAATAGAGCACTTGAGGAGCTTAGGCATCAATAAAAACCCCTGAGATGAGATGCTCAGGGTTCCATTGTCCAGTATGGCGCTTGCTATGACCCTCTGCTGAGGTCTGGTAGGTTTGCACCTATGAATATGCCTCTTTGTCTTCTTTATTGAGCCACCCTGTAGGTGTACTACTACAATAAGTTTTTAAATAATCCATACCAAGTGGAGGATTACAAGAGTATCAAAATGTCAGAGTTGAGAAATAACTTTGTGTGAGTGGGAAAAAATATACCAATGACCCTATGTTTAAATCTGGAGTAACGGGTCAGAAAAGGAATTTCAACTGATTGCTGCCTTGTGATACTGAGGTACCAGGGCTTCTCTACAAGTCAGGAGCCCATGGTTGAGAGCACGGATAAACTCTCAGAATGGTGATAGACAGCCAATCTGACTTGAAGTTCTTTGGCAAACCTATGAACTTTGTGTAAGTTCAGATTCCTTCACTAAAGCATTCCAGTTATTGTGAGGTGTACAGGGAGATAGCTTCCAACTCAGGTTCACAGGACTGAATCAGATCACTGAGAAGGGCTCCCTACTCTCCCAACTGTCCTGAAGATGTGTGTGTGTGTGTGTGTGTGTGTGTGTGTGTGAGGGGGTGCTTATCTTACTTCAGGTGGAGAAATAGACAGCAAAGATAGGAAAGAGAACAATTTGCTTTCCTTCAAGTGTGCAATAAAAGGAGAGGCTGAGTCCAGATTATGCTGGCATGAAATTCCAAATTCTACCCGTAGACTTCTCCCGCCAACTAGGTATTGTACGCTGCTTACATTGCTTCCAGCAGAGCAGTACTGGAAAAGCATCAACTCTCACTGCTAATAGCAGCAGTGCTAGCTGTTTTAATTCACTCAACAGTTATTAAGGAGCACTTGATAATCCAGCTCCCAAAGGAAACAATTTATTATTGTCTATGACTATCTGATTTTTTTTCAATAAAAAGAGAGGTAAGAAACTAAATCTACTTCCCACAAAATGAAGCCAGAAATTCAAATTTTCTACCCTTAGCACTTACATTTCAAAAAGACTAATTTCAAAGTATACTGTATTTCAGAGATGTTTCAAAAAAAAAAAGTCACACTTTTATTCTTCAATATTTAAGTATTCTTGCCTATTTTGCTTGGCAAATTTAGAAAGGCTCTTTTCCATTTAAATTTTACTTTTTTGTGTATTGATGTTATCAGCCTTAGCATGGTGAGATGTCCTGATAAACGCACTGTAAATTGAAAACATTCTAAACCAAGAGAGCCTGTGATGCACTTAGCTTAATGGTCATCAGAGCATAACAATGCCTTGTAAGCATTGGCTGTTTGTCACATGATACGTGGCCCAGTGTGAGCTGTAGCCAGTGCCATTGCACAGCAGCTTAAGAGACTATTTTACTAAATATCATTAGTTTGGGAGTTTAAAAACACCCCAGATTTGTGTGCTTTCTATAGAATGTGCACTACTTTCGAAAACAAAACAAAGCTGAAAAATCTCAAGTGGAATCACAGTTAAGTTGGGGACCAAATATATACTATCAATTGTGAGTTATGACTTAAGAGGCAGGACCGAGAGGCTTTCATAGTATTTCTGAGTTTTGTTTACACGACTCTCCTACCCCCCCACCCCCATCCAGTGTCTAATACTGAAAACCTGTGGAATGAGTGCCGTGAAAACACACGACTCTTTATGTAAGAACTATTTTCACCCCAGGGAAGGTAACACAGGACACTGAGTTCAATGATATAAGAAGTTTAGCATTTTACTTTTCACTCTGATAGACAGGTATTTCAGTAATTTCTCCCTTCCAATACAGATTAGGACTTAATAAGTTTTAATGAAAATGAACAACTGTGTCCAACTTATTTTCAAATGAGCAATTAATATCACAGTTTAGGATAAAAAATACAATTTAAAATTTGTGGAGGGTCACTGGGATGGAACAATTTCTACTGTTTCCTGAGTACTTCATTTAGAAATGGAAGCGTCAACAGTAGCGGTGAAATATGCACCATATTCCAGTGATTCTTCACTTGCATTACTCTTCCAAGGTGCTTGCTTTCACATCTGAGCAATCTCAGGTGCTTAGATGATGGCCCTGCTTTGGATGGGAAAACTGCAGGTCAGGTGGGTAACTGAGCATCCCTGTGGTGGACTGCCTCTGAGAAACAGCAGAACTCAGACTCCCCAGTGACCCAAGTTGGCTGTACATTTGCTACACTGCAGTGATTTTCAGGGTCCCCCACGATTGTCTTCAAGCCATTCTAGCTGTATTATTTGATAAGAATTTAGATTTGTATATATTTATTCTTATATAAACCAAGATTTTTATGTATGGGAGGAAAGTTTACTGGGCAGTGTGAAACAAATACAGATAAAACCTAAGTTTTTTTTGAAGAAAAAAATGTCTTTTAACTATTCATTTTAATCACCAGTATGCATGTTCTTTGAAATGTCAGAATCATTTAGTGAAGGCACAAGAGCATCATAGGTCACACGAGTGTGTTGTCAAAAGGACAGACTTTGATCAACTGCAGACTTTTCTTAACCTACACTCCCTAAGTGGTTGCCAAGTTCCCCAAACTGTAAATATCTCATCAAATTACTAACAACTTTAGAATTGTAGAAGAAAAAGAGCCAAAGTAGACAATCATAAAAATGTGTAAACATTAAGATGCAAGTAAGGTACTAGTGTTCTGACATGTCAGGAGAAGGCAGCTGGCAGATATGAACCTGTGTTCTTGAAGAATAAATTAGATTTCATAAGACAGAAATGAGGGAGGAAGGGAAGGGGCATGAGAATGATGTGCATAGAATAAATGGCACAACTTAGAGGGAAAGAGCTAGAATGAAGTCAGCAGCTAATGACAAGTCTTTATTTTAGGTCAGAAAAAATTATTAGGATATAATTCAAGTGAATGTTACCTTTGTTAAAGTTATGCATACAGGAGAACAGCCTTACATCCCAAGGTTATTTAAAGATGCAATCAGGGTTAGAGGGATGGCTTAGCTTGTTTTGCAACCATGAAGACTTTGATTCAATACCTACGATCTATGTTTTTTTAAAAAAAGTAATAATTATCTAATGCTTTTAATCTCAGGGTTGGGAAGGCAGAGCCAGGCCACTTGCTAGATAAAACAAAACCAACACCAACAAAACAACACAAGCAAGGTGTGGGCTCAGCTGGTAAGGACACTTGCAACTAAACTTGACAACCAGAATTCCATTCCCAAGATCCACATAGTAGGAGAAAAAAGACACCCAAGTTATCCTCTGACCTCCTGATGTGCACTATGACAATCTTCTTCAAACAAATAAACGTAAAACAAAGCAAAATTAAACACCCACTGCCCAACACATGTACACATGAACACACACATATACACACTCATTCACGAATATACACACACACACAATTCAACCAGATACCAGGATATATCTGGGCAAATTAGTGACTAATACAATTTTAAAGGTCTTTGATATCTACTTAGTGGGGCTAATTATGGGTTTTCTTCTTGTCCCTGGGCATACAGGAAGCACTGCTGGTTCTTTCTTTCAGCTAGAAGTTGCCATGTGAGACACAAGAAGGTAGGAGCTTAGCCCTTTAGTTATTTTACAAAGAAGACACATTTACCCCACAGGCTGAGCTGCCTCATACTATTACCAGAGAGAAAATGGAAATTGATATCTTCAAAGGCTAATGCTAAAAGCATTAGTGAATGATGTTATTTTATTTATGCATTTGTATATTTCCATGTGTATATGTATATATATATACATAAAGCATACATATATGTACATTATAACACATATATTATATATATACACATACACACACATGTGTGCACACACACACACACACACACACATATTAAATGAGAGATCCAACTACCTACAAATTCTAGTCTGCATTGCTAAACTGTTGCCCAAGTAACTATCATTAGAAAAAGCATATTATGATGCCAAATGTGCTGTCATATGTACGTCTAGGTCTCTGCTAAATATTTTGGATGGTGCTGTGCAATTCTGAGGACTGGTTTCTGCAAAGAAAACATAAATGGGCAGAATCCTTGTTGAGCAAGGAAATTTCACCATATTAATAAGTCAAACAGCAACTTCCATCCAGAGTAGTCATATCTAACATTTCATTATGCTTGAAGCATTTTAGTATATATTGTTACATAGGATGTAAGTATGTTATTGCATGTCTATCAAACACCTGACTATTTGGAGCCTCTTTAATATTTTTCTGCCTTTAACTTGACTGAAAACTTTGATCAAATTATTTTCATTTCCTGACCCTCAGTTTCTTCATCTGTAAAATAACATTCTCAAAGATTCCTTTGATTCCTCTCTACCATGCATTTGTGACTATAATATAGCATATGTCATTGTGGATCTTGAGAGTGAAATCTCCTATCTCTATATTTAGAGATATTTTGTAGACTGTCAAAATAGATGCATACTGAGTCAGTGGAAACCTCATTAATACAGAGGTTTCCATTATAAGAGGACATAAACCACTCGTCAGCATCCTTTGAAGCCTCCAGAGCTTCATTCAGTGTTCTAAGTCTGAGTAAGCAGCGGGCAGCTCACAGGGTGTCTGCAGCCCACTGAACTTTCACTACACTTGGGTTACGAAATCAAGAATGTATAAAGGTTAACCACTTTATCCCCCAAGTCTCTTCCTTGGGTAGAGAAGGAAAGTTTCCACCAGCATCCATTTTTTTGGGGGTGGTGGCGGTGGAGTTTGCTATGTAGCCAAAATGACTTGAATATTTCTATGCAGCCCAAACTGACCTCAAAGCCACTGACCTCCTGTCTTGGCTGTAGAGATAGACTACAGGTATGAGCAACCACAGCCCCAGGATCTTTTCTGAAGAAAGAGGATGTATGATAAGGAGCCCTCACTAAGGTAGAAATGGTGGAGACTCTCAGGCCAATGTCCACTCCCTTCAGTGAAGCCTCCTTCCAGGAATGTAGCTCAATGTTCTAAGGATCCATGTTACAAAGTGGTCACTCAATAACTGCATTGCATCAGCTTCACAGGTCACTGACAATGATCTTGCTTTGGGTCATTTTTCTCCTGTGACCTTACCTGCTGTTGATTTCTTATCTACATAGTACACAAACTTGAACTTACTGCAAGTCTGAATCTTACCAGAAAAGCACTGCCCAGGCAAATATAACACCAGGAAAAAGCAGCCAAAATATTCTGAAAGATTCCATAATAATGAATACTCTATCATTTTGGGTACCAGAGATCCTCATTTTTCTTGTCCATTTGTAATGATGTACAAGAGGTTCCTTCTCTTAGAAGGAAAATGACTTCAATTATGTGTTCTTGTAAAAAAGAAACATTGAAATTATCTTCTTTTCAAAAGGTAGAATTAGTTCCATTTTAGAGCTGAAAGCCTGCCAGAAAAAAATATATATTTCTGATAGTCGCATCCTCCCCACACCATTTAGCTGTGTCAAGTTTGTACTTTGCAATTTCCTGTGGCTGCTTCTGCTTCTAGATTCTCACTGAATGCCCCATTTGACAACTGATGCCTCACTGTATAAAGGGATGAAGTGCCCCTTCTGCCCAAGGGCAGAAAATATGCTAGGATACCCAGTGTGTTTCAGGTTCTAGCAACTGACAGGGATCGGCCACGGAGAAGTCATGTGGGAGGAGAGGGAGAAGTGCTGATCATTTCCAGTGAGGTCCCACATTTTCTCGTTTATCATATTCTTGTCCTATGCCATGTGCTGCTGTCTCTAAACCATAGGTCTTAAGCCTGGCCTGTAGCCTTGACCTTGTTTCTAACTCACTGCCTGTTCAAAATGAGGTTCCCCCAGTCACTTGTTAGTAAGTACTTAGATTGCCCATGTTCCTTGCTATGTATTATAATTCTCAAAGCACACTAAAACAGTGTATCCAATGAATAACAGTCTATAGCAGAGATGCTAAATTGACTGTGAACATTAAAAACCAAAAGCCAGTGTGCCAAACCCCCCAAATCAGATACTAGAAGTCCAGCAAAGTGTCAATGAGATTTACAGCAGGATGAATTATAAGTAATTTATTTCAAAATAATTTTGAAGTGTCTAAATATAATATAGCAAAATGAGTGGCTTTTAGAAAATAACAAATATACTTTTAAAAATATGAGGCTCTGGTCTCTTCTTTAATATTTTCAGTATGAAACAAGGAGAATAGGGGGAATCCAGAGTGTGGACAGGTTGGGAAAAAAAAAAAACGGAAGGACCAAGCTTCTCAGTCTTCTCCACACAGAAACACTTTCCCACTGCACAAGCTGTTTCTAGCTAGTGGGATTGACAGATGCCTGAACGTGACACAAGACACTGAAATAACATGCAAATCCGTTTTCAGTTTTAATATGCAAATACGGTGCTTAGCACATCACTTTCCATGGCTGAGGTAAATTTCTGTTTTTGAGTTTTTCGTGGGAAATGCAAACCAGCAAACAAATGGTTAACTCCCCATATTTCACCTAACACAAGGTGGTTTTCATTTGAGTCAGAGATGTATCTTGCTCAGCAATCAAAGGCACCTGGGATGCAAAGGAAGGGCCAGTGCTTTGCTCTGTGAAAACGCCCCCTCTCCAAACAAGCATGCCCTCTGACAGAAGACAACATTGGATGCAGGGCCTTGCAGGGAGGAAAGGAAGATGCAGAGAGTAAAACAGGAAAAAAAAACTTTTTTTTTGACCAATGAAAAGCAAATCAAGGAAGCTCAGCATGGTGGGAAGAGAAACATCTGGATAGAGACAAAATGAAAAACGAGTCAAAAGTCCTTGTTTCTAGGGTATCCAGGCAGGAAATGAAACTGTGGCCTCTAATAAAATCTGCATTCAATTACCCACAAATATTAGGGACTAATTCAGTATTAAGGCAATCTTCACAATGACTGTGATACATCTAGCTCAACAATATATAATTCGGCCAGGAAATCAAGGCATATGAAGAAAAAAATGAAGGAACAAAGCAAAAGGCCGGTTACAATAAGTGTGGCCGAGAGGCTTCATATCTAGGTCCTTAGACTCCTTGTGTTTTAATTCCATATCCACCAATCAACAACTGGCACCCAGGGCAAGATATTTATTTTATCAAATATGTATTCATTGCTTAAAATATAAGTGTGTGAATAGAACTTATCTCATGGGTTAAATAAGATGGCTCACATAAGCCATTACATCCTGTGGTGGATCAGAACTTAATGTCTACGTTAAATGGTTCCAGGATGTGTGAATGATATGCAAACACATCATTAGATAACATGGGTTCCAGAGGACAGACACATCCTTGTGGCCAGAGCGTACCAAAGTCATGACAATAGGTCAGGGGCTTGAATGCAGACTTAGAGAGAGAGAATTCTGGGAGACAAACCTACGTAAGATTAAATTTCCTTTGGGTTTCTTCATTTCTTCACAGACTATAAGCAACCTGGATCCACATTCACAAATATCAGAGTTTCACTGTCTCAGGATGAGCCTGGGGTATCCCTTTCCCTTCCATTCTCTCCCTACCCCCACACTTCCTTTATTCACTAAGAAGAAATAAATCAAACTGGTGGTTTGTGAACTATGGGGAGTGATTTAGATAAAACCACACACATGAGTGGCAAAGCCATGAGTTAAATATGAGCCTTCTGATCTTAGCTCAGTGTTTTTCCACTGATTTACAGCTATCTTTATATATTCATTTAAAAATATGAAACTTACATGATCTATCATAAAAGTTAATCAAGACAGTCAACCTCACTGATTAAAGCATGATGCTAATTATACCAGAGGTTGGAGACTAATGTGGCCCCTTTTACTTTCAGAAACCCTGATTGTGGTGTAATGGGGAAAGTGTGGGCTTTGGAGGCAGAGCGATATGAAGTCGAACCACTTGCTCAGTACATTTCACAAGTTGGTTTTCTCTTTCTTCCTTCCTTTTTCTCTCTCTTTTCTTTCTATTACTTCTTTTATTTTATTTTTTTGGTTAAACTTAGCATTAGTTTCCTCATGTATAAATGATATGAGGGGCAGGCTGGGAAAGGGGATGGATGCCCCATTCCAGAGACATCATTAGTAGTATGGAGATGATACACGACATGTGCTAGCATTTAACAGTGGATCGTGATTATTTGTGTTAAATGTTCACACAACCCATCAAATCTGAGCTATGGATGTCTTTCAAATGTGGCAGGAAGGTGGGTGAGAGAATGTGAATGACTTAGTGTCATTCATCGTCTCTGCAGCAGAGGGAAGAACGATCATGATCTGATCCTGAATCTAAAGGGCATTGCCACTTCTGATCAGTTCAGCCATGCAGCGAAACTCCAGTCCGACACCAAGCGAATGTTTCCATGAGTGCTGAGAGGCAGGCATGCATCAGTGTCTCCTTTATATATTTAATGATTTACAACTTGGGAGACTGAATGTAATTGAGGTGTACTATTTAGCAGATGCCAGATAATGTTCAAAATATTTTACATCAAATAACTCATTTAATAGCCAAGCAACCTTGATAGGCAGCCATGAGTCCCTTGATAGAAAGTGAAGAACCTGGGATTTAATTCAGGCCGAGCATCCAAGAATCTGATGCTTACCAGAGCAAAAGTGCCCCAGTCTCTCAGCCCATCTATGTGTTCAAAAGGGTTTTAAAACCCTCCAGTCTTAAGGAGCTTAATTACATATTACAAAGGACCATCAATGGAAATGTTCCTAGGAGGAAATGCTGCTTTTTCTACACAAAGATGACAGGCAGGAGATGAAAAGCATCCATGCAGGTTTGATAAAGAAACATGCCCAGTTTTATGTCTTCATTCACAATTAAGCACAATCTAACTGCTTTTCAAAAGTCATTTCCTTTATCAATGTCAGCTACAAGGGTCAATGCTAAACTCCAGTACAGTAGAAGAAAATAAAAACCATAAAAATACCTCCATTATGAAGCTCAAGTTCAAGGCCATCTCCTGATGACCAGCGTGAAAAGATTTCCTGCTGGTTTCTGGCCTAATGATGGATAAAATATTATGGAAGTACCCTACTCTACTTAAAATTCAGGAGGCAGGGCTGGAGACATGGCACAGCAGTTAAGAGCACTGGTTGCTCTTCCAGAGGTCCTGAGTTCAATTCCCAGCAACCACACAGTCACTCACAAACATCTATAAGGGACCAGATGCCCTTTTCTGCCGAACAGACATACATGCAGCTAGAGCACTCATACACATAAAAGGTAAATAAACACTGCAGCACTCTTAAAAATTCAGGAGGCAACTCTAGATCTGCCACACTTGCGGATTTTCAGAACCAAAGCACACTGGAGATCATTTGATGGTTGACAAGGCCTTTGCTTTGTTTTTGTTCTTGTTTTAAGGGAAGAGTCAAGATGGGAAGCTGCATTGTTCAAAATTTTCTAAAAATGAAGGGAGAAACTGAGAAGAAAATTTAGATCAGAAAAGCAGGTCCAATTCAAAACTGGATTATTCCTCTTTCCACCCCAGAAGGCTCCCTCAGAACAGTGGACCATTCTGAAGGTTCTGTAAAGCATGCCTATTCTTGGTAAAAAAATTTTGGGAGCCCTAATCTACATTGGTGCATTATTCTGAGATCCCAAGATGGAAGTTTCTATAAAGTAAAAATCATTGCTGTTATTCCTGTCGAGTAATACACAGACAGGCAACAGCTGGCACAGACAGATGTGGTCTACAGTGAATTCCACATCTGGCAGTGCTGATGTCAACCCTGTACAGTTTTCTTTTCTGTACTAACATATACCCCAGGAGGTGAATGCCCTCAAGGTGAGGAGGTTAAAGTCCTAATAAGCAAGCACCAATGCCTCTCCCTCCTTTTACTTCCATTGCCATTTCCCAACGACTTGACTTTCTAAGAAAAACACTACTGTTTTATGGAAAGAATTTTCTTCATTGCGGGGCTTATGAATGCTTGGGAGTTGCAACAACTATTATTTATAAAATTGCTATGTTGTGTATGAATTCTTCCTTTAATCTTAGAAATAAGTTAGTGAAAGAAGTATTTTTGAGGTTTTACTTATATTTTTTATGGCTTTAAAAAAGTATGGTTAAGTTAGCATGCAAATAAACTTCATCAGAACATCTTCACACATACATACTATATCTTCTCTTTATTGGTTTCTTCCCTCCAGCTGGTTCCCTTTCTCCCTCGTCTTTCTTTTTTATCATTATTTTTAAGAGTGTGTGTGTGTGTGTGTGTGTGTGTGTGTGTGTGTGTCTGTGTCTGTGTCTGTGTGTCTGTGTGTGTAGAGGAAGTATATGCATTTAACTGCAGGAGCCTGTGGAGACCAGAGGTGCCAGGTTCCTCTAGAGCTTGAGTTACAGGCAGTTGTAAGCTGCCATTACTCTGTAAAAGGAGTATGTATTCTCAGCTGCCAAGGCACCTCTCAGCTAATAATATATGTTATTTATTATTTATTTATTTATTATGCACATAAATATATAACATAATTTTATTTATTTATTTATTATTATTGTCACCATTTTACTCCTCTGCTTTCTTATTCCATGCATTCCATGAGAAGGAGTTTGGTACCTCACTTCAAAAATAAGGAACTGAGAAAAAAAAAATGAAGTTAAACAAATTGTCCAAGATCACAGAGCTTTTAGAAGTCAAGAAGGTGATCTAAGGTATCAGTGTAATCAGAATGAAATGTACGAGATGGGACCGAGTCCCACAATTACAAACATAGCATTACACTGCAATCAAGACTATCAGCCAGACGGTGGTGGCGCACACCTTTAATCCCAGCACTCAGGAGGCAGAGGCAGGCAGATCACTGTGAATTCCAGGCCAGCCTGATGTACAGAAGGAGTTCCAGGACAGCCAGAGTTACAACAGAGAAAGCCTGTCTCTAAAAACCAAGAGTGTCACAGAACTCTAGACGTTTTACCATGTTATTAATGTTAAACCATGTTATTACTGGCTCTGTTCTCTTTCTGATTAACAAATGGAGTTCAACCACTGACCCAGGTCATTCAGCAGTCTTTCAACCCTACTGAGCATGCTTCATGTTGAATCCAGGGCTTCTTGACTATCCAGAGAAGCTTTTGGAGAAGAGCAGAAAACATGAAGTGTGTACATCCCACTGTTTCAACTTGGCACAGTTCTAATTACAGCAAGATGATTGTAAATAACACAATCATTATAAGAGCATTAACCAAGTACCTTCTAAGTGTTTCACTAAGGAAACTGAGATATGTATGGGCCCTGTCCTCTTGGAGAGAAGGAAAGAAAAAGAAATCAGAGAGAAATGTCTCCAGATCCAAAGCAAAATGTTGTAATTATGTGCTATTCTCCTCCATAGACAAAGGGTGTTTGCAAGTGGAGTGATGGAGAGACACTCAGACCAAAATTTGGCATTTAAGGTGAGGACCAGGAGAGGAAGAACAAGTGCATCGGCTGGCAGCGTCTTTCCTTCAGGTGGACACAGTGTCAGGCTCCCCAGTGTCTCTCTGTTCCTCATTTACTTTATTGTCCACGCTCTGCAGGAGGGTGGCAGTATATTTTAGGGAAGGGGTGGAAACTGTCTGCTGGTAGCATCAACCCACATATGAGGCTGCTGAGCGAGCTGTCTGCACATCACCTCAGGACCGTGGCCCAGCTGGCCAGATGTTCCAGACGGAGCCAAACATTACTCACTGAAATGCATGCTCTTGCAGCTGATTTTTAAAAGTGATTACTTTAATGAGAGGCTGGAGAAAATGAGCCTGAAAGAGACTATGGTGATTTCTGATGCCAACAACTTCAGCACACAGAGGAAGGCCAGGGTGGAGAAATTTGGGTGCCCTGTGACTTCACTGAGGTGGCCACGCTTCCACATGAAAGAGAGAAAGAGAGTAATAACGGAAGCTGGGCTGCTTTTATTTTTTCCTTTGGCAGTTTCCATAGATTTGTGAAAGTATTTCTGTGTGTTGACTTTATGTAAGAGCTTAGCTGAAGCACTCCCCATCCACTGCTTAGGCACCCACATCCCAGTGCACCAGGCACCTTCCTACAACGCAGGCATTGTCATAAAGGACAGTTTGAAAGGGTTCAGTGTCAAATGCCTCCACAACTTCATCTACAAGTATGGGTAGTAACCACGAGTCAGGGATTTCTTTTTTCAACAGGAATATACAGGAATACAGAAAGCAAGGACACAGCAACCTAGCAAGTAAAGTTCTAGATTTTTCTTTGCCATAAATCTTTCAAATGTTAGCCTGTTGAGGTCCCATTTCCATAAACGTGTTTAATCTTCATCATCTTTCATACATACTTTTTCTTTGCAATAAACTATGTAGCAGAAGCAATGTGGTGCAAACATATAGATGAACAATAAGAACCTACAAATCTTTACCACACATCCTTAGCATCCTTCAACGTGATAATTAAATGTTTTCAGATTTATTTTATGTGCACAAGTATCTTGCCTGCGTGTATGTATGTATGTGTACTATGTTCATGACTGTGAGTGGCAGGAGAAGGTATTAGATCTGTTACTGGAGATATGGATGGCTATAAGCCACCATGTGGGTGCTAGAAACTGAGCCTGAGTCCTCTGTAAGGGCAGTAAGTACTCTTAACTGCTGAGCCATCTCCCGAGAACCATGGCAGCTAAAATCTGCTAAGACAAGCTCTACAATACTTGCAAAGTGCCCATTCTCCCTGCTTAGGTATTTCTCTTTTCCCCTCATTCAGCAAAAGGAACAAAACCCATCAAGATGTGAGGAGAGCACTCTACTGTAGCCAAGTCCAAGCCTAACTCCACAGTCTCTGGCCTCAACACAATGTGAACTACCGCAAATGTGCCACTGCTGGAACCTGTTTTACCTTCTCTATTTCCAAACTTTGGGCAATGTTGTTTGTTCTACTGTACTCATAACTAAATGTGATAATTTGTTAGTTCAAATTGCACAAACTGAGCAAACAGATGGCAGATACTGCATTGGTAAGCGCTTGAATGTAGGAGTGCGAATAGGGGCGCTGGAGAATAGCACCTGGTTAAATAGTCTAAACCGGCGTCAAAGTGCAGTTAATACTGTCTCTCTCTGAGAAAATATACAGATTCAAGAGGCATAAATGGAGATAACGAGTCACAGAGATAAAACTGAAATGAAGGAACAGAGGTTAAGCCACTCAAGCAGTCAGCTGAAGTCTAACTAGGAGTGCAAGAAGAACAAGCCTCTCATCCGGGTCTGTGGCTCTGGCCCTTGTGTTCCTAATAACCAAAGTACTTCTGGAAGGAGGAGAGATGCAGCAAGCAAGCGTGCAGAGGCAGTCCTCTCCTTCTGTGTGATTTTGACTACTGAGATTTGGGTACATATTTATAGAACCCTTCTACACTACCGACGAGCTATTTATCATTCTTTAGAATGTGTTATTACTTGTGATAAAAAGGAATGCAGAATTAGGCCAACTCCTCTATTTCAACTTGTAGACTGAAGAAACACTGGGTAGATTTTTTTTGAGAAATTAGAGGTAAACCCTGCTAATACATTTCCTTAATCAAATGGAGCAGATCCTTTGAATGACGTGTTAGTATTTATTTATTAATTTATTTTTATATCAACAGATACTTCATGCTACTATGGCAAACAGACTCAATTTTGCCAAATTCTAATTCCCGAACAGCAAAGAGTAGAAGAACCAGATGTTGAGATTGTGATGCTCTGCAGTGCAACAAAATTGGACTCAGAGACCAGAAGACCAGAAGAATAGGCCCCAGTTTCTAACCTCCCCACATCTCATCTTCCTATTCTGGACTACACTAGTTCTATTTTGGATAAAGTAGGTTTGGAAATGACTGGCCCCTGGGAGCAATATGCAACTACTTAAGAGCTTGTTAAATATAAATATTGACAATCCTCTGAATGGAAGACAATGCTCCTGATGGGCAAAATTTACCTTATCAAAGTCACAGGAATAGACAACAGTATTTCAGAAGCCAAAGAAGCAGAGCAATCTTTAACGTCCTGTCCTGACTTCTCTAAACAACAAGCCCAAATAGAAACTCAGAGCTCCCAATGTGCTTACCAGATAACAATTCCTAGCACATCTTTCTGTCAGTTTCTCTGAGCCATTAGCAGATCATCCAGAAACAGGTAGAAGCACAATGAGCTACAGGACTTTAGGCTAGTCACCATCTTCTCTGGGTCTTATGATGCCTCATGATTCAGTGACTATCGTGAAGGGCAACAACTCCTACCACAGGGACTTCAGAAACTTTATTTAAAATGAGTGAGTAATGAATTGTAAAAATGCTCTGAAAAATAAAATTTCAAGCACAGATTGGAGTAGCCAACTCCTTCCCTTTAAGACACTTGTGAGAATGACTCTGTCACTTGCAAATACAATTGATTACATAAGCCCAATCAAATCAACTTTTCCTGCCAGGAAACTTGGTTGTCCTTGGTGAAATAATAGTATTTTGGCCAGAGAGTAAATTTCATCATTTTCTTTTGACTTTGGTTCTGACTTTTGTAAGGTGCATGGCTTGGATTTGGAGCCCAGAGCCCAATCCTGGCCCGGGCTGCTAGCTTACAGACTGGAGTGTATGAATTGACCAAGCAGAGAATACATCTGCTGCCAACCAAAACTACCTGTCAGAGAGATCTCAGCCTTAACTCCTCCCAACACCAAAGCATCAAAGATATGAACCAGGCAGCAGCAGAAGTTCACTGAGCACCAACACTGAGAGGTAGAAAACTGTCAACTTTTCTCTTCCTTTTCTCATGTGATCTTTCTACTTCCCATTCCCCCAAAGAGACCACATAGCTGGAATGATAATATAAGCAATAGAGCAAGGATTGCAATCCAAGCTTAATTGTGAATCCTATAAACTGTTTCAGATGAATACAAGTGCCTGCCCTCCAGGAGCTCACTATCTAGTGGGAGAATCAGAATGGCAACTCAATAGACTGTGAGCTCCTTGAGGGTAGGGACTATCTGTTTTCTTCCTTGTCTCTTCATTAAGCATGATGTCTGCCATGAAAACAGGCTTTCAGTAAGTTCTTAATGAAAAGTTGAGCCATAGGAAACATTTATTTTTATAAATCACAAATCTGATTAGATTAATGATTTGTCTTCTCAAGCTTCTTCTCCTCTTCATCAACACACCATTACATAGCAAGTCACGACAGCCCTGTCTCTCCCACACTCTGTGTAGTCCATCTCCCTTCTCCAATCATGCTGGCACATAGGTGCTATTCGACAGATGGTGGCATGAAAAAGCAAGCATGAGAAAGGACATATCTGCACTGTATCTGAGTCACAAATAGAGCCCCTTATGAATATGAGGGGCAGGTCAATCATACCAAGGGCAACTATAAGGCCTCAAAGAAGACAATGATTGATTTGGGCCACTTAACTCTAAAATCTCAAAGACTAAATGACATTGCATGGAAAAAAATCCAATCCTCTTTTACATTAATTAGACAGATGACATCAGAACAAAACATTTTTCTTTAAACTAGCATATGAGTTATGCCAAATTCTACCTTCTAGAGGATATGGGTTTCAGCCAAAAGCCCATCATATAGATTATTGTTTTTTTCCTCTCAAGTACTTAGAGGAAATTAAGTCTTCTTTGGCATGCAGCAGTTCTCAGCAAGGTCATGGTTCCTTCTACAGTGGTGTCTGGGGCAGTTACAGGAAGAATTTTGTCAACAACAACAACAACAAAAAAGACAGGTCAGTTATTTTTAAAGATAAGAAAACCAGTTATCCAGGATGATATGACCAGTTAACTAGGATGGTATGGGGCCATGCTAAGATTTGGCGGAGAACTCGAAGGGTCAGTAGGAAAGCCGAGGCCATTCTAAGTTGGACCTTTCATTTCTGAACTCAGCATTGGAGTAGACTGTGGTGCAGTAGACAGGCAGCTAGGAGATAGGTTTCAGAAGCACTCAGTTTGCTCATCCATAAAATGAACAAGGCGGAACTGAACTAGAACATTCCCCTTCACTTGGAAACTAGAAATTATTAGGAAACACGGAGAGGAAAGGCTAATCATAACTAAGGGTATGTCTATTTGTTTTGTTTTGTGACACACCGAGATTACTCAGGGCTATCTGTATGACCTTAACTTCAGAGTTATCCTTTGTGGCCTGGTCGCCTCCACAGTGGGCACACAACTAAAGACGAGCGAAGCTAAGAGAGGGCCTTCTGGGAAGCCTGACATTGAGGCCGCCACTCAGCACCTGTGTTTCTCCTAACCACACATAAGCCAGCTTCCTTTGGTTTTCCCCCTTAGCTTAAGTCTTGATGCCTAATACCTGCGTGAATACAGGCAGCTTTCACATCCTTGATGTTGTGGTTCTCCTTTCCTTTGTTTTGTTTCAGACTTCCTGCAAACACCACATAGATAAGAAACCCAGCAGAAGCCTAGATTTAACGAGTTGCACTCTTGTTCAGTTCTTGCTACACGAAGACTGTGTGTGTGCGCACCACCATAAGTACTTTCCCACGCTCTCCAGCCTTGTCTACCTACTCCACAAGTTCTTTATGTACCTGCTCAGCAGAATCACTGGGGGCTGAAATACAACAATGCTTCCCCAGACACAATGATCTGTGTCTCTAGGTAAGGACCAGGAAGTTAACAGTATTAGAAGGCTTCCTAGCTTGTTCTGAAGGGTGACTAGGGACAAGAACATAAAACACCGGAAGGCATGAGCTATGTCAACGTTTATTTCTTCATTATGAATTGTCATTCTTGAGGGTATCACTCCATAATCTGGATGAAAAAATTGAGCATTACATATGTCATGAATGACAACATTTTGGTTCAAGGCTATTTGACCCCAGGCCTGGGCATACTAGGCTGATGGTATATTGCCCCGATTGTATCAAAATACTCTATGGCATCCATTACATTTCTCCCCAGTAACACCTATCATAGATCAGCCTGAAAAAAAAAATAAAAAAGGCAAGGTGATAAGTCAGAGTCCTGCCTTCTACTGTTATCATTGGTAGAAGCCAGTAGCTGTAGAAAACCAGCCACAGGAAGTGGTTTAAAGTTCTTTGCCAATATTCATTATCAGTATTTCATGCTACTATCCATAATCATAAAGGCTATATTTATTGACACTTCTGGGAAGGGCACTGAACCAAATATTTTAAGTATATTATTTTATTAAATGATCAAAACTTCCTGTGAGGCAAGTGCAGTTATGGTTAATATCACCATAATATGGATGAAGAAATTGAGTATCATATATGTCACAAATGATAACATTTGGCTCAAGGCTCTCTGACCCCAATCATGGACATACAAGGCCAGGAAGATGTTGCCCTGACTATATCAAAGTCTTTATCACATAGAGAATGGTGCACGGATAAAAGATTCTAGGAAGTGGTATACCAGAAATCTTTTGAGGAAAAGTCAAGAACGTATCCCAAGAGGGAATGGAGGATGTAGGCGACCTGAAGACACAGGGCTAAAGCAAAGGGCTGGCAGGCATAGAAACGGTCTGGCTTACTTGGGCATGTGCACTGGGCATTCTCTAGGATGGCATGTTTAAGCAGCTGCTTTCTGACCTCAAATCGAGTTCTATTATGGACATAAGACAATCTTTCCGCTGTGCTGGTTGTATAGGCATGTTTGTCTAGTGGTGCCACTTAGATAAACTAGGTGAAGTGGATGGAGGCTTTGTTGGCCTTATATTCCACCACTGGCTTTGTTTACATCTCATTTATTACCTACCCCCCCTGTTCCATACCAGCTCACTTCATGCTCCTAACACCATCTCAGAGATCATTTTTGATCTTGAGGCCACCCATTTGCTCATGTGATGCCGATCATTATGAACACCAAGAGCCAGGTGTTCACATCCCTCTTGCAGGGTTGGCCCTCTTGTTTTCAGGTTCTATTCTGAAAATTTTGTCCCTTAGCCCACAGAACCCAATAATTTATTTTTCCTCTTGTTTTCAGAGAGTAGAATAAAAAGTTGTATTCCAGAACTCACGGTCGGTCCCATTATTATTGAAGGTATAGCCTTGGACAAATAACTTATCTATGGTTCAGCTTCCTCTAGAAATGGAGGTTCTAGCAGCCACACATGTGAGGGCTGTTCTAGGGACGATGTGGTTAACAAGACAGATGAACAAAGCTTGACATACAAACACCTAATAAGAAATAAACATCTGCCTCTGAGGCATCAATCACTGAGTAGCCCGTAGTATAGTTCTGTGCCTTTAGCATAATACATAGGCACTTAAAGGCTCGTTTCCCTAAGGGTACCTGCACTTCCCACAGTAAAGTTCAGGATCCCTGCTAACCTCAGAGACCATTGAACTGCATTCTGTGAGCTGTCCAATGATCAGCATGATGACATTCCTATGATTCGGCAGGGTGAATACTGAAGAAGGAGTCTTTGACCAAGTTTGTGCAACTTCATTATCCCACAGCATGTTTCCAACAACACATTAGAGCAAACGAGGAAAAAGAAAGGAGATTGTGTTTTCCTTTCTGTACTGTATAATTTTGATTTCATATTAACATGCCGCAGGGAACAAAATATGCATTTACATAAAAATTCTGGTAATGGCATCTTGAAAAGTAATTAAATGAAACACCCGATTCTATTTGCTGAGGGCTCCGTCTCTAACACTTGGGATGTGACAATGTCCTGTTGTAAGAACTAGGCTGTCTCTTCCTCCAAACATTCTTTATTCACAAGCTTCCCATGACAAGCCTAGCTCACCTATGTATTTTGGAATACCAACCATGTCTGGGCTACAGAATCTTATTAGCATTGGACTGGCCAGCATAACTACAGGCACAGGGTTGGTGCGTTCATAATGTGAGAACCTATGCTTTCTTCTCCTTCCTCCAAAAATGTTCAAGGGTAAATTTAGCAACTAGGGTCCAAAGTTTTAGAACCATGGTAGGTTTATTTTTTCATAACTTTCTATCCATATTAAGTGTGCTGAATGGAAATGAAGGAGTCATTTTCAAACTTTACATTAATCTGGAAGGAGACAGTTTATTGATATAAAAATCAAATCAGTATAGGATATTGGTTAGGTTACTTTGCAATGTTTGCTTTTGGGAATATGGTCTTGGTTTATAGCCCAGGCTGGTCTTGACCTCTGGATTCTTCTGCCTGGGATTACAAACATTTACCACTATGCCCCAAAATACAGTTCTGATGGTTCAGTAGCTATGTACCTAGGAGAATAAAAGCTAGGACATGGAACGTATAATTACTTAATAAGTTAGTTGGGTCCCAGAAACTCCAGCACAGAGGATCAAAATGTCCAAGTCAATGGGTGGCTGGGCCTCCAGTAGACGAAAAGATCCAGCCTGGAGTTAGGTGACTCATCTCAGCTTCACAACTTCAAGCCTAGGATCCCTTCAGCTGTGTCACAGCTGATTGGGAAGGTCATGCAGAAAGGTTTCCAGGACCATGACCACACTGTAAGATTTCTTGATACACACCCCCATCTATGCACTTACAGGAGCTTTGTCACAGAGGCTGGAAATGTAGAGACAAGACAAATACATGTGCCATGCTCCACGCTCCCATGTACGATTCTCTGTAAGTGCTCACGCATCTTCATAAACTTACTTTCAACAACTTGCAAGGGCTTTTCCTGCATTTGCAGATTAGGAAATAATCAGGGTATACAGTCAAAAATCCAGGCAGGCAAGGCAGATGGACACAGCAGCCCTTACAAACTGTTTCCCTAGGAAACCAGGCAGAAGCAGGATCTTAACCAAATATGGAACTGACAGCCAGATTTTGGAAATAGAAACTGAGCTGTGGACTGGTGGGAAACCCCAATAATCCATCTCTGCAAACTGTGTACAGGAGTGACATCAGAACAGGGGCACGTTTCGTGGTGGGGGGTGTGGGGCGGGGGAAGAATCCAGTAAGTGTTAGAGAACAAGCATTTCCTCAAATGATAATTCCAGTAAAAGAAGCACACACAGCTTTCGGCGAGTCTCCCCAGTCATTTATGAGAAAGGAAAAGGGAAAGAAATAAGTCTACATGGAGAAAAGTCCAAGGCCTGACTCATGGTCAAATGCAGAACCAGACTTGTGAATTTGCATAGACTAGACATCCCATCACCTTATTACCATCTGTCTAAGTGAGTGTAAAAATAGGCTTTTGAGAGTTCCTGGGCTACTCACTGGCACCGCCGCAGACTTGCAACATCCCACAGAACTCAAGATCCCTTTTGTACAATTTTCAGTGACTCACCCCTACCCACATGGACTTCAGATTAAAAGCTAATGTTACTTTTATCTTGTATTTTATCATATTTTTTATATTCTGTATGAGATGGGGGAGGAAGAGATAAAGAGAGAGACAGATAAACAGAAAGAAGGGGGTGGAGAGGGTGAAGGCGGGGGAGGGGGGCGCCTCACATGTGTGAGTGCAGGTGCTCACAGAATCCAGAAGAGGGCATCAGCCCTCCTCCCCATCCCCTGGAAATGCAGTTATTGGCAGCTGACACCCATCAGACATGGGTGCTAGGAACTAAACTTTGGTTTTCTACAAGAGCAATGAGCTCTTAACTGCTGAGTCACCAAGTTACTTTTTCACCCCCAGAAATTTTTTTTTTTAATATTTTAAATTATGTGTCTGTGTGTGTCTGAGTATGGGACTTTGCACACATGAGTACAGTTCTCTTTCATTTTACTTTATGATCTCAGGGCTTATTCTCACTTACAAACATGCTTTAAGTTAATGAAAACGAGAGAGGTCTCAAGATGAGAAAGTGACTGTGGTAACATCTCTACTCTGTAGCCAATTTCAACTTAAGAGTTTGCAAGTTCTAGGCAGCAGAGCTTAAGGACTGCCCTTTCCTGCCTGTGGTTTGTGTCATCTCTCTCTCCAGTGCTGCATCGTGGCTTCCATTTCTATGAAAATGACATTCCATTAGGATCTCACGGTGATTATTGACATGCTGGAATATTCCATTCAACGTAGTCATTGTATGGGCATTCCATCTGCTTGCTGGCATGAGCTACAATTAGGGTGAATACAAACTTCTATATAACCACCTGGACCTAGTCCTACACTACACAGGCCAGCTTTCCTTCTTCCCCAGGCTTCTATACTTACCCATGTCCTTATAACAAATGCCATGTGGGTCACTTAGAAGGTGGCCCTTCCACCTGGCCCAGTGAAAGATATAAAAGACACCTGGAGGATCAGAGCATTTAAACCTGTGAAGGAATTAGCAAGAGCCTGAAATAGTATGAAGTGAGGGTTGTATGGTGTGCATGTGTATGCACTGACACATGCCAATAAGGATGGAAAAGAAAGCCCTTCTCCCTGAAAATCACACAATCTGCATTATCATTGGATTGAAAAGTCAGTAATTTCTTGTGTATGCATCATGAATTTAAATTTGGAAGCAATTCTTCCTTGTGAGACATTTCTTGCTTTGCTATTAATATAGACAATTCCAAGAAGTCAGCAAAGAAAGAATATGGAGATAAAAACCAGAATTGAAGTTTTCTTTTGGTCAGGATCTACCTTCACAGCCTTGAGCAGGTCCCTAGGACTCAGGCTTTTGGTCAGGATCTACCTTCACAGCCTTGAGCAGGTCCCTAAGACTCAGGCTTTTGGTCAGGATCTACCTTCACAGCCTTGAGCAGGTACCCAGGACTCAGGCTTTTGGTCAGGATCTACCTTCACGGCCTTGAGCAGGTACCCAGGACTCGGGCTTTTGGTCAGGATCTACCTCCACGGCCTTGAGCAGGTCCCCAGGACTCAGGTTTTCAACTTGAAAAATGGAAGATACAATATGGACATTCTATGTACTTCAGGTGAATATGGCAGAGACTAGATGAGGTAATAACCTCATTCCTTCAGCTAGCAAATCTTCACAGAACTTTTCCTTTTGCCAAGTGCTGTTCCCGAAGTGAGGATACAGTAATCAACAAAGCAGTTTCTCCCTTACAGACTCAGTTTGCATAAGAATGTGCCAGTTTGTTCAATATAAGCAACATAGAGACACAAAATGCATACATACACACATATACACTACACTCTCATGTACACAGTATCAGGTTAGTGCCGAGTGACACTGAAATACATATAAAAGAACTTTGTAAGCAACAAAAGAATACTCAAGTCAAAGTGCCTATTCAGCTCCACATAGTGGGACAGGCCTGCATTCCAGGATTTGGGAGTAGAGAACCAAGAATTATGAATTCAAGGACAGCCTGGGATATATAACATCCTGTGACAGATAATATTTTATATTAGGGCTCTAATATAAGCTTTTCCTAGTGATAATCCATCCTCTCTTCCTCCTTTTGTCTTTCTATATTTCTTACTTTTTGAAAACTACCTTAGGGTGCAGACCCATAAGTAAAACAGTTAACTCAGAAGTAGAACCAGCCATCAAAGGGTTGATAGACGTACAAAGACAAGGCACTAAATAAATTCCCGTTGCCTGTGATACCAATACAATGAAAGCCACTTCAGAGAAGCACATTCAAATGTGTGTATATTCTTAGACACACACTTAGAGAGAACACTTCTGGAGAGAAAGTACAGAGCTGGGGGCAGAGAAGCTTGCCCGGGGCATGAAGGAAGGAGGGCTGGAGACCCTGGGTGGTTCCCAGGGTACAGAGGGAATGCAGAGGCAGTGACAGCAGAGTTCTCAGCTCAGTTCTCTTTAATAGGAAGCCTTGGCCAGTGCAGGGATCCTCCTTGCTCCAGCCCCCAAGTTCTGGCCTTAGCTAATATGAAACAAGATGTGTATTTCTTAGAGATATTTCCTCCAATTTCAAAGAAGTTTCTGGTAACTATTACAGAAGCTGCTTTTTGGCCAACAACAGCGTGGAGACCATCTTAAAGACAGTAAGGAAGTAAAATGAAAAAAGGCACCTTCTTCCACTGAGTACCTGTTCTAGTTACTTCCTAAAAACATCATTTTGGGCAAACTGAAGCCTTTCCTATAAAGTAAGTGAAGTATTGTTCTTTCTCTTTGCTGCTGGACTGCAAGCATGTGACTGTCTTTTCTGCTGCCGAACTGGGGACATGCTGGAGTAAGTAAGGAAACAGTCTCCCATTCCTGCAAGCATTTGCAATATCAAGTTTGAGAAGTATGCTCTTTGGCTTCACTCCAAATACCCTTCTTATTATGAAGGGTGTGAACTGGAAATAAAGATGTCTTGGTTCATCATAAAGACTGTGAGCATTCTTGCCTGATAGTCCAAATAAATTGCTGAAAGCTGCCAACTACACGCAGCTTCAAGTCAGTGTGTTCTTAAAGTCACAGAGAATGGAGACAATCTGTAATGATCTGATTTAGAAGAAGCCTTCTAATTGTTTATAATGGATGAGCAAATCTGAGCAGAGGGTAGGAGTAGGTAGTAATAAGCCATACTTCCAGACACCCTAGAGAGCTGGGAAAAGAAGGAAAAAATGATGATAAGGATGGGAGGGAGAAAGAGAAAGCGAAGCAGCAAGGGGCACAGCCTCAGCAGCTCTATATGTAAAACAGTGAAAGAAAAAGCCACCCTCTCTGACAGATGCTCTGCTGGGCCCCTCTCTTTATGCTTACTGGCTCATGTTCACCAAAGAGTGTAATGCACAATTTGATATTTCTTCCTCACGCCAGAGGATATTGGAACCAATAAACATTTGAAGGTGGTGGGGAAGACTGCAAGAGGGCACTTAGTCACAGCAGAGATGACAGCTGACAGCCTGAGGGGGAATGAGAGAAGAATGACTGAATTTCAGCAGAGCATATTAATAGACAGTCATGGTGATGACCTTGAGTTAGCAAGGGCTTCACATGCTCAGAATGTCCCTATTGGAGGAACACAGAATGCAATGCATTTAATAAGGAGCTCATCCAAAAACTGTTATTATTAATTTTGTGTCTGATGGAGGAGACAGCTTGAGCTTCATGGTACAAAGTGACCATATGGAAGAGTACAATACAACATTTTTATGGTCATGTGTAAATTCACCAACTTCTCAGAGTGGCTAAATATTTTCAAAATTACACACACACACACACACATACACACACACACTGGGGTGGGGGGAGAGGAGAGGAGAAGAGAGAGAGAGAAAAGAGAGAGAGAGAGAGAGAGAGAGATAGAGAGAGAGAGGGAGAGGGAGAGGGAGAGAGAATATTCAGTGTTAAGGTTGAAAGTCAGAACTTCATGTTTCCCTATTCAATTCTCCCAAACCAAGAAATTACTAGCCCCCCCACCATGTTTCTAGTGAGGAAAAGTTAAGGTACCTCCCTCCATCAGCTCTCATCTGGCTCTAGTCTTCTCTTATTCATCCTTTTCTTCCTGCAAGATTCAGGGTCTAACTTGCTCTTTTTCCCCATGAGGCCAGATTACAGGTCTTATTGGTCTGTATGCCCCTTATGATGTCCAATATAATACTTAGGGCACAGTGGGTACATAGAACATATTACTAGCTAAATACATGTAAAAATGTGCAATGAAAAGGGAATGGAATTTAGAATCATCAATACTGGGATCCCGTCCCTTTCCTGTCATTTCTGTGCTAAGTCCTTGGGTAAAATTTTTGTGACTTTCCCAAGTCCTCTGCTTATTACTAAGGTAGAAGTGCGTGGCATACTCTGGGCCTATGCAATAGTCAATATTTTCCTGGTTAAGCTATATTCCAATTGGTTTCCCCACAATCTTTGGGTGACTCATTTAAAAAAATGTTTTAGGCATAGTTAGGAAACGGCTATCCTAGAAGCCTTAAGTTCATATAACAGACCAATGCTAACTCTCCAGAGGAAAAAAGAGATTCATTAGCTACACTAAGATATAAACTGTCTCAGCCATTTTTTCTATTCTCTCATTCCTTCTATCTGTCCTTCACTCAGAATGGAAGAAAGCCTTCTGCAAAGCAGCAATGTGGAGGAAACTGAGCCTTAGAAGAAAAGGGCCTGTGCTGATCCTGGAACTGAAGCTATAGAAACATGTACTAGAAATTATAATAAAAAGTATGACTAGATGTTTCTGGGAACTTTTCAAACTATTCATGTTCCAGTTGGTTGAGTGACAAGAGTTCAGAGTTCGGCCATAATCTGTTCCAGCATGTTAATCCTCCACTCCCGAAACACGCCCTGGTATCAGAACAAACCATCCAAGGCTCTTACCTAGACCCCTGGAATGAAAAGAGGTCTCTCTGACCCAAACAGACACATGGCAATCTCAACCCCCATCAGCTTGAGTACTAATTGCTATCTAGGTGTGTCTTCTACTTCCTAAACTACCTAAGGATCAAACAGTAGGAGACTGAATATTCTTAAGGTTTGGTATAATCTGCCTCTCATTTGACTGTCCTAAGCTACCTAAATACCATGTAGCTGTTTCAATAATTTGCAGTTCCCTCCCAGTAATTATGAAACAGGATTGTGTCTTTGGAAAGGTAGCTTCAAGAGTTGGCTTCCACCAGAATATGATAGTCTTTTCTCCAAAACATTCTGCTGGTTTTGGCTATAGTTGTTTTGAGACAGGGCAGATCTATGTAGCCCTGGCTGCCCCTGAACTCTCTACACTGACCACAACATGCTGGCCTCAAATTCATCAAGGGTGTGTGCCACCACAGACAACGGTACCACAGTCTGAAGTGTACCATTTCAACTCCATCTTTTTAACTAACACGGATCAGGGTGACTCCTTTTCTTTAATGTTAAATAAGTTACTTAGCTATGATGACTAAACCTTGACACACTTGGAAAGAAGAAGCCTAAATTGAGGAAATGTCAATATCACATTGACGCTTTGGGATTTTCTTGATTGTTAATTGCTATAGGAAGGCCCAGGCTACTGCAGTACCATTTCTGGGCAGGTGGTCTCAGGCTATATAAGAAAGGTAAGTGAGCCCAGGAGCCAGCTAGTAGCAGCAGTCTGATGTGGTTTCCTGCTTCAAGCTCCTGCCTTTTCGCCCCTTAGTGGAGAACTGTGGAGGACTGTAATTTCTAAGATGAAAAAAACTCTTTCCTCTCCAACTTGCTTTTGGTCATGGTGTTTATCACAGCACCAGAGAAAGCAAAGGAGAACATAGACCTATCATGCTGCTTTAAAACACTTCCAGGTCATAGCTGCAAGCCCATGACTCTTCTAGCTATCAGTATCAGAAGAGCACCTGAAACTCATTTTGCCAGCAACTTCCATAACAGCATTTCACTCACAAGCTTGCCATTTCTGAGTCAGCACACATGTTCCAGGATTATAAAGTCTGAGGTAATAAACACATGGCAGCCTCTGGAGGAGTCATTGCTTGGCCCTTCCATGAAGAGAAAGAACATGGACTTCGCAATCAATGATGCTGGGGGTTCAAAGCTTAGCTTTGCTACCTACACTGACACAACGCGTGCAATAGTTCAGGTTTCAGGGTTTGATGTTACAAAATGAGATGGCACTTCACTTGGTGAGTAAATCGGAATTTATACACCAAGGAAATTTACCCAGCATTTGATATGAAACAGCTGCTCATTTTGTTACTTTTCCTTCTTATTTTTACTAATAGTCTAAGATTTAGTTCATTCAGCTGGAGTTTGGGTACCTCAACATTACCAAAACCAACTGAGGTTTCTAAATGAAAAGCTTCCTGAAGTCAATCATACTGCAGACCGTGGTGTGTTAAATGATGTAAATGCGTGACTCTGTACCCAAGGCAGGCAGCAAGGGTGGAAAGCCAGGCTGTTTCTGCTATGAACAAAAACTGAGAGGATAAAAAGGAATAAGATTACTCATGAGACACTGAAATGTGCGGCTGGGGTAGCTCTCAGGTAGACCGCTCAGCCTAATGAGTGAAAGGACCTCAACTTGATTCCCAAAACTTACAAAAAAATATCAAATACGAACAATAATTTTTACCAAAAATCAGTGAAAATTTACCATAAGTGTTCACAAAAACAAAGTGCAGAAACTAGTGATTGAAAATAGGAGAACATATTATTAGGAGCCTCAAGGGGAGGGGATTCTTTGGACAACTAGGGGACAGTTTCCAGTGATATACTTTGTAAAATCATTGCACCTTTAGTGTCCCAGAGGGCACTGTAAATACACTAACCAAGGATCACTGGTCACAGTGGGACAATTCAATTGGTATGAGAGCTTGTAGGGAAATTCAGAAAACCAAGGCACCTTAATATATTCCAGGAAGCTACTGTGTGTTATAGCACACCTAGTGCATACTACATGTCTTTAAAGACTTGTGAATGTTCTGCTCAAAGTACAGAGATAATATGCAAGGGGTCACTTTATTAGTTGTCTCCTAATGAGTCAATACTACTCAATCTTCAGTGCAGGCAAGACAAAAAAATTACAATAAATAAATAATCAGTACGAGTCTCTGCCTTTGCTCAAGATGTTTGATGTGAGTCCTGGGTTGTGCTCCAGTCTGCTTCTGTTTCGGCAAAGGCACACTTCCCTGATACTTCCCAGCTTCAAAAGAGAGAAGCATAGTCATCTCAATTTTCTCTCTGCCAACAGGACAGGAAGGGCCCCAGAACACAGAACTGGCGTTTCAACCATGGTATCCAATAGCAGCTGAATGGAAAACCAAATTGGTCCCCGATACCATAGTATCTTAAAAACCACAGAAAGACCCAAAATATTAGTCTCATTATTTGTAATATAAGTTTAAGTGAGGGAATATAAAGTTCTATCTCAATTATTGAGACTGCAGAATACTGACGTTATAACGTTTTGGTAACTTATGTAACGCTGACGTGGGTAGACAGTGTCCTTCCTCCCCTTTCTCTCACACCATTATACAGGCCCCAGTCATCTGTGGGACTGGCTAATCCATCTAAGGCACAAGGAGCTTTTGGAGTTATAAAAGCACAAATTCTTCAGAAATATGCGCAGCTCACAATGAATTTCTCCTGGCTAGAAATATACAACCTTCCACTTGGATAAACCAAAACAAAAACACACTACAAGTCTGAGATAGTTTGAAACATGTTTATCATTCATAGAAACTTATTTACAAGTTATTTCCTTTACTTCAACAGAGAGGTCAAGCTGTATTCATGTCCTATCACGTACTGGGAATTCTCAGAAAATAAGTACTGAATGGAGGGAAAGCAAAAAAAAAAAAAAAAAAAAAAAAAAAAAAAAAAAAAAATCAAGTAAGTAAATGAAGTTAGCTTTATCTACAGGTACAGAGGCTAGAATGTACATTTCACATTAAGAAGCAGGAAGCGACTTCTATTATGTTGGCTCAGTTGCTATAGCTCCACAGTCTTCCCAGATCGAGATCTCTAGAAGTGAAAACTGCTGCTGTTTGAGCAGCAGCTCCAGAAATAACTCAGGACTGTGCTGTCCAAGCAGCAGAGCAAAGAACAAACTTGAGGAAAGAGCACACAATTTAGGAGCCATGTGATCCTCAAAGGCAGAGTGAGAGGTACAGCACACTGCAGCTGAGGGGCCATCTGGGCCTGGGAAAGGGAGCAGGACAGAGGAGCAGCAATTGGTACAGATAAAAATCCCTCTCTGCTCCCTCCACACACGAGGAAGGGAAAGATAAAAGGCACCTTTACTCAGGTTCTTTAACTCCACATCTGTCCAGCTGTTAACAGCAGCAGTAATTGTAAATATTAATATCATTGCAGACTCAAAACCAAACTAGAGCCTAGAGGACAATGCACCAAACTCAGGAGGCTGAGTCTTGAAAGGTAGATGTACATATGGACACGCTTATAGTTTCTCTGTATAAGCTCCACCTGGTGATTTTAAATAATACTGTCTAAAGCAATTCAAAAATTAAAGACAAATGCAGCAACAAATAGCACTTGGAAAACTCCTGCCTCTTATTATTACCATGAAAGATTATAAACCCAAACTTTGTCTTCCAGGAATACAAATAGTGCCCTCAATCCCACTCCTCCCAGTGAAATTCTTGTACACATAGTTCAGACTGGTTCATTCCCTTGATGCAGAAAGTGTGAGCAGCAAAACATTTTAATATGCAAAGATGAAGCTTAACGGAGGCTTTTCAAGTCTATGTATTTGCACAACTGTTAAAGGATATCTTCTCATTCTCTTGAGGCAGTGTTAACTAAGATTATATCCTAAAAGGCAGGAAATAATACAAAACAGTATAATATTCAGAGAGCTGTCACTTGCTATTAAATGATCAGTCTGTGTAATATTCAAATGCTACCCCAAGTATTTCAGTCACTTCAGCCTTGGAGTCTTCTATATCTGCATGAACACTGGGGCCTGACTCAGCAATTTATCACAAATGACCTGTGGCTATCAAGGCAACATGAGTCAATGAACATACAACAGTCACACTTCAAAATACAGTAAGAGAAATGAGCAGAAGAGAAGTTGGCTTTCCCCAAAGACTAAGTCTCAGAATCTGTGACTTCATAAGGATAGGAGCAACAGATAGATTTTAAAATTAACAAAAGTTGCTCCTTTGTCCCATCAAAATATAAATTTCTTGTTGCAGGATCAGAAGGCATTAATCAATGGCCTTTATGTTTCATATAGAACATGGTTGCATTTGGAGGGAGGAAAGGAAAAGTGGGAATGATGTAATTATATTTTATCTAAAAAACAAAAATAAAATATAAACGAATATTGAAATATTGAAACCTTATAAACTGAAGGAAACACTGACAAATCTCACACATTTACTATCAACTTTTTCTTTTTTTTTTATTTACGGATTTTAGTGAGATCGCCAGGGTACTCATGAAACATAAGGGATAAGATACATTAAGCCAAAATAACTTGTTCTTTATACATTTATTAAGCATAAAAGATAATTTACGGATTAATATGGGCAGTTACTTTCCCAAGATGTCAATGTACAGTGTTGAGATATGGTCATAGATCAAGGCAGAACTCAGTAGGGCACACAAAGAAGGGTAAAGCCTTGTATCAGCTGTATGGTATTTGACCCAAGACTGGAAAACTGGAATGACTTAAGTGGTAGAGGAAACAATCCAGGAAGAGCTAAATTAAATAAGTAAGTATGTGGAAAAAAGACAATTTATGTGGAATATGCGGGAGGAATAGCAATTGACCCATTAGGTCAGAAACCCACAACTGCCAGAAAGTAGCAAGAACAGCCAAGGCCAAAAAGGCAATGGAAGAAAACAACAGGGACTTAGGATCACGATGGGGACAATGGTAATCATGGCATTGACCAGGACAAAGAGCTGCTGTCAGGATATGGGGCAGTTTACAGTCTCAACTACTTTTTGTTAGCCCACATTTCTGGTTATCTATATTGGTGATAAAGAAATCGCATTAAAAAATAAGTGGAACCTTCAAATATGCTTGTGGTGAAAGCCGTAGCACCGACCACATGTGTTAAATCCAAAAGCGGCATTGTAACGGGAAGGAGGAGGCAGCATGTGAGCCCATGCAGAGCTGAGTCTGGTTCAACATGAGATCCCTGCCTCAAAAATGCCCGCATCTGGAATTTGCTCAGACCCCAAACGCCAGCCTGAAGTAGCCTTGGGTAACAGTGACCATAGATGTAAAACAAAAGAGCACAAAAGTCTCTTGGACAGAGAAATGAACAACCTGGGTTTTTATCTGAGTATTTTCTTAAATAATGCTTGACAAGTCTCTGAGACCATAGGTGCAACATTCCTTATGCAGACTTTTGTCTTCTCTGTCTGCAAAAAAGAAAAAAGGACCTTGAACTTTAGAACAGCGGTCACCTAAGACCACCTGCAAGCATATCAGATAATCACATTATGATTCATAACAGTAGCAAAATTACAGTTATGAAGTAGCAAGGAAAATAGTATGGTTGGGGGTCACTACAACACAAGAAACTGTATTAAAGGGTCACAGCATTAGGGAGGCTAAGAACCACTGCTCTAGGTGATTTAAGGCATGCCTCTTGTCTTTAACTTCAATCTTCTCATTCTGGGTGTTGAGTGACTTTGGTTTGCTCTTAGTAAATGAGATTCTCCCTCATGTTGAGGACAGACATGAATGTGAAAAGTCTTAGTGCAACGATCCTATTGCTTCTTCCCAGACTCATAAGACTACTACTCCATATCCTGCTTTTTGTTTTTCCTCAAATTGCATTATAGACTGTCTACAAGCCAGTTGGATGTTCTTCTGAACTCATGCTTGCCTTTCCTCAGAGCTCATAGCCCACATCTTATAAAATAGTAGTCACTTGCAAATAATGGTGGGATAGAATAATAAGTAAAATGCCAGTTTATGAACAAGCTACTAAGTTATATTGGCCAAAAAAATTTCTAGAGAAATCTTGGAGAAGTAGTAACAATAGATTTCAAGAAGGATTGTGCATCACTGTTCTTTTTTCTTGTCCTTTTTTACATTTGGTAATTTCTTGGCATTTCAGCAGGAGAACAAGAAGTGACTGACCCATGGAAACAACAGCAAAATTGCTCAGTGATCTCGCACTGCTGTGCCAGACTGTAATTCCCAGCTAAAAATGCTATTCACAGATCCATGCACCAGAGAGAAGTATGAAGCCTGAGGATCTAACCCCCAGTCTTGCCTCTTATACTCAAATACCCACTAAGAAAGCAGATTATCTCTTGGCTGCTTCAGTGCCACTAGAAAGCCTGGAATTAAGAGCCCTTAAGCTCCAAATGCACTTGTTGGGAAGCAATTTTACATACTATACTTCCTAAATCTTTCTTTAATACCTGAAAATTTAAAGATATCAGACTACGTGTGGTAGTGTGGAGCTTAGCTATTCCATTTGCTATGCACAACTCTCAACACCAATTCTGCACACCATGTGATGGGTATAAACTAAAGAATCTCATATTGCACATTGTTCATGTCACAGACATAGAATTATGAGAGCGCCAGTCTTCAGAGTAAAAAGTTCACAAAAAAAAAAAAAAGAAAGAATAAAGAAAAAAACCAAACCCAACAACCCAGGAAATTGGGAAAAAGAAAAAGAAAAAAGAGAAAGAAAAGAAAAAAAGCCCTAATTTAACACATCATCCTTAAGAATAAATGAGGTTACAAATCCACATTTGGAAGAACAGAATCTTGTCCATATGTACCAGAGACCATTTTTTTTTTTTCAAACTCAAATTCCGGATTCCAAAATGTATACTCTCTCTCTATACTGAGGTAACAGCTTGTCAGAGAAATGTGGCAAGCAGCAGCAGGCCTAGCACAGCAGATGGGGTATATTTTTACACCAGCTTTAAGTGATGATATGAGTTTACATAGGGTCATCCTAAATATTGTTTAAGTGCATGAAATGACTCCAGTCACTGTCTAACCTTGAGTAGGCTGTTTTGCTTTCAGTTCGTCTCAATTTGCTGTCGTCAAGACGTCATCAAGACAAGTCTATCTTTTCTTTGGAACAGGAACTGTACCAATTTTTAAGATCCTCTTTTCAGATTCATGCATGGATTTTACATGGCCATTGAACAAAGAGAGAGGACAATAGCTGGCCAAGCATCTCTCATTAGCACACTGGACTAATTCCGTCCCTGTCAACAGGCCAGACGTTGTACATGTACAGCAGTTCAAAAACCAAAGTGTGAGATGGGAGGATGAGACTCCTACCTGCTAATCTTAGCTGTCCTATTCATTGGCTCTACTACATATTTGAGTCACTGATTTCACATCTGGAAGACATACCTTCTAATAAGTATTAGAACTGTTGGCATGGCAGGTGACTAAAAGAGCCCACATAAACATTTATTCAAGAGTTCAGTGTTTATATCCTTCCCCTCTTAGGCAAGATACTCTACTTGCTAATAAGGGTAGAGAGGGCTTGATGACCTCCAACTCTGATTTCTATGAAATCATGCATTTTAAATAAATCTATATAACTACTACAAAGTTTTCTTTATGTTCAGTTACAAAAACAGAATGCACATTAAGTTCAAATAAATGTACACTAAGTTCAAGGAAGCTTCAGGATGACGACTTGTATGGATGCCATCTCTGTGTACATGTGCACTCCTGAGGGATATAACATGGCCAATGTGGCTCCTTCTTAGGTAAGGCTTCTATAATGTGGAGGGATAGGATAGACCAGAACTGGACAGATGTTTGAAGATGATAGAGGGTATTAGGCACTACTTCCCACTTCACTCCTTAATGTAGAACAATTAGCACATGAGCATCCGGAGAGCAGAGATATTATAGTATTCAATACGTGGTCTCAGGTTCTAGAGGAGTGACTGGTTCATAAATGGCTATGGGTCATAAAAAGTATATACACCATGGCTGGTGGCTAATGACAGGCCCATTTGAGCACTCTCCTATCCACCTTCGTTGTTCAGAAATCATCATTCTAAAGAGCCCTGTGCAGCATGCTCTACTTAGCAAGTAGGGAAATAGTGTGTTTTGAATGCACCAATAGCAAGCGGATTCTCCACTAATCTGGGCCATCGTAACGCATCTTCTGAGTCCAGAGGGATATGTTATCTTATTTGATCATGAACAAAGTTGTGTAAGACTTTCCATTTCTTCAAGATTCCCTCCTGCAAAGAAAGGGGTGCTGGATAATAAAACACTCATAGTGATTGGACTGAATGAGATAAAGTCAGGCTAGAGAAGTAAGAATTTGGTCTTAAATCTTTACAGTAGGAGATATAGGCATGCTATTTGTTTAGTAAATTATAAAATATTAAGGAATATTAACAAGTAGTTACATTAGGATTGGTTTACAAGCATCTTGAGCCAGTACACTTAACTGATCACATGCTTATGGATGAACTGGCTGATACTTGATAGAAGCTGACAGAGTCGGCTGGCATTCTAGGATAGAATGACTAGATGAATGTATAAAATGACGAGAGACTCTTCAAAAAGGTAAATGTAAATGACTGAATTTCTGCTAAAACGTTCATTTCAGTTAGGATGGGTCAGGTCCTGCCAAAATAAGTTACAGGATATGATGTAATTATGCTCTAAAAGCAAAATTTCCTTAAAATGCAAACTTCATAATTCCCAGGTTCTTAAAAAATCAGCTCATGTTATTAAGTCAAATTAGACTCAAGACCTTTTTTTCTAAGTGTATTTGGTAACAATTTGTTAATAATGTTTAGCAAGAAAATCATAATTTTCTAATAAAAAATTACTCATATAAGAATTACAGGGAAACAATACAATTAAGTGATTTATCAGAACCCCCTCTGATCTCTTAGGCAAAACGCCGTCTGTGCTTCAGACTGCCTGAAAATTTTAAATTTTCTAAAACGTAACACTTTTTGGGTGCTATAAAATACTAAATGTTTGTGGCTGTTTGGCACAGAAAAGGGCTTGAACAAATCACAACAGTCATTTTATGCTCAACTGTAGCATAAAATGAAAGTAATGAAGGTCAAAGAATACACACAACATCCCCCCCTGCCCCCAATAAACCAGTTCATAAGCCTAAACTACATCTAAGTATACTACAAATCTAAACAGTGGTTCTCACAAGACACAGGACCAAGGCCTTTATCTGCTCCTGGAGCTTAAAGCACTAGAGGCTGGGTGTGCACTAGCATTGTGAGGTAGAAAACAGGCATGTATGTATCCTGCCTGAGGGGGGCATCCACTCTCAGTGAGAAACTCTTTAGCCTTAAATGCCAAGAGTATTAGCTGGAAAATAACAGACCAGATCCTAACTTACTCATCAATTCTCTCTGTGAAGCTCTGTTAATATTTTTATACCTAATGACAAGAAAAAAATCAATCTTTGGACACAAAGACCACTTGCACAGAATCCAAAAGGGAGATGCTGACAGCCCCAAAGGCTCTCTCACTGATTCACATGGCTAGAGAGTGAACCAATGGCTCAACGCTTTCTCATGTTTCTACCTCTCCATCCCTCAAATACTCGCTTTCTCTTCCTCTCCACTGTCTAAGGACTAATGGCAACAATCAGTAAAATGATAAATATACAACTTTTTAAAAAAAATCAGGCCACTGAGTTAATTAAAAAATACATAAGACCTTTAAGTTCACAGTTGTTTCAATAAACAAAATGTTTATTGTAGATGTGTTCTAATACTACTTCAGCAAAACCAAAATCAAAACCAAACAAAAAATTAGGTAAAGCAAACACCACATGTGACTCTGACTCTGTTTTTTTTTTTTTTCCTTCAGAAAAGGTCCCAGGTCACCTTCTAGGATTTAGGCATTTAGCAGCATACCAAAGGAAGGCAGTAAGAACCACACCTCACAGAGTACCATCGGAAAGAAGGGTGCTGACACAGGCAGTCTATATTAACATGTAGGAGAAGAGTAAAATTTCCACTCAAAGTTATGATAAGAGGCAACAGGAATTCAGAGAGGGGGGAGATCACCCTGCTCGAGGGTATGAAAAGGCTCACAGATGAGGTAACGCCTAACACCAAAATGAGCCCACTGCCACTGTGGCTTTGTCTAATTATCCCCAGTATATAGGACTGGTAACAATTGGGTGTGCATTCCAGGGTCTCTATAATTATACTAATGCTGTATCAGTTTCCTTACATAATCTTCCCCAAAAGTGGTCCTGAAAATATCCTGACAACAACATAAATGGCAGTATTTTGCAAGTTCCTACTTCCTACTTTTCTCATTGTGTTTGAAAATGGTAATATAGCCTTGCATTCTAAAAATCCACATATTATCGATGTGTACCACACCAGATGCAGAAAGTCATGCTGCACTGTCAGTGCACTAAGGAGGAGGGAGGTGGGGACTCTGGAAGTGAAACTTATTAAAAGAGTTTATATTCAGTTTATTGAGTACAAGGAAAATTTAAAGGCCCAAAATAGAGCTGTCTGTGAAATACTGCATTTACCTAACAGCTTGAAACCTTTACTGTGGATATGTTTTAACAAGACGCTTTCCTCTGTTTGGTCTTGGGTTCTTAACTACAGTGAAAGGAAAGGCAACCTTCAATGGCACAGATCAGGGCCTTTCATTCAGGTCTAAGACTCCTGGCAGGAACCCACCAGTGGTGTCCAGACAGAGACATGCATTTCTGTGATTATCTTTTGCACCCCAACCCCAACACATACAGTGAGATATGGGATTGTTTTTTCTTTTCTTTCTGCTATCTTGTTTGTTCTTTCCTTTGTGTTTTCCGGAGATTTGTACTCTCTTCTGTTCTGTTTGATGACACTTTGTCAATTAGATGCATTCCATTCAGTACAGAAGTTCATTAAATTCAGATAACACACCATTCTTGCAGGCTGACTGATGTTTATTAATGTAAAATGTGACAGGAATAATCCAGCAGGGAATTTGAGCTTTTTGTTGCATCAGTCAGACAACAGAATAATACAGTTCATCTGCAATTCATCAGAGGCTTATAATAGTATTTACATATGTAAAGATTTCTTGAAGTCACATGCCTTTGAGAAATTCAGGAAAGTGTGTATTGCAGGAAGATAAATCATATATAATCAATATGCTGATTCACACATCCCTAAATAGCTTTAATTTTTGTGCCTGAATCATGGGGGCGGGGTAGGAGGAAAGAGGAAAAAAGGGCAGGGGAGAATCAACAAGCTCTGTATGCAATTAAGCTTAGGGTCTTAATAAGATGTTTGTGGTTATTAACAACTACAATAGTATTAACCTTTACATTTAAATGATAAGTGTGATTTTCAAAATATTTTCTTCTATTTGTTATCTCATTAGGTGGGTTCCCTCTACCCCAGTGGAGCTTTGGAGAAGAATAATAAACACATATGAATCAAGTACTAATTAATCAGAACTCAGTCATTCATGTGGCCTCCCTAGCAGGGCAAGGCTCCAAGTGCATGCCATGAAAGAACCGAAAACAAAAAAGTACACAGTTACGTATGACTGAATCCATTAAAATAAAAACAAGAAGCCCACCAGTGTTGGGCCACTTCAGGATAAATAAGGCCATGCGTTTCATTCAGGAAGCATTGGTTGATTGCCTTGTGCCACTTGCTGAACACTCCTGGAGCCCATGACACGAATCTCCTTACTGTAGGGGGCTTTAGGGTTAGAAAGAAATTAGACTCGTTCTGTGTAATGCAGGGAATTCACTCAAACATTTCCACTGTGACGATTAGAAGCCTGAGCCAATGGTGTTCCTGTTTGTTCACTTTTCTCTGTCTCCTCTGGCTCCACCAGTAATTTTGACATGTTACTGTGTACATGTACCTGCTGAAATTTTTATTTAAGTTTTGAAAACATGTTTTAATATTCAAATATGGCCAGAATCCTTATTTATTTTTAAGAGGACTATGCATTTTTACTTAAGTGTGTAAGTGAGTGTTTTGGTTGAATGTATGTAAGCATGCTGCATGAGAGCCTTGTGCCTGCAGAAGCAAGAAAGGAATGTTGGATCCCCATGAAACTGGAGAGGATGGAAGTCACAGTGTGAGTGCTGGGAACAGAACCTAGGTTATCTGCGAGAGTGGCAAGTACTCCTAACCACTGAGCTATCACTCCAGCCCCCAGGCTACCATGCATAAGCCCCCAGATGCTATCGATAACATTAAAGACAGAAAAAGGAATGGTGTGCTCTCCAGCAGAAAAAAACAGTTGCTCTCAACTTTTAAAAAATGCTATTGTTGTCTCTCCCTGGGTGTGAAATGTGTGCAGGTGCACATGGCATAGGTTGAGTGTGGAGCTGAGAGGAAACTGTGGGTTGATTCTCTGATTCACCTTTGCATGGGGCCCAGGAATTGGGGATTGAATTTAAGTCCTTAGCCTTGTGCAGCAAGTGCTTTGTCATCTGATGTATCTTGCTGGCCCACACCTTCAACTTTGAAAGCTGTTTGAGGAGACACTGTATCAGAGGAATGGGTCAATGTGGCAAAAATTAATTGGTCAAAGCCACATCTTTGTCAAGGAGATTGGAAGATAGCCAGTAGATTTGTATGAAATAGTTGCAAAAATATATCTAATAAAGAACTGTTATTCAACATATGCAAGGAAAATTTAAAAATAAGAGAAAATGCATTTAGAATGGAGCATGGAATGAGCAGACATTTCACTGAAGAATGAATTTACAGCTGTCCAGTAGTGCGAAAAAGATGCTCAATGATAACATCATATGCCACCAGGGAACTATGCCTGAGAACAGCAGCAATGTATCATTAACATGTGTTTGGCCAAATAAATAACAAATGCTCATCAGAGTATGGGGCAGGGATGGGAAGTGCCATTCACTGCTGGTGGTGATGTGCAACAGTGCAGCCATGTTAGAATAAGTCAGGCAGCTTACTGAAAACCAACGGCTCTCTCTCATATGATATAACAGTTGCATTCTTGGGAGAATGGATGGAAAACTTATCTGTACACACACACACACCAAGTCCACTTTGTGTCATGCTTATTATTAGAACCTGAAATAACTGAAAGAAAATTTGACAGAACTCCTGAATTTGATTAGTTTACTTTGATTTTAGCTGTTTAAAAATTCCTACAGTCCTCTGATACATAGGTAAAATGGTACTAAATGCTTAAAAGGAGTTTTGTGTGGAAGAGAATTAACAATAGATATACACATGGTCTACATACTCGAAACGCGTGCACAGCAGTGGATCATTCTGATTTCAGGAGCGAAAGCTTTCTTAAGAGCTGTGGCAAGTATCTCAGATTCTTTCCATATGCAAATGCAGAACAAATCACTATGCTGCTGGGGGAAATCGCCTGAGTAAGAACTGATCACCGTGACCACCACATTTCATGAGCAGGTGAGGACAGTGAGAATGCCATGCGGACAGACGCACAGACACTAGACGTGTCACTTCACTTTAGTATCCTTAAACCTTTATGCTTTAAAAGACACCACCAATACAGTACGTAATAAGCTTATTCCTATGATAGGAAAAGGGAATAAAATGGGAAACAATGAAGAGTATGGGGAATGGGTGAACAACAGGGCCGAGAAGACTCTTCCAGCTTTCCATTCCCATGGTTGTACACCGTATGGCATGGAACCCAAACCACAAGCAAAACCGCTAACAAAATCACAATGAAACGAATGGGTCCAACACTGATCTGTGTAATGGGTGTTTGAGAGAAGTCATGCCAGGATTGACGGGGACAGGGATTCACAGGAATCTGAGGAAATTGAATAGCAAGACCCACAGTGCTGAGTTCCTCTTCTACTGCAGCCTAGCCCCAAGCATCTACTTTGCCTGCTTGCCCGATAGACTTTAACTATATAAGTGTACCCTGGAATATTTCTTAAATATATGAATGGCATAGGAATAGACTAAAGTCACCCCAGTTCCTTTGCTAGCAAACATGTGAGGTCTATAGCTATACAGATAGCTGTATAACACTAGAGATCTTCTTATAGATGCAAAACTTCAAAGCAGACATAGCATGTAAAGGTTGCCTTGCTAGAAAGTAGTGCAGGCTATAAGTTTCCTGGCTATGATCATATGCTCCAACTACTATAACATATTCCATTTAATGTACTAGATCAGGAAGCCCCCGTGAAATAGAGACATACATTATATGTAACCAATATAATGCTATAGAAAGAACTATGAGTAATACCAAATATGTTATTTTATAGCACAAACTGTCCATTAGGAGATACTGCTATTGGTAAACATATTAAGCATCTAGATTATATTTGGAAATACAAAGCAGAAACACAGGGTACACTGCCAGCTTTGTGTTTACTAAGAACACCTGGTATTTCCTGAAAGAACACTACAGATCTTCAAATTGCTCCATCATTATCCCACGAAGTCCTCTTAGAATATTCAAACCCAAGTGCTATGTAGAAATTGGGCCCCAGGAGGTTACCAAGCAACTCCTTTGTCATCAGGGTAACACAGGTTACCTCAAACACCAGTTCAGCAGCCCAGCAATAGAGCCAGCAAAAAGGGCCAGAATGTCACACCATCTGGCAGCATTGTGAGAATTTGAAGATGACTTCTGGGGAATACTGGATTTCCTGAGTTGGGTGGGTGCAGAGGTTTGAATGAGAAATATCCTTCAGGGGCTCTTGTGTTTGAACACTTGGCAGCCAGGCAGTGACTGCTCCATGCCATTCCTGTCATGAATGACATTCATACTCTGGAACCTCAAGCCAAAATAAACCCTTTCTTTGTTAAGTTGCTTTTGGTCATGGTATTTTATGATAATAATAGAAATAATAGAAAAGCAACTAATACAGTTAGGAATGGATAAGTGTTCCCCAAGGTAGGAGGCTCTCAAAAGGCAAAAATACATATTGATCTCAGATCTACAACTTTATATTATTAATTATATAATGTTTCCAGTCCAAGGAATACAAAGACAGCACCCGTGCATTTTTAGTTTCATCAGAACACGAAGCTGTGCATATTCAGGGAAGTACATCTAAGAGTGTCCTCCATGAACTGGTACTGGGTAAGTGGAGCAAGGACATACGGAAGGGGTAATGTTTGTTCGGTACTATTTATTTCGATTAGCCCTGTAAGAAAGATGTACACATTAATTAGGAAATAACTGAAGAAATACGAAACATTTATTGATAGTTAAGAGACAAGAACATTGGTTCCTCATTCATCACTACTGTCACTGTGCTGATTAAGAAGCAAATACTTCAGACACCCTCGGACCTTCAAGGTTAATAAGGACACAGGGACTGCATATATCTGAGCTTACTGTGCACTATTTCCCACTTGAAGAACCGTTCCCATGATGTCAATGCAGCAGGAAAACAGGCATGCAAGGCAGATGCTGTTATGTCCATCTACGGGAGTTTGGGAAAGGCTTATTCATTGAATTTTTGGATTAATAAATTTAGATGATTTTTAAAAGGCTTCTCTATAGAGGAGCCATTTATTAGAGGAAGAAAGAGGATGCAATGGGATAGAGGAATGGAGACAGGCTCTTCATTTGGAATGGCTCAACTGTGCAAATTATGAAGGAATATTGGGAGAAAATTCTGCAAAGGTAGTAACATCCTCCAGAGGACAGACTTGATTCTAAAGGCAAAGGAAGCTATTAAAAGATAAACTAAGCTATAGCAAAGTGGCAAAACCAAAATGAAAACAGAATGTAAAATGTAAGAAACTGGCAGTAAAGTCAATCGAAATCCATCATGATTTATAATAGCAAGGAAATCCAAGTGTAACAGTAAAAAGGCTAAAACTACAGCTGACATGACAGTCACACAGTTGTCTGGCTTTCACCTAGATCAATGTTCAACAGCTGCAGCAAACACCCTGTCTCCCTGCTTCTCAATATCCATACTTCGATAGTTCACTGGAACTTTTACATCACTACAATGTTAAGAAGAACATGTACACTGGAAGAGAAAGAGATGGAATGCTTGAATGGAGGAAGTATATGATACAATAGCCTCAGACAATTTAAAGTCCCTCAAACAATTCAGTAGTTAACAAAATACCAGAAGGCTTGCAAAACGTTTATGGAAAAAAAAGTGAGGCAGTGTAGACTTTATTTGGAAAGCCCTGTGAGAAATGAGGGATCAAGTATTACCTTCAAAGCACGTAACATAATCCCCTTTTCAAGAACTACTGAGTGAGTGGTAACCAAGAAGCAGGATCACGCAGTAGAGAGAACACATGGTATCTGGAATGCCTGGATTTGTATTCTCACTTCACAGTTGCCTGGTCCTGTGATCTGGAGCTTACTTCTGTAATCCTGTTTCCTCTTCTATTTCCCTGAGCTGTTGTGCACCCCTAGCCCAGGGGCATACTGCACAGGAATGCACAGTGCTGCTGTTAGGCGTTAGACTCTTCATTTCACATGTAGCAAATAAAGTTGACTTGTTCAGCACTGGAGGTCTAGACAGTGGAAAAGCCACATCAAGAGTAAGGGCTCCAAAGCCCCTTCAGATTTACTCACAAAAAATAATTCACCTATTGGCAATTTAAGGATAATGCCTGGCAACATCTGCTGTAATTTGGCAAAATGGCAGTTTTGTCTCAAGGCATTGGCAGGTAGGCAAAAAGGTTGCTGCTGTTTTTTTTTCCAGTATTTTCTTTTAAAATATAATTGCTTGCTCCCCCCACACCCCAGCTTAGTCTACACAACCTGTGTTTTGATTTGGGATATCAGTTTATAATTCTATCATGGCTTTGAAATCAACTTTACAGAATAAAATCACTGACTGTCACATCAAAATAGCCAATATCTGAAGGTAGAATGCAGAAGAAAATCCGTGGATTTGTCTGCAGGACTCAGCTTTTGAAGCTTGGGTATTTCTGGGCCTTCTTAAACTCTAAGAGTTCTCTAGATAGAAGACTTTCATTGCTTATATCAGGACAAACTCACTGTTCAAAGATGAATATAACAGAAATAATGTTATTGAAAAATTTAAAACATTGGATTATCTTACTTACGTAAACTTGTGAATGGATAAATTCTCCCTAATACCTACCAGGTATATCCTCTCTTTTGAGAAGCACTTATGTGCATTACTAAAATTTTAGAACTTTAAGGATGAAATGACCTCCATGGTGAACCATTCAACCTGCAAGTAAAGTTCATTTCATAATGGAGTCCTCAATACTATGTGCCAGCCCTTCTAGAAGGTAGTTACACTGCTTTCAAAGCAACGGTGTTTTCTATTAGTGAAGTGAATTTTGGGTCTCTTATCACTGAGCTGCTGCCATGCTTCTTCATGCATTTTATTTATACAATAATTATATTATGATTCTTATTAGCTATCTGCAGAGCCAACTGCAGTTTTTAAAATGCATTTCTAATTTTTAAATGTTTTTAATATTTGAAATTAAAATATAATTACATCATTTCCTCCTTACGTTTCTTCCTGTTAAATCTTCCTATGTATCACCACCACGTACTCTTTCAAATTCATGGTCTTTTGTTTTAGGTTGTGTGGTGGTGGTGGTGGTGGTGGTGCATGCACATGTGTATGTAAAACCAACCATCTTATGTTTCATTTAATCCTCAAAGTTAGCCAGAATCATTCTAAACTTTTTGGATCCTTTTATTTTCCCATATTTTAAATGCAATAGTACCTATGAAGCAAATTCAGGATGATTTTCTATGTGTTGCTAGGTTTGGGACTTTCTTCTCTAGGCACCTTTGGATTCTGAACTTAATAAGAGAATGGCAGTAGACGAAAGACCCATGCTGATGTTCAGGGCATGGAGTAGACCATCACAGCCTCCACTCAGAGGAAACAGTAAGCCTAAGAACTATTCATTATGTATCTTCCACTGTCAAGTGGCTTCTCAAAGAGAAAGCTGCCTTTATACGATAAATAGTTATGACCATTTTGTTTTCTATGCCTGTAAATTTTCTTTACAAAAATTATGGATATTTTACAACCATCCCTCCACAGGTTGCTGGCGTACCTCATGCGATTTTTGGACTAAACTCTTTTGGTCTGGTCTCTGAGCATAACTGGAAAGAATGCTTAGAATGGCTTCCTCTCTGCTGGGTATAACCAAGTTGGAACTGTCTTCTAATTCCTGACTCACTGTACATAGCATAGGCTGCAGTGACAGAGAAGTTGTTCATGAAGGGATCCACACACATGGAGAAGCACAGAATCTACAATCTTCAACAACACATCCCAGAAGAGCCTGGCTCTCCTCCTGGTGCATGTGCACATGCACGTGCACACACACACACACACACACACACACACACACACACACACACACAACTCATCCAGAAAAAGTTTAATCATCTGAATTTTAAGAATTTTGTTGATTTTCATCAGAAAGTATGTGGAAATCTTGAAGTAAAATGTGGCTAAATTAGTAACATATACCACTTTAAAGCATTCTAACAAACAAATAGAATAAATCTCCAGCACTTCCCTAATCCCTGTCTTCTCATGTTATTTCCTCTACCAAGAATGGTCCCTCTGAATCCAGCTAGGAGTCCTGACTGCGCAAGCTCAGGTAGCGGGGCCTAGACAGCAGCACTGCCCTTCAGAACCCTCTTAGATCCTAAAGGGCATTGCTCTTTTCCACAGCCTTTAGTACCCTCTGCTTTCTATACCCACTTTTAAATAGATTTGAAAGCCAGTGTCAATACATTTGGATTTACTTTATATAAACTAGGGTACTTTTCCTACAGTTGGCATGATGGGGTCATCAGGAATAAAAAAAAAAAAAGGAAGAACAGATATTTACAAGTAGAAAACGGGGGTCACAGGTGTTAAAGCAAACAATGAAATTGCTGCATAGAAATCAAGTTCACCAGAGTCAGAGGACGCTGGTGTGGTAATCTCGCATCTTATTACAGGACCAAGAAATGGGAAGGTGGATGATCACTGGCATAACACAGCCAAGTAAATATTGCTCTGTTTTACTTACAAACAGATAGACAAGGACAAGTGCAAGAATGAGAAATCAAGACAAATACAGTGACAACAAAAATTAAGTTAATGAAGCTTGTACACATAACCTTTATAGTTTCCATGGGGGCAGATCCATTAGATGGGCCTATGAATGCTCTCAGGTACTATTATAAGGTTTAAGATAGCCTGAGCTACCTAGTAATTCCAGGTCAGCCTGAACTACAGAGTGCAAAAGACGAAACATACTCCAAATCAAAAGAAATGCCCGTGGATGCAAACTTCAGAGTAAAATGGAATGACTTTCAAATGGGGCTGCTGGGATGACTTATCTGTACAACACTTGCCTGGCATGCACGAAGCCCCAGCTTCGATGGCTGGCACCGCAGAAAGAGATAAAATATTATCACAGTAGACAAGTGTCATCTGGATATGATGGAACTACTGTAGTCATGAGCTCAGCAGGGCTATGTTCGCCTGTACAAGTCAAGTCAATCAACCTCTCAGCATGGAAAGGTGAGAGGTTCAACAAGCCCCCACCACTGTAAATGAGGACCTGTGAACATCTGGATTCTGGGAGAGGGAGAGTGTTAGTTTCCTTTAATGGTGTGATCCTGGTAGGCTGACCAAGCTCCATGGATGGTCCCTCACCTAGAAGTAAATGGGCAGCACAAATTGGAGTAGGGTGAGGTTATTAAAAACAAACAGGACATGAAGTTGAGAGGGAGGTGGATAGACCTGGGAGAAGTTAGGGTAAATACGATAAAAATATCCTATCATATTGTATGAAACTACCAAAGAATCAATGAAAACAAAATACGTATCAGCAGATGTTCAATTACCTTTCATCATCAGTCTCCTCAGCAACGTAGACAATCTCCAAGACATTCCATAAAGCTCATCGGCTTGGAATGAACCTGAGAACTCATCCTCTCATAAAAACAGTACTATAATTGGATGTTAGCTTCACAAGCTAATCCAAAAATTCTATTAAACCCATAATTATGTTAACCATGTTTTTGGAACCCAAAATAGAGACATGGTATGACAAGTTCAATCACAAGAGGGGAGTGATAATAATGATAATAACTAAAATTTACAGTTAGGAATGGTTCTGAGAGCTTGAATATGTGCCCATTTTATCCTTACAACAGCCAGTAAAGAGAGTCTGCGTACGATTCCTGTCATAGATGATGCCCAGAGGTTAGAATAGGGGCTCCAGGTTCAGAAAAGAATGAAGCAGCATGAAGAGAATCCTGATAGTCCAATTGCAGACTCAACAAGCACTGAATGGTGGAGACAGGGTCCTGTTTCTTCTTTGTTCCCACACTAGGAAATGCTGGGGGCACTGAATCCTTCTCCCCTGCTGATCCCTGTCCCCACCCCTCCTAAGTTCTGCAACTGAAGAACAACTGTGTGATGAGGAGACACAGACAGGTGCTGAGGGTCCATGGGCTGCTACAACAGCAAAGAGAACAGAAGGGAAGTAGAGAATCAGCAGAGACAGTAAAAGCAAGAGTCTCATGACATTTAATGAGTACAATGAGTAAGCGGAGAAGCTGATGACATCCAGACTCATGTTAACTCAGCCATTAGAAAGTGCGGTGATATCAGGTAAAAAAGTAAAAAGAAAAAGGAAAAAAAAACCCAAAAAAACAAAAACCATGGCAGTGTCAAAAACTAGACAGTTTACTCTATTATAGTCAACATTACAGGCCTTTCTCTAATGGACTGAAGACTGATTACAACGTCAAAGGCATATCTGTAGACTGAGGCCAGGAAAGTCTGACCAAAGAGACAGCCCTATAGCTTTGGAGGGACAAGTAGCGATGGGCCACTTTTGCTGCTCATAAGCACTGAAACCTTGAGCAAATCACACAGATGCCAAGAACAAGCCTTGCTCTTAATAAAGTGGGCATAATGATTGCGACAAAACTCTACTGGAAAGATGGAAGACACTGCACTTGTAGCAGTACTTCATATGCTGTGAATCCATTATTTCATGGCGAATTATTTTAATATAGACAGGAAGTGCCTTGAAATAAAACATTTGTTTCTAAGCTTGCCTGTTTACCTAGGCACATTCCACTTTTCCTGTGAGATCTTTCCTAGAACTCAAAGTCAGTCCACAGTGTGCCTAGACTCTTTTCTGCTTCTTTACTTCATGCGCTAGCAGAGATGTTGGAGCATTCCCGGATGTGCAGTCCACCTTTACTTAGAGGCGAAGCTCCTTCCAGATGAACACTGTGTTGCCTTGTCTCAATGCCCTTGCAGCTGACAGAATGACTAAGGCACGGGGTACCTGTGGGAAAGGATAGCTGGGGAAGAGGGGCATGGTAGAAGCTCTTAGTCCATCCTCTCTTAGCTAAGGTATTATGGATGTGCCTTCTGTTATTTTTTATTTTTCTCTATATTTTATCGATAGATTCAGAACTACATGTCATATCGACTGGAAATATGATTGATCACAAAATTTTCCTGTGCTTTTTCCGCTAATTAGTAAGTTTCCAAAGACTAGTAAACTTCTACAATAAAGAGATAAATGGTTAATACTGTAGATTGTTGTGGGATATTTAACCTTTTATAACTCAACTCTGAATGTGTAAAGATCAGTTACAGACAAGCCATAAACAGAGAAGCATGGCTACACTCCAGGACAGCTGTGTCTACAGCCACTGTTGTAGGCTGGAGCTGGCCCACGGGACACTGCCTCCTAATTCCATTTGATATTTTAGATGATTTGTTTTTAATTATTTATTTCATTTATACTTGTTTGTTTGTTTATTTTTGTACAGAAGATGCTAGCCAAGCCATCTACAACTAGATGTATCCCCAGACTACCTTTTTACTATGCCTAATACTTTGAAGATAAGGTGAAAAAACAGTTTTTCCAATGAATAATCCTAAGTTGCAATTAGTGTTCCAGACCTTTGAAAATCTTTAAGCATTACAATTTTTAACCTCTCACTTGAAGTTAAACCTCTCACTCAGGCACACATCCACTGAAACTCATCCACAAGAAGAGAGGATAATAGAAAGACGCCGTTAAGGGCCACTGTGTCCATCCTTCCCCCATGACACACACAAGGACAATTCTACTCCCATAGAGAAGCATGCAGCATCAGAAAACAACACCTTCATGCTGTTAGGAGGCAGTATGTCCTTCCTTATGTTAGTATAGAATAAATGCATTGTAAACACCCATGAAATAGAGGGTATGAGATGTGATTCCAGCTCATAGGCATCACTCTCAATATGGACTGAGTTCATGATGACATCATAGTCACTTAGCACACAGCACTATGTCCTTACCTCGGCTATAGATCCATAACATCCTTGATGGTTGTTTTCTCTCTGTTGTTGAATTATATGTTATTGCCTAATTGAAACTGCATTGAGGTGGCAGCACATCCTCATGTAGGGATAATTATTTATTATATGATGATTGAATGGCTAGATGGAGGACTAGAAATACTGTAACACTAAGTTGGAAATCTAATCTGTTCTTCAGCATAGCATGAGCTGCAAGTATACAAAGATAGAGACATAAGTGTTAAGTAGCTTAGGCAATGTAGAAGGGCAAGATGGAAATGAAGTGAAACAGTGTGACCTATGAGGTCGGATCCTTCAGAAACCTCCCATTGAAGCCGTCTATGCATTTCATTGTCATCTAGTTCTTATGATAATTGGCACAAGGCATTAGAATTAGGTTTTACGCATCTGTCTCCATTCCTTCATTATGACAGAATCGAAAAGATGATTTGTATACAGACTACAATTTTAATCTATGATTATTACTTTCTATAACAGCCTGAGCTTCACTGTAGGGACTTTGGATACCATTGAAGGCAGGAAACATATTCTACTCACTCAGGAATTATAGTTGATTTCTCTGTTTTTCCTCTCTCTCCTGTCTTGTCACATCTTATCTCATCTCCTCTCTCCTCTTTTTTCCTTTCCCCTCTCTACTCTCACAATTTCTTGAGTGGTAACTAGAGGACTTGATAGAATGCAAACTTCATATCTTCTTGAAGACTAAAAAATTGGGGATGGCAGACAAAGGATTAGTAAGTATTTTGTTTTCACCTCAGCAATGAAAAGATGGTTTGTAGCCAGACTACAATTTTACCTATGATTATCACTTTCTAGAACAGGATGTGCTTCACTGCAGGGACTTTGAGTACCAGTAGGGCCGAGCCCTGTCTCTTTATGGAAGCTGAAATGAAGATTAGTTTGATTTTAAGTGGAGAAACTAAAGAAATAGTGAACTCCAGAGCAATAACCATCACCCCACTCCAGGAAGCCTCTCTAGCAAATAGTCCTAGTTCTGTCCTACAAGGACACACACAAGCACACATTGTGATTAAGTGTTATAGTATATCAGTGATATGGGTCCAGCAATATCTTATAAATGGCACCATTAGAACATCATATACTGGAAACTTAAAGCAACCTCAACTTGAGGATTTTGTTAAAATTAATTTCTGAATACTGACTTTTATTGCATTAAATGTCCTTTATTGAACTTTGAATATGGAATAACCTTGGTACAAACAGAATGTTCTTCTTTTAAGTTCAGAATGACAATGACAATAAGTCTTTGAAAGATAACACAAATGATAAAAAAACATTTTGTAGCAAACACTTCATGGCCAGAATAAGAATCAAGCAAATACTCTTTCCCTCTCTGAAGCATCACAGAAAGGAGGGAAGACTTTTACAGCGATGGAAAAAAATGTTTTGACATGTGCAACTTAGCTTGGTTTTAAGAGCCAAGAAACCAGTACAGCCTAGCAACATGTTGGTCCAAGCTGAACACCAATAAAATAGAAGGAGAAAAATAAACCTCCTGTGCCGGATCCAGCCCAAGTGGAAACTTCTTAGTTCTTGAGCACCCAAGTCTACACAAAATGGAGATATTCCACAAATACCAAATGAGAAGTCTTTAAGGGGGTACGAAGTCAAGACAGAGAAACACACTGAGAAGGGGGAAACCGTTGGTGGGTGGGTGGGTAGGTGTTACCTGAAAGGAAGACATCAGAAGCACAAGCCAGCATCTCATTTCCTATCCTGATTCAGAGTCATGTAAATCCCTGTGAATTCAAATGGATTTCCTGAGGGGCCAAGATTTACCTATGTGAATTAGGCAGAATCCTCTACACATCTAGGTAGGGGTAGAAAGACCTCATTGTCTTTTGTATAGTCTGAAAAGCCTGCAGAACCAAACTAGTAGCTCTAGATTATTCTGGAGATGTTTAACTCAAGTTTATTATAAGGTCACCTATACCATGTGCTCAGACCAAACACTATATAATGCACAGTACCATGAGGAAGATTCAATAAATGTTTTCCTATTTACCTTCTAAGTTATTGCCTACAGAGAATTTTCTCATGAGTCTAACTTTGAACTTCACCACAGCTGAAGAAAAAAGATCTGATATAATTATAACAGACTTACGAATCAAAACATTGAGACTCCAAAATACCAAACAACAACTGGAGTCCTATCTTTGACCACAGGCTCTGTGTGCTGACCACATTACGCAGTCCCTTCACCTGGTGCCGCCTCATGCTTAATTATAAAACAGTGACACTTTTTGACGAGTGGAAAGTATGCTAGTGTATCCAAGGCAAAGCTGAGAAGGATCAGGTCAGGACAGCAGTGATATTTTAGGGACATGACCGGCAGTGACCATATTCTTGAAGGAATGTGCTTGAGGTAAACTCAGGGCTCAGACGGTCTGAGTTAATCCCGTGTGGACAGGATGGATGCGATGCCTGCTCTGTGGTCCCCATAATAACCAGGACTGATGTGAATGCCTCCCTGTCTCACATGTACACCCGTTTTGTTGTCACCTGAAGGTGTCCAAAGAGTCTGAGGAGGTGGGGCTTGGGGGCAGGGCAGGGAAAGTTTCTCTTAAGCTGGAAAGGGCATCAGTTCTGACCACGTCCTGAGTTGTAAACACTAAATCAAACAAAATCCAACAGAGGGCAAGAGGAAAGGAGTAAATGAATCAAGTCTTCCTTTCTTTTTATAGTCCTTTCTCAGAAATATTTTGATACTAATAAAAGGTTCATTCATCAGTCCTATCTCCCAGTTTGGGGGCCCTGAGTAATAAGACACCACATCAAGCCCTCAGTTAATTGTGCCAGGTACCATGTATGTATAGTAAGCCTGTATGAGGACTACTACTGATATCCCAAGGTAAGCAGTATTATTCATGGGACAGGACCAGAGGCATCACATGGAGGCAGAAGGGTACCAAAACCCTCTCTTCAACTCCTCTCCATTCTGCTAGTGAGTGGGTCAGCATCAGGGAGACCAGAAGTAAACAGCACGAGACAGGAGTTCCAGTTGTATAAGGAAAGATGAGTGATGAGAAAAGTCAGTATTAGGTGAGGACCCATCAAAGGACATGCATTAGATGAGACTCAAACACAATCTCTTGGTTTAATAAGTGTCAGTACTTGGATTAGTACATGGTATTCACTCTGAGATTCAGGGAAAGAAAGGCATGTGTCAAGCACAACAGCAAACGAAGTGTAGAGGAGATAGGAACTGAGATTGAAACAATGTAAAATAACGTGTTTGGTCATTTCAGAGTTTCTATATTAGTTACTTTTCTATTGCTGCGATAAAATAGCATGGCTGAAGCAATGTACAGAAGGAATAGTTTATTTTTGCTTACCATGCTTCCAAAGGGACAAGAGTCCATCATATCACTGTTGGGAAATACGGCAGCCAGCTGGTATACTGGCTGAGGCAGTTGCAAGCTCATGTCTCCAGTGGAAAACAGGAAGCAGAGAGAGCACACGAGAAAGGGTACTAGATTTTTAAGCTCTCAGAATCTGCCTCCTGTGACATACTTCCTCTAGCAAGTATTCAAAGGGCGGAGACTGTGGCATTCAAACCATCATAGCTTTGTTGTGCGTTGCTTGGTTTGTTCAACTAACCTTCTACGTAATGTAATATAAGAGGCTAAGAGACCATGTTTTGTTTGTTTGGGGCCTTCATCTGTCAAATGGGACAACAGATAAGGAGCTAGCTAAGGGCGATTTCAGATCTGGTAACACTTTATTTCTGTGCAGCTCCAAACTCCAGGGTTTCTGCTCTCCAAATTTGCAAGATTACGGTTTTGTGATTAGGCCCCCACAACAAGGGGTCAGTTCCCATGGATAACGCTACTTGGACACTTTTACGTTCACGCATAGCCTTCCTCCCACAGTGTCGGTAGCCAGAGTGAAACTGAGACTATAAAAACTTGCCTTACGTCATGCACAAAGCTATGGAGTAGATCAAATGAATTCATATGATGCCATATAAACACTTATTTTAAAAGTATTATTAACATTCTTGTTTCTTGAAGGCCTATCCTGTAGGATTGTGGTTCTAGTCACCAGAATTCTCCCGGTATACAGAACTTTGGGATTAGTTTTGCATATTTCATTGCTAGTGCAGTTACCCAAGTGACCCACCTTCCTAGGCAAAGCCCTGAGGGGAAACAGAAAAGAACTGACACTTAGATGAATGACCAAGAACAATGCCATCTCATATCCATAATATTCCATCTGGGTAAAAAAAAAAAAAAAAGAAAATCCTATCAGGAAAGAGAATTTTTTTTGCAATAACGTGGGGCCTATACATAATATAAAATTTAGAAGACATTTTAGGCTACTTTATTTTCATTTTGTTGTTAAACCAAGGAAAGCCAAGAGGCAAGTCTTCTGTGATACACACAGTGGTGAAGGGATAAAGCTACTGTGGCTCCTCAACCTAACGGCTTGAAACATTTATTTTTCTACAAAATTTACCGAGTTTACATTCACTAATCAGATATAAATAAAGTATATTTTGAAAATCCCTTCCCCCCCCCTCTCTTTTTTTAAAGAACTAACACAGGATATTCAGGACCAGGTAAGACTTAAAATCCTATCAGGAAAAGAATGCATGAACAATTTTCTTCAACTATTTTCTCATGCACAAGGGAGGAAGGGCAAAGTACTTTCTATTACGAAGCATCACGGGCACCCTTGATGTTAGTAAGGAGGCAACCAAGCTCCCAGGGTGCAGCTCCTATTGGCATTTGGCTCCTAATGAAAACGCCATCTTGCTGCGTTGGCAAAACTGCAAGTCAAGGGCAGCATCAGATTCGGAGTATTGTGTTCCTCAGTAGTGGTAAGGACAGTCCATGGAATGAAGTGTAGTTCCTACGACTGTTAATGAAATATTGCTGGAGGCTTAGAATGGCAATCTAAGTGAAGTTAAGGCCAAAGGGATTTGTAAATTTTTATTTGAAATATTTCTAAAGAAAGCTATGAAGAAAATGGTACCCTTTCTCCTCTGTGACCCCACCCTTATTTTCCTTCTTTATTCCATTGTATTTTAGGAGCAGAGTTCTAGAGCTGATCAACTAAGGACTGAACGACTCGATTTGGAGTCACATCACCAGTTTTAGGATGATGCTTATAGCACTAAAAGTAACCACTGGCGTACTCCGCACTATTTGCCAGACTTGGGTTTTGTGTGAGAATGTATTTATCGTTTATTCTTTACTACATTCCTGTAGGAAGATGCAACTCTATTCTTTTGCAAACATGAAAGCTGAAATGAAGAGATTTGACCAACTCAAGGTCACATAGTTAAGGGAAGCCGGAGCCAAGTTTCAAACCTTGTACTGTCTGACTTTGAACTTTTTTGATTCCTTTTCCATACATCATCTTTTTTTTTTTGTTGTTGTTGTGCTGTTGTAAAGTACCCTGACAAAAGCAACTCACGGGGGAAAAGGCTTATTTGGTATAGAGTTTGCATGCAAGATCTGTCACCATAGGATATCTGGACAGCTAGATCTAGAAGTGCTTGATCACATTTCATCCTAAGTCCAGAGCTGTGAGTATGCTTGTATTGTGCCTTTCTCTCTTTTGCTCAGTCCAGGACCAGCCAATTGGAATAGTGCTGCCCACCATTAGGGAGGATTTTAGCCTCCGTTAACCTTATCTAGAATGTTCCTCAGATTAGCCCAGACCCATTGTTTCCATGGTGATTTAAAATTCCACCAATAATTACCTTGTAGTGGATACTTCCAATGAGCATAAAGTTCGAGAGAACTATCGTTTATTGAGTTATGAATCTATACAGTAGTTGGCTATTTTCACTAAGCATATATTTTCTTCCTTCACGATTCTTTCCTCATAACAAAACTCAGAAAATTTTAATTCCACATCATACTGATATAGCATTTTGCAAAGCTCAACTGCAAATTCCATTTAAGAAACATTTTTTAGAAATATAAACGTAGAATAAAAAGTAAACCACTCAGAGGGAGAACACTGAACTGTTGTTAGAGTATATGCCAGTAATGTCGAGAACATTTCCTTACACTGAGAAGCCACTACATTCAGAGGTTCTTCCAAACAAAGAAGATCATCAGTCCCCAACATAAATTACATCTGTGTCCAGAGGACCACATTCTCCCAAGAGTCTCCAGGGCATCTGAGTCTTTTATTTCGACACACTGTCCTCTGCAGAGTGGGATCCATTAATCAAGTTTCCATAGTTCTCTCACTAGAACCTTTCCTTGTAGCTACATCTTCTACTCATGTCAATCATAAAGGTACATTTTTATTCCCCTTCCTTGCCTCCATTTGCTCAAAAATCAAGGTGTATATCTCTCCATTGAAATCTAACCTATTAAACTCTAGTTTGGAAATTTATTTTTCAGATACTACATTGGAAGATGAAAGAGACTATCTTATTTCTCTACCTGAACATAAAATGTGAGTATTCTAAATTATCTTTCTCTTTCTTAATATAAGCATTGCCTTACAGTTAAGTGTTTAAGTGATATTAGATAAAGACATATTGTGTTTTTCAGGAAAATCTTTCAAAAACTACCAGTCAGGAGTAGTCTATTTTCATATAAATATTAAAGACCATATTTCTACCTTGGCACAGGTCTGTGTTACTGCCATTTGTATTATTTATAGTTGTTTAAGGGAAAACAATTCAACTTTTTTTGTCTTTGTGTGTGTGTGTGTGTGTGTGTGTGTGTGTGTGTGTGTGTGTGTCCAAAAACATAGCCTGGCACATAGATGGCACTTAATAAACACTGAATCTTGTACAAATACTAGTAGTTTAAAACAAAAAAAGTTCAGATATGTTGTGCAGTATGCTTGGGATACCAAGCTACAGAAATACAGAGTTGAAGCTTCAACTGTACTGTATAAAGAAAAAAAATGTATTCAAGGAATTTGGTTTCTTTTGGAGGAATTCACAACTTCATTTCTAATGAAAATATCAGAGAAATTCATTCTCAGGCTCACATAGTATATGCTTGTCAATGTGGCATAGCATTTCTACTGAAGATATCAGAAAAATTCATTCTCAGGATCACACAGTACATGCTTGGCAATGTGGCATGGCTTTTCTGTATCTTCCTGTGGTATGATTTGATTCCCAGATAATGAATCCCCAGGTCTTGTACTTGTTTGTCCTAGTTACTTTTCCCTTTTCCCATGGCTGTGATAAAATAGCCTGACTAAAACAACTAAGTGGAGAAAGGTTTTGTTTTTTGTTTTTAATTTTTATTTTTTGGCTCACAGTTCAAGGGTCCAGTGCATCACAGAAGGAAACCTGAGGCCATCACACTGCATCCATCAGGAAGCAGAGAATGTCAAATGCCAGACCTCGGCTCTCTCTTTCTAATGCAGTTCAAGAACCAAGCTTAGTGAATGGTGCCTCTTAACTTTTAGGGCTGGTCTTCCTACCCCAGTTAACCAAATCAAGATGGTATTTCCCAGCATTCCCAAAGATGATAGTCTCAGGTGATTCTTGTTCCTGTTAGGCATGGTATTTCCCAGCATTCCCAAAGATGATAGTCTCAGGTGATTCTAGTTCCTGTTAGGCCGATGATATTAACCAGTGCATTATCTATTTAATTAAATCTAACAGCATAACGAAGATGAAGACATGAATGCCAGCCTTAGATACTAAAATGTTCTGGTCTCAGGATAAATAGAAGAATAGAAGTGAATAGAACCTAGCAAAGTAAACTTATTAAAGTTTGCCACAATAGGACATATTGGCCCTGGATATTACCTTAATTTTCTGATATTTTGATTTCTTACTCTGCAAACTCTCAGACTAATCTAACGGCCATCAACTTCTGTTCTCCATTCAAAATTTAAAAAGGAATAAATACAGTAGAGATAAAAATGTCCTTTTTTATCCATTCTCAATTCTCAAGCTTGGTTATTTGTATACTTAAACTAGGGGAAAATATTTTCAGTGGTTAAAACCCAATCAGTTTTTCTGATATTTTCATATTATTATAACTGAAACTAAATTCTCGAGTCAGTTTTGTATCATCTATCACCTACAAGTGAGGCATTTCCTTCCAGATATTAATCTTTCCAGTTAAAAATGGATTCACACTATAGAACAGCCCCGAAAAATGGGTCCAGCATACTTGAAACCCTTAGCATCGACAGATTACTAACCTACAGTGTGACTTTACCAAACACTGCATGAGGACATTTATTGTATTTCTTCGCCCTGCACTGTGTGTGGCTGAAGGAAAGTTGTTGACTACCAAACGTTAACCAAACATCCTATTTTTAGAATATTTAGCTCAATCTTTATAGTGTCTGGACTTGTAACTAGCCATTTCTCTAACATTAAGCTGAGCCACATAAGAAAATTACCACAGTGATAATATTTCCAGGGCACAATGAGTCACTGTCCAGTGTCTAAAATCGGAAATAATTTCTGAGGACTGAGTGGTATGATGAGAAGGAGATATTCTACCATTGCTGTTCTGCAGTCAGCCTCATGGTTTAACATAGGGGTAGTGCTTTAATCCTAAAATGTGCAATGTTAGCTTTAGTATACATGTTACTCTAGGCTGATGAATAAACGGGGGAAGCACAGGCCAGTATTTCCAATAATAATCAGCCTTAACTGCTGGAAAAGCAAGGATGTGGTTTGCTTCTGATGGGACAAGGCTTTGGAGAAAGAAGGATCAGGGGTCACCCCACCCACTATCCAATCAGGAGAGAGGATGCGGATCAAAGCCCTCTGGATCCAAACCCTAAACCATACAAAAAGAGGCTTCTATCACAACAGCCAAGTGTCACAGCTATTGTGGGAGACTGTGTGGTCCCCATGTGAATTAACAGAAGTCTGTCTGTACTTTGGGCATCTGAAATTTCCTTTGCTTCCAATTTTACCTCAAATGGGGAGAAACACAAAGAAAAATCAAATCAAAACAAAACATTCCCCACTGATTACTGATGTTGTGTAAATACCTGTCCTCATTGTGGCCAACACTAGTTTGATCAAACCTAAGGTTTTTAATTATCACACCCCAACAGATATTTTTCTACAATTTTGATCTTTTCATAGGTGAAGAAAATAGAGCGGATAAAAGAAATACTATTTACTCTCCTGGGAAAGCAGCATGGCATAAACAAAAATAATGGTTCTGCTCCTAGGGTCGGCACCCTTGCAGGGCTGCTGGAGAAAATAATGGTAACTCTGGCAGGCCATAGTCTCCCAAAACATAAAGAGAAGCCACAGTACAATGGGATGCTTACGCTGCTGCTATGATTAGACCACTTCCATTCAATACTGCTAACTAATGACTTGCTTTTCCTTCAGTGTTACGAGGTCTATTACTGTGTTGAACATAACATGCCTCATTTTGTTTTCCTAACCATGCCCGTCTCTCTCACAGAAGACTACAATTTGATATTTATGAAATCATACACAAATACTGTATAATCTTCTACATGCCTTCCCCCCCAAATTGTATAAAATTATTCAGAGGACAAAAGAATAATGTACACTTCAGATCATGTGTCCTTTTCTCTAACCACTTCTAACAGACAGTCTCTCTCTCTCTCTCCTCCCCCTTTCTATCTGGCTAGAGAACACAATGTACTCGGGAGATAATTGACTGTGGAATATGATGATGTTTATTCAAAAACAGGTCACACAGACTGCAGTGTGAGAGTCTTCCTTTATCCTCTCACTCATTCTCATCTAATGGAAATGCATAGCGCTGTGTGCTGCAAATCAGAAATGCAGGGCCTTAATTACTTCCCTAGATGTCACCTGCTGAGGCAAATCTACTACAAATGTGCCCTCATCCCTGGAGATTGTTGAGTTTTGGAAAACTCACCCCAGATTACTCATTTAGAATAAACTGTGATGAGAACAAGCCTATGTGCACATAATGTTAACAGTATGGTCAATTACTCCGAGAAGAGCATGGTACAGCAAGAGACTTTCCTCGCTCAGGAATAAAATAAATCAACAGTGATTTGCATGTGGGAAGGCGTGCTTTTAAAATCTGTTATTAATATTTGTCATGGTATAGAAAACAATCCGGGCCTGTCATTTTGATCAGTACGAGAGAAAAAAGATAATGGAATAGCCTAAAAAAGATACATGGGACACCAATGACAACACACAAACCACTCTTCTAGAAGAAGCACGCCTGGATCAACAGGTCTGTCTTAATCCTCTGAGTGTCAGTCACTGGGAGGTCATCAGGGTCTATCTTTCAATCCATAAAAGAATTCAACTTCATTTCTAAGTCGGTCTCAGACACTAGGGAGAGCAGGTGAATCTGAAGACACACCATGCCTAAAAAACATAATTAACCAACCAAACAGACAAATAAAAGCAGGGTCTTACCTATAAGCAACTTCCCAGCACAACCCCAACTCAGTACCTGGTGTAGTTCTCCTATATCCTATACAAGCGATGCCCCTCCCTCTCTCCCCTGCCCCACCTATCTTCTTCCTAAGCCCCGCCAGCATAAGTCTGGCCACTGAGATGCCTTTAGTACTGATCTCAAATCAGGAATTAGCATTTACTAAGAACTTTTTGTGTCTTTTGAGACATATGATGAAAGGAATGTTCATTATTTCAAGGGAAGACTATATCATTTCTCCACACCCCAAGATATCATCTCATTTCTCACTGTAACAAGTTATAAAACACAGAACGTCTGCATTTGGTAAATAGAATGTTGATTTGCTGGGACAATTTCCAACCTCACCCCACCCCACAAAGACACAGCCCCTTTGATACTCATACAAAATTGTCTGTACTTTCCTTGTGCTTGTACATACAACTCTACATGGTTCAGAACACCCTGTCTGAGCACGTCAAAATAATCTGGCAAGGCCTGTTCTCACATTATTTGTGGGGAGAGTAGAACCAAACGTCCTGGTGAGCTCTTGAGAACAAGCTGTCTTATGAGAGTTATGTTCCACAATTCCAATGAAAGGGGATTAGAGGCAAATCCAAACTCTCAGTGCTAACTTAGATGTAACCAGTCTCCCCCAAATGCCTGTGCAATGGGCAAGAAACAGCACTAGAAAGCAAACCCTCCCTAACAACCCGAGTGTCAGACTGAGGCTTCTTCTGCAAGCTTAGAGATGTCAGGTGTCATTAGACTTACTCAAAATCTCTAATGTAACAAAGCTAACACATGGAATGTATGAGTTTGGAACAAAGGGCATAGATTATTTCTGTCTCACTGTCCTGGATGTCTTAGGCTAGGTGGAAGGAGTGCTGAGGGTTGCCAGCTGGCAGGCAGGAAGGGATGGCTGCTTTTGCTCTAGTCTATTTTATCCTCCACACCTAGGAATTCTTAGGCACATGCTCCAAGAGTTCATTCCACCGAATCTTTCTTTTCCCACTGTCTTTGAGGGCTGAAACCCCATCTTCTCCTTTTTATCTACAACACCAAGAAAGAGGCTGACATACGATAATGGCCAGTGAGTGTCTGTGGAACAAATGAGAAAAATAAGGAATATGAAACATGCACTACATAAGCTCCCAGCTCCTCAGTGATAAAGTTAAATATGACCAAAAAAACTTGGGCATGGTCACTTGAATGTCAGAGAGAAGGGAAGAAGAGGAAAACTTTAATTCCTGTATCTAAAGCATGACGTGCTTCCTGGTACTTGCTGTTTTATTATGGTATATATAACCATACTTTATAGGGAATACTTCCATTCAGCCTTCGTATAGGTCCTCTGAAAATATATCTTGGATTGAACCAGACTGAAGCACTCAGCATACTCTTCTAGACCAATCAAACTATGCAGCTTATCTGACAGTTCTATTAGAGAGTAAGCCATGTCAGGAACAATGCAAAACAGGGGATAGACGAATTAGTAACCTACAAATTGATGCTTAAGACCAAAACCAAAAGAGCAACCAGAAAAAAAAAAAACAAACAAAAAACAGAAAACAAACCAAACACTATATTCTACAATATAAAAGGATAAGCCCACCAAATATAGGCCTGCAAAACACACCAACAAGCTCCCACGGCAGTGATATGCACATGAACTTTTCAATTTTATTTCTGCCATTTCACCTGTATATTTTATAACTGCAAATACCTGCTTTTGTCAAAAGGTTGGCGGACTCTTTGTGCTAGCATACTGGTCTACACTCAATCTCATTTGGTTTTAATATCTATACCATCGGAGTAAGCTATTCATAAAAAGAAAAAAATCACTGTGGGAAGCAAAACCATGTGAAATCTAATTTTCAAAATGAGAGCATCTCTTCATTTTAAATAGATGACCTGCTTTAGGATAGTCTTTCCCATACTACTTTGAATAACTCAGTGAACATCCCTACAAGAGGGCCGTGCTCACAGTGATACATGGCTGCTTCTGTCACCACTAAACTTGATGAGGCAGTTAGTCCACACAGCTGCCTATGTTTATCTTCCCTCATCAAGTTACAGTGAGAGCAGCCATGGAAACCCTGACAATATCAATACAGGAACATTTTCAGAGGCACTGCAATGAACTGTATTGAACAGTATAGTGGGCCATGGCCCCAGTGGCTTTTGTTTAGATTGGTGGGTGTTCCTGTGTTATCAGAGAGCAGATCTCGTAAGCACTACTGCCATCCCCTGTTCTAATCGGCTCAAAATTCAATAAACTGGGAGTAGCATAGATCTCATTCATAAAAATTAAAATACCAGCAGACTGGTATGACCATGAAGAATTATGCAAAGTATAAATATTCAAATGTCCCTATTGGTTCTCGTCATACTGGGTAATGCTGAGCCATTGACTTGCCTAGAATTGCATCGAAATGAGATACTTCGTTAGACTGTCCTCCGTCTGTGCCAAGGAAAGCTCCACAGCAACAGGCTGACTTCTATGAGATGAGTCAATAGAATAAGAGCAAATGGGAACTACAAAGGGGGACAACAAATTCTAAGGCAAGCTCAAGATGAGAGGGCAAGACGGAAGAGATTAAAAGTGGGGCCAGCATGCACTGACTCTCCCATGGTGTTAGTACTGAAGCATGAGGTCTTGGTAGAAGTTTGTTCAGACTTTTGTCAGAGAAATTACTAAAGAGTCCCCAGAACAGATATGTGATTGGATATTCTCAAACCGTGAAGCCAAAGGTCGTAAAGCCATGGAGGCATTCCCCGATAGCAATGCGGTCACCAAACTACGGGCTTTTCTTCAACTCATTCATTACCCAATTGTCTTAGCAAAGAGAATCAAACCGTTACAAATGTAGAGTAAGCCAGCAAGACGTGCTGCCACATCCAGCACAGCACCACTGGGAAACATTTTCCTCTCCACAGTCTCCACAGTCTCAGCCAGTCTCCCTCTAGGTCAGAAGAAAGGGAATTTCCTAGAGAAACCCTTCTCCGACACTCAGCTCAATGTAAAAGTGAAATCTGAGGACTCTCCAGCAGACCGTCTTCATCCACTTGCTACCTTCTGCTGCCAGAGCTATCGTATGTGTCTGATCCCTCAAATGGTGTCCGAAATACGGCATGCACTAAAGAAACGTGTAATGAAGAATGAGCAAAGGGGAAGGAATAAGTCACAGAAGGAATGAGTTCTAAGCAAGTATCCAGAATAGAAGAACACCGTTAAACAAATTTGTGTAGAGAAGAAAGGAACAAAAACATCCAGCACCATCACCTATACTGGTCTATTCTGAAGTCCTGAGTGGAGTTGAGCAGTCTGGCCATGGATGCCTTGCCATGCTCACTGCACTTGATCACATGATCATGTGAGGCAGTGTCATAGTGGTCACGGAAGGTCAAGGAAGTTGGTAGAAATTTCTTCATGTATAATGATAATCTTAAATTTTATGTGACATCAATAAATCTTGTACAGATTGAAGGAAACTTCCCTCACTTTTAATAAAGACAACACTAACACATTTTTATCAGCATTACTAGAAGAAGGACAAATCCTCTTTCTTTTTTCTCTCCAGAAAGCATTACAAAATTAGGATGTGTAGAGAAAAGTGTACAGAAAAAATGCAGTCACACAGAAAGGGCCTTTAACAAGGTATCCAAGTTAGAATGCAGTCATGGGTGAAACTTAACAGAGTACAACTGGAGTGTTTATAAACAGAGGAGACAGGACACACAAACCACAGAGAAAACACTATGGGAGGGCAGGGGACACAGAAGGAAGGGGCTGTATTCTCCATTAGAGGCTTTCTTTGGCAGCTGATGGGAGCAGATGCAGAGGCCCAGGGCCAAACATCATGTAGAGCTAGGGAACACTGGGGACGACAGGGAGGAGGGATTGCAGGGACCAGAGAGGTCAAGGACACCAGGAGAACACACCCCATGGAGTTAACTGACTAACACTCTTAGGGGCTCACAGAGATTGAAGCAGTAGACTAGGAACCTGCAGGGTCTCCTAAATGTAGTTTATAGTTCTGGCTTAGTGTTCTTGCAGAATTCCTGCAGTCTAGAGTAGGGGAGTCTCTGACCCTTTTACCTGCTCTTGGGATCCTTTTCCTCCTGCTCGATTACCTAGTCCACCCTTGATGTAGGGACTAGTGCCCAGCCTTGTTCCATCCTGTTATGCCCTGTTGGAGCAGCAATCCTGGGAGGACTGCTCTTTTATGGGGAGAAGCAGGGGTGGGGGGATAGGTAGATCTGGGGGAGAGGGAAGAGGGAGAGAGATGGGGGATTTGGATGTATTGTGTGAAAGAAGACAAATAAAAATTAAATTAAAAAAAAAAAGAAATGGGGGCTGACTACACATCAGGGAGCAATGAGAGGACCTTCAGGGAACCTAGCCATGCCAGCACCTGGACCTCAGGCTTGCCAACCTCAAGGTCTGTGAGAAATTAAACCTTTGTTGTTCAAGTCTCTCAGCCCAGTAGGCTGTGGTATTTTCTTACTGTAGCCTTGGCAAACTTAAGACACCTCAATTCAAACTTTTCCAAGGATTAAGAGAAATAGTGTATATGAGCACATGCCACAGACATTTTTCACTTATTTCATTAAAGGGAATAATAAAATACCCACCGATTTGGACAAATGACTGTTCTCAGCCTCTCAAACTGTGAGGATTCAGGGTAGTTCTGAAATGTTATCTGTGCTGTGAGATCTTGGACAGTCATTCTTCTGGGTCTTAAGTTACTTGTTAACGGACATGATGGCTCCTTAGAAAAACAGGGTCAACACTTACTTATTCTCTGAGTCTAAAATGTCATGGATTTCTTATCACCGAGAAAACGTTTGGGATAATTATTATGTTCTAGATGTTTACTGAGAAAATCTTGTTTTGATTTCTAGGACTTCTTTATGGCCATGTACTTAGTAATCCAAACAGAAAGAACAGAATTCTAGTGTGTGGGAGGGGCACATAGGTGTGAGCATGTACGTGTTTAAACTAGACGACAATGTCAGGCACTGCCCTCTATTGCTCACATTACTTTTGAGACTTGATCTCTCAGTGAGTCTGTCACTAGGCCTCAGTTACATATCAGCTTGACAGCAAGCTTCCAAGGTGCTCCTGCCTGGGCGCGCCCAGCAATGGGAATATAGGCTTGTACTGCCATGCTGATCATTCATGTTGGTGCTGGGGATTGAACCCAGGTCCTTATGTTTTAAAGCAGTACTTGACAAATTAAATCATCCCTTCAGATCTAACTTCTGCTTTTGAATAGGAAACCCTAATGCTAAGATAAGATTTGGGATCAAAGACTCCATCCCCTTGCTAAAGAAAGAGGTTTCCCTCCCTCCCATGGCCTCTCTGTTTCTCCTCCTAAGGTAGGCTCTCACTGTGTAGTTCTGACTGCCCTGGAACTCTTTATATAGACCAGGCTGGCCTTGAATTCAGAGATCTGTCCGCCTCTGCTTCCTGAGTGCTGGGATTAAAGGTGTGTACCTCCATGCCTGGCTATTTCTTTTGAAAATAATTATTTGTGGAAATATGAGAGAAGGAAGGAGGATGACAGAGGGAGAGAAGAAGGGAGAGAATGCTGGTGCTGGACTCTATGAACAGCCTGGGCTGAGAACTCAGAACTGCCACAGGCAGGTGCCACAGGCCACAAGCCAGGCAGTCCCTGCTTCTCATGTGACCAGGCTCACATAACCACGGTCTCCCCAACCAAAGCTCTCCAGCCCGCCTGGCCGAGGCTTCCTCACACGGCTTTTCTCCTATAAGAAAGTAACTCAGTGTTCTGTTCAAAGGTTTCAGAAATGATGGTTTTGGATACTTAAATCATTTACTTAATCCTCTTTCAAGCTAGATTTGTTTTGTATCAATAGGAAATGTAATTAGTAAATGCAACATTCATTTTACTCAACTGACTCTAAATTTCAGTTATAAATGGCCTGGATTTCATAGCATATTTTAACATTCCCTTTTCCCTCAGCCTTTTCATTATCTATTCTTTATGCTGAAATATTTCATGCAAAGGCACAAAGCAGGATTATACTTCTGGCTTTGGGCAAAAAAGTCCACATTTGAGTGAAATTATATTGATTTTAAAAAGTGTTCATTTCTGGCTTTGTCACAAGTTGTAGGTCCTCACTTGGCAATGCTATGTGATTCAGAACACAGGCTGTAAAGTGTGTTAGACTGTCTTACCTATCTCGCAGCTCAGTGGTACTTCTCTCTGGGCTTCGAGGTGATCACCAAGATTGTCCTCTCTCATTCTGCTCCATCCATCCCATAGCTCACCAATCACACATGCAATTCTCTGGTAAGGACAGACTAGACTGAAAAATAAGGAGCTGTCCTGATGTCCTGTTAGAAACACAACCAGGAAGCTTTCCTGGCTGTCACTCAGTGGCCTCATATTAAGGAGAACACTCAGTACCATAACATACAAGGCCTGCCTGAAATCCAAAGAAAATTGATTTCAGAATTGCTGCACATTAGTGGGCATTTTTAAAGGTTCTTTTTATTAAAAGGCAGTAAAAGTGTAATAGGTAAGTTAGGGCAAGTAGTTTTTGGTCCAATTCCTCTGAGTCTCAGTTTTCTACAGAGTGAAAACAATCAGGGTCTAAATAGAATCCTCAAGTGTGACTAAAGGTGCAAAGCAGGCAAAGGCACCACACAGAGCAGTCCGAGGTTCCTGGGCGCTCTTTCGCACTGTCCCCGCGAGGGGCTCTACTTAGCACTTGTGCTTCCTCTTTACTGTGAGCTAAACTCGATCTTACCTGATTCTGGTGGAAATGATCCAGTTCCTTAAAGTAGAGGTTAACTCCCCCCCTTAAAAAAAAGCCACTAATGAATCAGTGAGGACAGGCGAGCAGTCGCCTGATCCTCATTAAGAGATCTCATTCTGTCTAATAAGAGATCTAATATCTTCTGTCTCATACAAGGGTCTTTGAGAATGTTTCTATTCAACTTTGTAGACATGGTGGCATCTACAAAAGAGGCATGAATATGGTACATGTAGGGTACTGGTCAAAATTGCAACAAAAATCAGGCCTATGAATCAATAGAATAATACAGTTAAGGATACTGAAAATCACAAACCTAGTTAACAGTCATCTTTCAAATTAACAACAACAACAAAAAAAAAGTCATGTAAGACTAGCTATGCATGTAGCATAAACGTGTGACTAGATGAACATACGTCCTAACCAGATTCAACTGACTATAAAATGGCTCATGTCCTGTGAGTGCATGTTTAAGAAAAATTAGCTCTAGTAAAGCTCCCTACAATGGCATGTACAGTAGGACAATTACACACTGCAAAGTATCACAAAGGTGAATTCAAAGCAAAAGAATAACTTGGGCAGGGCAGAGAGAGAGTAAGGCAAGTCTAGCTAAAAAGAGGGCATCTGTGGTCAGTCATATCTTAAGACTAGGAACTCCTGGAAGACAGCAGGAGCACTGTCAAAAGCAACCTCGTATCCATACAGGTATATGAACTAGAACAAACTCTCCACAGCATCATGGTGCTCCATAGATGTCTTAATCTAAAAGCTCTTGAAAACACATAAGCCCACTTTCCCAATAGTTTTAAAAGAATCACAGAGACACCAGAACCTAATCTTTCATTACCCACTGCAATTTCAGTACTTCACTGGTAGACGCATTCTGTCTAGCTAGAAAGAATGAGAAACATCTTACCACATCCTGAAAGAGTGCCAAAGCCATATGAATATGATTATTTTTAATAACTATCAAAACATGTGGCATTAGCAACTAAGAAGAAAGACTTCCTTAACTCACAGTTTCACAGGTTTCGGCTTATCACGCTTAAGTGAGCATGTTGGAGCAGAAGTTGGGCAAAAAAAATAAATTAAATAAAATAAATGCCAGTGGTAACTGACTCTTTCTTCCTCTTTTTGTTCCACCTATCCCTCTTAGCCTTAGCGCCTGAGCATGCTGCTGTCTGTATCCTAAGGGACCATTCCACTTAGGCTGTCCCCTCTGAAAAAGAGTGCACAGGTACCTAGGAGGGGTTTTGCCAATCTATCCAAGCCACGATTCGCTCTCTCCTGGGCAGGTGGTGCTCCCACATCATTTTACTCCATTCTCCTGCACTAACTGTGCTTCACCCTCTCCCTCCATATCACTATAAATGCCAATCTCAGAGGACTTCTTATCACCCTTGGTTTCTTGGCCTGTGACAGTCTTCACTCTGACCTCAGAACTAACTCCTGATCATCCTTTCAGCTTTGGCCCAAATGTCATTTCTTCAGACTCTCCTGGCACCGATCATTGGGTATTTTTATTTTTCAAGAAATGATCTTGTAACATACATGTTGTCATATAGTAAAATTGAGCCCTTGTGTTTTACTGCTCAACTTTGTTTATATTTATGAAAGCTCACAAAATAAAATCAAGCAAAATACTTGATCTAAGGCAGTTTTGTCTCTGTAGAAGGAAAACCATAACATCTACCGAACATTTTAACGAGATAACACGAGCCAATCCAAATAAACTCTTAGCACTGGATCTGACAAAAAATAATCAATATTGGCAGTTATTAATCCATAGAGCTTAAAACATTTAACAAGATTGTCTATCATTTAAAATCTTAGGCCCTATTTTTAGTCTAAGCCCAGCAAAGTATAAGAACAATTTGTCAAGTTGAAGTACATTTTATAATAAAAATCACCTCTACATCTATCACCACTCTGGATGGCACAATTTGTCTTCTACTTTGAAATTCAAAGTCAAGTAGACAACACACAAAGTTACATTCAGTGCTTGTAGCAGAAGATACTGTGCAGAAGGGAAAACTCAGGGAACACTTCCAGAAAACAGATGTCACAAATGGTGACATCAGGGCTTTGTGGTCCTTCCCACATAACAGAAGACACTGTCACAACATGGCAGAGATATCTGTATAAATCACTTTCAGGAGGGGTGATTTTGAAAGAAAGTCTTGCTCATTCTTTTGTTAGAAATTCATTTTTCACTGAGGACTTGTTATATTTAAGTCACTACCTATTTGCTATGTAGTAGTTAAAACAGACAAAAATCCCTGCCCTTATGTCACATTCTTAGAGGAAAAGAATAAAGCATACATGAATAAAATACATAACATGGGAGCTAGAGAGGTAGCTCCGTCAGTGAAGTACTTCTCCCACATGCCTGGGGACATCAGTGAGATACCAAGCATGTATGTATGTACAAGTGGGGCCTGTGAGAATACTTATAAGCCCAGTACAGACTAGAAGGGTCCCTTGGTGTTTCCTGGTCATTCATTGTAGCAAAATCTGGAAGCCCCAGATTACAGTGAGATATTGTCTCAAAAAGCAATGAGGACGTCTCCTGAGGAAAATCACCAAGGTACATAAACCACGGGCCTTTATATACAGTAGCACATTCATACAAATTTGTATACATATATATGCACACACACACATATATGACATTATGTACACACATAGATTAACTATATTAACTATACAACTATATATACGTATATAGTCAACTGTAGAAATATACATACATACATATGTATATGTATACACACACACACACACACACACACACACACACACACACATACACATATATATCCTAATCAGCAGTGATAAATATTATAGGGGAAAATAAAACAGCAAAGGTGTACAGAGTCTTTGGGGTTGTTTTTGATGGATTGGTAAGGAAACCTCCTACTAATTACTATTTGAGTGATGTTTGGATACAGACAATAATATAGCGCCATAAGCCATGTAGGTATCTGGAAAAGTCCATGGCAGCAAAGCCAAGGCTCAGTTTCAGGTGTGTGGGTGAATGTAAAACCACAGATACAGACTGGAGCGACATACAATAGGTGAAGAGTGGACAAAGAGACTTGCAAGCATAGTTCTTTAAATTTTCTTGCCCATATGCTGTTAAGTCTTGACCACAAAAGTATGATAGAAGTAAGATAGCATGGCTTCTATAGAATAACTCTGGAGAAGAACTGGATGAAGACAGGTAAGTCCAGAAGTAACAAAGCAATAGGAATCTACTGACATTCAGGCTACATGATGGTACATGGCCAGTCCATGAGCACTAGAATGCGTGTAGTTACCGATTTTCTATAGTTTTAAGGAAACACAGGAAAAATATACTATAAGAAAATGAATAAAAAAATGGCTCCAGGTTTCAGGCCTGACCTTCTGGAAGGGCAAAGCCACACTTTTGAAGATATGAAAACTGTGTGGGAGGAGCAGGTTGACTGGGAGGGAGAGTGGGAAACAGCATTTCCACACGGATACTTGAGTATGAAACAAGCTTCACCATGCCAGCCCAGGGGTAATGTTAGGATACAAAGTAGGATCTGAAGGGTAGGCCAGACCAAGAACAGATTAAAAAAAAACAGCACATTCATTTAAAATATATATTAAAACCCCATGTAAACAACTCAGGAATCCAAGAAAAACAATGAATGCCATTTCACTTATGATTGCTTTATTGATTTGCTCAGAAGTGTCTGACTTATGATAGGTACAGATTGCATCAGAGAGGAAAGAAAGAAGGTGATCACATTCATGCTCCCTGCTCTGGAAAAACAAGCATTTCTACTTGAAGGGAAAGTCACACATTGGGATTCAGATCAAATAGATAAACCCAGCACTTGGGAGACAGAGGCAGGAGGATCACAAGTTTGAGACCCATCTGAGCTGCATAGAATGACCTCACCAAAAATTGGTTAATTAATTAATAAAGATTGTTCAAAATCAAAATCAAATGTGGTCTACACATTTCTTGTGTAGACATACAACAGTGTTGTAAAACATGTTGCTCCCATGGAAACCAGTCCAGTGGTTCCTCACAACACTAACCATCACTGGGTAATTCTAATGCTAGGTGCATGTACAAGATAGTTGGAAAGACGTGGCCCAGAAACACAAACAGAAAGTAGGAAAACCACCAATGTCATCAACTAGTTAAAGGATACATATGACTTGAGATATTATGAGATATTATTCAGTAATTTAAAAAAAGGCTTGGACCATTTAGCAACATTAAAAATGGATGGAATTTTAAGATACCAGGTTAATGATATAGTGACATGAGACAATACATGAGTCCACATCAAAAGGTGGCCTATGCAACGACGGTAATAGATTAGTTACTATTCATAGTTGCGAGGCTTGGGAGGAGACTGCTAAAGATATGGGTTCCTCTAAAGGGGTGAAGATGCCACTGAGACAATAACAAACTCTGTTAACACAGAATTTAAAGAATACTTAAAATGCAAATGAACTTGCAAATGAACTCAATAAAGATATTACACATTAAATATGTCCAATAAGACACATATAGTAAAGAATAAATAGTGATGTTATGAGAAATTCTAGAGAATAAGCTAATCATATGGAAACTGGGTGAAAAGCCAAGTTTCATCAACACCTAGATGAGAAAACTCAACAAGGGTAGTTTATTAGGCTTGGAGCAACAGGGGAACTACAGCCATCATTCTCCATGCACTGGATTAAATTTTCATTTAAATTATTAAATTAGATTCATTTTATTTTCAATGTGAGTGTTTTGCCTGGATGTGTGTATGTATACCACATGTATGACTGATTTCCAGCATCATCAGAAGAGGGCATCAGATTCCCTGGAACTGGAGTTACAGAGGGTTGAGAACCAGCACTTGGGTGCTGGGAAGCAAATCCGGTTCTCTGTAAGAAGAACAAGTTCTCTTAACCCCTGAGCCATCTCTCCAGACCAAGTTTTTCACTTTTATATTTACTTCTTTTCTACCTAAAAAGGCTAACTATGGCAGCATATTCTAACTCAAGATTTAAAAAAAAAAAAAAAAATTACACAAGAAAAGGAAACAGAGAGCCAAGCAATTTTATTTACTTTTAAATTTTTATTACTTTATTACTTTATTATTTATTAATTATCTATTTATAGTGTGTGTGTGTGTGTGTGTGTTACGCACACGCACACATTTCTCTCTTCCCACAATGTGAATCCCTGGGATTAAACAGAAGTAGTCAGGTAGTATAGCAAGCACCCTTATCCACTGAGCCATCTTGCTTGGCCCCAAGTTATCAGATTTTTGATAAGGGATCAGGTACTGACCTCTGTGAGGAGACATACAAATCATGTTTGGAGCTCTGCAGGCCATGAGGCTCCTATGACACCTACTTTTCCATGTTATGGTGTAAAATGTCTACATAGACATTATGTAGACACAAGTGAGGATGGCTGCTCTTACAAGCTGTTTACAAAGCAAGGCTAAGGGGAGGAGTTTTGCGCATTAGCCACAGTCATTTTCCACCTTCTCAAGGCAGCTTTACAGAAATTCTCAGGAACCCATTATTTGTTGTTCTGGCAGAGGTCACCTGTATCAGCTGTCTCTTAAGTAACTGCTAACATATGTGTGCCTTATGGATGACTGGGTAGCAGGGTTATAAATAGGGTTTCCTCAGATAAGAATTGTGACTTCTACCATATAGTTCAGATGTTGAAGGCCCTCTAAAGGCTGCCTATTACATGTCCGGTACCTAGTTTGATGCTATTCAGAGGAGAGGGAATTTTTAAAAGCTGGGGCCTATTGGGCAGCCTTTCAGGCATTAGAGGCATGCCTCTGAAGGGTACTGCCAAGCTGAAGTCTCTTTCTCTTCTCTCCCTCAGGTGCTGGCCATGAAGGGACCAGGTTTTTGTTATGGCATTTGCTCTCTGCCAAGATGCTTCATCAGCCAAAGTAAACCAGAACAGCCAGTCAGAAATCAGGGTTTTCTCAGTACACTGATGGGCTTTGAGATTTTTACAATGATGAAATGCCGACTAACACATTGTCTAAGGTAATTCTATCCAAACTGATGTTAGAGAATACATATATGAACCAGAAGGGATAACAAATGAAGAATACAAAGAATCCACACATACTTCACTCTTTTGATGCACAATAACCCGTAGAAGCACAACAGACACAAAAATATGGCAAAATATTTATGAAGACTGGATAAAAGCAGGGTCTATTATCTTGATTTTAGATTTAGGGTACAGTTTAAACTCCTTAAGTCTTGACAGAATCTTGGGTTTCTCAATGTTAGGTCCCAGAAATACATTTCTAAATATAAGCGTTTAAGCCACTAGCCCCAAGGAATATTTTATGTTTGGACAACCGTACAATGAGCTAATACACATAAACAAAGCCATCCAGGAACGGAGACAGCCTCACAGTGGAAAGAATGCAGGGCAGGGCTCAGGGGTGACTTTGCATCTCTCCTCTCGTGTTCAGGGTTTGAAAGATACTAGAAATGTTAACTCTGAGCATGTTGTAGGTGCTCACTGTTTGCGAACATGCTTAGTACATTTTATATGCTACGCTTTTTAAAACATTACATGCTATTTTATACAGTTCAATGCTATTTGAAATAAGCTCCAGAAAAACAAGCCATATTTTCTAAAGAACATTCCTTAAATTCCAAGCATGAAATGGAGCAGACATCATATTATTGGCTAAGAGTATTTATAAAAGTTGGATTTTCCATCTTTCAGAAAAAAATGAAGATCTGAAACAACAAGTAAATCCTTATTTTTGGAACGACACTTTTGGAACTATACTATCTAAAAACAGCTGTCTTAACTGGGCATGAAAGCTCCTGCCTATGAATTCTAGCTCTTGAGGCACTGAGACAAAGGGACCTCTGCAATTCAAGGCCAGCCTGGGCTACAGAGTGAGAGCTTGTCTTAATCTCTCACCTGTGACTCACCCCCGAAAGTAAGCTCTCTTCTTAAATTCTAAAAAAATTCTAACATTATGTATTTAAAATATTTAGTTTATATATTCACCACTGATCAATAAGGGCACATTTCTGTTTTCATGGAAGGGAACAACTATAGACTTCCTCTGAAGCTGAGAGGTACTGAGGTTTGCCCTGGCCAAGAAGGAAACACAGTTCCAAAGGTGCAGGTCAATAAGTCAGGGAGTTATTTTGCTATAAAATTAATGTGAAGCAGAAAGGATAAAAATCAAGAAATATGCTTTTACTGTGAACACACAATATCACATTATAATCTGGTGTTAAAATTATTTAATGATTCTAAAACATTAGAGATGTGAATTTTTAGACACTAACACATAAAATGTTTAGTTGAATTATAATATTCCCAAATGCTTCTTAAGGTATCCAGAGTACAGAGCTCTGGATAATAACATTTAGTATTGGGGAAGGTTTGGGTTGAGTTAGAATTACAAAGGGCCTACATTTTTTTCCAGAGCAGCAGTCAGAACAGACATTCTGAGCCATGGAGTTTCACTCTGGAGTTTATACTTTTGTTACCAACCATATTTTCACGTACTTACCTACCATGGACAAGCAAGCAAACAAAACCAATAAAACCAGAAAAATAAACAGGATTAAAAATGATAGAAACGATAGTTTTATTAACCTTGTTTATGACTCCTGTGTCGATCCCCTAGATTCCAGGCTTCTTCTTCATCCAATATTTAGTATTTCATGTTCATGCTCATTGCAATTATAATTGGCAAACTTTTGATGACATATAGCACAAGACAAATAAATAGGAATGGCCAACACATGTGGTAAGCACATGAGTACTCAAAAGAAAAATGTAAATTTAAATCACAACGAGATAGGACTAAATACTGTAAGAATAGCTGAAACCAGAAAGACTGATGACATCAAGCATCGTAAAAGCCAGCAAACCTCTCGACCTCTCACTTACATCCCTGGTAAGCATGTAATCAGTACACTGAGGAAAACAACTAAACATTTTCTTTCTTTTTTTTCCACCAGTGCTAGAGACCAAATTTAGGGCATGCAGCACACTGGGTAAGACCTCTACTACCGAGCTAAACATTTAGATCCCAGCATGTACATACGCGCACGCGTACACACACACACACACACACACACACACACACACACACACACACACACATATATGACTTTAAGGGTGTGGCTGAGAAATACAAACAAAGGAAAGGGTATGGTCCCCAACACCATTTGTTTGTCCTCCAGTGTCTTCCTGGCCCCTTGTGTTGGGTGAGCTGACCCCCCTACTCCGTAACAGGGAGAGAAGAGACCAGGTAAGCAGCTTATGTGGCAAAAGTGTCCTTGAGAAGAAGCTACAAGGAAAAGCATTCCTAAGAGAGGTTCCTACTGCTTACCCATGATATAAAACTTGGTGTGTGTGGCCAGGGAAGGGGAGATGTGACTGCGCAGGTGCACAAAATTATTACCCTCAGCCTTAGGAAGCTCAGCTTTACAGTGAATGTTCAACTGGGAACTCCAGTTGCTGCCTCTACTTCCCCAGTCAGTTTCCGCTGGATGTGGTGAGCTCCTGATTTGATAACGCTACCTCTTACTGTTTGTTGCTTTACTTGGAGTCTCACAAAAGGGAACACAACTTTGCACTGGGCATTAGTGGGTACTTATAGACTCTGGCCTCAGCTTGCTAGTCGATTTCTGCTGCATGTTTGTAAGGCCTCTAGTTTGATGATGTGGCCTCTCTGTTATCTGTTCTTTTTCTCAAAAGCTTTACATATAGGGACATTCTGCTGTACCCAGGATTCTCTACTGGGAACTCCAGCTGGCTATCTTAAAGGGGTTTCCCCAGGCAATTTCTGTTGGATATTTTGAGCACCCGATTTGATGATGTGTTCATTTGTGTTCCCCTCTTCTCTTTTACTTTTGCTTGCTAAACATATAATTAACTCACTCTTTCAAATCTAAAGTATGGCCATCGTATAACGTTCTTTGGACCATATGGGACAATGAGTAATGGAGAAGAGGAAGCCTGGTTACAGGGATTTTGTGGGTACGTCTCCTTTACCCCTCCAACTGCTGATCGCACTCACAGGGCACCATAGCTGCTTAAGCAGGTGCCTGTGCACAGCACAGGCCACTAAAGGCTCCATACTCTACAGTGGATGTGGAGCTCCCGCCATCCAAATACCAAAAGATGCCAAGATCCAGAGAACTGCTACCCGAAGAACACAGACCATCTTCAAAATACTTGACTTTGTGGCTTTCCAGGAATTTGACATGTGACAAGACAAGTGATTCATGAATGAACAAAAGAAAAGCTTGGACCTGTGTTCACCTAATGTTCATGGTTATGTGAGGGCCACAAATGCTTCAGTATCGCTGTCACTGGCCTCAAGTTATCATTTCCATTCTCACCTCCAGGGAACATCAGAGGCTGGCAGCAGTGTCCAGGCACATGTCCAAGACTACCCTTTTGCCTGCCCTCAATGCTTCCTTACAATTTCTCTGCTCCTAGGATAGAGTAGCATTTAACTCGAGGATTTCCATAAAGACGGTTCTCCCTAACACACCAGCAGTACACTCAATACCTGCCACTGCACAAAGCTAAAGAAATGTCCACATTTTGATACTACTGGGAAGTATGGAATATTTCTAAGCCATCCTCAAATATTTTCTTAACCTTTATAGAAATTATAGGTTTGGGAATTGCTTTGACACTTTTTCTATCCTGAGCTATTATGTATCTCCCAAGCCACAAATCTAAATGAAATAATAGTCTATTGCATTCTGGTAAAGAAACCTTTTGTGTTAGATGCACTGAAGATAGTCATCATCTCGGAGGGCATTAATAGAACATAGTTTTAGAATTTAACACAAGTGCAACCCTAGGGGAATGAATTGTACAACTTCTCTAGGGTGCATAGCACCAGTATCTTCACACACTCTGGCAAATATCTGTCTTTATACCAGAGCCAAGGCTGACCTAGATCCTTTTCTATGACAAGGAAATGGGTGCTAAAGTAACTTTATCATCACATACTTGAGAATCATGATGCCTCCAGGATGTGGCCCTGGGATCAAGCAAGGTGGGCCACCTTACCTGAATACTGCAGGACACACATAACCCGCTTCAGAAGAAAGTCCACACACAGAAACAGAGTTAAAGTTAGTTTGTATAAATCAACACAGAGGAGAGGACCACACTGTATCTTTAAGAGGATTTCCGGTGAGAAGGGGATGTTTTCTCTTTACAAAGGCTTGCTTTTACCAGTGCTTCTAAGGAACACAGCTCAACTGATACAGAGAGCACATTGTGGTCTACTGTAGCATGCAAACTCATTGATCAGCACATTGTGGGGACACAAATACAATCCCGACCCTTTAGGCCTCACAAGTTCTGACTTTTTCTCTTACCTCTCTTCTTCCATTCTCTTTTTCATTTCTATGTTATAAAATGGAGGAAAATTAAAACCATTGACCTCAAATATAGAGGAGAGAAAAAAATACCCTAATAGGTTAAATGTCAAATGTTCTGAAATCCTTAATATAATAAAAGATCACCATTTAAAGAGAAAAAGTATGTTTTCCATTAGTACGTAAAGATACAAAAACAATCGAATGTCAGTAGAGATGCTGAATAACCCTGACGTGACAATTATTTAGGCTGTAGAAATTCTCAATGATTTGCAATCACTAATTAGAGAAGATGACGTTCTTCTTTGCCATGGTCCAATGTGTGACAAATTCCAAGACTTTTTCTTCAAAGTGATTAAAGGATGTCAAGGAAGAACTCAGATAAGAATTAGGAGCTCATTTCTGATGGTAAAAGTCACATCCTTGAGCCACATAGATTCAATACACAAGAACAAAGGCTTCTATGCACAGGTCCCTTTGGATTTGGCAGTGTTCTGCTCAGAGAGCATCTGTGAAAGAGCCCACTCCTTCATCAGCGGATGTCCATACTATAGACAGAAGATGCCATGGTGCTTCATCAGAATCTTTCCCTTCCCACAGCACAGGCAGATGGCTAAATACCAACCCTGAACCACTCTCTTTCAAATCACAGTGAAAAGCACACAACTGGGTTTCCATTTCTAATTTGCAAATTGAATATGATGTGAAAATACATGTTACTGTTGAAAAACAAATATTTCAAATTTTTAAAAGTGATATGCAATCCACTGACACCCCAAATTAGTAATAATGTAATTAATCATATTGAGGAATTGCGTTCTTCAAATGAGCAAACAAAAGTTTGACAACTTCTGGGGAGTAGTTAATAAAATCTTCATATGGCCTAAAAAGGTTGGTAAAGTCTCATCAAAAGGGCCCAGACCTCTCTATCAACAGCTTCAAATGCTGAACTGGGATGTACAATATCCAGGGTCATAATATATCTTGCTTGTAGATGTACTTTTGTTTTTTTCTGATTTTTAATGGTAGAACAGCACCTTCAAACAATTCTGACATTATCTCTTTCTCTGAGTAATAGTCACTTAGCTATCTAGTCAGCCTCTATATGTAAGGTGTGGAGTGATGGAGAAAGCCAGCAAAAATCAACATCATGTTTCCATACATATGCAGACACATACACCTAATGTGCATGTCTGGTCCTAAAAAGTTGAATGTATATACAAATACTTACGCACACTACATGCCATACATAGTACCCCGCAAATAAATGCAAGGTTTTATGTTTTGTTTTGTTTTAATAAGTTTTAAACTACACAGCAAAGTTGCATGGCCACGGCCTCGGTAAACATCACAGCAGATTCCTCATACATACATTGAGGCAGTGTCTCAATGCTTGGGCCCTCTTGATAAATGTGGAAATTGCAATTTTTGCTAGTGTGGCTAGCAAAAACAGTGTGCCTCTCCTGGCCTTTGCCTCCCTGGTGTTGGGGGTGCAGGAGAGACACGGTGTATATCTACCTTTTCGGTGGCTTTGAAGAACCAAAATGTGGTCCTCATTCTTACGTGGTCCTTACACTTTACCCACAGAATCAACTTCCTTGAAGAGTTTCCTTTTTATTAGGAGGCTTTAGTCATATTCCAAAAGCCACTTCTCAGTTTATTGTAGAAGCTTTATACTGGAAAATGATCAAGGTTAGTCCAGTTTGATATAAGGGTCATGGGCGAAGCTTGCAGATTCCTCCAGCATATCACAGGTCCCACTTGAAAAGCACCTCTAAAGAATCTGATAGTTGCTTGGAGCACAGTGATACAAGAGCAACTTTCATATAAGAGCAATGAGCTCGTGTACATATCAGATAGGACATTTTTTTGCTTTGCTTCAAATTTGAGTATGAAAATGATCTACTGTAAAATTGACAATCTGATCAAAATTTGAAAATTATTTTAAAAATATTGTCTAATCTTCTATTCAATCCATCACTTCAAATTATCATTCAGCTTCAGGCTAAACAAAGGCCCCAGGAACCTGGCATCTTCACAGCTCTTACTGAATGGAAACGAGGGCTCAGTTCCAACCCAGGGACTGAAAGAAAGCTGGTTCAGTTAGTTCATCTCACCCTCATAATAGTATTTCTCATTGGTTTTTCTTTTCGTACTGGAAGGGAAATCTGTGTGTTGTCCCAGGACTAGGGGAAAATCCGAGTTATGATGAGTAGGGAGTATAGTATTTTAACTTATGTGGTCAGAAGTAGTAACTGGGTGTATTGAACTAAAAGGAATCTATAAAGTGCTGACTATTAACTCTTACAACACAAGAAAGCTGTCATTCACAAAGAATACTCAAACATACTTAAAGACTGAAGGTGAAGACTCTTCCCAAAGAATATATGATCCAAATAACAAGGCCCAACAAACAAGCCCTATTGATTTATGCTTCTTCCCTACGGAAAGCAGCCTGTCTGTCACTTGACCATATCTGCTTCTGAAGGCCTTGGCTACTTGATTGACCCTAACAGCCACTGTAGTATCAATGTTGCTTTAATTCGTACCACCTTAACATGGGCTTTGCCTGTCAGTAGCACATATGATTGACCTGGACATCTCTGACCTACAGATCTGGGCATTCCCTGTACCTGTGAAAATATGAGATACTACAAATATATCCAGGTTCCATGTGAGTATGACATGTATAAAGATGTTTCTACACTATACAGAAAGGAATGCTTTAATAGACAGGATGTAATATCAGGATGATGAATTATTTTTTATCGTATCTCCCCCTAACCCCACCCCATCAGATTTTCTTGAGATACTGTGTTCATTCAGCTTTTGGGAAGATAGTCCTTCGTTACTGAGCAACTGGTAGCATTGGATACTAAACTGTGGCTATGATGGAACTGTGCAAAAAGGACCACACTCACCTTTTCTGCTTCACAATTTTTTCTCTGAGTGGCAACTGTTAATGGAAGAGTAGTATGTGCATGTCTGTCTTTAGAGTTGTTCTCTAGGGAAGGCAGATTAAGGCAGATATCCCCTTTTTCCTGTTGTATGTTAGTATATTTCTTACCTTTGGCTGCAGTGGTGGGGCACAGGGAGCTGAGACAGGGTCTGTGATATAGGTCTTCTTGGGACCACTGACTGGATACATCCCAGGAGGGTTCTGGTTCCCAGTACCAGGAGGAGCATACCCAGGTTCCCGTTTCCAGGTATTAGGGTGAACTTGTTGCCCATAAGCAGGATCAGCATCATTTCTGCCCCCATAGCCAGGCCCTCCTGCATAATAGGGTTCATAATAGCGCCCTTGGTTGGAGGAATACCCATATCCAGGCTCAGGCTGATGTCCTGGGGGTGGCATATATTGGTATTCGGTGCCAGCACGAGTTGAAGGAGGAGGACACTGTCCTGACAGAGGAACTGGCTGGGTATTATATCCATGAGACCCAGAACCATATATTTGTCCAATGGTTGGGCCAGCCATGTAGTGTGGGCTGGGCTGGGCTGACTTCACTTGCACATTGAAGGTAGGCCTTGAAGGTGTGGATGCTGTAGTGTAGGAGGCTGGGACTGGCTGAGGCTGGGGTTTGAGTGTTCCAATTGGAGTCACTGGGATGGGTGCAGCCTGGGGTGCAGCCTGTGGCTTCATGGCAGATTTCTTGGTTGCCGTCAGGGGGGGCTGGTTTGGAATTACCATTCTCTTATGTCCTGTGACAGGGGTGGAGACTGGAGGACAAGATGTTGAACTGGTAGAGGCCTAAAATAGAAGAGAAGAATGACAAAGATGATCACCAATACAAGAAAATAAGAAAATACATAAATGAGCAAATATGGAGTATGGCTAATTATTGTTTGTGTATTAAGGTATAAAATGAAAGTAAGGCATGGTCCTTCCCTAAAGGAGCTCACTGACTCAAAAGTCATTCTTTGCGGTACCAGTGAACAACTAAAAAGGAATGAATTCATTTACAATCACAAAGAATAAGACGCCAGGAATAAGCTTAACCAAGGCATGAACACCATTTTCACTGACATCAATGAAAATAATTACATAAATAAATAAAAAAAATTAGGTTGTGTTCATGAATTAGAAAAGCCTGTACTACCTAAACAACCCTCAGATCTAGAGTGATGTGTATCAAAATGCAGAAATAAAATGGTTATCTTTTTCAAATTCAGATGGAAACAGAAAAGATCGCAAATAGCCAAATCAGTCTTGGAAAGGAAGAACAAAGCTGGTTTCATCATATTACTAATTTAAAAATATGCTGGAAATTTTAATAATCAAAACAAGGTACCAACAACATAAATATAGACATAAGATGGAAGGAACAGAAAAGGAAGTCTGGAAATAAACAAACACATATAAAGTTCACTTATTTCCTATATGAGTGCCAAGAACAAACACTAGAGAAGGTACACTGTCTTTCACAAATTGTGTTTAAACACTGATTTCAACAGGAAAGCAAATTAGAGACTAGTCACACACCACTAACTAAAAATGGCTCCAAAGATGTAAAAGCTCTAGGAAAGAACACAGATATAAAGTTTATGAGAATGGTCTTGGCAAGGATTTAATGGATATAGCACCAGACGTTCAGACAACAGAAACAAAATGAACCGGAGACATGACATCATATTGAAAAATCTCTACACAGCAAAAGCAGTAGAGTGAAAGGCAAGCGATGAATGGGAGCAGATGACTACATATCCAGTAAGGGGATATGTATCTAAGTGAGCCATGGATGAGAGTAGATGATCACATATTCAGAAAGGGGCTATGTTTCTAAGTAAATCATGAATGGGAGCAGATGACCACACATCCAGTAAGTGGCTAAGTATCTAAGTAAGCCATGCATGGGAACAGATGATCACATTTCCAGTAAGAGGCTAAGTACCTAAGTGAGCCTTACATCAGAGCATCTAAGAAAACCTTACAATGCGGAAGTAAAAGAGAGAAACTTGGGCTAAAGAGATGGCTCAGTGGATTCAGTTCCTTAGAGTCAGGTTCTAGGATCCACCTGCCTGCTTGCAACCATCCATAACACAATTCCAAGGAATATGACACTCTCTTCTGGTATCCACTGACACTAGGGACACAAATAGTAAACACGCAAACAAAATAAAAAAGGAACTTTTAAAACATAATCTTAGGATTTTGAAAATAACAATAGACAAAACACTGAAAAATGCTCAAAATTACTAATAATAGAGAAATGCAAACAAATCCATATGAGGAGTCACATCTTTGTCGGGATCACTGCTGTTCAGCAAAGCGAACTGGAAGACTAGTAGTAGCCAGAACAGTAGGGTCTCTGCACACTGGTGTTTAGAAGGCAAAGGAAATGAGCTGGTAGAGACACAGTAGGAAAGTTCTCCTAAACATTAAAATGGAACAAACATATGACCTAGCAATTTCAATTATTGGGACATATCCAGTATTATTGACACATGGATCTCAAAGCGATATTAGCATTTCCACGTTCATTGCAGTATTCTTCATAATAAGAAAAACCTTAGATGTCCATCAGTAGATAAAGGATAAAGAAAATGTGCATATAATGCAATATCATTTGTTCCTCAAAAAGATGGAAATTCTGTATCATGTAGCAACTTAGATGATCCTTAAAGATAGTAGAGTATGAAAAATAACCCAGTTACAAAAAGACAAACATTGTATGATTTTACCACACGAACTGCTGAAAATAGTTATGGCTCACAAAATCAAGAACTGGGATGACAGAGGTGAAGGGCTGGTATCTTATAAAGTTACTATCGCTGTGATGAAACACCCTGATGAAAGCAAGCTGGGGGAAAAGGGATTCTTTGGCTTATATTTCCACATCACTGTTTATCCCTGAAGGAAGCCAGGACAGGAACATAAGCAAGGCAGAAACCTGGAGGCGGGAGCTGAGGCCATGCAGAGGCGACGAGGGTGCTGCTTACTGGCTTGCTCCTCATGGCTTACGTATCTTGCTTTCTTCTAGCACCCAGCACCACTAGCCCAGGGATGCCCCGACCACAATGGGCTGCCTCCTCCCTCATCAATCATTAATTAAGAAAGTGCCCTACAGGCTTGCCTACAGCACAATCTTATGGAGGCATTTTTTTCCCAGTTGAGACTCCCTTCTCTCACGACTCTAGCTTGTGTCAAGCTGACATAAAACAAGCCTGCACAACTGGGGAATATTAAGTAGAAGTTCCCAATCAATTGATTCGTTCTCAGTCAAGTAAGATAGCCCATTGTTTGAAAGTTCACTTACTATTATCAATAATGTATCGTACAGAGAAAGTTTTGCCAGAATAGAAAGGAAAACATGAAGCTATCCTGACATGACCAGAAGGGAAGGTGAGGTCCTGCTCCTCACAGATGGCATGTGAGAGCCAAACTCATGTCTTCCTCCCTCATACACAGTCCTTCTCACTTGTCCCAGAATGAAGGGAACTACCCCTCACCCCCACGTTAGCATAAGAGAATTTCATTAATATACACTGAAGGTGCTTGGAAAAAGAACGGCTGGAAACTAGCACATAAAAAGATTCAACTTAAAAAAAAAAAAAAGATCCAACTCCCAGAAAAATCACACATACATGTATGTATAGATGAGTGTGATATTTAAATGTGCTCGATTTTCAAAATGAAAATGTTAAATTATGACAAAAATTCAGGAATTTATACAAAATCAAAAATAAGATGAAATGTCAAAAATATATTCTTGGAACTACCAAATAATCCAATAAACAGAAAATATTTGGCAACATGACTCTTCAATTAACTGAATATGGGGAGCAGATAGGCATTGGCACAGTTTTCATTAACTATAAGGAACATAAATATATACACTTTAAAATAATGATTCCTGATCTTTTTCCTTGCGCATTCAATCTGATAAAATATGTAAAACTTTGGAGGAAAACTGCATACACCAAAATATACTTGTTTTAAAGACACTTATGACAAAAGTATCCAAACACGTGCCAGCATACATGCAACAGAACACCAGCAGGGATCAGGAACACTGGGGACGTTCCTCTAGCGAATATAGGGAGTGTGAATTTTTTTGTTTTGTATTTTTTGTTTGGTTGGTTGTTTGGAAGTTAGTAAAATAATGGGTTTGATTTGGTATTTTCATACAACTCTTTTGGATGGTCTTCCTTCTTCACCTCTCTAACCCATCCCTGTCTGTATCCTTCAACTCCCCAGGCTCCTTACACTTAGATGTCAAGAATGCACCATTGGCTCTTAACTCCACTTCTTAGAACCTCTTGCTTTTCTCTTTCAGTCACATTTCTAGTTTGATGACCTGTATCCACATTGATACCTACGTACATGCAAATATACATAAAACTTCAAAATGAGGTTTTGCATATAGGGCAGATCATGTGGCATTTCCAAAAGGCATTTGCTGTCTCAGGAGATAGGGTCTTGTCACTCAAAGACTTTGGTGTGTGTGTGTGTGTGTGTGTGTGTGTGTGTGTGTGTGTGTGTGTGCTTATCAAGAAGACATTTTATGAAAAAACTTCTAAGGAGTGAGGGCTACATTAATTCACTCTTCAAATGCAATTATAATTGGCATGAATTTTCAAATGGTGTGGCTTTAAACATCTGTCCTGGGGCTGAATTTACAGCTGCGATAGAAAAAGTGAGTGACTTCTATTAGGCTGGTTACTCAGTCACTATATACATTTATAGTTGAATCTGTAGGATATTCAAAATATGAACCTGATGTTTGTGCTGATGATGAATCATCAAAAATAAAGATAAAAAAAGCAAAGCTGTTCCCCTCTGCAATCGGTTTCACCTCTCTGACATGTTAATGATTGGCATTATTGACAAGTTTGCCTTTTACAAGGACAGTGTAAAATCAACCAAAAATTCTGTATTCAATTGAATCATATAGCTTAACAGGGAACCAAACCAAGAATTTAAAATTAAATCTTGTAGCTTAGAAATATGAGTTCTCAAGGAAACTATATTTGAGGCAAATTATATATGGGAAAGATAGTCTTAAGAGTCAGGATTCTCCAAAACAGAAGCAAAGAAAAATGACATGAACATGCTCAAACTAGGTATTCATGGAGAACTGGTACAACAGGCATCATGTGTACATTCACTCTGGTGAGCCACCAGAGTCAGAGGACTGACCTGCACCCTGCACAGAGCTCTCATTTCTTCTTCCAGCCATCACCACCTAGGCTGGAGAGGAAGAGCTGTGAGCAGTGAGGGAGTGTAGCTATTCAATCATGAAGGGAGACCCAGACACCATCCTTGACAGGTAAATGGAAAGTGCATATTCAGGAAGCCAGAGGAAAATCTGTGTCACAAGAGCTATCAATGTCTCTCAAGGAGCACTATTGTCTCAGGCTTATAACTGATGGGTTGGCTTCTGGCTCTGTCAATGTTGATAATGCCCTATAATAATTATGATAATCAAATGTCTCTATTAATTTCCAATCTCCCACTAGTCAGTAAGTGCATCATTCCAGCTAAGAATTGCTGGAAATGAGATGGTAATCTACTTCCCTGGGAGACATTTTCATCTTTATCTGTTGGTCAGTATAAGTGTACAGAAATTTAAATATCTGGATTACAATGAGTTTCCCATCATTACAAATAATTTTCTAACCTTTACACAAAATTAATAATGATAAAAATTGTCAACATACTGCCCCAGGACACTCAATCCCCCACACAACCTCTTTACCTACTTTGTCTCTTCAGGTCCACATCTAGAGCTTGAAACATGATCAGTATCATGAAAATACTGAACAACTGCTGCCTCTATCTGTATTCTGAACCCTTGGCTCACATATTCAATTGATTACTCAACTATTTGAATATATCATGTTTTTCAGACTCAACATATTAAAAACTTTCCATATCTCCTTCACATGCTTCCTTCTAGTTTGTAATACATCAAAGTCAAATGAAAACAGAGGGGGATACCAAGCCTCTCTTTGATTGCTGCTCAAGCCCTGAATCCTGCTTCTACTCTCTAAACAGGAAATTTCCTATCTTGGGCATGTTCACATTTCACCATGTCTACTTAGAAAGCAATTGGGATTCTCCAACAATACCCAAAATGATTATCCCTTTGAAGATCCTCCTGTTTGTAGCTGGAGTGATTTCTCTCAAATATGCATATATAACCATATTACTTTGCTATTTAAAAGCCTTCATTGTGTTAGTACAATAATGTACTTTACCCCTTCCGTCTCTGTCTGCGTGACATATCATGCACTGGCTTTCATCCATATCTAAGTTGCTAAAATCTATCACATCTCAGAGATTGACTTCTTCAGTTAACCAAGTGTCCAGGTCCTGAACAAACCTTGGCTTTAACCCTCTATCACAGTGTTTCTCATTTCTCCCTTTCTTTCCTATCATATGTCTATCATTTGTATCATTTCCATATCATATGTGTACATGACTGTTTCCTAACGGGAAGAGGCTTTTTTCACTTAACAAGATACCCTAAATAGTTTACAACATCATAGCCCACCATAGAAATTTAGAAAACATTTGACCAGTGAATAAATAATTGTCCTGTAAGAAAAATGCAAAATAATAGCAAGCATTTATATAGCACTTACTTTATATAAACACTGTCAAGTGCATTTCATATATTATCCTCACAATTACAAATGAGACAAGAACTATGATTATATTCTCTCAATGATGGTGGTTAAGCCCAGGTTGTCCAAGACTGCAGTTTGATGTCTTAAAGACTATTTTAAGCCAGGCTTGCCTGCAAATCCAAAACCATCAGACTGAGACAAACGAATCACGAGTGAAAGGAATGCCTGGCCTGCATTAACAGACTTTTGACTCAAAGTCAAACAAAACAATCTAAACCAAAACAAGAACAACAAGACTATACCACTCTACCTCTCTCAAAGTGAAACAGACACACACACACACACACACACACACACACACACACACACACACAGAATCACCACCACTAGCACCATGACCAGCACCAGCACCAGCACCAGCACCAGCACCGCCTCTACCACCTCCACCTCTAACAACAAACTTCAAAAGGCCTTTACACACTATTTATGGTTTTCCTATTTCTACAACTTCTGTGATTATGCCTCAGCAACAGACACCTTTTATTTTTTTCTGCTAGAAGAAACAACGATTAAGTGGAACAGGCCGACAGTGGTACTCAGTGCCAGAATCTAGGAAACAGGAAAAGCTATGAACTGGACAGAGCCGAGGAGAGCTCACACCTGCCCAGAAGGCAGCTGATGGATCATCCCAGATGACTGCTACCCCACAAACAGTAGAGTCAGCGTTCCCTTTTCTGACTTAGAGAATGTCATCAATATTTTTGGCTGTTGCAAACAAGGGGAAGCCAAAGAGTGATGTTTCACACCAGATATTATACATGAGGTGAACTTTCCCATGTCTGTTCTACATTACAAGCAGTGGGAAATCGAAACAGCAGCAAGGAAAGTAATTGATGGGCCGTGCATTAGACAGGACATGGGAGAGGGGGACAACCACGGCGTTGCCAATGCTGAGAGTCAAGTGACCCAGGAGACTCCAGATTACTTTGCTAGATTGACTCTTCCTTTGAAAAACTAAGGAAAATGAAGGATGCCCATCTATTTTTCTCCTTTTGCTTTTAATATAAGCAATTTATCTTCTCTTCAAATATCTTTTCTTTTACATAACTGAGATAAAATGTTGCTATCACTGGTGGAGGCACAGGACTGAGAGGAAACCACCGGCTTCCTGCTCTAGTATCTGCCTTCGTTAATGGGACTAAGACTCGATGTGCAAAACTGTCAAAGACATTCTAAAACATTAAAAAGGAGATATAGTAACATTCAAAATTCCAGTGGTCCTAAGAAAAAAAATATTTTTCCTCTCAATAAATGTAATGTTTTATATGATCTTCAACTCATTATTATGTTCAAAAAAGATATATATGAGGTCATGGCTGCCTCAGGAACGGGATACAATGACTGCGATTCTAAATTTGTACAATGAAGAAGCATGCAAGTAACAGCGTCCTGCTTTGGTCATAATGCAATGGCATCATTGCTCTTTGCTTTGGGTTCAACACAAAAATCACTTCATCTTTTTCTTCTAGCTGTGAAAATGAGCATAGCTTAATTTTGCTTTTTTGAATCTCCTCATTATCTTCCATAGCTCAGGGTACCACACTCATAGCTCTACCCTCACCAGCTGAGCACTCATTCGATCCCTTGAAACAAGATCCCAAGAGCAGGAATCAATTCAACAGAATAAGAAGATGATCTGAGAATATACTAATATATATTTAAAAGAGGCAGGTCTCAAATCTCACCACACAAGACAATCGTTTAGGCTTTCAAAATACGTATTATAGACACAAGCACTCAAGAGAACGAACAATTAAAATGAAAAAGAAGGAGAAAGATTGATTCTCAACTGAAAACAAGAGCTACAGGATGGAAAGATGGTTCAGGGAGATCTGAGTTTGATACAGTACCCACAGAAAAAAAGCCAAGGTTGTGGCACAGTCTCACGGAAATCAGTACAGTATTGGTGCTCACTGATCAGTTAGGCTAGTCTATTTAAGGAGCTCTGGGCCAGATCAATGCTTTGACAAAAAAAAAAAAAAAAAAAAGGAAAAGCTCTTCCAAACAACACCCAAAGTTGCTGTCCTCTGCTTTTACAAAGAAACATGTAAGCACCATCTACAAACATATGTGCATCGGCATGCACACACAAGTGCACACAACAGAGTTCACAAGGCAAGTGCTCTTTTTAATGTAGAACAGAGAATCATACCTGGAATAAGCATTGTGAGTAACCAGAGACTGGGGCAACTCACATTTTCTTCAAGGAACCATATTCACAGAATTTACACGTACAGACTAAACTCATACCTACAAAGCAGTTATAAAACAGCTCCATGGAGCAATTCAGTTAATATGTATACTTCTAAACCAGTTATACTAGCTCTAGAAATTCAATGTAAGGGACTGCCTATATATGGTATAAGTGTATAGTCTCAGGACCCATACACTGCAATGTGATTTACAGCAGTCAGTGATAATCTAAGTAGTTGATGTATGGAAGTTGTTTATATCAAGTACTATTACAGCCACACAATGGCGTGATATGGAGCCATTCCAAAATTTCATGAACATACTTGAAATGTAACAACCAGGAATTCTTCTGCAAACATACAGAAAGAACAAAAACTAAGGGTGTAAATGTTTGCTCAGTTATGTTATACACAGTATTATTTACAATGGTATAATAAGGAAGTCCTTAAGTGTCCACTGTTGAGCGAGGAGATGCAAAGCATGGTATATGCATATGTACAATGGAACATTATTCATCTTTTCCAAAAAGTTCTGACTATACTAAAAAATAGATAAACCTTAATAACATTAGGCTAAATGACATTAGTCAGATGTCAAGAATATATCGTATGATTCCAATTATGAAATGTACCTAGAACACACAAATTCATAACAGCAGAGAATAAAACAATGGTCACTGCTTAATGGGCATGTTGGTAGAATCTGGGATGAGAATGTTCTAGAGAAGAGAGGTCATGTAGCTGTACAACACTGTGATGACACAGCACAGAAAGTGGTTCAAATGCTAAATATTATTTATGTATATTTTACCAGCGTAAACTAAAACTATAAGTGTGTGGAACTTTTCATGTTTTAAGATCAGGTTGAGAAGCAATAGCTCCCATCTGTTTATAGACACAACACCACTGATATTTATCACATAAACTTATGAAAGACTGAGGGATATATATGTATGCCTGGAATATGAATGTTATCTATCAACATATAGGATTTGTGTAACAAGTACCTATCACCTATTAATATAAACAAGTATATACTTAAAGAGAATGAAGTAAACATTAGTGTCACAAAGTAAATACTGGAATACTGTAGTATTTCAGTTTCCATGTATATAAACAAAATAAAGGAAAATTAACAAAACATGTTTAATATATTTTAACAGGTTAAAGTTTTACTTTAGGCAAGTCATTTAAGAGACGCTCTCTCGTTCTTTCCTATGTTTTGTATATTACAAAGGAATGCAACCTCATAAACAGTTTCTTAGTGATGCGTTAAAATAACTGCAAATGTTTCTGTCAGAATCAAAGTATACTTTCAATTGGTGCCCTGGGTTCAGAATATTCCTCCTAATATAAGGACAGAACTAATGCACCACACACGCGTGCACATACGTCTCCCGATGCCTTTACAGAGTTCCTGTCAGATAGATGCAGGCATAAATATCTTACTTCTGTGCAGCACATCCACACTTGTTCATTTCACAGTGCTGTGCTCTGCAAACACATACTACAGCTAGAGATGGGCTATTCTTAATAGCTTCTGAGGCAGAAATAGCAGAAACAGTATGGTCTGATGTGGCACTCTAGAGCAGTTTGTCTTAGAAGCTTTTCCATTTAATTAATTCTCATAACACTTCTGAGCGAGTATAAAACACTGTGAAGACAGGCAGCTCCCCTTACCAAGGACAGCTCCAATGCCAGTATGTCAAGTTGTTTCTCAGAAATAAAATCAAGTCAAGTGGGAGTGTTCAGACGCTATCTTGAAATCGTTCATTTTCTCTTCCCTGACTATTAAGCAGACAAACCAGAGCCCAGGTCAGGCCTACATGTTCACATTCATCAAACGAGCATTCTGGAATGCAGAGAGCCGGCATCTTAAGGAGTGCTTCACACTCCACCCAGACAGCATTCAAAGGAGATAGAGTGTCATCAGTTTGAACATGGGGAGTCTGCAAGGCTCCTACTGGAATAATATGCACGCAGCAGTCCTCGAAGTCCCTCGCATGTGCACGTCTGTAACCGGATAAAACACTACTGATAGGAGGTTTTCTTCAATCTGAACATGGTATAATCTAGAAATGCAGTAAGAAAATGGCCTATTTCCATAACAAGCAATCCTGTTAACTGAGCCATCATCCCCCTCAAGAAAATATAAAACAGATTCAGGGTGAGAAAAGAAAAGTATATTTGAACATGACCTGCAGCAAAAATCACCAGCGTGATGCTTTCAGTGGGCAAGCTTGTCATGGAGAGTTATGAAAATATTCATATATTATGTTGTTCATAAAAATGAAGAGGCAGACTGGGAAAATCATGACACACAGACATGGGGGTAGGCTATAAAGCTGAAGAGAAAGGGCATGTATCAGGAGATTGGTCTGTGAAGGACGGAGTGTCTATGTGGATTGACAAAAATTATGAAAACCAGTTATATCTGAAGACAGATTAAAATTCATTAGGTGATGATATGCCACAAATATCTCTACTTGATATTACTATGTGCTAATCTTCCTTGTTCTGGTGTGCTAGTCTGGTCCACTGAGAGTCTAAAATAAATGATTCCACATTTATACACATTTAATTATACACATTAATATACATTTATATTATTTTTTTTATTTGTAATGGTATCTGGTCTCTCACTCCACCCCATTCTGTGTGAGTGTGTAGATGTTCACAGGCCACAGTCTACACGGGGACAGCAGAGTACAACTTGTAGAAATCAGATCTGTCCTTCAGCCATGTGGGTCCTTTCAGGTTGTTCCAGCTTGTCAGCAGGAGCCATCTTATTGGCCCCAAACATATGCATTATTCGCAGGTAACCAATTTTTTATTGTCCTAAAGGACATAACTGTATGCTGAAACCAGAATGTTTCGAAGATGCCTTTTTTAAAAAATTAAACTCTTTGTGTGGCTATTTAGCCACACATAGCCACATAGCATGCCCTTGCTCTCTTTTCTCCGGTGATAAGGGACTTGGAGCCCTGGCCCCACAGTGCTGCCTTGATGAGAATATTTTCCCATCCTTTAGGTTTTGAATAAAATGAGGCCTCTAGGAAGCCAGTCCTGATCTTCCCTGGTTGTTCAAGGCACTCTCTGCTAATACCTTTCCTATCAGGGTACTCCACCTTTAGTGCATTTCTGATACAAGGCTTTGCCATTGTCATTTAAAAGGCACTTTCCCACTGAGCTTCAAGTGGCAGCTTTTCCTTTGAAGTTCAACTTTCTATTTTGTAGGCCTAGGAACAGATGCCCATAAAATGCTGTTTAGAGAATCAGCTTCCCTTCAATAGTGCAACGATGACAAATTCCATGAGAAAACCAATGAAATGAACTGATGCTGGTTGTCAGCTGTCTCAAATTCTTCTTGACCCTGCTAGGCAAACTTAGTCGCTGATCTAAGGCAGCAGTTCTCAACCTGTGGGTCACAACCTCTTTGCAGCAATCAAATGACCCTTTTACTGGGGTGGCCTAAATCCATCTGTACATCACTTACACTACAATTCATAACAGTAGCAAAATTACAGTTGTGAAGTAGCAACAAAAATAATTTATGGCCAGGCAGTGGTGGTGTAGGACTTTAATCCCAGCACTTGGGAAGCAGAGGCAGGAGAGTCTCTGTGAGTTCAAGGCCAGCCTGGTCTACAGAGTGAGTTCCAGGACAGCCAGAGTTACGACAAACCTGGTATCGAAAAACCAAATGATGATGATGATGATGATGATGATGATGATGATGATGACGACGACGACATTATGGCTAGGGGTCACTACAACATGAGGAACCGTATTAAAGGGTCGCCACATTAGGAAGGCTGAGAACCTCTAATCTAAGGATATTTGGGTATAATGAAAGAGCGCTGTAACTCAACCTAATTATTAAGGACTTAGAGTATATAAATTCTGGGTTTCTTGCTATACATAGTAAGTATTTCGGTAATCTGATATTTCTACAGTAGCACATTGTTTTATCTACTATAATAAGAGAACTGAGCATTCCAGTCTGCTTCTGATATTTATAAAACATCAAAAAAAAAAAAGGGTAAAATGGTATGATTTCTTATGGCTGGAAAGCCTCAGCCCTTTAGGGTTTTTGTGTATTTGTGTGTGTTTTATTATATTTGAGGTCAAGCCATGAGCATCACTGAATCTTGAGTTTGAAAAAGGTCATTTGAAACAGTTTATTAGGAAGGAATTTTTCCAGAAGGAATAAATCTGATTTATCTGTGTATAACTAAAGCAGATGATATTCTTTATAGAATAATTGTGTATTAGAGCTGAATAGATGTTGAAGATTACATATCTCTACCAAGTCTTCTCCAGGAAATAAAGCTGGGCAAGGTTCACTCACAGAAGGCCCATGAACATCAGGGTTAGAACCACACTTCTCTAGAACTAAAGGGCATAGTTCTAACTATCAAACTGAAACACTCTGTCCTCCTAATAATCTACAGGAGGCAACATGTCCTGTTTAAGTTTCCAACAAAAGCAGACCTCTATGCATAGAAACCAGGAAGCAGTGTGGAAATCTGTCAACAAGAATCAGTGGGGTCCAGCTAAGTTGCTGTGTGTTGATGCTGGATGTCACCAAGAAAATCCAAGAATGTAAGCAAGCGGCTATGCTCAATTCAGAACAGACTCCCCACTCACATACTTCCAAGGGAATTGGGGTGTCCAAAAACAAAACAAAAAAGCAATAGGTGCTATGTTTCAGACCTCAGAAAATACCCCATAGGAAGCTAGTTGAAACTGTAAGACAGTAGAAATATATATATTTAGAGAGTTTCATACAACAGAGTCACAAGGTATTTGCTCGGGGTTTTTTTTTTTTTTTTTTCTCCCTTCAAAGAAAACACGTTCATCTCAAAATGATCTGTATTATTACGATTTGAATCTATGTCAATACCATTATATATTCAATGGCAAAATAATATTTATTTTCTGCTAACATGTTTGTTCTGAGAAATAGAAGCGGCTTGTCTACTTGCTATGGATGGATAACAGGGCTGGACTGAGAAGGGCATAATTTCTAAGGAAAGAGCACTTTTGCCACAGAGTAGGAGGAAGAGTGGAAATGTTTTCATAAAGAGCAACTATTAGGGACACATAAGAGCTCTATTCAGCAAACCTGTACACATCCCTTTATCCCTGTAAAACAAGCCATGAAAGTACATAATGAGTAACTACAGCAAAATTACTCACATTCTAACTCCGCATAATCACTAAAATGGTTCCGCTTTTTTAACCCTCCCCCTTCAGCAATTCTGCACTCTCAATTTTTTTCCCAACCACAGCACAAATGGTTACAGCAAATGAGTGTACCAGGCACATCTGCCCTTCCAGAAAGAATTTACTTTCCCCTGCCAAGTCCATGTCTACCAGAAGAAATAAAAATAAAGTGCAGGCAGGTTCAGTAAATGCTCAGACAAACCCTGCAGTGACCACATGGATGGATCTATTTCTGTAGTAATGGGACTTGCAAAAGGTGAGAGAGCAGACAGATCCCAGAGCAAGGGGCCTTTTGTCAATCACTGAATTAGAAGAGAGGAGGAAAGGAAAATGATGTCTAGCAAGGTAGCAACAGCCTCTACCTGCTAAGCAATGATGTTGAAAAATCAGGTTGCCTTCACTGTAACCTCAGAGGCAAAGGGGACTTGGCAGCATGATTTGCAATATATAAACACTATTTAAACATACACACAGGAGCTCAAGGACTAAAATGATCCTTGCTAGAATGGTCCCCAAACCACCCTTTGCTATTTTATTTATGGTTTTGAACACTTCTCTGATAAAGCAGATTTGATCATTTAGATTATGTGCTATAGTAAATACCATAGAACTTGCAGCATTAAGAGAATTCACCTTCTTCCTATGACTGATGTCCACTGTTAGTGGGGAATCTAAGGATGGTTACTAGGGCACACTGGCATAATGCTGGCTATGATACAAAGAACAGGGCACAATGGAAAACACGGGAACTGGACCTGCACCATAAGTACAGGATGAGCAACAAGCTGGGAGGTGTTTCCTGAAAGAAGGACACAAACATCTGAACACAGTTATCTGCAACTAATTTCCTTGAAGAAATAAGAAATAAAAGGTGAAATTAATTAGCTCATCTCTTTTTCATTCTTTTAACAATAGTGAACAATAGCAAATCCAGACATAAATATCGTTTGGACACATTTTTAACTTGGAACAATGCTTGAAAATACTGAGCCTGACAAATGTACCGATATTAATTTTAGGGCTTAAATTTCCTCTTTAGAAGAACAAATTGTTAAAATGAATCTTGATAGTCTAAAGTGTTGGAGGGACACCTTTCATCACAGATAAATTCTGGTACCTTACATCCTTTGAAATGGAATATAACAAGACCATGCTTGTTTTGACCATATTCTCAAAATATATTTTTCCAAATCTCAATCTACATTGGCTACAAATATGTAGTGCTTATAATGCTATACTATTGTAAGAAAGTAACAGGTTATGAACTTGTACATAGAGCAGGATTAAAATCCAGTGCCAAGAAAAAATGCAACCAAGCAAAAGCTTTGGGAGCTGAGGTGGGAGATAGGAATCCAGACATTGTTTTTCCTTCCATAATTTTCTTTAATAAAACTGGCATATACACATGTGGAAAACAATGTAGTTATTTACAGAGAAAATCAATCATATTTCCAAATACTTCCTTCTGACAGCATATTGTTTTTTTAAAACTATCCCAAAGCAAAGAAATACATTTAGCTAATTGTCAATGTATAACTTTAGAATCCCCTTTTGAATGTGCTGTCGTTCATACTCATCTACTATCTACTGACCACCTTCTAAATATCAGAAATGCAGCCTGCTACACAGTAAGAAGCCATCCCTGGCCTCAGTGAGTCCGCAGGTAGTTAGAGAAGCAGGCAGAAAATCAGTGAAAACTCAGATTCCCAGAAGTTGGTCTACTTGCACGCCAACCCACTTATGTTCTAAATACATGCCAGAATTCCTTAGCCAAAGTACACTGGCTTCAGAAGCAGAAAACAGGGGCCTTCATTCTATGCTGAATTAGAAAAGTTTTTAGGCATGCCCCTGTCTTTATAATTTAGCTCCTTCTTTTTCTTTCTTTTTGTTTTGTTTGTTTTCAAAAAAAGGGTTTCTCTGTGTAACTCTGGCTGTCCTGGAACTCACACTATAGACCAGGCTGGCCTCCAACTCACAGAGATACATCTGCCTCTGCCTGCCAGGTACTGAGATTAAAGGTGCATGTCACCACTATCCAGCTAAGTTCCTTCTTAAAATCCTAATTTAAAATGCTTCTTAACTTTACACAGTGACAACTAATTTCAAACATTAGTTTGTTGCTCTATATCTCAGATAAACGTACTTATGTGGGATACTTATGTATTTTTTCAAGTTCAAAAAGCAATATTTTTATTAGTTTTATTTTCATTTGCACTAACTAGAACACATGATAGAAACTACTTAAATAGGTTGGCTACCTTGAAATTACTTAAGATAGTGTTAGCTCAGAGAAGCAGAAGATATAGCCAATTGTGTAAGGGAAAGCATGCTGGGTATTTTCATGGTAGCAGAGTATGCTGGAATTCCTCAAGTGAAAGATGGTTAGCAGACTACTTGGGCAAGAACCAGAAATGGCTATTACTTTTAAGGAACCATCCCTGTGACATACCCCGCCAGTCAAGCCAAATAACTCAAAGGATTCAAAAATCTCCCCAAATAGTGCTACCAAGGGGGTGTGGGGGAATAAGTGTTCTAAGTCTATGGGGAAACATTTCAGCCTCAAATCTTGATAGTGTATCATTGTAATTGTGAAACTCTTTCTACCTTACGATCCTTAAGGCAATTAGCAGAAGATTAAGACAAAATTAAGCATCAAAGCATCTCTAAGAAGTGAATGAATAATCCTTGGAATGAATGAATATATTCAGGCATAACTTTCTTCCTAATTTTCTTGATACTCTCCCTGATTTGTGCATATCTGTGGGTGAAATTCATGATGAGTTTTACAGAAACACAAAAGCATCATACACAGAAACAAGTGTGATAACATTTGCCAAGAGGACTGGAAAAGGAATCACAACAGGAATGAAGAGAAAATCCAAGAACAGGAAGGACCCTCTGATGCTGCCTGGCCTCACAGGTGCCTAGCACACCTCTGCTCTTTATTGGTGAATACGCCAGCCGGAAAAAGTCAATAAAAAGAAAAAGAAAAGAGCAAAACAAAACATACGATTTCTTCATGAAAACCATCCAAAGAATTTAAAAAAAAATTCTATTTGGAATTTATTTTTAATATAAAAGATGGCTCAATGTTGGCTGTATGACTAATAAAAGCACCAAGAAATTTATCAATAAAAAAAACCCTAACTTTTAGTCACCTTATTTCCTAACCTATACCATTTTCAATCGCTATATCTGACATATGTATGCATGTATGTGGTAGGAATATGTGTCAGTGTTTAAATATAAACCCATTTTATATAAAATTTTATATTTTTTTGTTTAACATTAGATAAGCCCACAAATTTTAAAACTAATGAAAAAGCTATGTATATTATCTTAAACAAGAGATCAATTGGCTTTAAAAAATATGTGCACTCTAAGGCAATACCCTCCTTTTCAAATATGTTTAATTTCAAATTGAGGACCATGATGTAACACAGTAAGATTTTTTTGCAACACATTAGGATTTTTTGAAGAGTCATGAACTATGCTTCACTCTCTTTCAAACACTGTTTCTGAAAGTAAAGGCTAAAAAGTTTCAACAGCATATCAAAATCCCAGGAACACACTTCTAATCTTACTTCTTACGTACTATAAAAGTTTTTACATTAGTCACCAATGCAATTAAGCCAGGCATAGGCCAAATACCTCACTGTTGAATTTCCAAAGTTTCTAATCTCAAAACGGTTATATTTGGGAAGAAGCATCTAGGAGTAGTCACTTATTATTGATTTTATTAGCAGCTTTATTACTCTTGTTGCTGCTTTCCTATTGCTCCCTCACCTTGAAAGATACATTATCAGGGAATCAACTGCTATTGCAGTATAGGATCAGTGTGTTGTGGGAATGTTTATCAGGAGCTCTATGTCATTGACGCCAGAAAGGAAAATACACTAAAGGAAAAGCAACTGGAGCATTAGCAAAGATGCTGAGAATTGCAGGGATTCTGCTCAGCAAAATTCTTTCTGGTATTTTTCACATTGTGCAATGATATTTCCTCATATGAATAGGTACAGAGCAAATGAGATCCACTAATGTGGCTGATATGACAGAAGTCGAGAACATATGTTTAAAAGTCTTTGTTAAGAAAAATATTAAAGTGGAACATCAGAAAAAACGGAGAAAGGAATCAGGAATAATTCCTGACAGAACTGGAGGCCTAAATTCAGGCTGGCAAATTAAGTGATATTCACATTTAGTAGTCCATGGATCTCTGGGTGAGTCATTTGTATGTCTCATGGGGAGAGACCCAAGCAATGCAGTATCTATGCATACGCCCTAACAATGCAGCTAGACAGTTTGCTCAAAGACACACATAAGTGTCTGTGTAACCTGAACACTTTTTATTTCTGGACAAAATGACACACAATCTTGTCTCTGACTTTAAAAGTCTTTGTCTGGTTGTGGGAATTTCTATCTGAATGCCTAGGCAAGAAGGGGAAAAATCAGAAAAGAGCAACAACAGATACCAAACTGCATTTGGTGAATACTTACTCAACTTTTAAAAATAGTTTATCTCAAGGGCAGAAAATACCATTGGTTTGTATTTGTTAAACCACTAAACTGACAGGATTACAGTGGTGCTGAACTTGATACATGGCGTTCTTGAAGATCACGGATCAATGAAATAGAACTCAATTCTAAGGATCCAGAACAGGAGTCTACACTTGCAGTGAAGTCTGAGTTCAAGCTAGGGAGTGGATGAGTTCTCCAGCTTTGTATATTCCTGTCATTCCCTATAACTGCCCCAGTGGTCAGTGGTCAGTTAAACATTAATGCTCTTGTTTTACACTATGGTTATACTTGATGACTATCTAAAAACACAAAAGATAATTATGTGTGCCTATAAGTTGTACATGTAAACAAAAAGCATCTGTAAAGGGCAACACAACTTATAATACTACCATGAAATAGTCATGTCTATCTGATTCATTTTTTTATAAAAATACTTAACTAGATTTATGATACTACAATTAGCATCATCAACTAAGGAAACCATTCGTTGTTCACCAAAGACCCACAAAAAGAAAAGATCGGAGGCATTGCTAACAGTACCAAAAAATAAAGAAAAGAAAAGAAAAGAAAAGAAAAGAAAAGAAAAGAAAAGAAAAGAAAAGAAAAGAAAAGAAAAGAAAAGAAAAGAAAAGAAAGAAAACAGAAGGAAGGAAGGAAGGAAGGAAGGAAGGAAGGAAGGAAGGAAGGAAGGAAGGAAGGAAGAAAAGAAAGAAAGAAAAACTAAATATCAAGAACAATATCAAACACAAAAATCAAGCCTGACAATGCTTGGAAAAGGAGCAAAATTTCCATCCTTCCAAATAGTTATATAAGCCACTGTTTGCATGACTTTAATTAAAGATATGCTTTTTCAATGAGTGTACGTTTTTAAGTACATTACAATATTACCCAGTGGACTGCATGAAACTATGTATTTTTTTTTTAACTGTGAACAGAATAGCTTCAATGTATAGGAATTTTAAAAAAAAATTTCAAGCCTCAGAAGGTTTTAGTGGTGTAAAAAAAACTTCATTTTAGAGCATAAAGTTTTTTACAGATATACAAGCTTTAGCTTACTAAAACATAAGCATTTATCCATTGTTCAATAGGAAATAATGATTTTTTTTTAAACATTATCAACAAAATTACGCAGGAGAGTGTTCTCCCAGGGTGTCTGTAAATGTAGTATCCACGTGCCGAAGCCGAGTGCCTGTAACTGCAGACAGCAACTCACTTTCGGTAATGATGGCCACATGTATTGTTGGAAGAAACAAATACGCTTTCATTCACCTTTAAACAAGGAATATGCTGTTTACTTGCAAAATTTAAAGCTAAGAGAACAAGGGAGAACAAGGGAGAAAGTGATGAAACTATATTTTAATAAAAATAAAAATAAAATTAAATAAAAAACAGAGCATACCATGTATACATAAAAGGTTATTTTCTAAGAATAAATGTGTATATAAAAGGGCCCCTTCCTCACCTCATTAAACAAGTATACCAGCTTATCTCAAGGCATGGGGATCTTTGGAGATGGGAGAAATTCAGCATAGATATCCCAGTCTTGGATAAGGAATACTTCTAAATACCCATAATATATGACTAAAAATGCTAAGTGGAACAGAGAAATGCATTATTATACTAAAATTTCAGACGGATTAGTCTCAGTCGAGAAGGTAGAGAAGGGCTCTCTGAGCTCTGTTTGGATGGTTTCCCGTCTGTGTGCACACACTCCTACTCTAGCAGTGAGGGAAGGAGTCTGTGTTCAGCACATACTGTGATTAGAGTCCCAGAGGAAAGGTGAAGAGTATATTTGGAGAACATTCAAATGTGATAAACTTTAATAATAACTGATACATATTATGCCAAGTCTCATCAAAATGCTTAACACAGAGGTGATGAAGATCCTATTTTTGTCTCTACATTAAGAGTGAAGAAAATGAAGCTTGGTGAGTTTGTTTTAAGTCGTCCAAGGACACAGGTAATGTTGGTTCCTAGCTAGACTTTGTGGCTCCAACTCTGTGCTGTCAGCCACTTCTTTATAGCACAGAAAGAAGACTACACAATTAGAGCAGGACAAGTGGTGAAGGGGAACAGCTGCTTTTAATTTTACTTGATAACTAATCTGGTACAATTAAGGGACACATCACAGGGTAAAAGAAGGGCAAGCAAGAGACGGTGCTGAAATAAAAACACTTCACAGGGACAGCAATTACCCTCTGAAGAGAGGGGCTCCTTACTTCATTAAGAGTTAAGGGCACACACACTTCTGATGCAAATTACTTTTGTTCAACTGAAGGTGGGGGTGACATTTCAAACACTCTTTAAAAGGACAGCTTGGTAAATGCTATTTTATTAAAGCTCTATTGTCATAGCTATAAACATGGTTCTGCACCAACAGATGATCTCAGTTTAACAGAAAATATTATTTTTAACACTTTTTTTCTACATGTAGGGCAATTTAAAATTCTTTCTTCACAGGACAGCTAGAAAAATTTAATTATCATGCTAACACATTGTGAAAATTAAAACAACATCAAGAACATCACAGAACCAGAAGCACGACCTCCCATTCATTAGGAGCCACTGCGGCTCAATGTACTGTGGACTTGGGATTATCATCGTTTCTATTACATAGAGTTTCTAAAAAGAGTCAGAGGAGGGCAGAAGCACAAAGCAAGTAGGGGAAGTATTCTCTGAGCTTCTGAAAGAGTGAGCACATGGAGGAAAGTGGAATCTATTTCATGCTAAAGAAAACATTAATACTAGATCTCATTCTGATTTACAGTTATGAGTACACTGTACCAGATAATTCTTGCTCATAATCAATCTTTTTCAAAACTCAACAGGCACAAAGCACATAACCACTTTAGCAAAGGCTATTTCAAAGTACACTGCCTTTTTATTAGTTTATTATATAAAAATTATGTTAATTTCTTAATAAGGTTAAAGAAACAGACCACATTATTAATTGCATTGCAAGTAGAATATTTAATAAAAGATTTATTATCTGGTAGAATCTGGCATCTGGAATTCTGGCTTGCAGACAGGGTAGGGCAATGGAAATAAACAGCCACTATAGATGTCCTGTGCTCTGCTCTTCTGTTGGCTCAGCGTTCCTCACAACACTTATAGTTCCTTCTATTTCACTGAAAATATCTAGGATGAGGGGGCAAATTGGGGACGTCACATACTGTACTGCCCAGCATTCTGAGATTCATTCTCTTAGAAAGCCCTTGTTAAGAGATAGGTGTTGGGGGAATGAGAGCTGCTTTCTGGACCCTTCATAACCAACTGTTTCAATTTTCAAAACACAAACTGTCATGAGAATCATTACTTCAACATCAAGTTGTCTTCCATGCAATTCCCAAAGCTTTCCAGATCCCATTCTAATGTCAGTGAAACACACTCAGCGTGGACTAATGAGACCTCCTCAGCAGTGATCCATAATTTGCTGCACGTGTGCTATTCCCGGAAGGGATTTTTCTCCTCTACTAAACCACAATCCTATCTCATTACCATTGCTTCACAAATACTTTTTGGTTTTAAATTTTGCTGTTGGCATTTAGCTATGAAAAAGGCTCTTCCATAATATGTATAGAACCTTTCTCTCTTAAAAATATCAAATCAAAATGTCTCCAACTTAAAAGCACTGCAGGCAATTTAAATTAAGATAGCTAATCTCCATGGCAATAATAAATAATACCACCACAATGAGGGCCCCACTCCCTCCTGATTTAAAAGTCATTCCATTATGGCTATAAAAACTGAAACAGACCTATTCATTGAAATCACCTTGTTCTACTTAAAAGAATATTAAATGTCTTCACACTTCATCTTGTCCCAAATAGACCCTTTCCCAAACACTGAATCTTTTATTACAGATGCTGCCCTAGACTAAGCCTTACGACTCTCAGAAGATAAAGAGAATGCCCAATATTGTCATTTAAATGAGGCTTGTTAACAGTGTTGGTACCTGTATAAGTATTCATATACATATATAACAGATTGTTTACATATTATTCTTTAAAACATTTAATACAATGATCTTGGCAATTAAAATATAAAACACGCACATTTGAATCTTCTCTTCTTTTCTTTCTGTGCACTATCCAGAGGAATATGTACTGAGAGTTAGCAGGGTTTCAACTGTTAATGGTTTTGACACTTTTTACTTCAGAATTTTAAAACATAGATATGAAGCCTCGGGGTAAAAGTGGTATGGATAGCTAAACTTTTGGGCTAAAAGAAGCCCTAAATTCCCAAAGTAGATCCATTCTGTTGGAGGACATTTCTGGCTCTTCTTCACTTGGGAGGTAGTGCTGACAGAGTTGAGAGAAAATTCTCTTCACCCTGTACACAGTGAATGCACCCAATTGTCAAGGGGATGGCTAGGATCAGTCTTCAAAATGAACAGGGCAGGAAGTAAGAAAGGAAAGCAACCTAACACAGCCCCAAATAAAATGGCAGGCTTAGGGATAGAAAACGCAAAAGGAACAGGGCCAAGGCAATGCATTTAACAATTCAAAGGAACTTGTCTTAAAAATCAGACCATTTCCAAATGCTCAAGGCAACTGTGGGTATGGTGAAGTATGCCTACGCTACTAGAGTCTGAAGTAAGAGGATAGGTCAAGCCTGAGAGTTCCTGGATAGCCTGGGAAACATAGCCCAACTTTAGAAACAAACAAAACAGCTCAAGGCAAAAAGGCTTTCTGCTGGGTTATGTAACAGAGTATATTAGTGGATTCATTTATTATTATCTTTTAAAGTTGGAGGCAAAATGATGCAGAGTTCAGTGAAAGACTAGATCATTGTTTACTTGCCAGCCCTTAGAGGAAAAGTAAATTTTAAAACAAGACTGTGAAGAAAATTTCTAAATGCTTCCAAAAGAGATGCTGCATTTCAATCATATTAACTTTATGTCTAAGCCATGCATTATAGGAATACAGGAACAAAATTTCTCACCGAAGGGGCATGTCAGTCTACAGAAGGAACACAGACTATCTTTTGAAAAGTAATTAAGTTTGTTCTTTGACATTTCTATACCTGTATAAAATGTATCTAATTACCATCACTCCCACCCTCGACAAACTTTACCCGCTCACTACGGAACCCTTCCCAGATTCATTTCAATTAGGTTTTGTGATTCTCTAAGTTTAACCATGACAACTGAAGAAACATCGTTATTACTTCTCATATTAAAAAGGAAGTCTGCTCAAGAGCTCTGAGGCTGGGTCGTAAAGACCCAAACACAGAAAGCAAAGACTAAACAAGAGAATGGGATGTACAAATCAATAGCTTAAAAGCAACATAATGAATAAGCCAGCCAGGCTGTGTGGTGTTAGAGCATGCCTTTAATCCCAGCACTCAGGAGGCAGAGGCAGGCAGATCTCTGTGAGTTCAAGGCCAGCCTGGTCTACAGAGTGAGCTCCTGGGCAGCCAAAGTTACAACAGATACAACAGAGAAACTCTGTCTCAAAAAACCGGATTTACAAAAAAAGAAAAAAGAATCAGCCAAATCAGTACAGAGAAAAGCAGGATGGCGACAGAACTCCTGTACTCACATCGGGCCATGATCTGATTCAGGCATACACACACCCCCACTCCAATCCAGAAATGGCATGTAGACTTTTTTTCCTAATCTAAAACTGGAAAGAGTAGCTTGCTCTTTAAAGAAAACCCACCCATTCAATTTCCTCCGTTATCAGAGAGCCTCTTTGTCAGCTGCAACGGGAGATTAATCACTTTTGCAACCTACGGAAAGAGTTTTCTGGAAAGCATAACAACCTGCAAGTGTAAATGATGGGACTATGCTTCCTGCAGCTCAGCCACCTACAAATTCCCTCTCACCCATGACTCAGCATGAGGTAAAAGCAGCTAATAAAAGAGGCCATGCTTCCTTTTAAAAATTGTCAACTTTCTTTCAACGTGTAGAACTGTTAAAATAAAAAAAATAAAAAAAATAAATCCTCCAGAGCTTGACAGTAAAGTACAATAGCTCTCCATGAAAGCTCATACTTATACAACCCAGAAACTTCAAATCATAATAAAAGAAGGGTGCCCCCAAATAAGCTCTACGATTCTGAACAGTAGGGGTTAGAGTTCTCCTTCCCCATGTTAAAGGGATAGGGATATAAGGAGGTTGGAGGAAGGCACTGGAATCTGCTTTGCTGAAATCAACATTTGAAGAGGGAAGACAAACCATACTACTTTGAGGTCAAGAGAAGGGAACTGGCCTGGGACTTTCCCTCTTTGCCACTTGATTTGATTGCACAAACAGCTCTCTAAAAGTAGTAGTCAGAGTCTCAAGGAGCCATCACAGAAACAAGAGAGATTAATTTTATAATGTCTTCTACAGAATGAACGTTGTACCCAGTTTCTGGGAAATCCATGCGCACCATGGACAATGCACTGGGCAACAAGCTGATCAACAGTGGGTGCAGTGAGAATGATCCACCAAGGCAGGAGGCAAAACATTCAATGGGTAGAAAGTACAGGCTTTGGAAATTTAAGTAAAGTGACAGAAGAATACAGCAAGGACATGAAAACTGAACTAGGCGAGAGGAGTTTGCTGAACAGTTCTTAAAGGAACTGGCATGTATGATGACAGCACTGAAGGGCTGGGGAGCATAAGCAGGATTCCATGCACAAAGATGGGCATGCGAATGCACAGCATCAGCCCAGAGTGTCTGTGGCCAGACCAATCCCACAGGAGCAGGAGGAAAAGAATCTAGAGGTACACTGCCTAAAAAGAGGTACCATGGCTGTTCCTCTCTTACTTACTTGGCTTACAGATTCTTAGAGGTGACTAGATCACAAAAATGCTAATGAAATCTATGGCTTGATCCACTGATCATTGCTGGATGTATAACTAGAAGGTAGGTAGGGTCTATTAGGATTAAGTAGGTCATATGGTGTGTGTGTGTGTGTGTGTGTGTGTGTGTGTGTGTGTGCCTGTCACCTGATCTCTCCTTCAATAACACCACCCCTTACCAGTCTTCCTCTGAGAGGCTCTGCCCTGCCAGCCTTCCTGCTGCCATGATGTCCTGACTCAGGACAGTAACATAAATCTTTCCTCTTTTGTTTTATGTATCTAATCACAGTGACAAAAAACTAAGCAATATACCCATGGTCCATGGGAGGTTACAGTGATCTAAAATCACTGACCAGTGGTGAAGACAGAGAGAGGTACACAAGATGTAAAATATTTAAAAGAGGATATTCTCAACCAGGAGCAAGGAGCCTAGAAAGATTATTTAAATGTCTTGCTCTGGCTAGACAGTGAAACTATGTTAAACACCATAGAAGAAAGGTCTCTAGAGAGAGACTGTATCTCTTTTGGACATGTAGATGCTGAGATTTCTGCAACATATCCAAATATACTTTAAAAAATTGGGTAAACTCATCTGTGTCTGAAGTACAAGAAACTTTGAGTAGAACAGAGTAGAACAGAGTCCTATAATATTACCACACTGGTATCTGAGGCCACAAATGGGCTCTACAAAAGATGCCCCAAAGGAAAACAGCATTTGCAAGACACAAAAGGAACAACTAAGAAGATCCGTAACATGGGACTGTTTAGAAAAGTGGGAAGAAAACCAAGAGAGTGGTGTGTGAGGACCTTAAATGGGTGGCAAGAACTGAATGAGCCATGGATTTGCTTTGGGACTGGCGTGTTATGAAACTCTGAAAAAGGCCTACTGAAAGAAGAGTGAGCAGAAGGACCAGGAGAACTGAGCCACAGATTCTGTATTGGACAAGAGCAGAAATACAGACAAGGACTGATGGGAGGTAGAAGGGAAGGGGAAGGGGAACATGCTCTAGAAGCTGAGTTAACTAAGAGACAAAGCTGGAAAACTACAGGGGTATGCTGAGGGGGGTGAGGGTAATTTTATGAGTGCAGAGTTAAAATACAGACAACCAATTATAAACTCAGGCTTGTTGGCTGCAGCTGGGTGGAGAGTCGCAGAAAGGAGAAAACGATAGGTGAAGGGGCCATCAAACAGGGTCCTGAAATACTCTAACAAGACCCCATATAGACAGCAAAAGGAAGCCATTTGCCCTGTGATCAGGTAAGTCAAGGAAAGGCTCCAGAAGATAACAATGATAATGTGGAAGATGTATACAGCTACATCCTGCTCTTGCATCTGTGCCTCAGAGAAAATGGAGGACAAGCGGGTGGGAAGACTAAAGACTAAGAGCCAGCATACCAGGAAGAGGGATGTAATGCTAATGTGGAAGGTAAAAATATTTCACAGGGTCTTACCCCTAGACAAAACCTATAGGCCACTAATGGCTGCTGGGAGAGGCAGAATTAGCCCACCCCCCATACAAAGTGGTCAGCCCTGAAACCATAGACACAGAAACAAACAAACTCAGCATGATGTGTCTCTCTGTTCATACATATGTGCATGTAATAGTAATATGAAAATAAAAAGAGACTGCCAGTTTGATAACAGGGTCCTGGAAGGGTTGGAGGGAGGGCACTGGGGGAGGGGGAGTTGGGGGGGGATAGGAGGAAGAGAGGGAAAGGAACAAGTGAGGCGATTCTATTTAAATTAAAATTTTATAAAATTTTATAAACTTTTATAAAATTGTTATAATCTCAAAGCAGTATGTAACTATGACACTAAATTGAATACACAAGGGGCAGCAGCCAACACTGCAGTTTGCAACTTAGAATATGTAGGCATTCTTTGACAAGCAACGGTTCTCTTTCATCCGCGGTACCAGAACTTTGGAAGTACAATCCCATTTTCATTTTCTGTCCCCTGACCAAACAGTTATCGGAGATGATTTCTAGATTTGATTAAAATCCAATAAGCTGACTTTAAGAAAGAGAAATTATTTGGGTGGGCCTGATTCAATCAGTTGTAAGGCTGACAGCAGAGCTGATGAGTCTTTCATGGGGAAGAAATTCTGCTTCTGAGCATCAGGCTCAGCCCTTGGGGATAGGGGAACCAGCCTGCTGTTCTAACACCCTATTATGTTGAGTTCTGATTTCTAAGCAGCCCCAAGAGTCACTCAAAACTAATCTCAATATATACTTCCCGCTGGTTCTGTTTCTTTGGCAAAACTTTCTGTAGATATTATCAAACATGCCGATTGTTGACTTTGAGTAGAAAAACAAACCTTAACATGCCACTGATGCCCCAAGACTAACATGCACTCTTGTTACAGAGAGATTTTTCGCCATGTAAGTAAAACTGGCCAGTCACTTCTGAAGAAGGGTGCCTTCCTCCTCATAGGCAGAAAATAGCAGAGATGCATCTCCCGAGGGTGTTCCACAAGAAAGGGGCATGAATCCCCACCAGTAGAAGTCCCATAAAAACAGGAGTAACTTGACAAAACAAAATTCTTCCCCAAATGTCTATATAGATAATGAGGCGAAATGCTTAGATTATATTTTTTAAACTTGGAAATAAGAAATTTATACAGAAAAGTACTTGGTTTCAGTAGCATCTTTCTCATGGATAGTATCAAATGATCTTTGTTTATAAAAAAACAATTCAAATTTTTTAGCCAATGATAGCACATTAATACTATGGTTTATAGAGACTGATAATTAAACCTCAGCATGTACCTCACTGTGGTATTAAAACTTTAATGATATTTAGAAATACTACAATTAGATCTTGACTAATTTAAATTACTATTATTTTAATTTTTACTTGATTGCTTTAGTTTTCTAAACATTTTTTTTTTCCTTGATCACAGCGACATGATGAACATGTACATTGTTTCTGGACTGAAATAATTGGAAACGAGTGTAAAGAACTTAAGATCTTACTAAGACACCTTTATTTGAGACATAATAACTGACATTTCAAGGTACACAGATGAACTTTATAGGGCCAAGATTAATCAGAACCGGGTTTAAATGTAGGCTTCCTACCATATTCCCCCATTACTCTCTCCTCTACATATTCCTACACAAAAAGATTTAAAGTATATGCACATGCACACTGCCATGTTTCTTGCTTTCCCACATCTTCATAAAAGCCCAAGGAATGCTTTTGGCAGGGTTTAGAGATTGCTGAGGCCACAGGAATCCATGTGGTCATGCTGGTGGCAGAGCCTGCCTCCTCTGCTTTTTGGTAATATTCACTTAGTGAAGCCCAACTACATGTGAATTATAAAATTATTTTATTCTCTTCCCATATCCCTCCTTTTGGTAAGTGATTGACTACCAGACACAAAAAATGCATTTTACTGAATGAATTTTGCAAAGTCAAGATTCCATCTGGGCTGGAACTGAAACAGAGGGATAATCATTTATAAGATGAATGCCAGCTTCACCACTGAAAGAGCCTCCACCTTTTCCTGAAAATACTTCCAAGGCTGAGCCTTGCTACAGGCACTGCCAGCTCAGCAGTTGTGACATGCTCCCTGACTAGTGGATCACTCTGGGCTGCTGCAGAGGTCTTAACTGGCAGAAATTCCATGTGGATAGGTTGCTAAAGTAAGTCCCTTTAGGCGAGAAACTACTTCCCCCTTAAAAAATAAATTAGCAAAAGAACTAAAAGTAATCACAGGACAGACTATCAACAATGCATTCAATGTGTGTGTGTGTGTGTGTGTGTGTGTGTAAGGGGAGGTCCAGATTTAAATTTAATAGGGAGAGTCCTAGGAAGGAAGAAAATTAACTCACACAATAGCAGATAGTTAGAGAGAGAGAGAGAAATAATAAATAATTATTTACGTGAGCAACTGGTGACCATTATCCTTGACTGAAAAGAAGCAATCCAGTCAATACTTTCTAAACTAGTTAAAGTGAAAAGAGAATAGGAAAGGAAGAAGTGGAAAGAAGAGAGGGTAAAGGGGAAGGGAAGATAAAAGAAGGGGACAAGGAAAGGAGAAGAAGTGGATGGGAAAGGGAATCAAACACTGTTCTGTTCTCTCTGCTCAGGCAATGTGGAAGGAGAAAGAACTATTCCCAAGACACTGACATTAGCGTTTAAAATAATAACTATACCTTTGCTTTAAATATACTGGGTCAAGGATTTATATATGCAAGGACAAACCACTTCCTTTAAAACGAAATCTCACCTTATTTTTCAACCACACTATATTTAAGATCTAGGTTTCACAGTTTCAGCTGTGAAAGATACCAGGTAATAATTTTCTGGAAAGGAGGAAAAGGAAGAGAGAGGTAGAGAGGAAAGGTGGAGTGAGGGCTAAGGGAGGGAGCTAAGAAAGGGCCCAGAGAGGAAGGGTATTATAGATTATACCTTTATAATTATTGGAAGTCCTACTCACAATATTTATATACAAATATGCAAATATGTATATATATGTATCTACACGTATGTACGTTATGATATCTTAAATGATAGTTACATAAATTTGTTGAGTATGTTAAATTATACATTAAAATATATCTACTACATGCTATAGTTTGGACCTAGAATGTCTCCCAACATGGCATATATTAAAGTATGGTCCTCAGGCCATTGCTTCTAGAAGGCGATAGAATAATAGGAAAACAGAGTGTAATAGAATGAAGTTATATCTTTTATATCCTCGAAAGCATGTACTTCATAGGTCATGCTGGGGTTCAGGCTCCCTCTTCTTTATTTCAGGCATGAAGAAAGCAGCCTCTTCTTCCCTGTGTTCTCTATGATGCTACAGTGCAATCATGACAAGTCCCAAGCAGTAGAACCAACCAACAATTAACTCAAAGTACTGAAACCCTCTCCTCCTCATAGGCTGCATGTCTCAGGTACATTGTCACAGTGACAGAAAACCCACTAACAAAATACATGCTATGTAGACATTTGTTAAGAAAAGATTGTAAAACTTATACATGTAGAATGGCAACCAAACAGGCACATTAAAGAATCGTTAGGGATATATGCAGACATAAAGAACTCTATGCCCTCAAGTCTTACAATTACTAGCATGTATTTCCTTCTCATTAAAAAAAATAAGCATGTGTAATACATGTGCATGCCAACATGAACACAAGTCAGATGTCACAGAGATTTCTATAGGGAAGGATATACGAGCTGTGGAAGGAAGAAAGCTAGTCCTCATTCCATTCAAGAAACTAGAGAATTTACTATTATCATAAAAATAAAAACAGAATTTGATTCTTTAGTTTAAGATTCAACAATTACAGGTGAGCTATGAAAAAAAAAACAAGCTGACAAAATCATACATAGATGGAAAGCATATGCAAGAAGGAGAAATATGAGAGAAATGGCTATCTTACATTTATTTGGCCTGGCAGGGAACTGGGGATTCCCAATTCCAATCTGGGGACTGAATAGCGGGACATTACTGAGTTACAACCCCAGCCCCTGAGTAAGGATCTCAAGTTATCTTGAAGGCAGAAGGCTAACACAGAAATTACAATGACTTCTGAAGGTGTGCAGTCCTCTTTACCAACATGAACTACTGAGTCTGGAAGGCTGGTCAGTGACAATAGAGATGAACATGGAACTGTCACTCTCCAGGCCACAGAAAGATGCGGCTTTGCCTCCCTCTTCCCCAACTCCTATCATTTTACACAAGGCATTGCTAAAGGTGCATTTTGCAAGATAATCATGGTTCTAGACAAGAGTAATATCTTCAAAGGTTTGGAGGCAAGGTTTCTGATCCTTTCCTGAGACATAAAGTCAGACATTGAAACATCAATATGATGAAAAGAGCACTGAGCTGTACTGAACCCAAAGTCAGCACTGAATAGCCCTACAGGTTAGCAGGGTGCTGCTTCTATCTTCACCTGTACATTTTCTGAGGAACAAGCAACAACAAAGCTGAAGGAAATTACCAGGAAGTATGTGATGTGTCTGGCACAGCACATGCTACATAGATGTAAAGAGTTCAGCACACTACAAGCCTACCACATGCATCAGGAGTGATCTCACAAACCACTGCCATGAATTAAGTCCATTCTAACAAGCTAATACTACCAGACAAAACTCTGGACACCTAGACTTGATTGTATAAATAGTGAAATTTAAAGGCAACTTGTCAATCAGTCTGTACCCTAGAAAATTCTTCATGCATCAGAAGTTTCTGAAGGACAGAAGTATATGGGAGAGCTCTGACCAGTCCTGTACCAAATATGACCTTAAATAACAGCATGAAGAGAAATAAGAATTACCCTAGCAGCTGTACCTCCATAGATCCAAGCAAGGCCAGTGTCAGAAGGACCTTGGGCTGGGTATTAGAAGCAGTCTGAGGAGACGCAAAGTGACCTCTTTTGCTGCATTGGGAGCTCCAGCCATTGTGGAAAGCTGATGGGCCAAATGGATATTCCCAGTTCAGCTCCTAAATCCAATCCATCAGATAAGGAAACATGTTTTTGTGTGGATTTGAAGTGTAGATTAAAGTGATCCTGCATGGCTTGAGACATGGTGAGAATCCAATTCTCAGCATCTTTCAGTCATAAGTCTACGTCATCAGCAGCACTGGTTTAATAAACCCGGGTGATGGTGCTATAATTGGATTGCTGTTCTAGCGAGTGAGTTTCCAGGGTAACCATGTTCTTACCACAGATAAAATCCACCTGAAAGCACAAAAATCAAGGGCTTGCCAAGAGTCAGCAACAAATAAGAGATCAAGAATTTAGGCTGAAAAGAGCTTTCCCAAAAGTACATTAGTTAGGGTGGACAGAGTCCACAAATGCCAGCCCTGCCACATGCTAGCTGTGTGATTTGGGGAAACAAAAACTGCTGGCGACTTTACCTCTGTATCTACAAAATGAACAGGAGATGGTAATAAAACAGAGAACTTAACAGTTGCCAGTTCAGTTCTAAAGCAAGACTAGATATAAAAATAAGCAAAGAATCAAAAAGCCAAGCCTGGATATGCAGTGGCCAGCAGGAAAAAAAAAAAAAAAACAAGCTATACTTTCCCTTTAGTATATCTTACTGGAAGGAAGGCACCATGGAGAGAGTCTGAAGAGGCTCTGAAAGCCATGTCTTCTTTGCTGAGGCTGTTTTTGCCTCCCTGACTTCTGGGAACAGGTTGCAAATCACAACAGTTCTGAAAGATTTAATTGAAGAGGGTTGCAGATTTTCAGGCCACAAATTAAGGATGGGAAAGGCATCTTTGCTTAAGGTGTAGCAACTAATTGAATGTTTCATAGTCATAAATACAGGGGCCCATCAAGTACAGTTTCCCTCAGGAGAGAGACTCAAGCTGCACAAGTAGTCTTCATGAGTGGAGACGAGTAAGACAGAAAGGTCCACTTTGAATAAAAGGACAGAGGGTTGGAAGAAGCTGAAGAGCTTATTTGGCTTGCGCTCTTTAGGAGGGGTGGGAGTCTTCTGCTCTGTGTATTACTATAAGGTAAGGAACTGGAAGTGCAGACAGGCTCACATGCTGCTATAAAATCCTTTATACTCCACACCCCAACCCAGATCAAGAATTCAGGAGGCAAAAGGGAGTAGAAGGAAACAAGCGTCTACCTGTGCTCAACACACACAACTTCCCATCAGCAAGCAGGCCATGAGAGAGATAAAGTTTGAGAGCAAGAAAAACACACACACACACACACACACACACACACACACACACACACAGTTGCTGTTGTCCTAAGATTAAATGCTGAGGCAGGAAGAGATACTATTCTTGAATCAAGTGAGAAAAGATGGTAAAGTGCGATATTAAAATGCAGCACGCTGGAATAAGTTTGCCTCTATAAAAACTGTTATGTTCTGTATGTGATTTAAATTAATGCCTATATTTGTGGGAGATAAAATTAAAATGAAGATAAATGCTGCCAGCATAGAGCGTGCTCGCTGGAGCAATAAATAAGGCACGAAAGGTACTTTGCATTTCAGTCACATCTACCCAGACAGGGAGCTCAAAGCACTTGAGGAACATTTGTTAATTAAATGCTGCAAGAGATGCCTGAGGAAGGCATGCAGTTACTATACACGCCTTTTAATCCAGTTGGGGATGTCAAGTGTCCCAGGAACCTTTGGCTGCTGCCGCCGAGGACTAGGGATGCTGCAGGCTCACTTTGGGTACAGTTGGGGTGTATCTCTTTGGGCATTGGGACCTGAGAAGCTTCTTTCCCTACTGTGGACCCACTGCATACTTCATATGCCTCTGTTTATTAACAGCTTCACTAGAAGAAAGATTAAACTTTTGGATGAGAGGGCATTAAGATCACATATCTGGCTTTCCCTTTTATAAGACAAAAGCAGCCCATAAGGGACTGTTTCGCCTCAGGGTAAAAGCTCTTATAAAATATTGAACATTCCCATCTTAGTCAATAGACACTCCTCAACACTGTCCTCCATGTTCCTCTCTAAGCTTCATTGGTGCTATGTGACCAGGTGATCACTGGCTGTCAGCTCTGTTAGCCCTGCCTACAAACCCAAGGAATGTGGCACTATCCACAGCTCTGCTTGACAAGAAGTCAGATGACCCACAATGTCTAATAACGTAAGAGTGAGCATGCACTGGTTACTGAGTGCTGCCTGCCTGTCACTGCAGGCACTATATACTATTCCTACTTTTATAGAAAAAGTCGTTAGAAATTTCCTAAAGTTGGACATTATATGGAAATCCAGGTAACTTCATCTATTAGGATAGCACCATGATGCTGACCATTGTCCTGGCTCAAGGGGGACTCCTGAACATGATATGAAAAAGCAAATCACACAACAAGAGGTTGCTTCTTCCAGGCTTCTGGCTAAGATCAAGTGAATAAATACACATATTACTTTTGAGGTAGTCAGTCTAGGCTGAAGACAAGGGGATCTTAGAAGACAATAGGAATTACATAGCTCATTGTTTTATTTTTCAGAAAGAATTTTCATCTAGATGTTTCTTCTTTGTATAGGTTAAAATTGAATGCTGGGGGGGGGGGGTGTAAAAAAAGAGTACTAGTATGCTTAGATATAGCTCGGTAGCAGAATCCTGCCTAACCTTCCCAAGGTTCTAGATTGACCTCCAGCACTGAAATAAGAAAAAAAAAAATTCAGGTCTATTATAAACTGAAGTGTACAACTCTGCAATAGGTGCACCACTTAATGCCCACCACTTCTGGGCAAGTCAGTTGACCTTTTTGGGCTTTGGTTCGCCTGACTAGTGGAGACCATTACGATGCCCAAAGAACAACATCTATGCAAAGCACCTATGACACTACCGGTATAGGTGAACTGTTCCAGGCTGCTAGCCATTGTTAGTATATCACTAACACTGAAGAAGCCATGCATACTCCATTTTAAATATTTCTATCTTCCTGACATCTTAATTGCTAGGCAGAACCATGTAAATAGCTGCACCCAACAAGCTGTGAGCCAAAGGTGCAATTACTACATCTGGTTTGCCTAAGCCATTGCCAGTTCCAGATAGTGTACTTTTGTTTGGAACAGGGCAACAGGTTTGGAGATGGTGGCTACTGAGACAACATACCAAGAGCCTTCCTCAACATGTGATTGGCAAGCAACAAAAGGAATGGATTATGTCTCTTGTAGGCAGATGTGGAGAGCTTTGATGACTCGTCACCTTGGCTCTGAGCTGGGCTTCCTACTTCAGCTTACAGTGTGATTTCTCTCTGTCATTCAACTTAAACTTCATAATCCAGGAAAATGGTAAAGGAACATATTTGCCAGACACGAATTTCAGCCCAAGGTAGTGTAATATTTGTCAAATGAATTTAGGGTAAATTATGTTGATATAGTCACAATTCAAGTTCTTCAGGCTTCTGATAACTCCCAAACCTCCTTTTGTAGCACTCTATTAGAGTCAAAGGCCCAAGGGCCCCTTCATCCTGACAATGCACCTATAAATATTAATCTCTAATGAGGAACATAACATTTTGAGTGATTACTGCAATGCTGAATCAAATCTATAAATGCTTATTATTAAGTGTAACCCTACGCAATATATTTTTGGAAACAAATTCATTGCCTTTTAAATCATGGCTGTTTCTTCACTAAAATTGTTTTATATACTTGTAGAAAGACATGACATGGAATTATTTACTCTAGGTTTGTTTTATGAAGTCAGGTATCACTCCCTTGTAGTTTCTGGATAAATATGTAAGCGAGGTAAACTGAAGCCTTCTTAGTGTTCTAAAGGATTGTTCACATTTTATGTTTAGTCCTTGAGTCAAGTTTCAACTGAGAGTCACAGTTATTCTGTTTTTCTCCTAATACTCTCATCAAGTCCAGCAGGAACAATGACAACAGCAGTGTCTTCCACTGTCACCAAGTCAAACTTCCAGGCCACTGACCTTCATGATCAATTGTGATGATCTTGTTCAGATGCTGACTACTAGCCCATGCCTGCCACTTGGCCAGCAGGAATCTGTCGGAAACAGGAAGTAACTCAAGAGATAACTGCTTTAGAACTGGTAAAGTATAAGCACCTAGGAGATGCTGTGTTCCATCCACACCCCCAAGACACAAGTGTTCAGACAGGAAATGCATACAGTATTTCCGTCTATACTTTCATGAGGATCTACAGATCCTTGAGCATCTTAAAATACTTGTCGAACCCTGCTGCCAAGTGAGGAACAGAGTTTCCTCTAAGGGTATCTATAAAAGTCGCGCTTTGTAAGCGCTGCTAAGGGCTCTCTGGCCTCACAACTAACTATGTTACATAGCTTCTTTAATAGCAAACAGTTCAGCTTTTATTCTTGGTGTTATTGCTTGCCTAGGTAGGGAGACTATAACAGCAAACAAATTTAAGTGCTCAATATTTCAAGTGTCAATGCTTACACACATATTTATTCTGCTTTAAGAAAATCAAAGGAAAAAATAACCCCATTATTACTGCCAGCTTGTTGGTAAGATTGGGGGACAAGTTTGGGGATTTGGAGATGTTCTTACTCTGGGAAGTTCTGCATACAGTTCTATTTTTGGAAAACACTGGTGTTTTGGAGTAGAGTATACATGAGGGATTAAGGCTCCATCACAGTCAAGCCTACATAGATACACACACACACACACACACACACACACACACACACACACACTCTCTTAATAAAACATGGTTTTATTGCACTTTTTATTATTGTTCTCTCTGTTAATACACGAACATTTTCATTGGATGCAGAAAAGAAAAGCCATCACTTTCAACATCTGAAGGTCAAAGTGAGCTTGATCCCATGAAGCATGAAATTAGACACAGTCTGTGCCAAAAGGGAAAGCATTTGAACTGTTGACATTTTTTGCTGTTTTTGTTTTTTTGGTTTTTTTTTAGCAGCTCTTCAACTGCCTTTTGTACAGGACAGTTAGCACAAATGAGCAATTACCGAGAAGGCTCAATACAAAGCTTTGAGTGTAGCTCTTTATACACTTATCAAATGAGTGTAATAATTTGCTATAATTCTCCCTCCTGATTATATACAGTAGCTATTTCATTCTCTAAATAATATCTTATACTTTTTTTTAGAAGTTGGTTAAATTGCTTAGGAGGAGAATATTAGGCTCAGTTTCTTTGAAGGGTAATACAGTGGGAGTGACTGTATAATTATCTCTACCGGGCTTTCACCCACTACACAATGGTGTCTACTATATCTATTGCTTTCCTGTAGAGAGCTCCAGCTAATCCCATTAACTAGCACGTAGGAAAATGAGGCAGGCGAATTTTATTTTTAACTTGGGACTGGGAGAATAAGAGAAAGAAATACTAGGATTGATTAAATCTGTTGCATTTGCGATTTTTATTTTAAGGCATTCCATATCTCTGTGCTACCAAGCAGGCTCAGCAATTTGGGTACTTCAGTGACTTTTCAGTGTCCTCTCTGGTGTTCCCTGCCTGAGACCAGCTGTCTACCGAGAGCCTCCAAAGCACACAGTCTTCATACTGGGCAATTACTTCTTTACTATCTTATTTTAAATAGATGAAGATGTAATCTTAAAATGACACACATTTCATTATTTCACTACATATAAAAATATCAGCGACTTCTAGGGGAAAAAAAAAAAAGCCTTTCAACAAACATATCAAGATTTCACAGGACCCTGAAAACACACACATAGAGCTGACATTATACAGACTGAACAAACTGTATTTATATATTTAGGAACACAAACACATACGGGGGCGGGGGGATCGTGAACAACATAAACAGCAATAATTAAAAATTGAACAAGGGGGTGGGTTACATGAGAGGCTTGGAGGAAAGAAAGGGAGCAAGGAAATTATATAATTATATTATAACCTCAAAAATATATGGAAAAGTTTGGACAGGAATTCTTTCCTATTCATATATCTGCCTTACCTATAAGATCGGCAGAGAACTCAAGACAGGACTAAGGCATGCTTACTCAGATATTTTCAGTCACCTGACAAAGGACTTAACATTTTTCACAGTCCTTTATACTGAATTATAAACCAAGTGTGTTCATTCCATCCAGATTAGAATCAGAAGTTCACTCTACAATAAACCCCTGAGCTATTAGAGGTTATTAGATTATAACTATGCCAAAACAAACTGAAACTAAACTGAAATCATTTATTTAATAGATTACTACTAACGGAGTTGTCAAGGGCTAGGGTAAGAATTGAATAAATGAGTATAAGATTTCTGAATGTTTTTACAGCTAGAGTGAAGTAAGGAGTGCATGAGTCTATCATCATATTGCAATCCCTGGACTGTTCAAAAGTAAGAAAGAAAACCTCTTTGGCCAATATCACTCTTCCCTGACATATAGAGTATCAGTACTTCAAGTATACATTGGGTTGTCAAATATTTAAGCTTCTGAGCCATACTGTACTGCTCAATGACCTCATCCGTACACATAAGCACCCCAGTGGGTTGAACTTTTCTGTAACAATTTGCTCAATTGTAAAATATGGAGAAATGACAGACTATGTTATTCTAATGAGTATTTTAACAAATTAAAGTCATAAGGAAAATTCTTAACAAATATCAGTTATTATATGATATCTTCTTTAAGTATAACTTCTTAAAGAATTAGCTACCATAGCAGAAAGGCTAAATCAGGAGATATAAACCATATATATATATATAAAATTCTGCCTGAATAAACATTGACCAAGACCACTAGGATGATAAAGAGCCTGGCTGTCATTCATAACACAAGGCTTCTCCAATTTAAGTATATCACAAGTGACCTCTCCAACACACACAGAGTTGTTATCACAAACCTTCAGTGTTCCAGAGTTCCTCTTCAGGCATGCCCCTACTTTCCCCAGAAGCCTACAGGACAGGGTGCACAATACACAAAGTCACCGCACTGCACTGAATCCCCACAATTACCAATGCATTCTTTCAGATAGTCTTTCTCTTTTCAACTTACTCCATTCTCCAAAAGCTTCAAATTCCTCAAAAAGATGAAAACACCAATCTTTTCTACACATCATACTCTTCAAACTGTAGGACCTTCTGCTTGCGCCAAATGCCTAGATTAATTGTGGCAAACTCTGTGACCTGACCATCCTGCATCTGGCCTCTACCTTCTTTGTGACCTCATAGAGGCCATCCTTACACATACCTAGAAGGACAGACACTGAACCACAAAGTTCAGCAGCTGCTGTCCCTTATTCTTCAGGTATCTTGAGCCTCTTTGAGCTTCAGTACATTTTCTCCCAGAAAAACACTTCCTTCTCCATTGCACAGACTTCCAGACTCCAGACATCACCAGAACCTTCCAAAAGTAAGGACTTCTCAAAGACCACCAACATTTGACTTCCCTGTGCTTCCAATATGAATGCAGAGTAACCTATATTGACCCTCAGTACTTGTATTTAACACCACATAGGAAGTTGTTCATGTAAATATTATTAGCTGCCTTTTAAACCTGGCACATACAATGTGTCTATCTCATGGCAGGCATTCAATAAATACTTGATAATTTAATGTATTGATCAACTCCTTAAAAAAACTAATTTTATCTATAGAATGAAAGTGAATTGTATATTTAAAATAATAAAAAAAAATCAACCTTAGTTATCAAATTATCTTTTTATTGTTTGACCTCTCAGACGTTTTATGGTTTGACACTATTGTAGATCTTGGTTGCCCCAAGGTATCCAGTTATGCCGGCTATAGTATAAGAGAAAGTATGTAAGATTCTGCTTTCTGCAAACGAGTAATTTATATGAAGTTCCTCAGCAGGTAAAGCAAGAGTAACATCATGGATACCTATGGCAGCTACAAGGTTCACCCCTAAAATCAGTTGTTCATGAGTAATTAGTTCCTCAAGAGAAGTGAACCAACGTGAATAAAATCTGAAGGGCATGCTTTCTCCTTAATACCAACAACACCTCCTAACTTAGGTCTCTGTCACTTGAAAACAAGTGCAGAGTAACGAAGAAAGACTAAGTCCTGTCTATGGTGCTAAAAGGCATATGTAGAAAATAAGGGCCACCAACTTTTTATCTTTTATTTTATGTGCTGCATCAGTGCACCATGTGCTTGTCCGACGCCTGTGGAGGCTGAAAGAGGGCATCCGAGCCTCTTTAGGCGTTAATGACAGTTGTGAGGTATAGTGTGAGGACCGGGAATCAAATCTGGGTCCTTAAGAAGAGCAACCTGTTCTCTTAACTGTTGAACCATCTCTCCAGCATCAAGTATTCAATTCATTAGAAGAGACATAGAAACATCTTGGTTTTGCTTGAGACGTCTTAGCAGAAGTGAAATTTCTAAAGAGCTGATGTCAAAAGAAATAATACAAAGAATTGTAGAAGTGGGAAAAAAGCACAATGATTTCACTAATGGAACAATTCCATAGGGCAGAAAGAGTATTCATGTAAGCATTAGTAGCATTAGAAATCTGTATTTAGAAGATTTGAAGCTATAAAAAGTTCTCTAAAACTGACATCTGAGTAGGTATGAGACTCAACTAGTTATTAGTAATACCATGTGACAAGGAAAAAAAACAGAGAAGCCTTTCCCAATTGTATTCTTCAGTATTCTCACCACAGAAACAGGGTCAAGCGCTCTAGATGGCTGACACCTCTCCTGAATATATGTATCTTGAAAACATACCTAGAACTTGAGCTTGTAAACTTTTGTACTAAATCTTCTCTTGCTCCCAAAACAAAGACTCCCACTGGCTGCTTTGTGGATCCTAAAATCGCAGCTCCCCCTCTCTCCTCTTAGGACCTATGGCCACTAATTTCTCATGTCTCATCCAGGCTCACTCCCACTCCAAAAATGGGCCAAGTTAATCCCTGCATTGGGGCACATGTACTTACTTCCAAAAGTAAGTTTTCACAGTGACCTTGAGGTTTCTTTTCACAGGCCGGTTGCTCAAAAGAGCAAACCTGGACTACCTTCTCAGCAAGCACCCCAAGACATTTCTATCTGCATGTTTGATCCCTTTCACTACATGAGTTGGGGTACTGGCTCACTGTTTTTTGTCTTTACGTTTCCTTCCCTCTGTTATGTCAGATATGTTTTCTTAACCTCCATTATGTCAGAGATAAAGAACTTCATATGTCTGAGTTCTCCCTTATTCTTCACAACTAGGGTTCACCTAACACAGGACTCAGAAAACAGTACTGGAAATACAGAAGGGGGGGGGGAGAATAAACAAAACACTGGGACCTAGGTCTTTTAGTTATGTGCTCTGTGGAAAGTCCTCTATGTTTTATTATCTCAAATAAAGAGCAGCAATCATAAGAATATCTGCTTGACAGTGCAGTAATTAATAAGAGTAAGTATAATTGCTTCCCAGCTATAAATATGGTGGTGCGTGTTTCACCAATGATAACAGTAATCCTCTGTAGGGCTCCAATGTGGTAGGCTCTGTGATAAGAATCACAAACTCCATACATGGTGCTTTAGATTATGTGAATGCATCTTCTTTTCTTATAACATGAAGAAATAATGGTGCTAGTTTATCTAACTGATATCCATCTCTAAGAAACTGACTTTAAAAGTAGATACTGGGGGGCACAAGACATAGCTAAGTGATTACAATAACTTGCTGCTCTTGGAGATGTCCTGGGTTTGATTTCCAGAACTCACATGGCAGCTCACATACCATCTGTAACTCCATTTCCATGGGATCTCGTGCACTCTTCTGGTCTCTGTATGTACCAGTTACACATGCGGGGCACAGACATACATGTAGGCAAACATCGATACACATAAAAATTAATTAATTTAATTCATAAATAAAAAGTAGATATTTCAAAGAGTAAGAATGCATTACATGTTTAACACTCCCAGCCACCTTATGAGATAGCATCCATAATGAGTGTTTAAATATGCGGAAATAGAGGATCAGAGAGGTTAATATGTATGAGACCAGATTTATAATGACTAGAAAACTTTAAGAGACTCAGACAGACTAACAGCCACATCTCTGGGAAGCTCAAAAGTAACCAGGAATGGAGCTGGTAAGACGAAGCAGCAGGAAAAGGAACTTGCAGTGAAGCCCGACCACCTGAGTCTGACCACCTGCATGGTGCTAAAAGAGAATCGGCCTTTACAAGTTGTCCTCTGATCCCCATGGATGTCCCGGTGTGAGTGCCCCTCCACACGTGCATATGCACACTAAATGACTACATTTAAAACGTAGTAAAAATGTGAAAATTGGAATGCTACCAGGAGTCAGGTTTGCTTTTCTTCATGAGCTAGTTTAACTAGCAAAGTTTTCTTTCCTGAACTGTAACTGTGATCTTCCCACTCATATGGCAAAGGGCTAGAAAAATAAGGGTTTCTTTTAAATGGTAGTTTTAAGTGATGTACTTTTTGAAAAATAATTATTATGTGAAAAATCACCTCAAAATCATCAAAACTGTCTGCAGAGTGGAGCCCTGCTCACACATTTGAAAACTCAAGATATATGACATTCTAAACCACGTACAAAAAAATCAAACATATGCATTAGGAGAAGCAACCAGAACTAGAGCCTTTGACATTGCCTTAGAATCATGCATATGATAAACTGAGAAGTTACACAAGGTACAGTACCTCTAGTATCTCCATATCAGAAACACCAGATATCGAGGCATCGAGAATACAAAACTAAAGCTGGTTTATACAGTTTCCTACCAAATGAAAAGTCAGTCCTATTCTATAATGGCACTTCTCATACACAGAATTTTTTCAAAAGCCCTTTGTTCCTAAGCCCTAGGTGACACTATGAAGTCCCCATGTGTGCTATCTCTTCACAGGACATAAGGCTAACTCGCATTTCCTGACAAATGAATTGGTCCACAATGACAAGAGTTTGAAAGTTTCTCAATAAAGGGATTTCTATGTATTTTCTAAAGGCAAATGGTTAAAAAATAAAAAAAAATCAAACTCTGAAGTGTGGTAAATGTCCTTTTAGAGACACTGAATGTTTCTCATTATTTTACAACTGATGTTTTATTGTTTGTTATTTAAATTCCTTAACTATAGTAACATACATTATGCATTTGTCATGTTTTATAAAAAGCAGTAAACGTCACTTTCAAGAATTTTTACAACAGCTTGAAATGTCAATTTGAAATGGAAAGAAACTGAGCAGTGTCAGAGGACCAGGAATTCTGATGTGAGATTGTGCCTTCTAGCAATGACAGAGGTGCACCCACGAAATCCCAACAACATAGCTGCTTAAGGCAGCACTCGACATCCCAATGTGGGTATGGGACATCATAGGGTCCCACCCTAGACGAAGAACTACAAGCGATTAGCAACTTCTGAGTGAAAGAATTAGTTTTCCCCAGGGATGAGCCTCCATCCTATTGGTCAGTCCTAGAAACAAATACACGCATGTAGACCTGAATGGGCTCAGCAGGTTGTATTTATAATATATTCAGTTACATGTCTATGTAACAACAATGGTTAAAAAGAGGAGGCAGTGGATTTGGGAGAGAGTCAAAAGAGTTAAAGGGACTAGCAGGAGGGGGAGCAATATAATGATATTTCAATTAAATAAAAACTGTATGTGAAAGCTTCTTAAAAGTAATCAAAGCACTAAAATTTCCCAATTGTCTAATGTGCTCATTGCTGTGTTAAACTCATTTTTCAAAAAATCAGTAAGTAATGTATATACACTGAGAATTCATGTGTTTGAAATTATGTTGTCACTTTGAAGGAACGATTTGCTTGGACAAAGGGCCTCTTGTCACTTATATTCAGATATGCATGTGTTTAGAAGGGTACATTCCACTGATATGGAACTCACATTTAACATGGGAGAATAAAACAACGAAGAAGCATCAAGAGAGCAAGTGTTTTATTGCTAGTGTTTCAGAACCTTCACCTTCACTAAGCTTCTTTAAGTACCAGTTTTATCACCAGTGAAAGGAGTAACACACAAACTTATTCTGTCATCCCTTACAGGAGTTACTACAATGTAGATTTTACTGGAAAGGCAGTGATCTTTTACAATCATAATCCTGTGAGAAGAATCTCATTTTAAAAGTGAATTTTGTCAAGAAACCTAGATCAGCTGAAACACTAACAACTCACCTTAGGAATGTTGAGGTGGATATATCGTACTGCAGATGAGAGACAAGGCTGACAGGGATGCTGTCCTACAGGCCCTGTGACCTCTGTATTGCCTAGAGGATTAGCTAACAGTAATTGTTCTTCCAGTAGACAGTTCAAGAAAGAAACCCAAGAGTTTTGTAAATTCAAAGTGCAATCTAAACCATAATGGGATAATGTGGATCTAGAGACCAAGAGGAGAGGCAGTGGGAAGCTGGGAGGGTCCATTCTCTGCATTACAGAGCTAGTTGAGTTACACCACCCAAGGGAAACAAGCCTGGGGTCTGCTTCCCCCAGGTTTCTTAATCCATTCTTTCCCCTGCCCCTCTGACCACTGAGAGGCACTCAGCAATGCCCACCACCTCACCAGCCTCACATTCTCACAGGCTACCCCCACAATACGTTCCCATTTCCATTGTCTTTTTGCCTTCTGAAGAAACTGCATAATTTTACTTTCTCTAGCCCATGAAACCTCTCCACTTATGGTTGAGTGGTTGCATGTACATCTCAAATAATACTATGATTAAATTACAGACAGAAAATTCTTCTTCATCCAGGGAGAATCAGGTGTTACCTTCTACGCTTCACTCACTGTTCTGAAGAGAGGCGAGACTTACCTCGGCGTAACATGAGAGGAAGAGACCGGGCAGCTGTGGTCCAGCTTCGCAGGTTGACTTTGACCCTAGTCTTTAACATCACACTTGTCTGTTTCTCTAAATTCTAAAGTGTTCAAGATGTGATCTCATACCAAGCGGTGACTTCAGGCCATCAGCCCTGACCAGTCAGGAAAGGCTATCTATGTAGAAATAAAGCAGAAGTCCCTTCCTTGGGCTCAAGGCCAAATCCATATGCTTCTGATAATGACAGGCACACGCGTTCATGCCATCTGTTTGAAATCCCTATTTATAGATAAAGGTGGAGACCTGTACTATGCATTCTATTTTCTGAAATCACAACAGAAAATTCTGCTAAAATTTGTTAGTCTATTTTTCATACAGTTTTTCTGCTAGCCTTTGAATTAGAGACAGTAGTAATGTGCTTTGAATTGGTTAAGGGTAATGAGAAAGACAAGAACCATTAACACAGAACTGGTCATGACATCCTATACTGGGTCTCAGAGCTACGACATGATTTAATGGATGTTTGCATCCCTTATTTCAAAAAGTCCATCTATGTTGCCTTGGCCCCTCATTCACCCATACTCACTGACCCACTCAGAACATTGCTCTCTACTTTTGTGAAAAGTGAAGCTATGTAGAATTTCTTTTTTCCTTTCCTTGTTCTCTTTTTAACAACCTACCAGTGTCTATAGATGCACCCTTCCTTTCTCCAGGAACTCGGGTACCTGACACTGGTGCTGAAAATCTGTCCAATCTTATTCTTGATTACACTCCTTAATGTCTGCTCTAACATTACTTCTAAGTCTCTCTCTTATGCTGTAAGGGCCTTCTCTTTGAGAAGCCTTGCTTTTTCCAGAGACCCCTTTTTTATTGTAGAAAATCTGAAGTTCAAAAAGACATAAGTTTGAAGAAATTTCCATCATTTTTGTATGTATTATAGAAAAACTGAGGCTCAAAAAGAACTAAGATTGCAGAAATTCATTATTTCAACATGAGACATTGAATGTAGGTATTTTGTTTACTTGAATCTTAAGTCTTCAAAACATGGAATTTACCTAAGTTTAGAGTTTCACAGTGATAAAGGAGCATGTAAAATGTGGAGTTTTTCCCCACACCCATGATTCTGCATAAGCAAAGAACTTCTAAGCTACTTGTTTATTTTAATAAATGCATTGCCACAACTGTGTAACAAGTAATTCTCAACTTTGGTCACAATTGGACTGAAGACTACACCAAAACCAGACCAGGTACCCATGAGCTGTGTTGGAGGATGAATCCCATCCCAATTTGTATTGGAGAGGAACCAGCTAAAATAATGGGCTTATTGCTTCATCCATTTGAGTGTAAATATCCAGAAAAGGGATAACTGGGAGCTGGAGGAAGTGGGGTAAGCCAGAGATAGTACAAAGACGCCACATGCCACAGAGGTACATTCTCCTCATGTCCACAAGGAAAATAAAGAGAACCACCAAGAGTAAGAAGTAAAGAGTGAAGGAAGCTAAGTCCTTGTGTAGTAGGCACTGTTCAACATGGAAAACCTTGATGTTTATTTCTAAGGAGACGACAAAATTAACTACGTCGAGTCTTCGATTATATATCAAGTCTCTATGGTTATTCTAACCAATACATTTTATCTTGTATTTTTTTCCTCTTTATCTACTGTAAAGTTCACCATCCAAAGTCATCTTGACCTCCTGAGCCTCTGGGAGGACGTAATTAAAACAGGCCTGATGAACATTTCTTTATTCTAATAGAATGTAGATACACAGGATTCTGAATCATATGGCATATGATGGTAATAAAAATGGATAATTTATTAATATATTGTAATTCATAAACTAGAGGAGATGGAGATGAGATGCTTATTTTGTATCTCTGCACTGGTAAAGCACAACAGATGATCTGTAGTGTTTAGAAATGCCTGGGGAACATTCTGTAATTCACAAAATTGAGGTGATCTCCATGCCTCCTAACTACCTCAAATATGAATACCTGGAGAAGGTAAAGAAGCAGAGCGTTTTGGGACATGGAAGTTATGTTCTGGGCTTTCATACCCCGTAGTCAGTACTCAGAATTCAAGTGTATATTTCTGAAGTCTGATTATGTTAAAAACTTTTTCCTTGTCAAAGAATAAGCTAAAGGTATTTTTTGGTGTAGTTCTACATTAACATTTTTAATTACGGTAGATATCTCTATTGTATTAAACATCTTATTCTATCTCACCTAAGAGTGATGGCTTTGAAAAAACAAAACAATTACAAGAATACTCTATCCCTCTTCTACAGCTATCCAAACCACAGGGCTATGGAAAATAACCTCCTCTGAATTTTCCCTCTTTGCCACAAGTATCTGTTTAGAGAAGTTCCTGGGTTGGTCTGAAGACACATCTACAAACAAGCAGCCGAGTGGAAGCCTGGATGGGTAACAGGAGCTCACAAGAAGACTGTACTATTAGTGATGGCAATTCACATCTACACAGCAAAGAAGCTCATCTTCACATTTTATAACAACTAAGAAAAGCTGAAGCCCAGCAATATGACACATTAAGTAATGGTCAAGTTTTAAGATATCAACACTTCATGATATCAGAGCTGCACACTTACAGTATGTATTACGTACATTATGAAAGAATGTATTCATGCATTACAAAGGTTAGCCAATTAACACCTGATAATTATATTTTGTGGGACCAGTGGGTTGTGAGCAAAAGACTTCTCTGTTCTCCATTTACTCTCAAATGCTCTAAGGGTGTAGTTTTCAACCTTTCAAATACTGTGACCCTTTAATAACCCTTTTATATAGATCCTCATGTTGTCGTGACCCCCCCCCAACCATAAAAAAATTTTTTTGCTACTTCATAGCTGTATTTTGGCTACTTTTCTGAATTGTAATGTAAATATCTAATAAACAGATGGTCTTAGGTGACCCCTGTGAATGTGTCATTTGACCTCCAAAGGGGTTGCAACACACTGCTCTCAACAGGTTGAGAACCACTGCTCTAATGTAAAGAGAATTGAGTATTTCATATAAACGTATGTTTCAATAAAACTAAGAAACAGGATGTCTACAAAGGGCCCAATATATCCCATAGGGGCCTGATGAGTGAACCTGACAGAGCATGTGAAGACTCAGTAAATTGACTGGAACAAGGGAGAGGGAAGCTCTGCCACTCAGAATTAGGACTTGACACAGCTCAGCCCACCTGTGCTGTAAGCAAGATGAGCCTTTTTGGCCTGCCAGCACAGAGTTGCAGCAACAACACAGAAACCTACTCTGTGCACTGCCAAGGACCACAAAAACCTCAACAACTACTACAACTATTGCTCAGCTCATCTGACCTCCCAAATTCTCCTGGAGAGAAGCTACTCAATTATGGTAATAGATCATTTGTTTTCAACTTCTCCGTTTGAGCCATACTGTTTTATCTTCTCTGTATTCTTTCACTAAGGTCTGAAATTAAAACAAACACCAAACAAGGCCGTAGGATTTTATTTTATCTGCCACATATTGCTGTCATTAAACACACTTGAAATGAGTGGGTTTAGTTCAAGTAAAACTGCTTTTTTTTCCCAAACTCAACAAACACAAAGTGGGGAGAAAAGGAAGTGAGCGCTGAATTGAATTCAGAAGTGCAGCACGTTGCATTTCAAGGAGATCCATCTGGCAGACTGACGCGGTAATAAGTTCTTGTGATTGTCAGGTCAGGCTGTCAATTCTTCCGCTCAAGTTTTATTTTGTTATTGGTAGCTCATTAAAAAACAAATACTAAACCCTGCTTGTTATTCTATGTAAGAAAACTGTCTTCCTCCTGCTTGGCACTGACGGAGATGGGCAGAGATTCGCTCCTCTAAGCACTGATCACTGAGTTTCCTCCATGGGGACTGGGTGGCATGGAAGCTCAAGAGAGAACACAAAGTGCTGTCTCACAGACAACTTCAACCCAGAGGAAGGTCGGACACTTCCAACCCCAGATGACACTTAAAAGAACCAAAGAAGCTGGAATGCCCGATCTCCCAGCTATGCCTATCCTTCTCAGGTGTACTGATCAACTTCATCTTGGTAGTCTGTATTCTGTGAAGTGAAGAGGAAAGAGCAATAGGTAGTCAGGCCACCCTGTGTGTGTGTGTGTGTGTGTGTGTGTGTGTGTGTGTGTGTACACACAAAATGCTCTTACATTCAATGGAGTCCTTCTACACTCCGAAAAAATGGCCCATCTCCCCAAAAGACTGCTTTTACCTCCACACAGGACAGATTCTGGAACTTCCTGTTCTCATCAGACCTCTATCTTCCAGTTGCCATAACTAGTGTCCAAGAGTTTCCTTGTCTAGAAAAAAAGTTTCCCTCTTCCATTGTTATGCTTTAATTAGTTCAAACAGAGACTGCTTAATAAAGACCCATGGCAAAAGTAAAGTTTCCTAATACCGTATACAGCAGGTATTCTACAGGGTGAGAGTTAAAAAGAAAAAATTTAATAAAATGAAAAGTATAGTGGAAGAATTCAACAGGTTTAAAAAGAACCTTAGAAATGATGTAACATCATGCCTTATATTAGAAAGACTAGATGTTCAGAGGTAAATGCCTTTGATAAGTCAAATGATTAGTGAGTGAGGGTGTCTAAGAAAACTTCTGGATTTTAGCTCTGAGCTCTTCCTAAATAACAGTGATTCATTCTATTTTTGAGTAACGATAGGACATATATTGAGCAACTCACTGAATCAACTGGGGTGGGATATCGGGAGCGATAAAGGCTGCTTAGTAATACAAACATATTTTTAAGGCATCTGTGTAGGTGAACAGTGCCTCAGAGAAGGGACAGGCAAGCATCAGTGTGGACTTTGGACTTTTCATTATGTCCAGTGATAATGAAAGGTTTACACCGAGCTCTGTATAAGACAACAGCAAATATCTATACTAGAACAAAATGCCCATCAGCTTGAAGAGGAATTGAAAGACACAATGGCGCCATCCCGAACTATCATAGGAAATTTGTCCAGCACCTTACCACTCACCAAAATCTGTGGAAGTGTAATTGTCTTATATAAAGTGACACAAAATTTAAAACTGTGTACACTGTCCTGTGAATTTCCAATCATAATACAAAAAGTGACGTCAGCGGTTGTCATATGACTTAGGTAGAAAGACGAGAAACACGTTTGTACTCACCAAGCACAAGTGCAGGCTTTAACTCAAGGCCGATATGGCTGAATCCACAGGTAAGATGCCCACAGGAACAAAGTTTATATTAGAGAATGACAGAAACATAGACTTCCCCACAAGCTCAAGGAAATGGTACAAAGCTCTACTTCATTCTTAGGTGAGAAAACGCAGGCTTACCTAAGAACTGATGAGCCTGAGGTTAGACTGGAATTATTCAGTTCCAACAGGGCTTGGATCTGGGAAAGGGATACGCTTGAAATCCAGGCTGCACAGCACCAATTACAGCATGTGCCTAAATAATTTCAACACTCATCTGGTTTCTATATGTCTAAAACATTATCTTCTAGGGAAACTTCAGTGCCAACAGGTGACAATTTGTAAACTGAAATATTAGTGAAACACACTGAATTAACCTTTTCAAGTAGGAAGCCCAGTTCTTAAAGGCAGGGCCCCTACGTCAGCCAGATACTCAATGTTATAGGTAATCACATACTCTGGTACAGATTGTATAACTTCTAATTCTAGAAAAAGAAGGCAACAGAAAAAGCAATGGACTTCCTTTTTGGAACATCCAGTAACTCAAACCTACATGAGTGATTCTGAGCAACTGACACAGTTCTGGAGAGACCTAAGAGGCCATTTCCATAAGAAGGCCATGGCCCAGCATTAGCCAAAGAGTAGTATAATGGGAGAGAAGATTTGAAGGCAGATCTTCGGGATCCCATTTCAGATGCCTTCTCCTAAACTATATTGTGTGCAAGACTATGAGGCCATGGAAATATGAGAGACATACAAGCCAACTAACACCACAGTGTGACTGAGAATGCCAAGAGGTTTGATGCCTCAAATTGAAAACAATCCACGGAGATTTCTTAAGTCCCATTCTCCCATCTTGATAGTGAGGATGAAGGAACTTTAGTGGTAGCATGAGCCAGAGACTAGCAGTGAAGACCCTGGACCACACTGAGGGAAGGTAAATTGCATCTACTGGGTCAGGCTGTGTATAAGACTTCCTCCACACATTCTGCTAAGTCTAGCCTATTGAAAAACAGATGCATTCATTTCTGTCTTGCTCATTAGGAAACTAGGGTCTAAAATATGAAGTATTCTCCCAGGACCCTCACTACTTCTGAGTGCTAGAACCAGAATCTGAGTTTAGGTACAAGAGAGAGAACCAGGGTATTATATGTCTGCCAGCTGGAAGGTGCTACTCTATGCTCAGCAGATGGAAAGGTCTCAGGACCTGGGAGGAGGAGGTCAGGAAAGATGCTGTGGACAAGACGAAATGGTCCAGAGAACACTGTTACATTCATATTTTCTAAAGTGGGTTTATATGAAATGTGTTTTTCTTTTCTCTAACGAGAAACTAGAGGATGCTTGGTACCTTTTCTTAAGTAAAAATACTGCTCTTCCTGGCACTGACATAGAAAAAGAATAACCAATCATTGGCAAATAAAACTGGACTGAGAGAAGAGTCCAAGGGATTTGGACAGGGGAACTAAATTGAGGCCTTGTTACTGAGTTTCAGTAAAAACAGTTGATTCTATGAACTTGGAAATATGAAAACGAGAAACAACACTTTCATAGGCTTGTCTTGCTGAACACATGCTATATGCTCTAGCCCCAGGCTTCACAACAATATGTAACCCACACAAACCCAGCTATCCCACAGGCTCCTGACACAACCTCTTTCACTTTCTGCACATCTCATTCTTCTATACTGTGAGTAGATCCCCGGTAGGCCATGTTACATACACAGTCGAGATTTCACATACACAGCTCAGTGTTCACCATCACTGAACAGCCTTATGAAACTCATACCTTCTAAATGTGTGAAGAATGAGCTATTTTCATTCATGATGGGGGCTATTCACGAGAGAAGAAACCAGGGTACCTGCAATCAGAAGAAACCAATCTTGTGTCTCAATCCAGAATCCCCACCTACTACACTGGCAGCCCAGAGATGCTGGCAATTAGCTAATTCATTCTGTTATAAGAGGGAAGACTGGGTGCAGACAGAGGCAAGGACGTGTCTAAGGCGTTGTAAGTAGATAAGGGTTGAAAGAGCAGACAGAATTTAGATATCTTGTTTTCTAGTCTCTTAATGTGAGACCAGAATTTAATATTCTTTTAAAATCAAAACTACATCTTCCTCCCAGTGTGTTTACAACAGAAAAGAAGCATGGCTGCTCACACAAAGGTAGTCACGTATACAGTAGACAAATTTACTCACACAATGGGCATAGTCCTGTTCCTTTACACTCAGCTTCTGATCTCTGGGAAACACATGGTTTTATTCGGTTTCACTTAAGACAGAACACATAGAGGTAAAAGTGGTAAAATAACTATGGCCTGGCAGTCTGGTAAGACCACTCACTTAATTTCTTCAAAGAATAGAGAAAACTTAATTAAGTCGTAGAGGTTCCAACAGAGGCAAATGTTAAGCAGGGCTCCACCCTGGGCACTGACATTCTGGACCCCTTGGTTTAGCGGTCACTTAGTGTGACAGACTCGTCTTGACAAATAACAAGCAACTGTGAGTAAGCAGCATTGAAGAACGACGGGAATGTCTATGTCATTATAAACACCATCAAAGATCTAAACTTTGTGGTTTAATTTTCAAATCTTAATGCATCTGATCATACAGTACCAGTGACAAGCATATTCTTCCTAGCTTCTGGAATTGACTAAGCTTGGGGCCTCTTCCTACCCGTATACTCTCTGTCCCAGACACCATTTCCTCTGTCCCTCTCCATTGCATCAAAATATTGGTCCCAGCACTTGGATAGTACATTAAGAGGCAAAGTTCCTTCTGCTGGCTGCTAACCCTATCTATACCAAGTGGAGATACTGACTTGGAGCCTCACTTATACATTCATCTATTTAGTCGATACTGGGATTCTAAAAGCCCAAATATATCCAAAGCCAAACTCTTGATAATCTTTCCTCCTTTTCCCTCAAAATAATGAAAAGTGATACACAGGATAGGGAGATGGCTCCCTGGGTAAGTGAGCTTGCTGCTCAAGCAAGGAAACCTGAATTCAAACCCCTAGCTCCCATGTAAAGGCTGAGCATGGCCCCAGCATTAAGGGACAGTGACAGGTGGATACCAAGAGTATTTGAGCCTGCCACTCTAGCAGAAACAGTGAACATCAAGTTCAAATGAAACATTCTGTCTCAAAAAATAATGTGGAGAACGGTAGAAGAGATGGCTCACTGATTAAGAGCAACACTCTTGCAGAGGACCTAGGTTCAGTTCCCAGTACCCACGTAGTGGCTCACAACTGTATTCAGTCCCAGGAGATCCAATGCAGTCTTCCACACTCTGCAGGCACCAGGCACGAATGAGACACACAGACTGTGTTATCACTGCCTACTGCATATTCTCCAGCAGTGAGCCAGAATGACTCTAACACATGTTTGATCAAAGCTTCCAGACATTCTCCGGCCCACTCAAAGTGAGACCCAGAGTCCAGAGCCCTGTGTGATGATCAGAGACTGCTTTCTTCCTGACTGCACCTGTTCTTGAGCCTTTTGAATCACAAGCTGCAGCAGTCAAGTCAAAGCTGCTTTGCTTTCTGACCAATGCCAGTGCTGGCTAATCTGTACCTCGGCTTGCCTGGAACATGCTCTGACATGTGTCTGATAGCTTGCTTCATCACATCCGAGATGGCTCTGCTCCAATGCCACCTCATCCAAAGTCTCTCTCCAAACACCCCAAGTAAAACAGCCACTATCAGACCATCCTTTTTCCTCTATGTTTTATCTTAATTTTGCCCTCTAGCATTTAATTAGACTTTAATATTTAATTTTCTGATTTTTAATACTCTCCCACAGGAAAAGGAACTCTTTAGCGACATACATTTTGCTTTACTTGTGGCTAACCCCTCACCATCTAGAAAACAGCCTGGCACCCAACAATGTCCAATAAGTACATCATAAAAAGAGATTAATAATTTCTTTGGTTGCCCCTGCTGGAGTTCTAGAAACGAGATGTGACTTGAGGAATTTAGTAGCATAAAAAAAAACCACATAGCAGTGTAATCACTTTTAATAGGAGGTTGCAAATTTACAATAAAAGCAAGAAAATCTGACACCATAGATTTCGATTGTAAGTCACAGAATACAAACCTGGGAGTCAGCTGTACTGGACCAGAACAAGAGTAACTAGGTGACGACGGAGCCAACCCTGGCAGGGCCACTCACATGCCACGGGACCACAGAGAAAACTTTATCCATGTGGGACTTCCCACTTCTGTGATTTGGTATGACTTCAACTAGCACTCATTCAGAAGCTAGTCTTTCGGGTTTGTTTACAGGACATATCTCACTGTTGTCAGCTCTATTCGCAAGTTAAGGAAGAAGTCACATTTGAAATTGTGTGGCATTTCCAGAAAACATTATGCCATATCGCTAACACAGAAAGTAGGGATAGAAGGTTCTTCCTCTACACACACCAGTGGGTGTGAGATACCATCAACTACAACATAGAAGGGAGAGCACTCAGGATGCTAAACTCTTCCAGGAAAAAAAAAAAAAAATTCCTCACATTCACACATGAAGAACAACTTGCAGTTTTCCTTTTAATGCATTTCCGATGCTTGATACGTGGGCTCACAGATGCAGGGGGTGCGATACTGTTTTCCCCTGAGTCGTAGAGATGACCTTTCAAAATGTACACCCCCCCCCCCATTCCCCAGCCTGCAATCCCGTGGAGATCAAAGCCAGCTTGCTATTATGCAGTAACATTTCTGTGATCAGACACAGTGTGGGCTCCACGATTCTATCTGTGTCAAGACATTTTCACACAAGCGACTCACTCGGCAGCAGCTCAGGCAGGGTATACCACACTGACACCTTCTCTTTTGAGGTTGATCCCACCTCAGAAGGACTACAAGTGAACATCCTGTTTAGCTGCTTTGCTCTGCAACACAACAGTGTAATTGGAACTGACTGAACAATAAATCTTTTCTAAGCCGTTCTATCTGGAGAATCTTTCAATTTAGTTCTGTTCTCCAGCTCATGTGTATTACATATCATTCTTAGACAAGCATAAAAGTTACCCACCTGCTCTTACATTAAAGGCACCAAGAAACAGAGGCAATCATTAGACTTTCTAAATTTATTCATAATCCCAAGGAAACTGGATATTGCTCCTGAGTTGAGTATATGAAGAGCATGTGCCTCCTCAGTTGGTATACATCAGTTCCAGGAGACATGGAGGAGTCTGTAGACACTGTGAGACAGATATGTAGTCACTTTGTCCTCGTCCTGGCTATACGCTGCTTCCAAAAGTTAGGGCAACTTCTCACAGCATCAACAACATGGTTACATACGGCTGTGTACCTCCATGATCCATAAACTGGAAGTTTGGTGAATGTGGTACTATTGAGATGGGGGGACCTTCAGAAGGTAGATCTTCATGAAGAAATTAGAACATTAAGTGAATGTTCATGGAAGCAAACAATGGCTTCCAATGTCTTCATATGAGTCCTCTCTCGGCAAAGGGCTTCTCCCCATGATGGCATGTTTCATGAAGTAGAGGGAGAAAACTATGATGGTGCAGTTAGCAGAACCATGCTGTTTGGATGTCAACCTCCTAGATATTTTTTAGCTTCAGGTATTTTGTTACAGTAAGAGAACTTAGACTACTACAAACCACTGAAAATTTTCAGAAAAGTTTTGGACCATGAATAGTATTCCCTTGGGGCCAACAAAACCCAAAAAAGGAGAAAAAATACAAAAATTATGCAAAGATTTATGACATACATGACACAGAAGTGAGAACCAAGAACAGGTAGGTAGTCAAACAATGTATTTCATTTTCCCACAGAAACTGGTACAAATTATTGTTGGCTACCATGGACCAGCTACTGACTTCAATGAGATATTACATGACAGGTTTCACATTCCTATACTAAGTGAATTAACTCCCTGTTACTGTCAACATAACATAAAAATGCTTTACCAAAAGCAGGAAACATACTTCCTGCCTAGCCACTTCACCTCGTTTTCAAATATACCATTTTTGAAGACTATATAGCCCTATAGCTAGGCCTATGATAGCCTAGCCATAGCTACCCTAATGATAGCCGAATTCTAATTCCTAGATCTTGTGGGCACATTACTTTATTTGCCAAAATAAACACTGAAGATGTGATAAATCATAAGTTATATGAGATGAGAAGACCTGAATTACCCAGCTGGACCTCATCTAATCACAATAGGACTCAACGCAGAAATACTCCCAGTCATGGTCAGATGGAGCCAAAGCAAAGAACGCATAGTCAAAGAGTTGCTTTATTGTGGGCTTTCCAGACAGAGGAAGAGGCTAAGAGCCAAGAAATGTAGACAGCCTCTAAAAGCTAGAAAAGATAGGACAAAAACTCAACCTATTTCCACAAAAGAATACAGCTCTATTTGCAAACTCCTTTAGGCCTTTGAAACCAGGACTAAACATATAACCCCCAGAACTAAATAAAAATTGAAAGTTAAAAAAAAAAAAAAAAATCCTTTTAAGCAATCGAGGTTCAGAGGGGGTATTGCTAGAAATTCACCTACAAACCTATCTCACCCTATCTTCCAGGCTTTTCTCCTGTATCAAAAACATTTAAGGATCCTAGAAGAATTCTATATGTACTGCCATAGATCTGTCAGATGGTGCTTAAATCAGCAATGCACATAATCTTTGATTGCCAATATGCATGATAATTCTCAATGCCTAGGTTTATTACATGCTGGGTGACTAGCCCATGGCATATATAAACAGCTCTAAGGTAGAAATCCTCCCAGCTCTACTAGAAACATGTATTCAGCAAAGATTCTTAGGAACAGGATAAGATAGAATAATTCAGAGAAGCATAAGATACTAGAAGTTGAAATAACTTTAGAAATTATTGAATAAGTCCCTTTTTTGAATGATGGGGGCCCAAAACACCTGTGAAGGGAAAGTCTAAGGGATACAGTTTAATAATCTTTTGCTTTATTGGTTAATACTCAAACTATGTGCATACATTCTTCAAACTCATTTGGGAGCAACTGGAAGGTGATACCGTAGGTTTAGATCTTGTACAATTATCATTCTTCAATTTTCATACCTTATTTCTGAGACGAAGCTAAGCTGCTCACAGTTACTAGAAATAGTTTATGCTGACCACATCTACACCCCAGAACTCCCTGACCAGTATTACTGAATGCTTATGCTTGAATGGGTAATAAAAGTCAGGCTCATGCAGAAATTACCAGACACCACTTTCTACCTTCACTCCCCAAACATACTGTGTTGGTTTGAATGAGAATGGCCTCCATAGGCTCACATTTGGATACTTAGTCCCCAGTTGGGAGAACTGTTTTGGGAGGTTTTAGGAAGTGTCTTAGGAGAGGAGGTGTGTCACTGGGGGGTGGGTTTCAAGTTTCAAAAGACCCTTCATCCTTCCCAATTTTCTTTTTCTGCCTCCTGCTTGTTGATCAAAATGTGAGCTCTCAACTATTCTTACTACAATGTCTTTGATCTACCATCATGGACTCTAACTCCCTGAAACCATAGCCCAATTAAATACTTCCTTTTATAAGTTTCTTTGATCATAGTGTATCATTAGAACAATAGAAAAGTAACTGACACATACAATAACAAATATTAATTATTGGTGTATTTTATACTGTTATAAAACATAAAGTTTTTCAAAAGAAGGTTCATTTTGCACACCTACTAATTAATATAGCATTTGTTTCAAATATATCTTTAGTTGAAAGACAGGTTAAAACAGTAACAAAATTTGGATACACTGTGTAGTTTGTAATCAATCCAGCTTCTTATTAGTCTTTTAAAAAAGACCACTTGGTCTCTCTCTCTATTAGTTTATACTTTGAACACATCCTCTCCATATAGAAGTTCATGCAGTTACTGTGAAAATGCCTCACAATTCAATTTCACTCTGTAAATGCAACAAATTCCCTGAGGCTCATAGGGAGTCACTTATGTCCAAAAATACATTGGCAGCAGCTAACATTTTCAGGTGTAATAAAGTACTTTTGTTGTGCATTTCAACTCATCTGAAACACAACATAGAGGGTTTGGCAGCAAATAAACCTTGTCTCCCCTTTAGGAGTAAAAGGAGTACCCTTTCTCACTAAAGACTTTGTGTGCTCCCACTAATCAGTAGCTTTTTCAGTGAACTCACTAATAATCTGAAGCCCATGCGGGTAAATAAACTAGTGAAGACGTGCTTTACTAAGACCCAACTACCAAATGACAAGTGTTAAGGCTTTAGCCCCTGGGATAATATTCAAAGATGTGTTTGGTTTTTCAAACACCATTATGACATTGCTAGCAACTGCCTTATACCAAATTCTGCATTTGAAAAAAACTACCTCTAACAGGAGAGTTTTGTTAAGAAAATTGTGGAGCATGTCACATTGGGGGCTCTGTGAAGATTCCAATAAGGTACACTTATCTTTGAATAATTTAGTGAAATACATATCCTAACACATCCCTTAGTAAGAGACGGGATCCATAAAACCTCCAAAGATGCTTCCTAACTTTTGTAGGGCAGGTCAGAGGATTCTGAAACACAGACATCCGTGCTCTCTACTGCTGTCAGTTTTCTCATCTCTTTCCTGTTCCAACTATTTAGATCCAAATCTACTTAGATCCAAATATAAAAGAATCTATGCTGGTTCTTCTAGGATAAGACAAATCATGGCTGATAATTTCAACATTACTGATTCTTCCTTTTCTATCTTGAGTCTTCTTCGTTACAAGAATTTATTATCTCTATTCAATGCACCAAAATAAAACAGGAAGTATAATAAAAAGCTCATCGAACCAATTCATGGATAAAAAGAGTAAGCAACTGAATTCCTATGCAATAACTTGATCTGCAGTACAGGTGAAACTCCATCAATCCAATATCAAGAACACCGTCCAGATGTCTCTATGAGGCCATGCAATGGTGTGTAAGATTCCTACACACTCGGCCATTGGCTTCTGAGATAGAGCAAGCTGGTTGTCTTTCCCACAAAATAAAATCTGTATAGGATAGTTTGTTTAAGACCTTAAGAAACTTGTGAGCCCTAATTTTGTAAATAGAGAAATGGTGGCACAAAATTTTTAATTTGCTTGCTTTAAAATAAATGGCAACTTAGAAGGAGAATTAGACTGTAAATTTACATTTGTTAATGAACACTGTCTTTATCATATCCTGCTTCATTTATTCTGTCTCCTATTTTCTTGCCGGCTGGGCATTGTAGACATTCAGAAACCCACAGGGAGTAGGTTCAGTGAGAATGCTAGAGCCGATTCCAAACAAACAGTGGCACCTATCCATTATTTCTGGATTTGAAGTCCTGTTGGCTTATGGCTCCTAGAAGGCAGTACTACTGAGGTGATTATGTCACGAAGATGCTAACTTCATCAATGAATTATTGACGAGTTAAAAGCAGAATGAGCAGGAGTTAGTAAGAGGAGGGTCCTGTTCAAAGGAATGAGGTCGCTAGGGGCAGGTGGCCCACTGAAGTATTTATTTTATCTCAGCCCTCTTTTGGTCTCTCTCTACCTCTTGGCTGATATCAGGTAAGCAGCATTCTTCACCATGTCCTTCCCCTATAATGTGTCTACCTTGTCACTGATCTAAGAACAACAGAACTAGCAAAAATAGACAAATTTTCTGAACCATGAGTCAAACAAAGTTTCCTCTCCTTCAAGTTTTTTCCCTCAGGTATTTCATAACCATGATGAAAAATCAAGTTGAGTAGGTTCCCACTAGGAAAAGGACCGTCTGGTCCTTCCCAAGTGTCCAGTGATACAGACACTTAGAACACGACAACAGAGTGCTTCTACTAGCACCACAGCAAAACAATACTCAGCTATGCTCCAGAGCCCTAACTCCACATTTCAGGCATATCTGTTCTACCTGAGTCAGCTTATAAAGCGAATCTCTCTAATACTGACTTCATTTGAATCTTGTTGCCAGCTATGGAGGACCACTGAAAGACTGGACACACAAAACTGGAAGAAGGGGATTTAAGCACGGGATTAGGTTATGTAGTTTTTGGAGATTGCAGATAAGTTGTATCACATTTCTAACCTATGATATCAGCATACCAGATTATTCAACAACTAACTCACAAGTGCTAAGAAAGCAAGGAGATCATGTAGTCTCAGTGGCTGCAGTGTGCAAGGAGGCACTTTTAAATCATGAGTGATATCATGTAATACCATGATGAACAAGCCTACAGACTTCGCAAAACAGGGGTGTCAGAAGAAAGGGAAATCTTGTGGGACCTTATGACTTCTGATCAGCGTGACTTTATTGTGAATTATGTGCATAACTTTGTTAGCACCTGCCTTTTTGCACTGTGGACTGATACAGGACTGCAGAGGAATTTAATGTTGTTCATATTTTGATTCCTGGGATTCTGGGTATGAGTCAACACTGTGTATAAAGCAGCCAGGAAGCCAGAGGAGGTAATACATTTTCAGAAACTATCTACCTTCTTTTCAGGTCTGTATCATGAACTTTGCCCTGTACTGACGGAGCATCACCTAAGCCAAACATAACCCGTTTGCTTAGCTGTCATCAGATAAAGGCTCCAGACATGTCGTGGAACATCGCCCTCAGTGAGCCCGTTGGTTTGCCACGCATCCAGCTCTCATGAACATCATTTGTCCCGTGATTTACACATCTACTTCCTATGTTAGAAGTCCATGACAGGATTGGGAAAGACTAATTGTTAACTGCGTTCCTTTTACTTTAGTCTGAATCCCCTGAATAACATCTGACATTACCAAATGTGAGATCTCTGAAGGATGGTGCCATTAAAAAAGGGGGGGGGGAGTTTAACAATTAATTAAAATAAGCACTCAGTTAACTGTGTTTTTCCTCCTTGTGGACTGGACTCTAGTTAAAAAAAAAAAATCCAGGAACAAAACGTTAATTGCTTGAAGATATCAAGAGAAATACAAAACAGTTAAGCATTGTGAACAAAGACAGATACCTCCATGAGCCATTATTCCCCATTGCCATTGGTTCCCCGCAGCTTTGCTCACTTGGCAGCCTTCCTTAAGTATCTCCATATTATTCTGAGCATTTACATTAAAGGCAAAATTATCACGGTCCCTGTGAACTTTGCATGGGATCAGTCAAATATTAACTTCTTCCTCTCCATGAGGCCTCCACGGACAGGTCTTAAATCATCTAGGGCCAGGCTCAGAGCCTTCACTCTCTATGGAGGCTAAATGGCAGCATTTAAACCTACTCTGCCAATGAGGCTGGCAAGACAGGAAGACAGAGGAGGGCTGTAGGAATGCTAAGTGACTGACACAGATATGACCTGAGATACTGAGAGAGAGAAAAACCAGCAGAGAGGTAGAAGAGTTAAAAATATGGGCTACAAAAGATAATATCCACATTCAAATGTAAACAAATGTAGACTTTTCAGCTGGTTTACCCTTGGCCAAGGTACTGAACATTCAAAATTTTTATTTTATATTTATATTTATATTTATTTATATTTATACAGTTAAAGTTCCATGTACTTAGGAAAATATGCTCTCTGTGTTAGTTTTCTCTACTATAAGATGAAGGCACAAACCAGGGTCTGTTTTTGAGTGCTGTGGTGAGGAATGGAGGAAGTGTCTTGACTTATAAGCAGATTTGAAAGGCTCTCAAAAACCTGATGTATACACATCAGGGCTTCGAAACTATTATAAGAAATACCTAGTATTAAACCCCCCCTCTACTGAATCAGAAAAAGCGTAGAGGCTAGCAATGCCAGCTTAACAAGCCTGATAAGGCATTCTGATGACCAGATTTTAATCACTGCTTTGCGCTTTAGTCTATAGACAGGTGAGGCATATAAAAAGTAATTCATGCAAATTGGCCAATGACAGATTTACTAATTTATGGCAAGTTCATAATCTATGAGTCATGATTTTAGTTTTTAAGCAAACTTTGTTCAATCAAACAGAAAAATTACCTTGTAATCTACAAAAACAGAATGGGTGACTCATTTGTCAGAAGATAATACAAGCTTCTGAGACCATGCATTAGAAAAGCAACACACCCAAAGAGTTTGAGCAAAGCCTACAGACAGCTGGATTTAACTTGAAATATTTCAGAATGATGTCCAGCTCAAATGAACAAGATAAACCATTTCAGAGACTTGGATAGAATGCCACTGACTAAACTTATATATCAATATCTTCAGAGAAGGGCAATAACAATTTAAAAATAGGCATCGAGTTCCCAGTACGATTTGCTAATGTATATAGTGCTAACTATATGCCAAACACTGTTTTAAGTGCTTTGCACATTGTAACTCGTTATAAACTACTATTTTGACTAATATTGTCCTCATTGCCATCCTCTGTGAAGAGGTAAGATTATCTCTTCATAGAGAGGAGAATGCTGAGGCAGAAAAGCTTGAAGTCATTTACTCAGATAACATCTAAGAAAGTGACGGAGGTGAGGATAGAGGATGAAGTACACGCGGTCTAAAAACCATCTTTTAATAACTAGAAAACATTTAAAAAATTGTAGAGGGTTAGACTTAATTCATCGTATACATTTAACCCCAGCACTAGAGAGGCACAGGCAAGTAGATCTATGTGAGTTCAGGGACAGCCTGGTCTACAAAGTGAGTTCCAACCTAGTCTGGGACAGACACACACACACACACACCCTCATCCTACACATGATGACGTGACAGCATCCTATGTGCATCTTCCCTGCGTTTGCACTCTGCACTACAGGTGTTAGATTGCACCTTGCCCCATAGACTACAAGCTTCTTTAGGATAGCTTCATTCCCGATGCCATTTGTGCATTCTAGAAACACTGTTCAAAACTGGTCTTTTCATATGTTTTTAAGTTTTTATGTGCAGAGATTTATATATCATAAAATACAATCTTCAGAAATATAAAATTTACGCCTAGAGAGATGAGTCACCAGTCAAGAGCATTTGCTATTCTTGCAGAGGACCTGGATTCAAGTCACAGCACTCAGGTTGTGGCTCATAACATCTGTAACTCTAGTTCCAGGGGATCTGACATACTCTTTCTGACCTGTGGGGCACCAGGCACAGACATGGTGCCCTTACATGCTGAACCTAGGCAAATCACTGATATACATAATAAAAGTAAATATTATCATCTAAAATTTACTGGGACTAAGTATATTTGAGAAATTATGTAACATATATCAATATTTCCAGTATTCCCAAAATAAATTTTCTGGGTACTCGCAATTCCCCTACTTAACCTTCACTCCAGACACAGGCACATATGATCTATATGTCTGGTGTCTATGGACTAGCCTGATCATATACACAATCCAATCAAATACATACCAATTTGTAACTGATTTCTTTCATTTTAATGTTCTGACCACCTTATAACGTAATACTAAACTGTATGGATATATGTCTTGATTGTCCACTAATCAGCTTAGCTGTTAAAAATATTTGTGCTTTGTACAAAAAATATAGCTGCTTTCTGCGTGGTCATATGTTTGAGTTCTCTTGGCTACAAGCGTGTAAGTACAATAGTCTGATTAAGTGGCAACAAGTTTAATGCTTTGAAAGCTGTCAGACTGGTTGCAGCTTACATACTTTTTACAATATATTAGCACTATCTGACCACTTTAATTTCTCTCCCCTACAGTCAGCTCATTTAATTGTTTCAGTTGATGATAATGATGACGACAGATATTTTAGCGGACATATAACGGTATCTCGTAGTCATGTTGATTTGTATTTCCCTGATGACAATTAACATCACATCTTCTCCTGTGGTTGTTAGCCAGTTATACTTGAGAAATAAGATTATTAAAATTGTTTGTCCAACTTTTAATTAGGCTGATATCTTTATTGAGGTGGAACCATTTTATTGGATGTTAAATACAACTTCTTTTTCTCAGGTATATGATCTACAAGTAGCCTGTCCTATTTTATGTGTTCAATTGATGTATGATGGTGTCATCCCTGGCTTATTTGTGTTATCTTTGTTTGTAGTCTATGTGCCATATGTAAGAAGACATTCATCAGCCAAAGGTCGTGTCCAGCACGCATATTCTTTCTTCTAAGAGTTTTACAGTTCCAACCTTTACAGTTGTGATCCACTTCACATTCTGTATGTGATATGAAGTCATTTAGATATGGATATGCTAGTTATTCCAAGCAGGATTTGTTGGGAAACTATCCTTTATACCTTTCAAGATCACAACGTCATCAATCAACAATAACGTAATGGATAATTTCTTGACCCTCACGTCTGCTTACCTTATGTATGCTTACCTTAGGCCAGTACTACATTGCTTGGCTCCTCTAGGTTTATAACAAAATTTGAAATAAGGTGGTGTTACTATTCACATTTTCCACCTTTTTCTAAATTGCTTTGCATTTCTAAGTCCCCTGAAGGTGCAACTGAATTTCAGGATCATCTTATCAAATCATAAAAAGAAGCCACCTGGGATTCTGAAAGGGTTTTCTTTGAAACTATTAATTCAATTACAAAGTATATTATGCCCCCATCTAAAATGGTATATTCCTCAAACAATGAAAGTTAGTTATCTTTCCATGTAAGTAGGACTTACTTTACTTCAGCAATTGAATAGTGTTTTTATGCTGAGTTAACAAATCAAAGACAAAGAGTTAAAGAGTGAATCATGCAACCAAGAAGTAAGTTCATGAACAATGGACACTGTCTTAAATCTCAGGGCCTCTCTGAAGGTTGTTCTTCTCAACTTCATAAAGGCAACAATGGTAGAAAGGTGAGGGCCATGAACAATCCAGCTCTGTCCACACCCTTCCTCCTGACTGTACTCCAAGGAGCTTGTTTTAACACTGCTGGAAACAGACTACCACAATTCTTGCTGTGAGAGCAGATTCACAAGTAATAGCGATTCCTCACACACAAAGCTGAAAATCAGACTTTTGTTCAATCTCGCCCAATTGATGAGAGAGCAAGCTCTAAAATTAAGAAGGGCGAAACAGTAAATCATCCAAGATGCTTCTGGAAACAACAATCACAACTCTACTTCCTGGTTTTGAGTGCCCCAAAAGAATCAAGTTACATAAACTGGCAGAGTACACTGTTTCTCTGTGTATGCTGTGTAGTTGGAAAGCCACAGATGAGGCTCTTTGCTGAGAAGGAGCCTAGCATCCCTCACAGCAACTCACGAGTAATATCTTCACTATTTCCCACATGCATTACACATCAAATTGGGATTAGAAAAAGTTCCAGGCACCATATAAAGTGATCACATTGTGACTATGAGAAATTTGAGAGCTATAAAATATTGCATTCTTCAAATAATCAAAACGGTCCATCCTTCAAATCACTGTAAGCCACGTATTTGATTTGCACTAGCACCATGTCATTTAATGAACTTACTGCTCACTGGTTATATATGAAAAAATCCAGTAAGGATTCAATTCTTTTTTTTTTTTTTACATGAAGCCTATAGGTCATACCTTTTAAGAAAATATTCATGGATTTTTATATGTAAATAATGTTTACTTAAGTTTAAAAAGGATAATCATGGCACAAGCAGCATGGTAGTTAACAATCACATTCTGGTTGGACTTAAGTGCCACTCAACAAGAAGAAATCCATACCTGGGACCTCTATGCAGCTAAGACACACCATGGCAAGACAGATCACTGCCTCTATGAGAAAAGCTACAACTATTATTCTGACAAATAGACACAGTATTGAACCAACTCCTAATAACTAATCATTATATCTATAAATTAATGAATCTCTCAACCCTCATCAGAGAAGCTTCCATTCTGAGTAGACGAAAATCAACCCAGATGCCCACAACTGCTGAAAGTGCAGAGAATAAGAGACTGTAGAATATCCTCCCTAAATGGAACATCCACAAATCCAAAGGCTCAGTGATCATTTCATAAGAGGGGGTAGAAAGGGTATAAAAACCAGGTGCAGTGGGAGGCTGAACATATGAACTCATATTGGTTGCGACAGCACACATAAGACCTGTGCAAGCCAAAGACAGTCCCATTAGGAAGAAGGGAGGTGGACAAAAGTTACACTCCTAGCCAATGAGCTATTGGTAATTATTAGTTGATGGAGAAAGGGGTTAGTTTTCTCTAAGAGTGTAGCCCTTGAAAAGTCAACCATGCTCCAGTAGACAAAGTAATCTGGACAGCACAAATTAATCTTGAAGCAGGGGAGATAAAAAGTTGGGTGAGGGGAGAAGGAGATACCTTAGAAGATTTGGAGAGGGGTGTGCATATGATCAAAACATATTGCATGAAATTCTCAAAGAACTAATAAAAAACATGACAAAAACGTAGGCAAGTAATGTGATTTGAAATGGCATACATATACATAGCTCTCTCTCTCTCTCTCTCTCTCTCTCTCTCTCTCTCACACACACACACACACACACACACACACACACACAGAATTCCACGTTTATTTATTTTGTAACTCCAATAATAAGAAAATGGGCATAATATTGAATTATAATCCATAGTAATAACATCTTCCCAAAACCTCGACCTTCAAGTGATAAAAGGTAATGTTAAGGCAAACTAGAGATTCATATCAATCAGTGGCTGCCATTTAGTCAGCCAAACAAAACCACCCTTTACCTGGAATATATTTTTATAGTGCAATTACATGTTCATTACAGAGAAGTCAAAAACAGATGTGAATCTGAGGCACTAATTCCACATCAACCTTAGATGGGATTTCGAGCATATTTCAAAAGAGGAGATGCCTGGATATGATGACAACTTCAATTTGTTTATTGAAGAAACGTGAATTTGAATATTTCTTTTGTGTCAAGAGACAAAGGATAATCTTGAATTTGCCTCAGGGTCTTCCTCTGGAAGTTATCACAATTTCTTTTTTTTTGTGATTCAAACTGAAGGGATTTTATCATTTATATTGTCACAGTAATGCATATTCTGTGAGATAAGATGTTTAGAGATTTTGCTTTTCATTTGAGTGATGTGTGATGCAGTATAATAGAGCACAGCTCGACTATTCGTGTATGTTAAGGGGAACGTGACAATACGGCTTACACACATACGTGAGTATGCGTCCAGGTGCCAGGCCAGAAAGATAAATTCCAGATACACAAATAGCTTCTCCTCCATCCCCACATCAAAACAGTAGCTGGAAGCACAATGCATACTGAGGCAAAGCACTGAGTGTCCAAATCGATCATTTATTCTGCTGCAGGATCCCTGAGGAAATGGGTATGTTCAAGCTAACTAAAATTTCATATGAAATTGGAAATTAATGTCCACTGAAATAAATATTTTGATTTTCCTGGCAAATTTCCTGCAGTGTAAAAATAGCCTTAGCAGTTAAACCCCAATGTCGTATTTTGTATGGAGAACCAACCAGCTATTCACCATGCCCAGGTGAGGCTGGTGACTAAACACTTTCGTCATCAACCGTAATCATCATTACTCTTCACTCTAGCTGTAAACCAAGGGGTGTGGAAATGGACAAAACAATGACCAGAGATACTCAGAGATACAGCCCTTTCCCTTAAAACACACCAAAAATGTCACTCATGTTCTGTGATTAGATCTAATAATCTTACAAGAAAAGACACAATTTGATTCAATTTGTACCGCTATCTGCTGTTTTAAAAAAGGTTAAGGGTTACAAAAGAGAAAAAGAAAAGGATCATGGTGCTTCTGAGCAAGGGCACTATCAAAATAGACATTTAAAGAGTGGGAAAGGAAGAAAGACATACAGAAACCAGTCCCAAAAAGAATGCTCTTTAATTTTGCAAATGTGATGTGTGCTTCTGCATGGACACTCAAGAAAGAGGTAGCTTTGTGTATTTCCTTTTAAACCAGTGCCTAGATTGAGAGGTTCAGTGTAATGGGACACTGGCTCTGAGCCAGGGACTCATCGAGGTCTAGCAAGCAAACCACAGTGAAAGGCCACCTCTGGGACCACAGCTGAGATACCACAGAAGACCACCTCCCAGGCTTCGGGGTGTCCTGCAGCACTCCACAGCTCCCTGCTCAGGGCCACCCCATCACTGTAGGATGGGATCCTTATACTGGATACTTTAAACTGACATTCATGTTTGTAGGGTACAATGCAAGGTAGATTTGGTGGGGCTAAACTTTCATTCTGAAAGTTACATTTATTACCACTAACAATAAAATCTTGACAGCTATGTTTGACTATGTTGATCACATAGGACACAAACACCAACATCATCTTTTTAAAAAGAAAGAAGAGGTATAAATGTTATAGAGGTGCAATTATATGCAATCCAAAAATTAATTGCCCATCATCAAACCCAAAGCATGCAACTCTGAGTCAGCTAACCGCCTGTCCGCCCCCACTTCATTGTTATTTAACTTTAGGTCTTCTGGCAGGTACAGACTAGTTCAAAAATAACCCAACCTTCTAAACATGGGCACTGCAAAATGCAGATTCGTTTTTCATCTAAAGGGCTATTTTTCGCATCTTATTTTATTGTATTCCAGTTAGTACCTTCCACATGACATTTCTAAAGTATTTTATCTCTTACCACATTCTCAAAGAGAGCTATAGTAAGCAGACGATGTCGATATATAGACAATTCCATTCTCAGCAAATGAGGGTCTGCTCCTATGTTTCACAAGAAAATGCAGGAAGAGAAATATGATATGGTGCTATCCCAATCTCGGCCTAACAGAGAAAAGCACATTCATATTGCAATTCTCAGGAAGGAACTCCTTGCCTCTCTAAAAAATACACATGTAAAATTCGTTGCCTGCAAGGATCCCGTGCTTCCTAATACAGTGTAAGAGGTTGCAGCTTTCATCTTCCAGTAGACAGCATGTTTAGGTTGCACTGAATAATATGAATATTAAATTTTTAATTACTAATAAATCTCTCCTGCAGCTCATGGCTTTTGCAAGCTAGAACACAGGCGCACAAGAAAATAGACTATCCACAGCACCACAGGACTATACCATGATTACTGCACCTAACACATCAGGCCACATGGATTCCTAATAAACATTCTCCAAAGCAACAAGTACACCACTGAAATGATTTCTCAGGTTGCCTCATAGGGTACTGCTCTATGAAATGAACCCAGTGCGGGAGGGCTGAGGCTGTAGTCAAAGCCGTATCCGTGTAAATATATAGCGTGTATACACTCAACTACCAAAGAGACTAGGATCTTTCAGTAATTTTCTGTCTTTGAAAGGATGAGGTAACATTTTTCAAATACAGGACAAGTGTTGTGGGAGATTTTAGTTATGGATAATGTTCTAGTAAGCTGTCCTTGAAGCAAGTAAAGAATTCACTGCCTACCAGTAAACAAAGGAGAGGCTATACGGCTCTCCACAAGAATGGGACATTCCTTAGCCTTAAGGAGATGAAGGTTAGACTCCATTGATTTGTTTATTGGAAGGCTGGGTGGAGACAGAGAGAGGCATTGGAATAAAAAGAACTAGGGCAAGAGAAGAGAGAGGAGACAGACAGCAGGGAACAAGGAAGAAGAAGCTAGTGAGCAGGAGGAGAACGAAGAGAAGAGCATGGGGTGAGGAAGCCAATGGAGTGAGCTCTCTGCCTAGCTGCCGGGGCATTAGAATTCCCTGAGATTTGACATGGTTTGTGATTAATAAAGAGCATTGGAAATTACAACGTCTGGACTCTCCGTGAAGCACTCATAACGATATTTAACAGACAAGCAGTATTCAGAAAGAATCAGCTTGAGCTTCAAAACCCTTCCTTTGAAAGTAAACGTGAGACATGTGCTTACAACCCCAATTCAGCAGGCAAGGATTCTATTGGTGCTAGAGACCAGTTCACACCAAGGTAATTCAGGGATGGGAAGTAACCCATGACAGAGAAAAGATGTTGCTCTTCTGCTTCACAAACTTGGAGACAAAGCAGACAATGGTAGAGCCATTATAACCTTGGCCTATAAAAGGTCTTCAACTGTTTCCTGTTAGTCGACAAGGGAAAATGCACTTGTGTTCTCTGAATGTATGCTTCACATATATCTTCACTTTGACAGCCATTTCCCTACATGTATCAACCAATTCTCTGATACCAGGTGAATATCCAATGATTCCATTCAATTCTGACACATATGCCTGCAATCACAGACTATGCAGGTATGCATATCACAGGTATGCCATCACTGAAGATTCTATAGTCCACAGGCTGTGCATATTCACATATCTGGTAAAAGTACTGAGCAGTAGGCTGTTTGTATTTCTGCATGACTTGGCTCCAGTGTGCTGATCCTAGGAAATGATGGAGTTGGATCATTTGCTAGAGCGGCTCGATGAATTCAGGGAAACATCGATTTGCATTGGGCAATGAATTATAGAGGCCATGTTAAAGATACAGACAAACAGGTACATATGTGGAAGAGGTGTTCTGAGCTAGGTCTAAGAAAGACCCAAAGTGCAGAAGCTTCAGTCCCTATGCAGCTAAGGACATTCATCTCCAGGGGAACATGGATACCTCCACTGACTGGGAAGCTCTCTGAATTCAATCTTTGGGGATTTTTATACCTTCATCAAATGCATGTCTATTCAATCTCAGTTCATTTCCCTACCTCAGAGGATGGAAGGTAGAGCTAAAAATTCTAGTGGTTAAATCACAACCCTGTCTTTTCAGTGACACCAGTCCCAGAACTCACCAAGAGTCACCTCACAATGAAAAACAGTACTGCCATCAACAACTACCATCAATGATGAGGGTTCCAGGGACAGGAGCTGTGCACCAGGGACATAGTCAAGCAGAAAATGCTATTAAAACAAAAGCTATTCTTTGGACCTACCACCTTTATCACTTGTTAGTTTATGAGGGTGTTAGGGCCACTGTCAGACAGCAACCTGTCTCTCTACCCTCTCTCCCTGTGTCTCTTTCCCTCTCTTTTTGTCGGTCCTTCTCAATCACTAATAATTCACTTTGTAATTTTGCAATACTACGCTAGGCTAAATGACAACAGTGAAATCCCTCTGGTTCTTTTCAAATGCATTAGGATTGAAAAAAGTCACTAAATACTCACAGTAGACTATTAATATAATCAAAAAAAAATGTATCCATGTAACTTAAATGTCATCTCCAACACTAACAAACTCCGTGTGGGAAGAAAAAACAGGCTCATAATAAGAATTAAAGGAGGCACATTTTAGCCTTAATTCTGTAAAGAGGACAGAAAAAATAATCCTAAATCCATAATTGGCACTCACCTTCTAGAAGACACACTTCAGCATGAACGCAAGAGTGGCTCTAACTAGGAGTCTGAGCAGCAACCATTGCGTCAAAGAACATCCATGGATGGATAACGGAAGGATAGCATACTGTCATTTGTTTTACAGTATTCCTTTGTGAAATCTTTTTGATACATCCAATCCATTGATAAATTGTGAGGACAATGAAATAAAAGTGCCATGAAAAATAGAATTTAGGACATGAAATGAACATATTAATGGGAAATACACTTGCTGTCTGCTGTCATCACAGAGCAGTGCAGTTACGGATCAGATGAAAAATGAAAAGGCTACTAAGTAAGCCTTCTAGAGCCATGGTATTTCCCTGTGTGGACAAAAGCTCTTTACCTGTACGGTAGGAATTTGGCTATATGATCAATAAGGCACATAAGCCCTGATACGCTATAATCACCTTCGGCCTGCAGTTCATCAAGAAACCCTTCAATTTCTCATGTTTATTCTGCTAGAATTACTCTCTAGTATATATTATGAAATGCTTGTACTTTTAATTCTAATCAACAAGATGCTTAATTGTATAATTTCAATCAGTGGCATGTGTGCTTGTATGTATGTTTGTCCATCATGTAAACTTTCCAAAATGTGTGTGTGCATGTATATATGGATATGTATGTATATACATATATACACATATGGATAGTTTTCATGCTACATATTCCGTATATGATATATTTACCATGCATAATTTGACAAAAGTATTTTTATTTTAATCTTTATATTTTATATGATACATATAATACATATTATATATCACATAAACATTGGTAAAAGTATTTTATAGTTTATGTGATATATCATGTGATATATGTGTGTGTGTCTATATATGTATATATGTATATGTGTATAAATATATACAATGTATATATGAAGCGTCAAAGATGAAAAGATATATTAAAGATGTTTCTATACATACACACATAAGCATATGCATATACATACACACACACATATATGTATATAAAGTAAACTTCACTAAAGGTATTACATCTAAACCCACTGTAGCCAGAAACACTATTGCTCTTGCTACTATAATGTTCCTCTTTGCTGCAAGAGACTTCAGCAGTAAGAGCACTACTATGTCCTAAGCTCATTTGAGTTCCCTTTAACCTGTCATTCTCCTTTATACCCCACATATTTTATCTTGCTGTCAGAAATAACCTATGCTTCAAGTAGAACATTCACTTTCATCACAGTTGCAATGTCTGAAATTCAGTGTCCTTCGCAGAAGAGATGTAGCTAAGGGCACACATGCTGGTTTGGTAGGATCCGCCCTGACTCTGAAAGGCATTCTGTTACATTTTTTTTATATGATGTCTCTGAACAGTTTCAGCACATGGTGGGGCACATTGCAATATAATGAGTACAATGTCAGGCCCTTCTGTGTCTTGCTGTAGATTACTTCTCTGTCTTTCTTCTCTAAACAATTAGGAATTCTGTAGAGAAGTGGTTCTCACCCTTTCTAATGCTGGAATCCTTTAATACAGTTCCTTATGTTGTGGTGACCCCAACCACAAAATATTTTTTGTTGCCACTTCATAACTGTAATTTTAATACTGTCATGAATTGTAATGTAAATACCTGATATGCTGATAGTTTTAGGCAACATCTGTAAGAGGACTGTTCTATTTCCAAAGGGGTCTCAGGTTGAGAACCACTGCTCTAGAGAAAGTACATAATGATACATACTTTTATATTTCTGATATATGGAGTTAGGCCACATTGTCCAAAGAGACATAAAGATAAATAAGTAAGCAGACAACTTGAAGATAGGAGATACTTCTTTGAAAAAAGGAGGAAAACATGATTTGGCAAAACCTACGACTGTCATGAGCAGAGGTACTTTCAAAGTTATTATGTGAATGCTCTCCCTGGAACCTCTTCCTGCGCAAACAATCCACATTAGGCATCATTTTCTGCAGATCCTGAGTCAAAGTAGCCATTCAAAAGTGATTCGGAAGCAGACTGGAAAACAACAATGTTTGCAGAGTGAGGTACGGCAGACCTAGTCACCTGCCCGAGGTGCTCAGGGGACTCACCAGGTCCTAAATTTGAAATTTGGCTTGCCTCAAAAATAGAAAATGTCAAAGTTAGATATGAAAGTCTATTCTTTGAGGACATTTCGCGTGTCTTTTTAGCTATAGCACAACACAGTCTACAGCAGACATCATCTCTTCTTGGCACATATTTTACTATTTAAGTGTGTGATTATTCTTCTTGCAGCATATAATTATGTTAGCCAATACATACTAACACATCTACTGCAGTTCCACAGGAGAGAAGATAATTCAGGAGGATGAGCTGTAGCTCTTAATTAACTATTGCTTTCCTAAATTAGAATAATTGAAAAGAATAGACTAGACTAACCTTTGATTTCAGAATTGAACAGGCACACTGAAAGTAGACTTGAACCTAATTACCAAACTTTATTTATTTAACTTAGAGGTCATCCTAATTATTACTTTAACCTCATGAATGTTTTGCTTTTTTTATGGGACGGCTATTCTTTAAGGAGAATGTCACTTATATGATTGATTTCATCATTTTTTTTTCAATAGTAAAACAATTAAAAATAAATAAAGAGCAGAGTCTTTAATCTGGTTCTAGAACATAGAGACAAGTGAAAGTCTAAGCTTCAGGTCCAGCTGTATTCACATACAACTCAAGCACCTCGGAAACATGGCACTTATTTGTGAAGTCTACGTTGCTCTGTCCATGAAATCTGTGTTTCAAAGATAAGATACCTTATGCATGTACTTCACTATCAGTAAACGCTTGTCCAAACTGCCAGGGATTCTGAATTTGTACACACAGTAGGACAGTTCAAACAGACCACTGCTGAATAAACCAATCACAATGCACTATTTCATGGGAGGCATGTGTAGACATAGGCTTAAAGAAGCAAGGCCACATTAAGAAGAAACCTCCAGGAAGAATCATTTCAATACAATGGCATCTTGGGAGGTTCATTGTCTCATGTTTTGCTGGGGTATGTATGTAGGCCTGCCTGCCTTCCTGCTGCAAGTCCTTCCTTCCTTCCATCCTCCCTTCTTTCCTTCCATCATTTATTTCTTTCTTTACCTTATACATCCTTTGCATATATATTATGACTTCTGGTGCTGTGCTTTTATGGGATTTCTGTGTGTAAGTGTGTCTCTGCATCTATGTGTGTTTCTTCTGCTTTTCCCATTCTAGTTTGCTTGCTTTTGTTCGATCTTATAAGTATTTTATTATTATTCTTTAGATGCCTGTTTGCTTTCTAAGGAGAGAGAAAGGGTATGGATTTGGATGGGAGGAGAGATGGGGAGGATCTCAGAGGAGTTAGAGGAGGGTAAACTGTAATCAAAATATTATATGAAAAATATTTTTTCAAGCAAAGAACAAGAGAGGAGGAAAGCTTCCAGGAGTGAAAAACAAAGACTAAACAAAAACCCTGCTTAAAATGAGTGCATAGAAGCATTTTGAAGAATTTGGTTGCGCCTAGGACCAAGGAGTAGACTTGCTATCCCGAGAAACAAGACATGCAACTTTTATTGAATGGGTTGGAATTATAAAATTGGTTAAGGTTAGATGATAAGGAAGCATCATTTCTAGTAGGTGGTTCAGTCCCGGTACATCTATTCAGAGTTGGTCTTATTTTCTGAATTTCTATTCAGAATGAAATTTAGCTTTACCCTAATTGAGACCCTTCAAGAATTTTCTACACTCTCTATATAACTGACAAGCTAAAGATCTCACTTTAGCACTGAAACTCATTTATGGCCACAAAGTCCCTGCAAGTCATTGGGGGAGGTTTCTCACAGTCTTAGAAGCTTGCAGAGCCAACCCTGGCCTAGGTTTCAGGCTGCTTTCTTCATTGTCCCCAGTGACGCAATTCTACCCACACTCTGGCTGAATTCACAAGCATATAGATAAGAATTGCAGATTCTGCCACAATCTTAAAAGGCTATCAAGCTCTTCCTTGTACCCTTGCCATAGCATCTGTTCTTTGTCTCATACAGTGTCATGAGCAACCAGATGACAACTACCAAGTCCTATAACCCTCCTCTTCTCTTCTCAGTGCCTCACAAAAGCCACAGTTCCTGCCCGCCACCAAAAGCTAAGTCAATGATGAAGAGACGAAGCATCTGTCCACTACCAGGACTGGTGGAGCCAACACGGATACACAAGAGGTTGTCTTTTACCTGTTTTGCCGTTTGTCCAGAATATTACTGCCAATTTCATTATGTGCAAAGGAATAATGATAGGGATGTATCTAAAAGGAAGACGCTGCAATTTCAGATGAAGATGACCAGTAAATGATCGATAGCACAGATAGGCCTGCTCTATAACTTGTTAAAGGAACACTGATTAAAAACAGTGGCTCCAGCTCACCATTGAGAGTGGGATGTACAGTGATGTATGTACTGACAGTTAAAAAAGCAAAAGCATATTAGGGTCAAATCACACAGTGGCCACAGAACCTGTCTAACTTTGGGATCTAGAATTCTGTCATTTGTCTTCTCAGGACATGGAAACCCTGAAATAGATTGGACCCTTTCAATTCTCAGCCAGATGGGGGAACACCCTCTAGTGAATGAATACCAGCTTTAAAAACACAGCAATGAATGAAAATGCAGAAAAGTATCAAAGATTCTAATGTAAGCAAAAATGGAAAAGAAAACAGTTCACCATTTACACTAAAAACACAAAATAATTTTGCTCATTTAATTCCTGTGAGCCTGAAGAGAAACATATATCCCAATTTCTAGTGCAGTACAACCCATTCACAAAACTTCACAAAGTCATAGAGGCAAATGCTTTTAATCCCGACACTTGAGAGGCAGCTTTATGAGTTCAAAGCCAGCCTCATTTACAGAGTAATTTCCAGGCCAGCCAAGACCTAGTCTCAAAAAGAAAACAAAGGGAAGGAATGAGAGAGGGAAGGAATAGGAAAATAAAGAATTCAGTCTTTCTCTTTAGTGTAGAAATCTACTGCTAGCAGTCTCAAGTCCTTTGTAGCATTTAGCATTACTATTAATAGCAACAAAAACAAAAGCGTCCTCAGTACACAATATAAAGAACTGTCTTATAAAAGACAGTCACTAATCTAAACCTTATACAGCCATGCATGCTAAATCATACTTGCAGAGACTGCAAATGTATAACCAGATATCCACAAAGGCAGGGTTCAGTAAAGGGGCACAGCAATGAAATAAGATGTTCTTTTCCTTAACATCTCTGTGAAGCATCATTACAACATTTTTAAGGAAGATGCCAATAATGCAAGCTTAATAACTAGGATGAGCTGACGTTAACTGTTCTTAGCATGGCGGTGCATGCCTATAATGGATGTGCTTAGGAGACAGTACTGGAGGGTTGTGACTTCATTGATAGCTTATGATATACAGTGAGGCCGTGTAGCTTTGGCCACTGGCTTTACTGAGGTAGACAAATGAATGAAAGGCTCTAAGAAACAACTTCATTTTCTAGATAGAGTAGGGACTGTGGCTGGAACAACACTGTGGACAGCACCCACCTGTGGGGGCCGAGGCTTGTAGGGAGAGCTGCACTCCAGATCAGCCAAGATGCTGGTCAAGGAATCTATCTCGGCATCCAGACTGGAACGTCTTTCCTCCAGGGTCTTGCCTCCAGGATTCCCCTGCTAAAAACACACACATCAAAATCCAATAACTCACATAGATAACATTATGAGTTCATATTTCTTACACTATAATTTGCTCTTTTCTACATTTTGCTGCATGTCTTTTTTTAAAATGTTTTCATCAAGTCTTAATAAGGTGGGCAGGAAGAGAATTATCACTTTTTGACAGATAATAAAGCAGAAAAAATACTTGAAATGTTTTTTTCTAAAATCATACACTTAAGACACTTTGATGAATATTTAAGTAAAAGAAATCAATGCATCAATGCCCATACTTTAGGATAGGAACCACTGAGCCCTATGTACTTGGAAATAATTGTATAGTATGATGGTCTTTGCTGAAGAAGGGATGGGTAAGGATAGGAAACACTGTCCCATAAGAAAAAATCAACACTTGGTACCATGAAACATGAAACTATTTGTCTCTGGTAGGAGGCATGTATGTGTGAGGAGAGCCCAAGCACAGGTCATAAAACATAGAGTAGAACAAGGTGCTGACTCTGGCCATGGAGCCGCACAGGAAGTGGCATACTCAGTACACGTGAAGGAGCTGGCAGGCAATGGGACTCACTCCAATGGTCCATGTTACCTGCACTCAGAATTAATAAGAGGAGCAGTGAGCACAGTAGCTCTGCTACAGGACACTTTCAGCAACTGTGAGCAGAATTGGGAGAAACAAGTCAACAAGCTACCTACAGCTAAAAATAGGGAGATATACAAGGAGATTGCCCTAGGATTTGGAAGAGGAGGGTAGCAATACATTTTTACAAACTCTGAAGCAAATATACCTTTTAAGCAGAGTATGTACCATCGGGAATACTGAAGAATGACTATTAGCATGACTAGTTCCTTTTTTTTTTTTTTTTTGTTAAGTGCTTTGCCCACCATGCCACTTTCACTGAGTCTCAGAACTTAATGAAACGTGGTACAACACCATGAAGAGAGTCTCGTGTATTGGTTAGCACTACGCAAAGTCTGTCACCACTAAGCCCCCACAGACCTAGGTCTACATCCGGCAAACTGGGAAGAACAGCTACATGCCTACTGAAAATTGGGAATCAGTCTCTTAGAACCAACCCTAGATTATCACCTCACTTCCTTGTGTGTGAACCCTCTTTAAATATGGGTATCTGTTAAAAAGTTTTCCAAAATAGATATCTCATGATTTTGACCCGTGGGATATCAGGGGTCAATGATGAACTCCTTCGTCATTCTAGCATTTCACCCAAAACTGTTGACTTTCCTAGTCACCATCTAGACATTGGTCTTCTATGACCATTTGTGTATGGAAATTCTTCCTCCTACAATACTGTAAGATCGATGAAAGCAAAGATGTTCCTTGTTCTGGTCACAATACTTCCCCACAGTCATACTTGAGGCCTGAACTATGTAAATGTCCAACAGGCATTTAAAAAAATATATTGAAGAACAACGATACTGCCAATACTCCAATGATTTTCACTCAGTAACCTTTCCTGTATCAATACCTTTTAGGTAAGGAACATGAGCAGTTCAGTGTATGTGGTCTCGTGCTTACATTATTGAAACGAGTACCAGACTGGATAGCAAACAAACCAGGCTGGATTTGTGAAACTGAAAAGATCACCCTCAGACCTCTTGCCCTAATAAGAGGTAGGTTGCGTTTTTGTCAAAATCAGAGATTCAGTCTTCCTGAACACTTTTTTTTGTATCATTTTATCTATTATTAGTGTGAGTGTGTGTGTGCGTGCACGCACACACACTTTCAACCTGAGCACCTGTGTATACGCACCCACAGACTATGGCCTGGATTGGAGATCAGAATATAACTTTGTGGAGTAGATTCTCTCCTTCAACCTTTATGAGCATTCTGGGGATAGAACCCAGATCATTGGACTTACACAGCAAATACTTTTACCTATTGTGCCATCTCACTGGCCCATGACCAAAACTATCAAGGTTGATGACTTTTTTGATAGAGAAATAATTACTATAAAGATACCAATGTCACTATCAGAGTCTTATCATTACCCTATAATGCAATAATATGAATATCTGCAACTGTAAAAAGAAAGATCTCTTTAACTTTTGAAACATAAGAGTTCTGCATGCCTAGAGCTGGCACTAAATGAAAAGGCAGGGCATCCTACACAGGACGGTGACTAGGAACCAAGTGTACTTGGTTTTCCTGTGTATGAACCTAAAATTATCATAAGCAGAAATCTGGTAAGCGTATCTGTACATATTCATAGATAGCACAGTAATTTGGCAAGAACACTGGATTGGAGGAGTCTGGTTAAATTATTCTGTGAGCCATAGTTTCTTCATCTGGAAAGTGAAGAGACCATCACCTGCCCTACCTCAGCCAGAGGGTTGTTAGTCTCAGATAAGAAAGTGGATGGGAACATACTTTGTAAAGTGCTATAATTATGATGATTTTCATAAATAGCATTAATTAAGGCAACCAGTAAGTATAAATTAATAGGCATAATACAGCTATTGTTAATTCTTCTTCTCCTTGAGGTAAGCATCACTCATTAAGTGTTCCCTTGGGGTATCAGCAAAGAGACAGGATATAATCAGGTCTTCAACTTCTGTACTTCACTGTAGCACAAAATACACCAACTGCCTATGGCCTGAGTCACTAGATTCTAGCCACAGAGAACCAAGTCACAGGATTACACTGAGCTATACAGTGAAATGAGTAATTAAAGAGTACAACCAGCCCAAGCTTGTAGGCCTGCACTGGCTCCAGTCTCCTCTGCTATTCTGTAAATTGGGACTAATCCCCATTTCCCTTTCTCAGATGAGACTGATGCAATTTACTAACAAGTCCCAGCCTCATCTGGTGGCTTTTACAGGAACAACTCCCACCTGCCCTACCTGACCTTATTTAATAGCTTTGTGTCTACATTTTGATGGTCATTACGAACAAGGAAAGAAAGCTTTCTCCCTCCCAGGTGTCTCTTTTGTACTATGGCTCCATCCTTGGAGTTCTGCTCAAGTCATACACAAACCCTTTTCTTGATATTCTCACCTACTCTTAGTACCTTTGGATTTATGCATCCTTGCATTTCACAAAACAGTCCTAAAAGCAGCTGAAAGAATGCCAGAGTCTTAGCCACATATCTTACTAACACGTTCTCACTATGGTTCCACCAGATATTAGTTAAATAACTCATCAGAGACTAAATAACAACTAGGAAGAGCTCGTGATGCTATGCCTGATGTTTGTTCTAGATATCGCAGGCACTAGATAAAGTGGCTATTGTAGTAACAGTTCCCACACTTCAGTCATAACTAGAAAAAACCTACTGTCCTGAAAAACACTGCCTATGGCACGAGGCCGGCATGCATACTTTTGGGGGAATAAATCCGAAGGACTAGTGCTGAGCTACACACAGGAGAGACAGCCAACTCAAAAGGGCGAGACTGAACTCATCAACAATGTGACCAATCCGTCCATCTCTGAGGACATCGTGGACAAGTTCTGAAGAATATCCCTTAAATCTCCCCACCAGAGGGATGATGAAAATGCTCATTCTTGGGATCCTGCTCCTTACTCATTTACAATTGTTACAGGATTTTAAACTTCCTCATACTTGAATAAAGAAACAGAAAGGGTTACAGATAATACCCAGCACAGAAACTGAGGCCAAGGACTGAGGCCAAGGGTTCCACTGTCATAGTCACACCCATGCAGAGCTGGTCAAGGTCACAGTGATTAGAATACAAAAAGGAGATGAGAAGATAAAAGCCAGGGCTAAAACCAGTACCCAAACACTCACTCCCCAAGACTGCATTGTCCACAAGATGGGATTTGCCATAAGAAATATATCCACAAATCCCACAAATACATAGAAACGGCCAAACTCAACAAACTACTTTTGATACTTAATTATGACATTTGAAAAAAATATAATTCTCGGGCCTTTCGCACAATTATAGGGAGGTGACTCTGCCATGACAAGGAAACACAGGTCCCAGACGGGAGCATAAAACATATGAGAGAAATGAAGCCAGACTATGGACTGACAAAGATGGTTGTCCTTTAGCCTAAATATTACAACAAACCAACTAAGGGCAAATGACGGGGGACACTAGCACCGAGGACGGTAGAAACATCATGTTTCTTTTTTCATTTGTCACACTTAACACTTTTATTTAAAATTAATTCAAAGTATTTTTACATGGGCAATGAATCCTATTCATATATGCATTCTTAAGATTCAGAATTTCATCACGTTTTCATCCATCTCTATAAACTATTTGCCACTGCAGCTAAGCCTGACAAGATGCTGTCCCATCCTCCTACCTAACCGATACCATCTGAAAATATCATCTGCAAAAGCCTGAATTTGTCAACAATATCACGATGCCAGAGAACTACATGTTGGCAGTAATATATTCATACATTAACATTTGCTTTCATGTTTCAGCCCTGGTCTATGCAAGGTATCCTTTCATCTACTTTTGTTACGTTATATCCAAAATTGTATCAAAGATTACACAATGAAATGACAAATCTTTTTATTCTCCTTTACTTCTGGTACAGGCTAGCTTTGACTGTTAGGCCAGGTTTACTTATAAAAACTGAATGAAGTAGATTAACCTGGAAATTAGATCTCGATCACATAAGCTTGATAGAAATGACAAGCATGAAACATTATTTTCTAACCATATCACACCAATAAGCTTATCAGCTGACCCAGAAATTACATTCTGTGATTCCAACTTGAATGACTGATGTAATTCAAGGAGTTTCTACACCTTTACTATGATAAGAGTATCCTAGTTATTTACAAGTTAATATATAAAAGGTGGTACTTTGAAACTCTGCCAATAATCTGCACATTGAAGACTTTCCACCAAAGGGTTTCAGGATCCACGCAAGGCCCTTAGCCAACTGATGCTGGCTTCACATTGGTTGGGCCATTCACTATTTATCAGTGGAAATGAACTGATCTTGTCTTGCATAGCACAAAGTTATAAGCATTCACTTCAGCAAGAGGTGTGGGAGCAGTATGAACTGCTGTATTAGAGATCAAATGCATTGTTAAAAGCTGAAGGTCTCTTCTGGCTGCTCATAAAAGCAAGAGAGGAAGAAAGGAATATATGTATTAACAATAAAAAAGAGCCCTTGAATTTGAGAGAGAGTAAAACGGGGTGCGACAAAGGGGCTGAAGGGAGGGAAGGAAAGGGAGAAAATGATGTAATTATTTTATAATTGAAAAAGTTTAAATTATTATTTAAAAAAAGAGTCATCTTGGGAGCCTAGTCTCAAAGCCAACATGCAACATCGCAATCAGGACACACAAGTCACTGATGCGCAGAACCCCAAGATCTCACTAAGCATATTAGCACACAGCCCAGGTATGAATGTAACTGCTCAACGAAAGAAGTAAAAACACACCAAAAGCTTCTAAAAGAAACTAAGGTTAAATGTTCTAAATGTGATACATAAATCATGCTTTAGAGACCTTAAGAACTTCCTTAGACAAGGCCATCCTGAAAGCCAAAATGGTTCTGAGCCCACTACCTAGAATTGTACTTCCCTTGGGCATCACTAGACAGCTTCCCAGATAACATGGGGATAGAAAACAATTTCATCTTAGGAAATTCAGGAAAGCAGTAATACAAGCAAAGCAGATTTAAGCAAAATTTTGTGTACGACTGTTATTTTCTTTTCAAGTCTGTGTTCAATAATGCAACATGAATGCAACCACAGTATTTTTCCTATTATTATTAAAAATCATAATTTCTTGACATCTAGAGTCAGTGGGAGAAAATGGCCATATCCAAAAAAATAAAGAAAAAGGCATATTCTTTGAGCAACAAAACTTAGTATATATTTATCTAATTTAGTAACCAATTTTAAGATATAAATGATGTATATTAATCTGAAGACATGATTACTATATGCTCCATTTTTTTAATTAAAGTTTTGTTTCCCAAGACTTCTTAACCCAAAAGTGAACACTGGTAAAGATTCTAGACTAAGATTATGAGGATCTGATACACAGATCTAATATTCAATAGCTCTGTGAATTTAAAATAAGGAAACTAAGATTCCCATTCACTTCACAAAGTTATAGGAATTAATAAATTCACACTTGTTAGGTACTACGCAACAAATACCTGCATGATAAATACTTTGAAATAGCCACAAAACAAATAATGCTTTGACTTGCTGTAACTCGATTCCAGGTGTAACTTTTAAGCATATTATGATCCAAAACAGTTCAATGAGCTGGAGTATGATATATTTAAAGTCATGCTCATACATTTTTCATTGTTTGGATATTCATAAGATTGATGGTGTAATCTTAATACAAACCGTTCTGCTTTGAGTTCTTTCAAAAAAAATCCAGAAAAATTGTTTAGTTCTTGTGATAAGTATTCTATATTATGTAACCAGAGCAATGAAAGGACAGACATGCCAGGGACATGAGCAGGGAGAAGCTCCTGAAAACTCCTCTGGCTCCTATTGTAGAAGCTAAGACCAGAGTACTGCCTAGCCTTTTGTCGAGTTGACACAAGCTAGAGGCATCTAAGAGGAGGAAGCCTCAATTGAGACATTGTCTTCATAAGCTCTGCCTGTAGACAAGCCTATAGGGCATTTTCCTGACCAATAATTGACTCCTGGGCTGGTAGTCCTGGGGAGTATAGAAAAATGGGTGCAGAAGCCAGTACCATTGCTCATCTATGGCTTCTCCTTCAATTCCTACCACCTCATTCCTGTTCTGCTTCAGTTCCTGGTCTTATTTCCCTCTGTGATGGACTGTCACCTAGAAGTGTAAGATGAAATAAACCAATTCCTCCTCAAGTTATTTTAGTCATGGTATTTTATCACAGCAAAAGAAACTCTAACTAGGACAACCACTAATCAAGGGTGTGCAGAGAAAGCATATTCCTGAGAGTGATTGGCAATGATTAGCATAGAAAAGGGCAGGCAGGCTAATGAAATGTTAGACCTAGAAAGCAAGGAGCATTCAAATAGTTCTTCCAACAACCAACTTCATAGATAATAAAATTATCATAAAGAGATGATTTGACCTGGCTAAGACAACAGCTCCACAATGGTGCAGAAAGACTAAATTCTGCTCCCCCCACCCACACATACACATTCTCAAACTTCTCCAATGATACACACAAAAATACATTTTGCTTCCAAGGAACATCTCAGAAGCCTGTAATATAAATAGGAATTTTCCCTCCCGATTCTAAATGAGGAAACTTGGAGAAGAGAAGGACCTAAGAAAACAACACTCACTCATTTCCGACCACTTTGATGTGATACAAGCAACAACATGAAAGAATGAAGAGTCCATCTTCGAGCTAGTCCACAGCGCAACATAAACACTACGGAAATCCTACGATCGTGTCCATAAACCTTAGATTCAAACTGTGGGCATCTACCAATAGCTTATTCCTTCAATAAGGAAGCAAAGGCTTAAGCTAGCTGCATGATATCCAAGAGGCATGGAGACCTGTAACATTATTCTCTAATTCCAACAGTCTCATTCAAAAGATAAGGACACTATACAGTGGCTCAGCCCTGGGAGGCTCATAAGTGAGCTAATGTCAGAACCATGACAACTACTCTGAAATGTTACATTGGAATATGAAATCTGCTAACTATCCATTCAACCTCAGAACTTTCATGTGGAACAGAGAGACAGATGGGTAAACTGGGGAGCAGAAGAGCACTAGCCTGAACATCTTATTCTGGCTGTGTCATCGCACATAGGGGAGACCTGGGTAAATCATACCTTTCTAAGCCTCTCACCAGCCATATGAGCTTGGACTTGCTCTTTTTGCTATGCTTGTTTAACAGAATTGGATACCAAAGATCCAAAAAACACTCCAGACCATCCAAGCAGGAATTATAAGAATGGGAGTTTGAGCTACAAATTTCTCTCTGCAAAGCTTCTTACACTTTGTTTTACATCAAAATGGAATGCAAAAGAGAAATGATCTGGTGGACAGTCAAACTGAGATTGAATGAGCTTATTAAATTACCAAGAAAAAGGGCATGGGTATAAGCACATAAAAAGACAGGCTCCAGGGTGCTGGGAGATGCTTAAGTTGGTAAAGTGATCAGACTAGAAGTTCAGATTCCAAGTACCTACATCTATGTGGGGCATGGTGGTACACACCAATAATCCCAGGGCTGGGAGGCAGAGACAGATTCCTGGAGATAACTGGACAGTCAGCCTAGTTGAATCAGTCATAACTGGCATCCACACACATTCACATATGCTTGCATATATAGGTATATATGTGCATGTGCGTGCACACACGCACACACACAAACACAAACTTTTTAAAATGTCAAAAAGAGACCCAAACTTTGATACCAGTCTCTTTTGATATCCAATTCCCTGTGTAAGATCGTTTTTATTTGCTTTTCCATAATGTTATTAAATATTAAGAATGTACTGGAATGATGAACAAGAAAGCATATGCAAGCAAGGAAGGTTGGGTAAAGACAAGAGAAGGGATGGAAAAGACACAGAGAAGGAAGGGTCAGTCCTTCCAGTGTGGATTTACCTACAAATCTCATTAAAAGTCAGAATACATGTGGGTACATGTGTTTGAGCTAAAAGACATGAGAGAAAACAAAGCCAAAATAGTGAGAGTACACAAAGAGTAAAATCAGACAGGGCTGCATGGGCAAAACTGAGAAGACCCTGTATGGACAGCACGGTTTAAGGTGTTCAGCTGAAGAGCATGACAATTCTGGAGGAACAGTGCAATGTCAGAATGCCTGGCAACAAAACTGTTCTTCTGGAAAGAAGAGAGTGAGGTCAGACTCAAAGGGTCATCTGTGATCACACCATGCGCATGGATAGATCTTACAAGAAGCTTGGCCCTGCTCCCAGATGCGGATAACTAAAGGATAAACACAGCCCCATGACGAAGCAGAGTGGGCATGGGTAACTGCATCTTGGGACTCAGTGTTGATGTGGGAACAAACACATGGTATGAATCACATATATTTTAGGAAGTGCTCAAATAGTTTACATTAGCACTCCCAACAGGAATCCTTATTTTTATGCCCAAGGTTACCATTGATAAAAAACGAATATGAGACCAAATCAGAAAACCACTGATATTTCCGTAGTTAGGAATGAGTGTGATTCTGCAACCTAACAATGATTTGAGCACATATTTATTCTGCTGGTTTATGACGAATTAACAGATGGCCATGGCAAGTGATTTCACCAGCCAGTGGATGAAGAAATTCTGAAGATGGCAAGGGATGATGCCTTTTCAAGTCTCACTATTCTCATTGCAACTTAAAATCCTTCCTCCATTCCAGAATTCTGCTCGTGCTTCATTTCAGGCCTTCCTGACAAATGTTTCCTTGCTCAAAGCCTATTCAGAATCTATGATGATCAAAGACCTACTGTGCCCTCAGCAATGGCTCACTGCTGGGTCTGTGTCAAAAAAGACACCAAACAAAGGAATAATAAAAACTTCAACTGGTCATTCTGCCCTGCCGTCCCACCTTTCTTGTCCTCAGACATGAATTTTATTTGTAAAATATATTTCACTACAATCACTTCTAAAGGTTTTATAACTGACTTCAAACTTTCTCAGTGCCACAGAGTTTCCCATCTGTGGTTCAACCTTAAAGTGAAATCTAAGTCACTGGATGAAAATGGAAAGGATTTAAAGACACACATTATTTAACAAACTCATATGCTCTTCAGTTTAGTTTCCACTTGAGAAAACAGGATATCATTGTTCCAAGCCCAGAAAGATACTTTGAAAAATCAGGTAAAGGGAAAAACATGCCTGTCAGAAGGCTGAGCATGGAGCAAGCTTTCTGGAACTCTTAACTGGTAATGTTTCTTCAGAAGAATCATACTAGGTATGTTCTAGGAGACTGTTGATGCATAAAGTAAAAAGTCCTGGTTCCCTGGAAAGGCTGTGTTGAAAAAGGAAGGCAAGAATTGGGTATCAAACGGAAACTAAGCCATCTTTGATTGTAGAAATATCTGAGACATGTATTAAAAGATGTATCGCCAGCACCTCCCTTAGATCACACAAATCTAAATTTGTGAGTACAAAACATTCAGTCACTTTCCCACACTGAATTTGAAATACAGTAGCATAGTTTGGTGGCCTATTGCTAACTCAAATGCTAACAGTAAGTGGAACAATTTAATTGAAAACCTACAACACTAAGCACATTTAAGCATAATTCCTTAATAATACATTCTAATCCAATTCCTACTGATGGCAAATCCTTTTCTCTACTCAACAGTCCTCAGTTCTCACCCACAGACCTAGTAGGGCTGAGCACAACCTCCTTCACTTCTCATTTGTAGAAAAGTCAAATATGCTTAGCACCTCTAAGGGTTGCCGTGACTTTCCATTTACTTGTGTTTATAAATCTTCTGTGTTCTGAAAAGTCGATTATTGGTAGCCCACTGTTGAAACTTAATACATCTTCAATTAAAGAACAATGACTACAACACAGTAAAATCCACAAATTAGCACTCATTATAACAAGCCATTATTTCCACCCTACTGCCACAACACAATCGAGAGACTGTAGAGAAGCTCTCGGTAATGAGGGATTAATATCAACATTTCTCCTAGTAAAGCACAGTCACATTTGCCTCAGAGGACAATCTCAGAAACAAGCCAAACCATCCACCCTGAAGAAAGTGAGAATCCTGCAAACAACCACCACCAAAAAAGACACACAGCTATTCCTTATTGAACTGCTCTTTCCCAAAGCTCCTCTTTGTCATTATCAGGGCCACTACTATACATCCAGTCCCAGCCTGCCTCTAAGGACTCCAGGCTCTGCTGCCTTACTTTGTGCCCCATCCTTTGTAGTACACATCAATCACCATGGGCATGAGCAAGCAGCTCTTTATTTTTTCCTACTAATCCATAAAGCATTATATTGGAAACATTTCTCAATGCAATCATCACTGCTAAAGAGAACATCCCTTTATTAGAAGGACAGGGGAGTGTTGTAAAACACCTAGGGTAAATGATATCATGGAGAGCTACAGGGAAGGAACAGCTGTAGCAAAGGAATACAGCACCGTGCCCCTGTATAACCAGTTCTGAGCCCTCTTTCTCTAATGGCAACCGGCAAGCTGGGCAAGCAGGCCATGGAATGTGGAGTAGCATTGTCAGGGCTCCTCTGTCCTGGTTGATTCACTGTCCTTTAAGGGTTCTGTAGTATGTCTTGTTATACTATATATACTATATAGATATACTATATATGTGGTTTTATTGGCTCGTTTCCTGCTTTATGTGCTTTGCTTTGACATGCATAGCTGAAGTTAAGGAATCTGTGCCTAGTGGCACTGAGGTTTTACCACGAGAAAAAGGGGAAATTACGTGATTTCACTATTTTCACTATGAAAAAAAATCCCATATTTATTTCCCCCTTTTTGAAACGGCACTAAGGAAACACATGTGAGGCTGCCATGAACGGAGGCTGTACTTTCCAAACAGTAGCAAAAGACTAAAAATAGAACAGCTTGATTTGCTCAAGCTGTATATAACTTCCTCTCCTGTTTCCTTTGCTTGCCACCCTAAGCCAATACTCAGAAGTACTACATGGTGAACCCTTTGCAAGGTTTAATAGCGTCCAAAGGATGAGTGTGGTACTGAGTCCATAGTCGACTTTTCAAAGCTTTCTGTGAAATCAAAGAATCAATTAACCAATCCACAAATATCAGCTAAGCTGCTAAAATATATTCTCAGAACAAAGTAAGGACTATGTGTGATATGGGAACTGTGATACACATTTCAGGTGGCTACTAAAAAGGAAATGAACAGGAAGATAGTGGGAAGAATACAGAGCCAGGGACACAGAAATTTCTCACTGAGCTAGTGGGTCAGCTCTCCTAGGAACTGTATTGCCATAAACAAATGGTCCAGTTAAGAAATGTGGTTCCCACAAGATAAACTGGCTGGAATAGGACCCGTCAAATCAGACTATGTGATTTATGATATTAAATTACATCTATGGAACTTCTCCATACTATGTTGCAACTCTGGCTTTATGAATTATAGCTGAGAGTCAAGATTAATGTACAAGAACTAATTGCATCACTCTACAAAGAGGCATACATTAGACAATGGAAACATTAAGTAGCATTAACCGATTAGCACAGCAGCCTAACTGATTTCACAGTAGCCATTACAATGGGGCAGACATTGCTAGACAGAAGAATTTTCTAGGAAAATACTGAAAATGTCATTTTGCATGTAGAGCTGGGAAATGCACTGGCAAGGAAAACATAGAAGCTTTTATCATTAAGTCATGTGACACCAGTTGTGTCGAGAAAGATACAGAGAATGACCAAGGGGAGCTGGGGCATCAGGCATTCATCCGGAAGAGTGGGCAATGAAATACATTTTTTTTCTTTTAATGAAAAGGATTACTGGCCAGTCCAAAGATGAGAGGGCATCAGCCAGCAACAATGAAATGGAGAAAATTAACTGGCGTTTGTTAATGGATGCATCATCGTAACAGAAAAAAATCATCCAGAAGACACACCAAATGATAAGAGTCAGGCAGGTAAGGTATGCTCTCAACAGTTAGCTAAAAGAAGAAAACTCACGTGGTAGGCAGTAAAACAGCCACAGGAAGAAAATAACAATTTCTTGAACATCAACACTTAGGGATACGCAGCTGGAATATAAAAAACTAGAATAGAGGTGATGAGTCATTTGTAATATGGAGAAAGAATGAGCTCAAATGATGGGCAGTGAAATAAATGCACTGGAACAATTCTGAGACTCATTCTCATGCCCAGAGATCTTGCTGATGAATACAGGGAAAAACCAAGACATCTGAACCAATGATCAAAGGACCGTGGGGTTTAGAATGTGGGAGACTAGAAAATATGATGGTGTGTCAAACCAAATGTAAATCTCATAAGAAGATGATGAATAAACTTTGGAACACACTGAATATGAATATAACAGATGGCTTTTCTGTGAAAAGAACTAAAGCACAAATGATGAATCCTAGAGTTGCTAAAACACAGCAGGAACCGTAACCAGATCCAGCCATCAGATGAACAATGACTGAGCTGATACCCCAAGCCCACTTGATTCTAATGAGAGAAAAACGGAAGGTTAAAGGAAGAAACTGGCCTGGGGAACCGAAGTACAGAGAAGAAAGGAAATCCAGTAAGGAAGAAATGCATGAGGGGAATAAAAGGATAGACAGCAGGTTCTGGAAAGATGGCAGAGTGAGAAGCACTTGAAAGAAACTGGACTTTCCAACTAGACAAATGCTGCAATGGCATAGTCTGCATGATGTAACGGATCTGGAACTCCGCAGTCTACTGAAGGCTTCCAACTTCCAGGAGGAAGCGTTGGATGGTGAACTGTGGTTAATTTAGGATAATTTAATTTCTTAGCACAGACCCAACTAGCTAACCCCCACCTTGGCAAGCAACTGTACAAGTGTTCCTGTGGCAACTCACTGCAGGAGCAGGGGAAGCAGAGAGTGCTTCACGTTACAAGTCCCAACGATCTCTGCAATGATCTGATCGCTTCTATTCACAGAGGCAGCTGCCATATTTCCATTGTGGCATTGTGCCTTCCAGGGATTTAAGGGGCAGCCACTTTTGCTTTCCCTGTATATTTCACTGTCTCCTGTTTTGAGGGACACACATTGATGGCTAGGATGTTCAAACCACAGCATATATGAATGAAATCAGTCACGCCACATGCTCAAGAGTTGGTGTGCACTCTCAAAAAATATCTGACTCTTCCAATTTTAATTAAGGTTGATAACTGCCACAGAGACAGGCAAGAATACTCCGTCCACAAAAAAAAAAAAAAAAAGAAAAAGAAAGGAGGAGGAGGAAGAGGAGGGAGAAAGATAAATTCAGCAAAGTCTAGGGAAGAAGGTATCTTATTTCCAGAGTTAGCAATATACTTCAGTATACAATGTGCATTTTTCAACAACAGCATTAGAATCAAAAATCACAAAACATCCCAAACAATGACCTATTTGTAATGGAAAAATAAACCAACATAAACAACATAGCTAAAATATATCATGGCAAGATTATTTGAAAAAACTTTAAAACTATTGTCTTAAAATATCTTCATAGGAAGATAAGCAGCAAATTTTTTAAGAAGATAATGAACAAAATGAAATTGTTGATAAGTAGAAAGACAGAAAAACAAACTCTGGAAACAAATACCATAATAAAAACAAAATATTCACTAGGCAGATTTGAGCAGGTAGAAGATAGTCAGTGAGCATGAAGATTCATTCATTAGTGTGAAATACTGAATCTAGGGGATAGAGAGACAAGAACTGAAGAGAACTGAACACGGTTACAAAAGAACTTGTATACACTGAACACCAAGAAACAGATCCGCATACTCGTTGTGGGAGTCCCAGGAGCAGAAGAGAGACCACAGCATTTGAAAACAACAGCAACAAGAATATAAGGATGGATTATTATGGCAAATGAAAGGTTAACATGTTTCCCCCTTAAGTATAGAAAAATTAATGGATGACATAAGTTCCAGAACATAAGGCGGAAAGAATGGGAATACATCAAATTTCTCAACAGTAGTCAAAGAAATAAAGAGATCTTCATTTATTATTCAGAAATGGGAAATCTGAATCAACTATCAAACTTTTAGATAGACTTTTATCCACATATAAGGAAAATATAAGGGATTAAGGAAAACTAAGAAACAATAGATCACTCATACAGCTTTCCATAAATGGACGTGATGAAGTACTGTAGCAGAAATAATAAACCAATCAAAAGGATAGAATCAGGGTGAGGAATGCAGGAAAAAGAAAACACAAACAGGAGGACATGCAGGCCTGAAGGGGAAGTGTATGACTGATGTGGTCACACAGCCCTGAAGAGGAAATAAGAATGCTAAAAATAAGACTCAATAGAGTGTTTTAATAACACACGGGACAAAGAAAAGCAAGTTTTATTCAAAGTTTACTTGGTGTATATTTTAGATTAAGCATATATACACTGAACATAATTTTTCTTTGATAAAAAAATACTTGAAAATCCTTCATCTATGTTACTTTATTATCTTACATTATTTCTTATAAATAGGAAATATGCAATGTCCTTTTAAATGGAACAAAGAATGTAAGTCAGCCTTGATGAAACCATTAAAATTAATGGTGGGAAAGACAAAATGAATACGAACTTCTGAGCATTTGAAAGGAGCCAATTACAGGTTCATTTACCTCTCTGGCCCAAGGAAAGTGTTCTATAATGTACAAGCATAACAAGTCATTCCCCATACACAACTCCAGCTGAGAACCAACCTCACTGGTTATCTCCCAGTAAACCAGTCTTTCCCACCAGTCTGGCTATACAGAGAGAGAAAGAGAGAGAGAGAGAGAGAAACAGAGAGAGAGAGGGAGAGAGAGGGAGAGAGAGCTACTAATGCATGTGCAAGATGAGAAAAATCACGAAGCCAACCACTTCCTTACTGCTACTCTTCAGCCAGTACTATGATCTATAAATCAATGAGAGTCTCTTGACCTGAAAGGAAGAGGGTGAAGTGCCACTAGGAAAAGAGCATTCAGTAAGGTGGTGGTGGTGCACACCTCTACTCCCAGCACTCAGGAGGTAGATGCAGACAGATCTCAGTGGGTTTGAGTCTAGCCTGGTCTACAGAGTGAGTCCCAGGACAGCCAGAGTTACAAAAGAGAAACTGTCTTGAAAGAAAACAAAAAAGGAGGAGGAGGAGGAGAGGAAGGGAGGGGAGGGACAGAGAGAGAGGAAGGAAGGAGGCAAGGAAGGAAGGAAGGAAGGAAGGAAGGAGGAAGGAAGGAAGGAGGGAGGGAGGAAGGAAGGAAGGAAAGAAGGAAGAGAATTCAAAACATCCTCCTTGTATACTCCTTATATATTTTCATGGATCGTGAGTCTTTGCAACAGCACCCTAAGGATGTACGCGGTTACTATGGCTGAAGTTTCTGATGATCATTCTAGCAACTATCCTATAGCACTTCCTACTACCACCACCTCGGCGCCTAAATCTGATTATACAGTGTCCTCCCTCATCATAGTCATGAGCAGTGCTGAAGGCAACTCCATGGAAAGATTCATCCACACCATGGCCAAGCCAGCTGTAGTCTCTGTGTGCTTGCAAGCCAACAGAGTGAAATGAAAGTTGACATGGGCAAACACAAAATCATTGTAAGCCATCAAGCACATATACTGACTTGTAAATTCTTCTCAAAAGCTTAGAGGATTTGTACTCTCACTTTAAAACATGAATTGGGGGTTTCTTCTTCCTTTCCTTTGATAACTCTGAGCATATTTCATGTTACTGTGTTCACTTTGTCCTTAGAAATGGCAGACTCTTTCCACAGCTTTACTGGTCATCTCTTTGTGGGACACTGCCCCCCTCTTCCAGCCACTAAAAACAAATGTTAAAGGAAAGCATTGCATTTGAATATGAAAATGTCGACAGTTGAACCAATGAGTGTTGAACAAAAAAAAAAATATATATTTTGTGGGGAGAAAATTGACACAAGCAAATGTAAGCAATTGCCCTGAATAACTACAAACACAGAAAGGACAGCCAAGGGCTCACAACTGCTACACATCAAGCTAGTAGAAGGTCTGCAGGGCCAGACCACAAGCCAGGTCAAGTCAAAAGTCACGAAAAAGATCAAGCCAAACCATCAAAAACAGGGACAGGTAAGTCCCAGAGGAGCTCGTGAGCCACCAAGCAACTCAGAACTATCTGTGTGAGTTTGCCCACTACTTGTGTAGTACATGCTTGTGTGTGTGTGTGTGTGTGTGTGTGTGTGTGTGTGTGTGTGTGTGTGTGTGTGTGTTATATCTAACCTACTTGTTTATCCTTCACCAAACAAAAATGAATGACTAATTAAAACACTACAAAGACCTAAAAAGCATGATGCCTAATTCCCTGGAAACTAAGAGCTTTTAATAGATATTTTAAAACATCTTTAAAAAGCTTTTCTGTTCTCTCATAAAAGTGATAAGCAATAGTGTGTCCATGCTCGTGTGCTAATGGAAAAGAGAAATGACAAACTGGGACAGCCTATCAAAGCAAAGTGAAGTGGTGGTCCCAGGGTTTAACACTCAGATTGTCATACAGATGAGGCCAAGTACAAAGGCTAAAGTACCTACAGCACACTGTGTCTACTTAGTGAGTGTGTTCTTTTCCTTTGAATGAGTAAAGAACAAGTGAATAAACAGAGTTATTGTCAAGAGGCCAGTACAAACATCACAGGAATAAGAGTTAAATTGATTCTGGCCAAGAAAAGCAAACCAAATCCCTCATTTGTTTTCAAAGATTCATCTTTCCCATAAAAATGTAAATTCTCACAACAAGAATAATTCTTTACACTAAATATTTATTTGCTTTTGTACAGAAGTTTATATAGCATATATCAAAAATGCAAAGACCCAGGCACAACTCCAGCAGCACCTGTTGTTACCAGATACAACATGCAACCCTGCTCTGCATCAGAGAGCCTTTCAGCTTGGCAGAGGAGGAAGACAAACCTAGCACAGAGCGAGGGTTTTGTCAGAACTACTATCTCCAGGCAACTCTTGGGGTCTCAGTCTCTCCATTAACAAAGAAGATTGGGAATTACTTCACTCAGCAGGAGCTTTAAAGTGCGATGCCTAGAAGTCTGGATGTAGGGTTGGATTCAATGGTCACTGACGTTCTTTCAGCCCTGAGAATTTTGCAACAGTCACACTTAGTAGACAGTCTTCTGGCTCTAAGCTGAAAATCTGGCTGGAAACATAAACAGACTTCTACATAAAACACACATTTACCAGCTATGATTTGGAATTGGCAAGATGAGGTTTTACCAGAGTTGAGAGGGAAAAGCACAAAATCATCACCAGCGATCACACTGCTTCTGCTGCACTCACTGTATGTGATGGTGCTGAGACAAGGCCAGAGCAGGGTCAATCATGATCACATCCAATTCACTACTGCCCGAGACAGGGACAAGGGCATCGTTTTAAGTCACCAAGAATGTCATATGAAGAGCTTCAAAAACAACACCTCTCCCTACCAGATTTGTCCTTTTCCATTTGGCAAACATTGCTTTATTTTTTATCATCCTCCCTTCTGTTTTACAGAGAACATAAGCCAACATGGCAACAGGCTTCTTGTTTATTTCCTTCCTCTTCAAAAACAAAGCCATGGCTTGAGTACATCTATCCGAACAAAGTCCACACAGAAAGAGACATTTTGTAATGTTCATGAAAGCCCTGTGAATAGGACAAGGATGCCACTCTCCCTGCTTCTATTCAGCACAGTACTGGAAGTCCTAGCCAGGGTAATTAGGCGAGACAAAGAATTAAAAGGGGTCCATACTGGAAAAAAGGAAGACGAATTGTCCCTGTTTTCAGACAGTGTGATCAGACACATAGACAACTCTAAGACTGTAGAAAACATTACTGAATACATAAACCTAGTAAAATTGCATGAAATAAAAAAAATCAATATACCAAGGTAAGTTTCAGAGAGCAACTCTCTGAAAAAGGAATCAAAAAAGAAGTCACATTAATAGTAGCTTCAATAACATAAATAAATTGAAATATAATTTTCACATGATGTAAAAGATATTCACCATAAAAACTCTGCAACATTGATAAAAGAAAAGCAAGAAGCAATTAGTGTAAAGAACCTATGTTCATGGGTTGGATGATTTTTAAATGGAATCCATGAACAAAACTGTATTGTTATTGTGATCAGTAGCTTGACACAGTATCTACAGTTACATTAGTATCAGCTTCATATAGTACCTATGATAATCTTATCATTATCATTGCTATTATTTGCTTCATATAATATCAGCATGGTATCAAAATATCATGTCACTATCTAAATTAGCACCGTCAGACGCATCAGGAAATTAAGAAGTTTTTAAGGAGGTGTGGCTACTTTCTTTCAAATTGTGAAAACAAATAGCACTCACTGTGATCTTCCCACAATCACTCACTTAGAGCATAGTTCCCAACTAGTTTTCATGCTGCAGACATTCAGCCAATACTTAGAGCAGTAAACAGTCAAAATATAGTACAACATGATAACAAGCCAGAAAAGAAAACAGAAGACAAATTTAAAATTATGCCCATTAACCAATGCATACCAAGAAAAAACAACGGTATATAAAAAGGGACACAGGGATATTTTCTTAAAACAATTATACTGCCCAGGAATCCATCTGGCTCATAATGTCTTTGTCCTTTAAACCTTCTTTTAGGAGTACTGTCCTGATGAGACCTCGCTCACCAAGGGCACTCTCAAAAGCCACCCTGCCTGCCTCCCCCCAGCAGGCATGCCATCTGAATGTACAATGCACATACTCTGTACAAACTACGCTTGCCTTTCATGTCATAGGACTTCAAGTGTTCCCATAATGTCCATACAGAAACATAGACTATTTAGGGAATAAGTGAATAATTTCTGCTTTGCTCTCCAAACATCGATTTCAAGCAAAAGGAGACAACAGATTAGACCCTAAGCAGTGCTTTCTTACAACAACAGCCATCAATATTAATACAATGTCTCTGGTTGTGTTGTGTATACAAGTTTCTGATGCTTGGTTATGCATAAGCAAACATCAGACACTACCTCATCTGAAATCTTTGAGTGTTTCTCTAAGACAAGTTCCTGATTGTTATCTTCAGTATATTTATATTAACATCATCTTATCTAAGAACAAAATTTTGTATGATTTTATAATTTTTTTTTCTGTCCTAACATGATATCTTTAGTCTTAAGTGGTGGTGCTAGTCACAAGTTACCTTTGGACACAACAAAGGTAAATTTCTTTTTACTTACTTCTGCATCGAGCTGGAGTTACATTCCAACCTGTACTCTCCTGCACATGTATACATGTCATTGGTATACATCTATAAAATCCATCTTCAAACACAATTAGAAGAGAGGTCCCTATGGAGTCTGACTTTAGCTTTTATGAAGACAATGTTGCTGTTATTACACTTATTCATATAGAATAAAAAGCTTAAGGGTAAAGAGAAAAGTTGTTTTAAAAAGGCCTGGCTTTATGTCAAAAAAATGTGAACGTCTCAAACAGCATTTCTAAAAGTAATTTATAAAAAACACTTTTTTTTAATAGGTAAAATTTTTCCAGAGCTTCAGACAGTAAGCCAGCAGAACCATGAGGAAGGTGACTTGGGCATTTTGCATTAAAGTACTCTAACTCCTTGTAAGTTACATAGCTCCCCACATACTCTGGGTAAATCCTTATGAAATACAGAGACCATGACTGAATTATAGACCGGACTTCTATCCCTGCTCTTACCTGTACTTTGAAAGCACCTTCATCCAGTGGTGGAGGAGGAGGGAAGTGTCCGGAACTGGGAGGAAGGGTCCCAGGATCATCTAAAGGTGGAGGTGGGGGTGGGAGAAAATCACCTACAGAAAGGAAATATAGAGGTGAAGTTAACAGGCATGCAGTGGTTTTAAGTACTCTTTAAGAGGCACATTTGCTCCCGATATTATATATTGGCAATTGCAAATACAATAAATTATAATTGTTTTAGACCCATTTGTTTGCCGTATACAGAATGTTCCCCTTATGAAGCTAGCTTTGGTTTAATTGATTGCCTTAGATTTCATAGGACCAAATACCAGATATCATATTTCAAATTGGCTTAAAAATTAGTCTATTCCTGCATAAGAGCCACAGGATTAGAACGGTTTAAACAATTCTTCCATATAAGGCATTTCCTATATTTCTCTGTTGAGGAACAATTCTATAAACATGCTGTACCATTATCCTTTTAGAGTTACACCTTTAGAAGCTCTAATAAGTCCCCCATCCATGGGCTACACACTGGAATCTCCAAGAAAGCCATCTAAAACTATGGACATCCAAACTACCTCATATGGTTTTGATTAAATGAGAATCCTGGGAATTGGACAAAATGACTAGTGCCAAAGTTCCTTTAAACCCTAGGGGAGGTCCACATGGAGCTAGAAAAGCCTGGGAAAGTCTGCTGAGGCAATACACTTCATGAAAAATATCATAACTGTTAAAGAAACTGAGTCACAACAAAGTCCTCTTTTCCCTTAAGTAAGAATGAGTGAGAAAATGTGCATAAGGTTTTACATGATGAAACCATGACCAGGTTGTCATTCCCAACCTGAGATTAGATTAGTGTTCTCTCTGGGCCTGCCTTCTTCCAACCTCATTAAAGCAGTAAAGTGTGAGCACTTTGCAATTCACCACCAGATTCTGTGTGGCATTCCAAGTTATCAGATACTATCAAAACTGGCATAGATCTTTGCATTTTTATCATAAAGGGAAAATGAAAGGTCCACAAAAGGCACATGAACAGACTGAAGTTCACAGAAAATTAATCTGCCTCTGAGGTCTCTTCTAAGTACATGCTCCATTACTCCATTCTCTATAAGAACTTAAATATAGAGGCACACAGGCTGGAAGGATTAAATGGATAAAAAGGAATTTTTTTTTTTAAGAAATACTGTTAATACAACAATGTTCCTAATTCTAAGCAAAATCACATAGGTTTTTAAAAACCAAGTGAGAAGCTCTTAGCCATCAATTAGTAACTCCAACCAAGGTCTCCATTTTTCAAGTCCAACCATGAAAGGCTGGTTACTACATTCTATACTGGGACTCACGTTCTAGAATTATATAAAAGAACGGGTAAATGTCATGCTAATACAACAGGCAAGGAAGTGCTCTGGGTGGAGGGGGACTGGAGGGTGAAGTGCTCTGGGTGGAGGAGGACTGGAGGGGGAAGCTCTCTGGAGGGGTCATGCACTGGTTGTAGTAACTTGGAGGAAGAACCTGGATACCTCTTCGATGTCAGTCTAAGAATAATGAGAGTTCTGATGTATAAATGAGCATCCAATAGACAAGTGCACTGAATGCTACATATGTGCTAAACCCACAGAGTATGCATCATCATGGAGACATTTGATAGTGAATTCCTCAGAGAGTCAAAATGGTAAGTTGCCTTTAACAAGTGGAACTGTGCGACTCAAGAGCACAGTGGGAGGAAAATGCATGACAGAGTTTTGCTTGTTATTGCATTCATTTATCTATTGTCCTCTTGCTCCATACTGGATGAAGGGGCACCTGGCTCCTTGTCCTTTGCTTTCAAAGGACTCTTAAGTTTGTGTTTCAAGTTTGGCGCCGGCCCCCTTGAGGAGACAGGAAGCACCTCAGTGGCAGCAGCTCCAGTCTCATCTGAGGGTGAGGGAGGAAAATCACGCAAAGACGTGGACTCATGAGCACCCAGGTTTCTGCAGAACCTCTGTTACCAAATATTCAGCTGAGGAGCATTTTAAAAACCATCAGAAAGTGCTGTGGCATGACAGACCGTGAAAAAATAAGGATTTGTCTCACTCAATGAATCACCTTCTGAGTCTTCTCAACCTATGGACTCTTCTGTTCATAACTAAAAATATGAACGGAAGTTTCTCTGATGTACCCAACATGTGTCTTCTATTAGAGAAGAAGCTGTTGGTACTCTTTCCCATCTCCTGTCCTTCTATGGGAAGGGCTGGTTGCCAAAGTCACTATCCAGATACTCCTAAGAGAGTCTCCGTCTTCCCTCTGTCCCTCCCTCTTCTTGGGACATGGTCTGCAAACATGGCCCTTAACTGTGTTCCTCCTCCCTCAGCTCCCTGTGTTGAGACCACTGTGCTTCATGGATCTCATTTCTAAAATGAGTAACCATAGGTGCACCTTCTTGAATCTCTTGTTTCAGACTTACACAGCATCTGGTTTCTGGATTGGATGGGACACTAGTTGCCTGAAACATTCTTCTTGGCTCCAAAGAATAGAACACACCAGCTACTTCAGGGCTTACCGAGTGTGGTGGCTCCTGAAATGCGGTTACATGGAGAGGGAAGATGTGCTGAAAAGTCTGCACATCTCTTAAGCACAACCACAGAGTCTTGTCCCTTAGAAAGATGGAGCCCTTCCAGAGCAGCATCTGGATTCCTGTTCTCTTTGTGTGCGATTCTATTGAGAACTAAGTGGGGGAACACTAACTATCAGGGAAAATCCTGTGCATTCCTAATTGTGTATCCTCATCATGAAGAAAATAACAATACCTCCCCCAGTGGAACAACCACTGTGGATAAGAGGAGATATGGCATGGATGGAGATGCTTTCAGCTGCCATCCGGGCAACCTCATACTTGGTCTCTTAAATATGTGAATAGACATTAGAAAAAGGAATCTTCTGTCTCCCAATCTTCATTTTCTTCTACTTAACTAAATAAACTAATAATTCTGATGGTACTTAATTCCATAACAGACTGTTATTATTAAGAAAAATGCTAGGGTTATATGCTAATTACCCTATTTTGATCTTATTCTCACAAATGTAGGTATTAAATATTTACAATAGACATTACATGATCCATCAATAAGAAATATCATATATGTAATTTTTTAAAATACACATGAAACACAATATTCATGATCATGCAAGAGCCCCGTGTGCTCCTAACAGGAACAGAAGCAACACCAGCTAAAACATTAATTGAAAAATCATGGCAAAAGATATCAAATCCTCGATCACATTTATAGGCTTTAATTCAGGGATAGCTACACTAAATAATTGATTTTGTGACAAAGTAACAAAAAAAATACAACGAAGCATAGTTTGATTCTTTGAATGTAATATAGAGGAAACTGTCAGACCACTCATCGGTATAGCACTGCTTACAAAGAAATTACAGTCAATTGCATACTGGAAAGCAGGAGAGCCAGCGAGCGGGTGGTATTCCTCTGCTTCTGTCATCTGTTTGACTCAGTGACCTCTGTGCACCAAGCATTATGCTAGACCCAGGAGTGTAAAGGTACAAACAAATAAATTAACAAAACAAATGGAAAATGTTACCCCCATAGGACTTACATTGCAGCAGGAAAAGGGGGATGATTAACAAGATAAATAGCTAATACGAGCTGAATATCAAGTGGTAATAAAACCGGTGAAGAAATACAGAGTAAGTTGAGGGAACTGTTAGGACGTGGTAGGCTGTTGCAGTTTTAAAGAACAGGATTGAGAAATGCCTCACCAAGGTGGCATTTGGGCAAAAACTTAAATGGAGTAAGGGAGTGAGTCACAGAGTATCTGGGGGCAGGATAGAAAGAACCAGTGTATTGGCAGTGGAGGAGAAAGAAAGTCGGCTCTGGACAGCGCTTACAGCATGCTGCTGCTTTCCTACAGGGCTCTGTTAGAGAGGTTGCCCAGAGCTTGTAGCACGATAAATTTGGTTTTGTATTCCTGCTCCTTTTTACTTAATTCTATACAATAAATATGAATTGTAATCTTGCATTTCTTAAGAATCAGACGGAAGATACGTTGAAGTGAATAGCAGAATCAACTCAAACCCAGAGTTTAATTTTAATGCATCACTATATTTACCCAAGCTAAAATTTAGTGTGCTGTCATCTTTCTAAATAACTTAGCTCGAAATGCTCTTTGAGATTCTCAAATTAAAAGCAAGAAGACTTATTATCTTTAAAGAGGATGACGTCTCTCCACTTTTAAATTGGACAGTCTCAGTCCATATTTAGCTAATACTGAATTTTTGAGACTTCACTGACTTCAACAGCCCTTTTATTTAAATTATAGATAACTTCCCTGTACAGAGGTAAATACCAGTGTGCTGTATCTAACTAAGCATATTATACTTCCCTATCTCATATCAGCTTCAGTTTGTAGAAAGAGATTCATTTTCTCAGTTGAAAACATGGAATGCATTTCACACAAAGCAAAAAGTGCAGGAGAATTTGTTTCTGAAAAATGGACTAGAACCAAACGTACTTTGGATCTACCACGATTTACTTGTCTGACAAAGGCATAGAGATCGCTACCCAAACAACAAACTGCATCCAAATATTTTGACTTTCAAATAAGGGCAATAAAAACAAACACAACAATGGGTGGAACTTGACGTGTTGGCTTTCTGCCAGGTATTGAGGCACCCGCTGCTCCAGTACTAAAATGTGAAATTCTAAGCATGAAAAAATTAAATAAGATTTAAAAGTCATGCTATGGACAAAGATAAACTGAGTATCAAAAGAGAAAAAAAAAACACACACCTCAATGTATAACTCAAAGAAAGAAGCTGGTAAGTGTGTACCAGTGTGTTGAAAGAATCCCCAAACTACCCCATCCCTTTGGAGACAGGACAGCCCCAGTAGTACTCATACAGGACAGGCCGCCAGAGAGCCTGAGGGAGTGTGGTTTCTAAACATAATACATCGATGGGCAATTTGACCCATTCTACCTTTGTGGATTCTGACTGTGGGTAACCATCCTCATCACCAACGACAATGCACTGAGAACCACCATAGCGCAAATTCTACTTCTGGTTTAGCTGCCTGTCTACTGGTTTACCCTACTAGACTATGGAGGAAATAACACTGAAGGCCTGTTTCCTATCTTTTGACTAATTTATCATCAGATTATTATTATTTTATGAGTATGTATTCTATATGCTGTATGTAGAGATTGGTAAGTATATATTAAATACAAACTCAAATGAACTGTGAATGAACACATGTATTATTCTATAGTCAAGTTTCGTCTTTTCTGATTATTGATATAAGATACATTGAAATGTCTACCTACCCGACTAGTATCAGTGGATCAGAGACCTTCTGTGGCTCTGGCAGCCAAGCAGGAAACAACTTTAGTTTTGAAGGACCTGTCAAATTTTGTTTTGCTGCTGCTGTTGCTGATGATGATTTAATTTTTCCTCATTGTTTACAACTTAAATCACTGAGAGTCTGTCTGCCAACTATAACGACTGAGTCCTGAACCCTAAATTACCATCCGGTTTGGGGGGTATTACATTCTCCAGAAGCCTTGTAACCATCTGCATTGCACTGGATTTCTCTTCAATAATCAAAGACCTGAGAACAGACTTTCACTAAATCCATAGTCAGTAGGTATCCAGAAAGTTCTACAAACCTTCCAGGGTTTTCTGAGAAAAGAGACTCATTCCATAGGTAGAGATGGAAATGGAACAGGAGACAGGGGAGAAGAGGTGTTATAGGATATGGACTTCCAAAACTCCAGTGCTAGAGATGGAGAAACAGACTGACTGTTAAATTTTATTACGTTTTTTAAAAATTTTAAACATTATTGTAAAAAAGGTAATACATAAAAAGCAACCACACTTCCAGATTTACCAGAGTCAAAGATCATACAATTTAGTGAGGTTCTATGACGTTAGAGAATCCACTTGAAAAGGAAGCTGTGGACCTTCACACTGGATTTTATATTTACACTATTCAATATATTTTATACACTGAGCCACTAACAAAAAAACACAGATCCCATGACAGAGTTAAAACTAGAAAAACCATCCGCTTCAAGTCCCCCTGTCATTGCATGGCCCTCAGGCCTTCTTCTTCCTCTAATATTTAGCTTCCCTTGTTCTCTTTTCCACGTGTCCCCCTGTAACCACACGTGTCTTTCTTTACATGTTATCCGGGTTGGTTTTTGTTTTTCTTTGTTTTTAATTATTTGTTTCTTTTGATTTTTTGGTTTGGTTTGGTTTGGTTTGGTTTTGGTTTTGGTTTCTTTTGGCCAGCTTGACATAAACCAGAGTTATCTTAGAAGACGCACCTTCAATTGAAACAAAAAGAGTCTATAAAATTGCCTAAAGGCACGTCTGTGGGGCAGTTCCTTAATTCATGATTGATTGAGGCTTGTGGGGCAGAGGCCACTGTAGGTGATGATGTCCCTGGACAGGCTGTCCTGGGGAATATGGAGTGCATAAGAAAGCAAACTGAAAGATCTGAGGGGAACAAGTTCGTAAGTAGCATTCCTCCATGGCCTTTGTATTAGTTCTGCCTCCAGATTTCTGCTTTGCTTCAGTTCTTGTTCTGACTTCCTTCAGTGATGGACTTTGATGTAGAGATGTAATGTAAGATGAAATGATCCCTTTATTTATTTCGAGTTGCTTTTGTTTGTGGCGTTTTATCAATGCAATAGAAATCTAACTAATATACACATATGCATATGTTACTTGTACGGTTCTAAGAATAGGAATAAATTATTGCAGAAAAAGCATTGGAATCTCATATTGTCATCTACCACATGGAATAGAAGGTACCGCTCTAGAATTCTTAAACCAGAACCATTGCTGTAGGGGAGGCAGACACAGGTATTCTGAAAAGCACCCTGGGAGATTCTGATATGTATTCCTAATTAAGCATCATTAAACACCATGAAGAACTGTCTGGGATTACAAATAGGAAAGAAACATTACAAGAAACCCAATTCTCAACAGAACTGAGATTTTTTTAAAAATACATATTAGAATAGCAACTTAGGAAGTCTGAATCAATTCTATATGTTATTAGGTTATACATGTTAATTACTTGTTTTAGGTAGGTCTACCCTGATCACATAGGTGCAAATACTTGTGTAAGCTAGATAAAGAGTCCTTGACACTAGGTTTTCAATGTTGTTGTATAGCCTGCAATTGTTTCAAAACAACAAGCAAAAAATCACATTTAAATTATAAGGAAAAATTTGTGATTGAACTAACCCAATCACTTCATGTTATAGATGGAGAATTTTTCTCAAATGTGATAAGTAGCCAAATAGTGTAGAATCAATATCTCTCTCTCCCTCTTGCTCTCTCTCTCTGTCTCCCTCCCTCCCTCCCTCCTTCCCCCGTCTCTCTCACATGCACACATACACACACACACACACATTATATATATATATATATATATATATATATACCGTGACCCGAAATCTCCTTAGCTAAACGCTTAGGTCATATTTAAAACTGTTCATAGAAGATTTGGTGTGAGGAACTGAGATTTCTGGGGAATTATGAAGAACTTGCCCCCCTTACAACTTCTGAAGGCTGAAGGAGACCATTTAGGGGTCCCTAGTAGATGGAAGGAACATGGGAAAGATCTTCAATGAAATACAGCATGGATGGGCTGGTAATCCATGCTCTATAAGCACAGGCACAGAAACCCCAGAAGGCTCCATCTCTCCATGTTGGTGTCTGTTCCTCTGCTTCAGGAAAATCCAGACATGAATGGTTGCATGCCTAGGGCCTTCTGCAATTTCTCTAGTCTTTCATCTTTTATTCACTTCAAGTTCTTCTTGCTGAGAAATTCTTGTTACTATTTATATAAAGTGATGCCAACCATTACTCACTCTCCTTCAACCCTGCCATTTATTTCATCAAGCCTGAAGCTTAGCAAATGCATAAATGCTATAAAAATAATCAAATAGAGACATTCATTTCATTTCAAGGTGGTTGTTTTTTGGCATGCATTTCTCCCCACAGGAATACTGGAGCTGACAGGTACTTGCTCTAAAAATTTACTTCACCACCTGCTAGCTGAAATATTGCTTTTATGGTTTCATATTGTATTAAAAGGTCACTGGCTGTTTAAGTCTTAAACAGTTTTAATCATTCTAAAAGTCTCTTAACAGTAAGAAAAGGAAGCTCAGAACAAACAGCAGCAGGGACTCTAATTAAAAGGGCCAATTCATCTAATTTTATTTGGGGTTAATTATTCAGGATTCACTCTTTGATGTGTAAGGAATAGCAATTAGTAATTTTAGTGATTTGAGAATCATTGGAGGTGTAATCAGTTAAAATGAGTGAGTGTTTACAACACAAGATGGTGAATTAGTCTCTCTCAGCTGGAGAACAGGAACATTAGGCTCTGAAAGATGAAGGCAAAGCATTTCCAACCTTAGTAAGAACAGTCACTTCAAAATCAAACACATGTCAACAACCATCTAGCACTTTCTCTGAGCCACACTAAGCTACAGAAGGTTCCTGAAACTGTCTTTAACCAGGTCATTTTTGCCACTCTCCCGAATTACTTTCCTCTGATTGCTCCAAAGCCACCATGGTAACCATAAATGTGTACCATAAAAAAGAAAGTGTAAAAGAATACACCATTGACAAGTAACACAGTCATGTTGTTATCATGGAAACTAGGAATGATATTCCATTTTTCTGATCACTAGATCAGCTGAGCATCACCAACTAAATCTATAGTACTCAAAACTTGATTTAGATATGCTAGCCACAGACCTGTTGATCTCAATCTATGTCCTCTATTGTTCAGTTTATTTCATCTCAATTCCTCACCCATCAAAAAGATTGAAAATGCCTCTTTTTTTGTTCCACCCATCTGCGCTCAATACAAGGAAACCACATTAAATTACCCTCATTTTAAAAATTCATTCACTATTCTTCATCTCTACTCTTACCAAAGCATTATAGTCAATGTATACTTAGCTCATATCAAGACTAAAGAAATGACCTAAATGGTTTCCGTTCTTCCCAAGCTAATACTTTGCAAAGCACCATCTACAGAGTTGCCAAAGTGAAAACTCCCATTGACACCCCACCCCATAAATATAACCAAAATAATCCTGAAAAAGAAGGGCAATGTGGAACAGCTTTACTTCCCAACTTTGCACCAAACTGTAGTAACAAGCAACAGCTGACAAAAAATAAATAAATCCTCTAATGGATGGAATGGGCAGGGCAGAAACTAACCCAAAACCTCACTTTGGTGGCCAAAAGACCCTATGGCAATCTGGCTAGAGCTTGGGGAAATACTGGAACCTTGTGAGAAGCCTTGCTTGGTGTTCCCTGAGATGTGACAGGATAACATTCTGGACAGAAGGAATAGAGAAAACTCACAAGCTCGGTGAGAATGGTATTGTCACCCCGAATATACTGATCAGTTTGCATCTTTTAGATGCAAATAGTTTCTCTGAAAGTTGATAATTCCATGCAAATTTCTTTTGGTTGATTCATGTTAGTGCATATTTATAGGCACATGATAATCTTACATGAGTATATAAGTGTAAAATGACCAAATCAGTGTAATTATAAGTTCCATCTCCACAAACATGAATTCTTCCTATGTAGTGAGAACTTTAAAGCATAATCATTTTGAAATACATCAGAGATCAGAGATTGCTGTAGACTAGAAGGCTTCTCTGCTGTAAAGCACTAAAACTATCCTCAGCAGTACTTTGATGAAACTTATCTGTCAGCTTTCCCTTTCCCCAGGACCCTTCCCACTCTCCAGTGACCCCATTCCACAGTTTTCTTCTGTATGACTTATTTTACTTGACAGAAATGAGCAAGATCATGTATTTTCCCTCTTGTAATCTATTTTGCTGAACATAAATTCTGATCAAATTGCTGCATATGCCAGGGTTTTATTCTTTATAGAACTATTCATGCATTCTGCATTCCTTGACTCTATTCATCCACTGAGAGACTCCTTGGTTTAGTCTGCAGCTTGGAAATTGTTCACATGCTATAATAAGCATGTGACAACAGACCTCTCCTTGATATAATTATTACATTACCTTTGGTTATATATTCACTAATGAGATCTCTGGGTCACGTTTTAGTTTGAGGAAATCACAACATGGTCTTCTTCAGTGGGTTTATGAATTTGCCTTCCCAGCAACACTGTGCAAAAGTTGCGCTTTGCCACATCCTTACCACCATCCATTACTGTTGACCTGCAATAGCCACTTTAACAGGTGGAATGATAGCTCATTGCTGTTTTGATTTATATTTCCCTAGTGAGTAATGATGTTGAAATTTACTCTGCATATTTGTTGACCATTAGCTCATCTTCTTTTGAGAATATTTAGGCAAATCATTTTCTACGTTTTTAGTGGGTTATTCCCTTCTGCCTCTTGAGTTGTTATGTATTCTGGATATCAATCTCTTCCCAGATAAATAGCTGTTGTCTCACATTCTTTTGGTTGTCTAGCTCTTCGACTTCATTAAATGTTCTTTGTTGTGTGGCCTCTGATTTTGAGATTATCTCATCTTTTCAGTTGTACTTTTGTTGACTTTGTTTTGGGGATTTTATTAAGGAAAAAAAAAAAAAACTTTGCTAATACTGATGTGTTGAATTGTTTCCCATATATTTTCTCTAGTACTTTCATGGTTTTAAATTACATATTTAGGTCTTTGAACCAATTTTATTTGATGTTTTATATATAGTGAGAAATAAAAATTTAGATTCCTATGCATGCACATATTTATTTGCCTCAGCACCATTTACCAGAGGCAATGTCCGTTCTCAAATGGAGGCTCTTCATTACGTTGGGAAGAGTCAGTGGGCTATCTACACATAGAGTAACTGCGGGGCTCCCTCTTCTATTCCATGGGTCTGTTTGTTAGTTTTTCTGTTGGTGCCCTGCTGTTGGGTCCATCTCACCTGGATAGTAAGTTTTGAAGCCAGGCAGTGTATGTCTCCTATTTTTGTTACTCTTTGGAGTGTTTTGGCTATTTTGGATATTTGGGGTTACCCAAAAATTGTAGTATTTCCTTCTGTTCTTTTTTTTTTTTTTTAAACTGTCATTTTATTGATAGGAATTAACTAAATTTGAAGACTACTGAGGTGCCACAGTCATTTGATCATGTTAATTTTTGAATCTGTAAACCTAGAATATATCAATTTCGTGGATACCTATGAGTTTCTTTCACTAAAGTTTTATCATTGTCACTGTATGGATAATACATTTTCTTGCTTTTTAGATATTTGTGGTAATACTAAGTAGGATTGTTTTGTCTGTTACTCAGCCATGCGCCATTCTGGTGATCTACACAATTGTGTCTTTTTGTTTCCAGGTCACAAAGACCTACTCATTTATACCTTCATTCAGAACCACCTTTATCTATTGTTTATTTCATGTATAAGCCCAGGCTTTTCTTGGACACACAGAGAACTTGCAATCCTAAACAAATACCCTTAGCTCCCAAGACAAAGGATTTCTTAACCTACTAACTCTCTACAGGTCTACAGCATTTAGCAGGATGGCTGTATGAAAAATGATGAGGCATTACCTTACTGCACTGCGTCATCTTTGATGGCAGTTAACATATACTCTTCACATTCTATCCAGCAGCATCTCTCCCAGTGGCTTATGCAACTGAGATCAAGAAGAGTTGAAAACTATTTGCTGAATGTGCCTATGCATTGACTTATTTTACAATTGGTTCTCAGCCAAGAAACAATTTGAAAAAAGTACATAACTACCTGTCTCAAAATCTGTGGGAATATGTGGGGGGTAGAGAGACAGGAAAAGAAGAGAAAGGGCATGTCTTAGATATTGCACAGGGTTATACCAACCACAGTGGATAAAATTTTAAATATCGTTAAAACTATGATGTCCTATACAAATATACACTATTTTTATTATGTGATTTTTTTAATGCAACTTAATAATCAACCTTTTCTAAACAAATATTTTGTTTAGAGGAACATCCCTGTGTGAAAGCTAAGGTCTACATTCCAGGGGCTACATTCAGAATCCTGTGTGATGTGGATGCAATATAGAAATGCCTTTAGTCCCAGTATTCAGAAGGCAGTCCACTCTTTAATCCCCAGAAAAAACAGTGGAAGCAGACACAAGAAGGAGAACTCAGAAGGAGTCAGTGTCACACAGGAAGTGACATCTGAGATGAGTCAGAGTGAATGGCAGACAAAGTGACTAATCAGAGGAAGAGTTAGCAAAGGACACGCCCAACTCTCAGGAGAAAATGCAGACTCTGCTGACTTAAAGGGAGTTAGTTACATAGTTTAAGTCAGAGACATAGAAGGAAACAGAGGAGTCAGTAAGAAGAGTCAGTTGAGAAGCAAGTTGAAGAGTCAGTTGATGGAGCAGTAAGAGAGTAAGTTGAAGAGTCAATTACAGAGGAGTTACAGAAGCTGAGGCTGGAGTGAGTTAAAGAGCAGTTAGTTGAAGTAGTTAGTTACAGAGGCAGAAAAGAACAAGTTAAGCTCAGTGAGAGACACAGAGATACAGTGGAGCTCTGCAGAAGAAGCTCAGAACAGAGAGTGAATTGAACCAGAAGAGTCAGAGTTCAGGAGGAGCTAATTAGAGTGGCTCAATCAGCAGTAGGTTTCAGAAGGCTAAAGCTGAAGCCTTCAAGGTCCAGGCTAGCAGGTTAAATGTTCTAGATTGTATGAATGCTGAAGGCTTCCAGTTCAAGGATTATGAACAGATTGTAAAAGGGCCTCCAAAAGCTCCTGGCTCCAGGCTTAGGATCAAAGATTTAATTAGTAGAAGAATAAACTGCCTCAGTGTAGAATCAATGTCTACATCTGGTGCATCTACATATACATCCACATCTACAACTACAATTTAGAAACTCAAATATAAAAATGTAATTAAGTATGCTAAGCTCAATATGGCCTTAGTCTTAGTGGTAACAAAGATGCAAGGGCAAAGGCAGGGAGACAGAAAAGAATAAAGTATGACTAGAGGCAGCCAGCTGAAGTCCTAGCTGATGATATATTTGGTTCTCCTCAGAATGCAGACACCAGAAAAATTTTCTATAACAATTAACCCTGCATTTCCCTGGGTTTCGGTAAGTATTGCCAGGTAACTTTTTCTTTGTAATAGACAAACTGTTGTCTTTTTTAAAAAGATAATTTGCTTAATTTTTATTTTATGTGCATTGGGTGAGAGGGTGTCAGATTTCCTAGAACTGGATTTACAGTCAGCTGTGAGACTCCATGTAGGTGTTAAGAATTGAACTCGGATCCTCTGAAAGAGCAGACAGTGCTCCTAACCACAGAACTATCTATCCAGTCTCTGGACAATCTGTTCTTAAACAATTTTTAAGACATAACAAGGAAATGTGACATAAACATACAACAGGTCAGTTTTACCCTCAAAATCAAATAAATCAGCCAAATCAAAATAACAAACACAATCTGGTGACCAAACACAGACACAACCCAATGATCATTGCTTAACTCTCAACTGGCTCTTCTCCCCATCTTGCTCTATAAAACACACACCAACATCTAAACATGGTCGAGTTCTGCATGTAGTGGGAAGGTTTAAAAGAAGTGAAAAATGAATCATATGTTTATCATCCAAGAATCAAGATCTGTCAAATAAAATAAAGACTTCCATACTTAAGAAATTCCATGGAAAACAGAAGTTTTATCCTTAGGTGGTCCCTCCTTACATTTCATTTACTTTACCTTCCTCTCTCAAAAAAGGAGATTCTATGATGGAAGACGATTCCAAATAGCAAATTCTGATGATGTATTCTGGGCTGGAGTTCAGGCACCTTGCTATTTTAACAGACTTGTTCTGCCAGACCAAAGACATAATTTAGCTGAGTGAGGAATTCCTTCCTCCTTTTACTTCATTTGGCCACCGGCCTCGGAAGGTCTATCATTTCTTAGCATGGTAGATTTATTGCACCCTTGTATTCTTCCAACAGTTGCTGCAGTTTTCAGAGTCTCAAGTTCAGTGAGCTCAGCCTTGGCATTCATGGATCTCCCTGTGACACGTCCTTAAGAGCATTTGTCCCAGGTCCCTTTGCCAAGGACATGGTAGCAGCTCCCATCTTCCACTTAAATCTGCAAATATTACAAGGCTTTTTACAAAGAGAGCTGCCCATCAGCTGAGGCCCTAGCTAAGTCCTACCAACACTTCCTCAGCTTAATGGTCTCTATACAACATTATAAACCTACCAAATAATTGGGTTAGAAGAAAATTAGAATAGAGTAAGAAGTTTGAACAGTCTAAGGTTCGTAAACAATTTCTAAGTGGACAAATGCCCACTTGATGCTTTTACAAATAAAGTTTTATTGGAACACAGCCATAACTATTCAATTACTCATTATCTATGGCTATTGTCTCATTCCAGTGTAAAAACTGAGTAGAGAAAATACCACACCCCTCTAAAGGCCTATATACAGTGACTGTTGGGACTTACAGAAAAGCTTGCTCGGTTTGATCTTGTCCACAGACCCATTTTACACACAAGAAAATCTAGATTCAGTAAGGGTGCACTTATTATGAAAGAGTCAAAAAAATTTTCAAAGCGAAATATCTTAATTTGTGTCAGACACTCTTGCACACACTGGGTCATCACTGGTTCAGCCTCGTATTTGCCAGGGGATTTTATGTTCCTTTCAGACGGAATTGTGTTGAGATGACTGTTTTAAGACACAGTAGAACTTGAAACCGTCCTTTTCCAAGAAAGGGGACGCAAACAAACAAATCATTTCAATGTAACATTGTCTCTGGGAGTTTTCCATTGTTTCTACAGCAAATTACAACACACTTCATAGTTTAACATAATGTGGGCTTCTGATCTTGTTGCTTTATAAACAAAAGTCTATTCTGCATACCAGTGGACTAAAATCCAGGTATTTACAAAACTGTTTTACTTAATGGAATTCATGCAGACAACCTATCGTCTCGCCTTACCCACCTTCTAGAAGGAGCCTTCATTACTCGGTATATGCCCGCTTCCTCCATCTTCCAAGCCCGAAAATGGATTTTCTCTCATAGTGTATCACTCCAAACACCTCTCTCTTGCTGACTTCTAAGGAAATTTCTGTGAATACTGGGATCATCCACAGACCTGAACTCTATTTAAATTATGAATTCTTCTTTGCCATGTAATGAACCTACTCGGAGGTTGCAGAGATCAGGACCCGGCAAGCTCCAATCAAGAGAGCCACAGAGGACAGTGGAGGAGGAGGCTGGACAAATCGCTGGAAAGCTGGAGAGGAGCAATTCCTCAGTGCAGTGTGAGTGTCCTCCAGCCATGACAGAGAGTAACTGAAGCTCACAGAACTTAAGAAATCCTTCATGTTTCAGGATATTTTTGTTTGTTTTTGTTTTTCGAGATAGGCTTTTTCTGCTGTAACTCTGGATGCCCTGGAACTCACTCTGTAGACCAAGCTGGCCTTGAACACAGCGATCCACCTGCCTCTGCCTCCTGACTGCTGGGATTAAATGCATGTGCCACCACCACTGCCCGGCTTCAGAATATTTTTAAAATTCAGATATTACTAAAACATTTGATTTTTCACTCTATACACCCTTCTACTCTCTGTGCATCAACAATCTTGCTATCAAATTTAGGAAAAAAATTCGTGCTAGATGTCAAGCTGAAGCATGTATTTCAGTAAGCACAGTTGTTAGATTTTCAGCTAAGTCAGTTGTTGTCTCCGCCTGTGGGCTGCTTTTCTTTACGCCATTGCATCAATTTAACAAGAATAAGCTTCCAAAAAGATCAGAGGCTGCCCAGAGTGGGATGGTCCATACCAGAGCCTGGGAGTAGCCAGGGACTTCATGGCTTACAAGCAGAAGATAACGGATGGAGTATAGGCAGAACTATACCCAACAGGTACATGAGACGACGAAGCAGCACTGGAACTGTATTTACCTGTTCAGGCATGCATACAACTGATACCAGGAGATACAAAGCTATGAGCCCGTGCTTCTGTTACGATACAGCTGGAAATATAGCTGGAGTTTGGAACAACTATAGAGTTTCACAGAATGATTGGCAATAAATAGCATATCAATACGGAGAACTGCATTTGTTAAGATTCTGAGGCTTGACAGTGAAACAACTAGAATGAAGTTGCCTTGAGAAAGCGAAGAGTACCAAATAACTGGAAGTGTTTAAATTGCGGCAAGGAGACTACGAACGAGAATATTGCAATGCAGATTAAAGCGGACATTTAATAGCCTTTAAAGACCCTTTCAACACCAAAGGTTTATGACTTCATGACTCAAAATGCTAGGGCCAATTAACAGCAAAGAGATTCAGACTTGTTTTCAACCTGAGTAGTCAGAAAATAGCCCTGATGTTATGGCAGGGCAGTTAGCGTAACTGCACGAAGGCACTCATTGAGCATTATACATAAAACATAATTCCCTAGGCAAGATCAGGCAAACAGCAACCAGTAAGGTGCACTGCCAATGACTGAACACAGCGTGCCCAAAACTCACGGTCATATAGAAAATTACGTCCTGCCTACCATGGATCTGAATTTTCCACAAGCCACTCAATAGTCTCAAGGGAGTAAGGAGGGCTCTGAACTTTTGCAAACACCCCCAGGAATCCCTGAACTTGCTTCAGGAAAATAGCTTAGCTTAGTGGTTATAAAAAATGGTTTCATGGGGAGAATGACTGACCAGGCTAACAGCAACTGAGATGGAGGTGACGCAACAATATACCTGAAATTAGGGTGCACACATTTCTATCCTTTACACTGAAAGTAAGTGAAATATCAAATTACCAGTATGAAAAATTCCCACCATAAGTAACTAGACTTACCCAGGAAAAAAAAAGAAAAAGAGTTATGCAGTCACAGGAGCCACATGTCCTCCTCCTAAGAAAACACACACATTCCCACGCAGAACTTTTTCCCACTGAATAGAGCCAAAGGTGCAGGAAGTAGTTTGATAGAGACATTATATTACCTAGACAAACCTGAACTGGATTATCTGTTTGTTTATTAGATTATGGCTTTAGGCTCATTGTTCCATGCTAAGAGCTCTTGACATGAGCCGACACACACATTCTTTGGAACGAAGGCTTTTGTGGTTGTATTTTATGGTGTTTAGACTCTTGAAAAGACTTGTGAAAGCAGTCACGCCAGAGGATTAAATCCAGCCTCTGGGGCCACCTCATTAGGAGTTTATTTCACACAGCCTTAAAAGGGCCATGTGAGCTTTTTGCACCCATCACTAACTTATTTCCTGTGGAATTTCTCATAGTAACCCCCACCAACTGACCTTAGTCAGAAGCCAAACACTAGATCCTGGGTGTCAATGAATGGAAATCAAAGCAAGGAATGCTGGAAATAAAATTCAACTATGTTTCACACAAGAGGAAATGCAGTCCTAGCATTTCTGTCAAAATGGCAGGCAAAGACATTCATACAAAATAAATATCAGAGCATACCAACCACACCTTATGATTCTATGTAATAACAAACAAACAAAAATCATGGCTTCCATTTACAGTCTATTTTGTTCATCTTTTTAATAGTAAAGTTCTTTTTCAGGCTCATATTGGATTTGAATTAGGCTGCAGTGTAGAATTTGGAGATCCTGACCACAAGTGACCTAACACTAAAGGATTCGCAGCAGCAGTTTATCCCAAGCCAGCAGAGGTATGAACATGAGAAGAACACATTTCTAGAAACAGCACTCATGACAATGCATTCAAACACCTGTGGCCTTTGTTTCTCGGATATGGTGTTACTCCTAATCCCCTCAGTTACAAAACAGCTCAAAGTACTGGCCTTTCCACGTGGCTTGAAGATTTTTTTTCCATCTGTGTCTATGATCAGTAAAACTGAAGTATCTCAATGTTTTATTGATTACCGATAAAACAAATATTGGTTTAACTAAACTTAGAGAAAGCAACAAGACATACCTCACACCACCTCCTCCTTGCCCCTAACCTGACATGTATGGAATCGTTTCTATCAACACTGGGCAATACAACCTTTCACAACATTACAATTTTCTCCATAGCCCAGGCACTTGCTGAGTGTGGTACTCATCACCTGAAACACAGAGAGTAGATGAAACTGATTTTTAAATTGTACTTCATTTTAATTAATGTAAGTCAGGTATAAATTATAATTTATAAACTTATAAACTATGACTAGTAAAACATATAAGCTAGTAACTACCATATCAGGTGTTCGTCAGGTGTTTACCCCTACTACGTACACAGAATGATTCATTCAATTAACCAAGGATCAAAACTAATATTAGGAAAGTTTAAAATCCATTTTTTTTTTAAATTTTCAACATTAAATAGAATGGAGACGAAAAGCCTGAGACATGAGCATATTTATGAATTTCTTTTCATCTCAAAAAAGTTGTACAAACAGGAAAGATAATCAGGCCTTACTTTCTCTCAAAGCCCCAATTCCAACACTGTGCTAAAGGTACTTACAAGTGAGGGACTGAAACTAGGACAGTTACTCAGTGCACAGAGAAACGGTGCTTACAAAGGTTTTGTGTATGTGTGCGGAGGTGCTACGGGAGGCCCCAATTGCTGGCGCTAGCCCTGCCATGGTGTTTCCATGAAGACATACTGATGACCAAATGGCCTAAAGTCTGAAATGGCTTCTCAGGAGACATTATGACAGAGAAGGCAATGACTTTAAGATCCACAGTCCAAATTCCATATCAGCAGAGACAGAGAAGCAGAGGTGTTGAACAGAGGCAATGTTTCTCCTCAAACTGGGCGCAGACAGGGCCACCAGCAATCACTACAAGGAGGTGAAGCAGAAAGGTGAGTCCTCTTTACTAGGAAGGAAACTGCGGAGAAGGCAGAGAAAATTCAAACCAAGAAGGCAAGAGATCCACAGGAACAGCAGGCATGAATGGAATAAGCATGCAGTAAGCACATAGTGAGAGGGCCAGTGTGAATTAGAGAGGAAACATAAGACACATAGATAAGTCACTCAGAAATCAGTTTAGATCTTCATCCTTCACCAGAAGATTAATAAATTTAAAACAAATTGAAATGAACTTCATTACTTGCAAACTACAATGAAATTAAAACTAAGGCATTCCACATTTAAAGGTAGTACTACTATATATGTATTTATAATACACAAGGCTCATACACACTAACAGAAACACACACACACACACACACACACACACACCCCTGAACCAAAAGGAATGTACATGTGAGGTGGGAGAAATGGAGCTGGGAGAATGTCCCAAACACGGCACAAGGTAGCTAGCTGTGTTACATCACTTCAAGTCTGTATTTCTTTCACCATCTGAACATGAGAAGGACAACATTAATAATAATAGGTACTTCAAAAGTTTCTTTAAAGAAACAGAAGATCCAAAGTTTGTAAAGTACTTACACACAGAGCTAACTATACATACGAGTAATTGTTTAATGAATATGTGAAAAGTTGCCATATTAGTAATTCAAGGAAAAGCATCCCCATAAAATTAGCAGATAAAAATTATTATGAGCATATGGTTAAATACGGACTATGATGTACTACTAATAGAATTATACATTGGTGACTTTAGCATAAGAACTTGGGAAAATGAATCCAATTACCTGAAAATGTTTTGTATTACTTGATAATTTCACATATGAGAATCAATTTGAAACACTGGGTGGGAAAGAATGAAGAGGAATGGGAGACAGAAAGAGAGGGTTATGGACCCAACAACTTTAATAACAAGAAACCAGAAACAACCCAAATTTGCAATGTCAAAACACTGATCATTTGGCCGTTCAAATTCTGCCCATAACATCTTCATATTAATGTTTTAGAATAGAATTCACAGAAAGCTACTGACAGTGAAGAGCATAACTGTTTAAATACTGACACACAAATAAATGTTAATCATGAATTTAAAAAGCTTGATAATGATATATGGTCCTTTTCAAATTAAGCATGAAATAGGCAAAACTAATACAAAGTGTAATAAATCACAAAGGCAGCTTCCTTGTGGGAAACAAGCCAGTATGGGTGACTGGTGAATTTCTCAGTTTGCTCAATTTGGAAAAATAATCATTAAACCATACATTGTGAAATATAAATTATTCAATATATATGGTTGTCCAATGTAAAGGAATCATAATTGTTTGTTCATTATTCTGTTCGCAGGCCATATCTTACATTTGCTGCAAATTCTATTTTAGAGGATGATGGCTGAACTTGTTAGGGAACAAGCTGACCTTTAAGCATCTTGGCACAGTCATGGGTCCCTAGCCTGAGGCTCAGATATCTTCCTCTGAGAAGAGAGGCGAGCTCTCTCCATCTTTGTGTCATGTTGCCACAGCTATTTCCATGTTGAATGAAGGCATGCCTCTGAGAATCCCATGTTCCCAGTTACTTTATCATCTGGTGCCCTCCAAATGCTCTTCTGGGCCTGATCCCTGACTTCTCAAAGCCTCAGCACAGCTTGCATCAGTTCCTCATGAGACCAAATATTCTCCATCATAGGAGGTCTCCAGGTGACTAGAATTTTACAACGAGGTGGTCAGAATTGAATTCCACAACTCCTGGTTGAGTTTCAGCAGAAAAAGGGAATCTTAGATGAATGACTCTTACTTACTCCATATTGCTACTTCACATCAAGTTCATCTACCAAAGAGGATCTACTACTCAAACAGTTTCAGACAACACTAACAATCTCTTTGAGAATCTAATCTATATTCCTTATTTACAGCTTTACAAATGTTCTTTCAAATTAGACGTTCAGATGTGAACAATTAAACCTAAAAATGGCCTCAGAAACTAAATACATTTCCTGATATTGTACCATGCTTGCTAAATCACAAATGAAGGTGCGAACTGGAACTCTGAGGAATAAAATCAATGTTAATCAGGTGGGCAGAAAGCTATGTTCTAACACAGGAACTAGACAAGGAATAAGTCAAGTCTTTTGTAGGGAATATATACTGGTGTGCAATTTCACTCTCCCCAAAGAAGGTGTTCAGTGTCCAGATCAGTCAGCCACTGTCTTCAGGAGCTAAGGGTATAGATCAGAGGTAGAGTTCTTTCCTAGTAATCACAAGGCCCTGGGCTGGATCCTCAGTGTTTACAAAATAGTAAGTCTTCAAACCAAAGCAAAGAACATATGTAAGAAATATTCAATCTTTGGCATAGGATGGAGGAAAATGAATACAAAGTAGAGATGATGCTTTGAAGGATGTATGGGTGATCTGTAAGGAGACCCCAGCTCCAGCAAGTCTGAGGCCTTCCCAGCCTGTGTTTAGAGATCTTAATCAGACCAAAAAATAAAAATAAAAAGACAAGTAAAGCATGCAGACATACCCAAAAGGCTGCTGTTTTTTTAGATGAATAGAAAGATGTTTGTTACCTAATGAGGCAATTATTTATTTTCTAAAACTTTCTATCATGGGGCAAGGGAAACTAAAGCCAGAATTTTGACATGCTGACTAATTCTCTAGATGTGCAGGAAATAAATTCAACAAACTGCTTCAAAGAAACTGTTGAACATCTCCTTGGCAATAGCATCTCGAACTCGGACAGGCCAATTGCAAGCAAAGGAGAAGTGAATGTGAGAGAAAGCCGTGAGAAACTGTCAACTAAAACAAAACACGGACACAGAACCAGGGACATCTCTCTAGCTCAAGATTAGCTCTCTGTAATAGGACACCAATGCAATTGGTGCGAGGAAACAAGCACACCAAGGTTGTATCTAGCTAATCCAACTGGATATTAAGGTGAAGAACTAGGCTTCATGTGAAATGCCATCTCATCTTTGGTGTCCCATTAGTCCTAATGACAAAGTTATTTAAGGTTTTTCCTTTTCATGATACCATCATCTAAATGCGAAATGTCCTCATAGGATGGCTTTTGAACAACTGGCCCCAGTTTATAGTGCCACTTTGGAAGCTGTGGAGTCGTGAGGAACTGGGGCCTGGCTGATGAGAGAGACATCTCTGATTATGTTCTCCCCCACCCCCACTCACATCTCTCTCTACTTCATAGCCAGCAATGTGACAAAGCCTCAAGCGCATGCCGCACGGCCACAGACTGAGCTGCAACCGCCCCTCCCTGTGCCTTCTCGGCCATAATGGACAGCAAGGGTCCCTTGGAAAGCATGAGTCAAGATCAACCTTGCCTCCCTTAAGCTATTGCCTTACAGTATTTGGTCACAGTGACACAGAGGAACTAAAATCCATTATTGCTTTTTTTAAGACTCAAGGTGCATCTCAGATGACTATGTCAGAAAAGCACACTTCTACCAAAACCTGAAAAAGTCGGTGTGGAATGGGAAGCACACTGAGCAGGGAGAGTAAGGACCCAGCATAAACTCTTCTCCCATCTTAGTGGATCATTCTGAGGCACCCTCGCCTAGGAAGCTTTTGTGGAGATGGAGTGTAAAAACAAGCCATCAGAGCTGTGGAGTGAGTGTTTCGCTTTCTCTGACTCCCGCCCCTTACTTGTGATTTCTTGGGTCTGTTGATTCCAAGTGTATAAACTTCTGCCTCTATCTCCATTTTTGAGGTAATCTGGTTAAAAGCAAACAACCTTCCGTTCTTAACCACACAAAGACTCAATCCCTAGACTTAGGAAATTGGAGAAAGCAATGTAAAGAAGTGTTGGCTGTATACATTTGTGCTTATTCCTGCATCTTTAAACCTTTTATAATTTAGATCAAAACTCTATTATCAATACAAAAGGATCACTAATGTCAACATAGTTTTTGACTAAATATTTTAACTATATATAATAACTGTAATAAATACAGACCAGACTGTCACACCAGTCTTCTCACCCAACCAGAGAAGCCACTCGGAATTAAATTTTTTATCCAGTGACATTCCCACACCATGCCCCAAGCCAAAAGCCACAGATCAATAAACATCTTGCAAAAATGGTCACCTAACACATTATTTATGGTGGAGGGAAATGCTTTAGACACACCTAGTAAGGTTTCGATATTATAGCAGTGACCAAATGGTATGGCATCTAAGATTATCTCTGAAATAATTCAGGAGGGAAGGGATGGAGGGCACAGATGAGAAGAGGTGATCTACAAGAGGGAAAGGATGGTTTGGAGAGGAGGGGGACTATGTGAAAAGGAAAAACGGAGCACAGACTAAGGAAACGAGCCAATCACTGCTGACATGCTGGCATATGCAGAGAGATACATTAAAATAATTGTTACATCAACATTTGAAAATTTCTGTGACAAACAGTTTAAAAACAGAAAAGTATGCATATTGTGAAAGTCATGAAAAAGCCCCACTATCCTAAGATAAGAAACAAACCATCAACACATTTCTTAGTTAACATGGCACAGGCCTCACCTTGTCTCATGAGATTAAAATATACAGTTCTCATAGCTCAAGGCAGTCTCAGCCAAAGTTCAGTGTTTGATGTAGGTTGAAGGGTTTTAAATCTATGCTGGATCTGTTATACACATGTGGTGCTTAGCCCATATCCAAGTCCAGTATTCTCTTCAGGAGCTTAAAGAGGTGCCTAGTAGATGCAAAGCTAATAGCTTCCCTGTGGCTCATGCTAACTTCAAACTGTTTACACTGGCAGTCTAGCTTGTGAATGCCCGAGGTAACTGTGCAAGTAAAATATTTGTATTTGCCTAAGGAAATGAACTAAAAATACAGACTCTGCTGTTCCATAGATAGCTTGTAGTTTCATACCAATGTGCTGCACACGATCATCATTAATGGTGCCACCATTATTTGGATAGCATTAATTCAGTGATCCAAAGAGATAAAGGAGAACTAAACCAGAGTTTAATTCACAGAGAGCACAATGAGGAGTTCAGTGTTGAAGAACTGCTACTAAACACTGATTGCTAACATAGCAGCATTTCATAGTAGACCAATCAGAGTGGAGGGGTTGGTCTGCCATGCTCAGTAGGAAAGTATTACCTAGACAAAATCAAGTATACTAATATTTTTATCACTTTAATAGACAAAATAGGTACGGGTTAGATTGGCACCAATATCCTTGCAAGACATTAAGCTTTTTGTTTTGGCTTGGTTTGGGTATTTTGGGTTTTGTTCCACTATTTTCTCTGCCTCTGTCTCACAAGTAGTAGGGTGACAGATGTCCATACTCAGTCCAATCTAGAACAGTGTCATAAAAATCACTCACACTCAAACGCTCCTCTTCATCCTTAGCAGTGCCTGTCATACTAGTCATAGTACTTCTTCCCCAGACTAATAATAATGTTTTTATGATATATTGGGCTCTCAACTAAATAATTTCTGTTTATAAACTCACAAAAAGAAGCCATCCACACTGACAACATGACATCTAAGTTATCAATGAAACTGTCTGCCACTCTACTTACTTATGTAGGGTTAAAACCATGACTGTCCAAGCTCAGACCTTACAAAGACAAACATAAAGACAGACATTAACAATTTCTGTCACCTTACCTGTAAAAGCAATGCTTCTCCATTTGTCCATGTCTAAGAGACGTTGTTTTGCTAATAGCTTAACAGAAATATCACCTATGAAATATGACAGACAGATAGTTCCTATACATTTTAAGTAAAAGTAAAGATGCTTTCAAATAACACACATAAACGATATTAGCTGTGAGAAGAAAAGAATTAGTGATTAGTATGTCTCAAATTGTAAATTTCAAAAGTCCAAAAGAGAATACTAAAAACTATTAAAGTGATAACGTGCACCAAAGAGATACATTAGGACTCTGTTGCGCATACGACCAGGAATGTAACAGCTTACGACATCACCAACTGAGAACGCACTGACGGCCCTGCTTACCTAGAGCACAGCACTGACAACTCAAAGCACAGGCTATGGAGCTGACCTGGTTGTCAGCAGCTCACTGCACAGCTGAGGACAAGTTCTAGAACATCACTAGGCCTCATTTCATCACATATAACGTATGGATAGTAAGGGCACTTGTTCCACAAAAAAATATTTTTGTGCAAATTCAGTTAAGGAAAACACTCTCCCAAACACACACCATATATACATGTATACACACACAAACACACACACACGGGATATACTAAACCTTTAAGAGTTAGGGATATACACTAAACCTTTAAGAGTTAAACTATAAGTGCATTCATTCTCTAGTTCCAGTTACACTACTTAAAGAATAAATACATGGACAGAAAAAAATTGTAGTATGATAGAACATACGTGATATTTCCAGTAAAATGAGAATTACAATACACAGCTCTACTTACTGTATTTGTGAACAAAAGTACTGAAAGAGTCCCATATTCTCATCTATAGAATGCCAGGGGAAAAAATAGCAAGAATACCTATAAAGTATGATAGAAATGCAGAAAAAAATATGTTCAGCTAAGCAATCAGAGGGGCTTACAAGAAAGGGTACTATTCTCATAAATATTGTAGAACAGATATATAGAAGTGAGAATGTTGATGTTTTATTGGGCATAGAAACCCCTTAAGGAAAAAGAAGGTAAGAGAACTGACAGTGTGTCTTCAGAGAACAAGCCTCCATGGTCTAATCCAACCATCACAAAGGAGCTGGAGAGTAATCAAAATTGGAGACTAAAGAAGCAGATTATGCCAAAGATGAGTCCCAGATTCCAGTCCCAAAAGCATTGCAGATTCATTTACAGGATTAATATTGCACATGAAGCAGAGCTCAGGGCCTGGAGAGATGGCTCACCAGGCAAGAGTGCCTGCTGAGCAAGCATAAAGGACATCCTAGCACCCATGTCAAAAGCCAGGCATGGTTACATGCTGGTGATTCCAGCACTATGGACAGAGAGAAGCCAATCCCAAGAGCTCACTGAACAGACAGACTAATCAGGAACTTCGATTCAGTGAGACTCATACATAGAATTGTTTAAAAATTTAAAAGAGCAGATAGAGGCAGAGGGGCAGGAGACAATTCTTATGCACCCCCAAGGGTGGCACCAGCTAAAGACGAGCCTTAAACAATGGACATTAAAGTTGAAAAAGAAGCAGAATTGGGTGGAAAATACTACAGAATTGAAGTGGAAGATATTTAAAGAGTGAATAAAAAATAGCCAAACAGGTCCTTTCTGGGATACAGATTAGCATCCTCTAGATGAGACAAGAAAAGAAAAAGGAGTTGTCCTCAGACCCTGTGTTAACAGTCACTGGTTGCTATGACTCCTTACCTTCAGAAAGGGGTAATAAAGAACTCTCCACAGAGAACCCTGCTGGTGGGGCAAAGCGGCAGGCATAGCCACCATGCGTGCTCAAGTCCAGCAGTCAGGAGCGGGTAGAAAGCAGCCAAGGTCAACTCATCTATTGCTTTTCTTTTTCATATCTGCCACTTCAAGAAAGACAGATGGTTCTGCCTGCCCTTCATGATGTGTGTGTGTGTGTGTGTGTGTGTGTGCGTGCGTGCGTGTGTGTGCATGTGTGTGAGAAAGAGAGAGAGGGGAGTCAGTTTTTTCCTTCCAAAATGTAGGCTCCAGGGGTTCAGACTATCAGGTTTAACAGCAGCCATCTTGGCAGCCTCCAAATGGAAATATGGAAAACAAAAGTCAACACAACCCTACTCTTTCTTTTTCATAGGCAGGTTAGTACTTTGTGAGCTAGGCTGGCTCCTTTCTATCTCTGATTCTGCCTACTGAGCATTACAATTACAGGTATGTAGTGCCATACCCAGCTGCACCTCTGATATCAGCTTCCCTGTAGCCTCTGGTCCCCAAATAGACTGTTCGTCTGAATGTTCCTACTTGGGATGGCTAATCTTAGTGGTCAATGTGACTATAGCTGGAATCAACTAAAATGCAAACAGGGTCTTCTTGGTCAGAAGATAGAAGTAGGAAGACCCATCCTAATGGGGTTGGTACCTTCTAGTGGCTGCCCACAGGGAAAAGTACAAAACAAAGAAATTTTGCTTAGTACCTCCTTCTCAGTCTCACTGGCAAATTCATCTATCCTTTTGCTGTGGCAATCCTTAACCAATATTAGCACCAACATCTTCAGAATTCCAACATAGACTGAAGACCAGCAGCTCTCCAGGAATCCTATAGGCCTTCAGCATCAGATGGCATTGCTGAGACAGCCAGCGTCCTTGGCTGAGCATCTCCAGGATTCATGGCGTCTCCAGTGTGAGACCTCCATGATAGAATACAAAGATTATGTCCTTATAATATATCTACTTTAGTTAATATGTGTGTCTGTATGTGTGTGTAATATATGTAACTTGTATATTTATGAATATATTTATTCGTTCTATATGTTCTGTTCCTTTAGAAAACCTTGACTAATCCATCACTACTTTAACTTTCCAGATCTATGACCTACAATGTACTCAGCATATACCTTCATCAAACAGGCATATGCAGTAGCCAGCTACCACTATTAGGCACTATAGTTATGGTGTCTCCTTTCTCATCATGGCAATTGCCATGATTTATAATTACATGTTTCCATGAGTATTTGATCACCTATATTACCAACTAAATTAGAAGCTCCAAAAACCAAAGGCCATATTTATTTTGCTCAAAACCGTGTTCCCAGGGACCTGAAAAGGTGCATAGCATAATTGTCATGGTAAATACTGAAACAATAATAAAGTGAGGAAAGTAGGACCCTCCAAGAGTGTCAGCAAATGGCCTGACCTGGTAAAGTCATCACTTCCAAAAGACATGGTTCCTATCCTCCAAATCTGCTAAGAGGTCACGTGACTGTCTACAACCGTGATCCTAGACAGTTATTTGACTAGAAATGGATACTTTGCCCTCATGAGACATGTCCACACCGGTCATTGTAAGACACTGAATCAGCTTTTCTCATATAGAAACAGAAGCCACAAGTAGGAACTACCACTCTACCCATCATAATAGCAAGCATTGCAAAGCTGCATGGTGTTATATGTTACCAGTCCAAAAATAGTAATAAATAAATAATAATAATAATAATAATAATACAAGCATGCTTCAGTGGGATGCACTGATCCTAATTTGGTCTGGGTAAAACAAATTGGCAGCAGAAGGAAAGACTGATTATATAGGGGGTACAGTGACTAACCACACAACTTCTAACCATGCCCTAAGTCTGCCAATGCTTAAAGATACTATGCAAAGATGCAGTAAGGTACACAGGACCAAGGAGTTAGAAGTACATGCCTAAACCACTTTGAGGTATATCAGTGGGAAATAAATCATGAAATACAGTGAACATACACGATAGGATGATACTCTGCATTGTTGGGAGCAGTAAACCTCTAGAGGGGCTGCAATGTGAATAGATCATTAGAAGGCTGGCATCATGCAGACAGAAGCCCATTAACATGCTTGTTTAAACTCATTAGGGAGATGGAGCAGTGTTTCCTGTTGTGTGGACAGTGAGTGAACAGAAGCCCCTGCTGGGCTCCTTATCCATCTGTGTTCCTCAAGCATTATTTGTATCTAAACATCTCTTGCGCATATTTGACCAGTTTGCAAGTTTATATTAATGCTTTCTACATGACCAAGATAATATTAATATCGTAGATCTACTCAAATAACACACACAAGTAATTTATAAGCCCTCCTAAATCTTATTTTCCTATTGAACTGTAACTAAATAAAACCAGTATTACTCTACTGAGTGGAAAAACAGTCTTTCCCAAGCAATCAGAGTGAATGAGGTGGTGAGAAGGGGGTGAGTCCAGGTTAACAACCTGTAAACACAATGCCTGAACAAAAGGGTTCAAAACAGCTGAGTGAGCCAGAGTCTGCCTGCTGGGTTCCGAATCCCCTCTCACCCTCACACTCACCTCACATCCTCTTCCCTCTTGGGTCCTGTCTATTAGACTGAAGACTCTTAAGAGTTTGTTGTTAAGATTGCTATACATGAACACATTTAAAAGATATAAAACAGACCTGAAAATCCAGGATGCGGCTGATTAATTACTGTCATGTTACTTTAAAGAGTTCTAAGTATTTTTAAGATTCCTGTGTGAAAACGTACATAAACCCCTTGGAGCAGAAATTGGTATGGTTGAAAGGAAACCAAAATAAGGAGTAAGGATACGGCACGAAAAATGATGAAAGAAAATTCGAATGTAAACATGAGATCAACAGTGCTAAGGCCATATGTGTAACTCAGCAGGGGAAGAGCTGGGTGGGGGTGGGGGTGGGGTCCTGAGCCCTGTGGATGACAGAGAAGCACAGCAGATGCCAAATGCCTGCTTCTCAGGCCACAGAGCTACCTAAGTCCACCATCCCTGTCTCAATGCCTTTCGGACTTCCTTCAGTGCTGCCTCCGTTGAAAAGACAGTGAAATTCAGCTCAGAAGAAGAGAGTGTGTCCACATTCCCACAGGACAGAAAAATGGACTCAACTTGCAACCAGCACTGCCTCAAGTCCTGTGAGGTACTAGCCTCAAAGGCTAATCCCTTGACACTCTCTTGAGGACTCTACACATTTCGTCAACAGCTTCCAAACTCAGCCTGTTCACAATGTTGAACCCCCTGAGCATGACATAAGCTGGAGTCTACTCTCCCGTGTCATTCAATTTAAAGAATTCTCTACGTTCCACAGGATTAAGATTGAGATCCACTACAATACCACATATGCTGTAGCAGCAGTATAGACTGTTCACCAGCAGACAAGCATTCTTCTCTACATTCTCTGGCCTTGGGTTCCCAGAGAGGTCATTTTTACTTTAGACCTTACATTGTCAAAACCATATGCTTCTCAGCTTTGGCTTCACAGACAAACATGGAAATCTGCATAAAGTACTGATGATATGAAGATCCTCTGTTCAGCAAAGAATACAGAAATGTGAGGCCTGGCATGCTAAGCTACTGCCATGGCAGATGCACAGTAATTCAAAGGTTCTGTGCACCACATAGCAACGTTGTATTGCTCGGCTTCCACGCCAGACTTTCTGAAGCAATGGGGGTGTTCATGGTGCTCTCTGGCTGTAGATTCACACTAGGTACTCTCCAGCTCAAAGAGCTCAGACAGACTCTTCAAGGGAGAGAGACTAAGCCACTAAGAGAGAGACAGAACCTCTTCCTCCAGCCCTGGAGTCTTCAGCACCTGTTCTCTGGAAGACAATGATGACAAATGGCAAACAGCAGGTGTTATGCAGGGAAAGCAGCATTTGTAGAAAGCTGGAAAGTAAGAATAGGAGTTTAATAGAACATGGAGAAAAAGCAAAGGGAAACATAAAAAACAGTCACTCACCACCTTCCAAGTCTTCTCATTGCCATGTTGAAAACAAAGATGGAAAGGGATTAGGTAGAAGGTGAGGGAGGCTTGTAAAGAACACCAAGGGCTGAGAGGCACAGCCGCACCTGACAAGATGACAAGACCTGAATGAGGCAAGTGTTTCAATCCATCACTACAGAGTAAAGGAGACTTGGGGAAATGAGATGAGAAAAGCAGAATAGGGCTAGATTGTTTTTAATAAAATGGAAACTTAAAAAGGAAAGAGCAACAAAAAGAAAAGTCAGAAGAGCTTTTAGAAGGCACTGTAAAACCAACCACACAGAAGCTAAAGGGAGTCAATGTCACCCATAGTCACAGGCTACAATGTAGCTTTTCCAAAGAGACAGAAAAAATGAAGATGACCAACAATTCGATTCATAATGTCTTGACCATGCAGCCTCACTGGCACAGGCTGGGGGCAGCAGAATGGGACATGTTTAGGGAACACAAAAGTCACCTGTTGCTTTCTCTGATTCATGCAAATGAAGCTGACCCTGAACATTAAGTTCAAATGATGGAAAGTACTCACATGCATCCTGAGAACCAATGCCAGTCATTTCACCATTGGCTCAAGTTGAGCCAAGTTCTGTGATTAATAATAAGACCTGCCTTTGTGTAGATGGCTGTTTCTACTGGAAAATAAAAGCACTGGGTGGGAAGGAGATGAAAATGTCTCCCTCCCTGCCCAATGGGACATGGAAGAAGGGAAATACTACATTATGAGAGAAGCTTTAAGAATTATACAATTGACAGCAAAGCGTTACATGTGTTCGCTAGTACAAATGGCTGAGGTTCTTTATCTCTTTAAACTGATGTATATGACTCAGAGAGAGTGGGCAGCAGGGAGAGGGAGGGGGAGAATAAGGGAGGGAAGGAGGCAGGAAGGAGTGTTTTACTACTTTATCTCTTGTGTATTATTTCCTTATAGTCTACGTTCCTCTCCATTTACAATAGAATACCAAGGAGGTCGAAGACATTTAGCCTTACTTACTCTCAAAACAAAAATAGTGCCTGGCACATGACAGTCTCTCAAGCATTATTTGAATGGGTGGTTGGATAAATGCATGGATGCATGCATCTTTTCTTCACTGAACTGACGCTTGTATTAATTTATAAAATCCTATCTATAATAGACGTATTTCCCTATTTGACACATAGTCAAAGAACCAGAAATAACTTTCTGCTTCAAATTTGGACAAGTTTGTGTAGAACAAAAATATGGCATGCTTGTAGCTTGCTGTATTGAAAATATTTAGTTTTACTCTTCAACATAAGGGAGAAATATCTGAATTCCAATGATGAAATTGGAACATTTCGATGAAGGAAGAAAAGATACAGACTCTGAGTAGATTTGAGGTAGACTGAAGGTGTGTTTGAAAATTACGCATCTCTACTTAAAGTATTATACTCATGTGATGATATTAAGAGTATGCCATCGCTTACTGAATGAGCTGAATGTCTCTGATGTGAAACATTTCCTTCTGAACCCTGGAGAAAAGCAAAGGCAGGGAAATTGCTCTGCTACAGCATCATATTTCAATCGCACATTGGAGGCTTTGAGTCAGAAAGATTGATAAGTTCAGATTGTGATTGAATCACAGATCCATCCTATCCTGGGAATGTCACAGCTACAAGAGAATACTTCCTTTCATCTTAGGAAATGAGGAGGAAAAAAAAGGAGTTCTGAAGTTCAGAATTCAGGGAAAAAAAAAAAAAAAGGTGCAAGCCATCTAATGCATTCTACCAGTTTCTCCCAAAGAGTGAGATAATCACAGCCCTTCATACTTGTTCAGCATTTCAAATTTGCAATCATCTTTTACCTAATATAATGTCAGAGGAGGAACAAATGCAGGCTAATATTTTCTCATCTGCAATTGCTAACTAGAGAAAGTTAGGTTAGAGAGATTTTTATATGATATTTTACAAGGCCTGCCAGAGATAGACACAGGCCTCAGCGGCAAGCTGGGGCTGTATTCTTTTGTATTCCACTATGCCAATTCAATTGCAGCTATGATCTAAAGCAAGTTCACTTTGGATATATTGTATTCAATCATTGACAGAAATAGTCATTTTTGCTGTTGAAAATATAGCTAAAAAAAAATAATTAAATGAAGTGTGAGTTTATAGTTTCTTTCCCTTCTGGAATGTTCCATATATTTCTTTCTATATACCAATATGCTATCAAATTATAGAAAAATGAAGTATAAGAGGAAAGATCACAAATATTCTGTCAATGATTTTTTTTTTCAACTCTGTCCTGTCTGGAAACAAATGAACAAATTGTAGGCCTAGTACATTTTTCATCATCTCCAATCCTTTTAAAAAATAAACATAAACTCCTCACATTAGCTCTCTTCTGCCTCAGCCCCCCAGATCCCGGGATTGTCTCACAACTGGCTCCCACAGCAATGCCTTAAACAAGAAGATTCCAGACCTAGCACAAACTCAATTGGCTTACCCAAGCTGTTCTACTTCCAGAGACAGCTGGGAAACATCCTCAGGAAAAAATACCAGGCATCCTAACAGAACAGTTACTAGAATAAAGGGCTTATATTGAATGTGCATAGTTTTTGACTTACAGTTAGAAAATTCTTCACAATTAAGGCTGAACATGAGCTTTAGAAGGTACATCAGTGGTTAAGAACTCTGGCTATTCTCTCTAAGGCCCCGGGTTCTCTTCCCAGCACACACATATGGCAGCTTACAATCATCTGTAACTCCAGTTCCAGGAGATCAAACACCTTCTTCTTGCCTCAAGGCAACAGGTATACACATGGTTCATAGACATACATGCAAGCAAAATGTCCATACACATAATAAAATAATTTTTAAAAGTTGAAGTAATGGTGCCATAAAAATATAAACAAACAAACGTCAAAGAAACTTGTTGCAGGAATAGCCGAGAGCACAAGTCAGTCGAGTCTCATGATACACATTTTAGAGGGGGTCCTTATGCCCAGGCTAGCAGCACATTACTGTGCATGGAATATTAGTTTAACAAATCATCAGCGAGTATTCAAACTGTGGTGAGAAAAGGGAGCAAGGGATGATGGCAGTGTAGACAGGTGAAAGAAGACATTACAGACACCGTTACTGATGGGAACAAGGGGAAATAAACATCATATTGGGCTTTGCATAGACTCCCTCAGGCTGGACATCAGCACTGCTAACTCTCTCTGTACCTGGACTCAGGGGTTCTTCCACACTGAACCAGTCACTTCCTAGCACTGTTCCTACCCACAGTAAAGCTGTTCATGACGATTCAGAAGAAATGCATCCTAGAGAGGCTTATCTAATGCTCCTAAGCAGAAGAGTAGGATCTTAGCTGCTTGTTCTTCCCAAGAGACATTGCCTAGATTCTGTCATATTTTAGATTGTCACAGAAAATTATTAGTTTGGCTTTTAGCTGTGTAAACTGTGTCAGTGGCCAGAACAGGTGTGATTCTCATTAGTATGTCATTAACTTGAAGATACTTGAAAGGCTCGTTCTAGTATATTAGATGTTACTACTTCCAGGTAACATCATTTGCCATTTATACGTGCAGATGACTTGATAATTTGCCTTTAATTACTAAGCATCTTGAGAGTGTTAGGCATTGGGGTAGATCTAGAACATGAAATGGTAACCTATGAAGGTTAATATTGAATATAAGAGGAAGACAATGATCAAGCAGTTACGCAGATAATGTTAGCTGCTGGGGGAAGTATGCAGTGCTAAATTTAGGGGTCTGGAGTCATTCCAGTCATCTCTAATACTGTAGTTTCCATGAACCAGTTATCAGAACACTGAAACAACTATAACGAAAGGTCCTGTGAAGATCCAAAAAGACTGACAAATACAAACCCACCTCAGTATTACTTGCACTGAGGACTTAGGAGTGGACCTTCCAACTCTGACCTCCATCTGTGCCTGTAGATTATCCTCTGATAAATCCCCAAACACAGACATATACACGCCATACCGCATCTCTTGATTTAGAGGACACTGACTGTTGATTCTGAACTTTGCCATTGTTGACAGAGAGTACAAGGTCTGAATAGGGCCAAGCACACAGGTAAATATTCAATGTAGAACAGGAGAATTCTGAAAATTTCGTATACATAAATATATCCACCCAAATGTATGACACATGTATACACATACAAACATATTCATGCTTGGATTTGGAGGGATGGAAAGAGGTATTTCCCATTACAATCTTTTTATATTGCAGCAATTTTTCAATCTTTCTATCATCCTTCATTAAACGAAGTTTTTCTACGCTAGAATAAGATGCGGGAGGTAAGCAAGGGTACGTATAAGTTGTTCTTTTCACAGCTAGAATGATGAAAGGATCAGCACTAATGCCCAAAGGTCAAGCAGGACCACTGAATGATGACAGTATCCAACATCATCACTGGTAGAACTGGTGTCAGCAGTATTAGATAAATGTCTGCAGCTTTAACAAGACCATGAATTGACATCTAAGAGAAAATGATAGCATAATTTCTACTTAATGATTGGTCAGCAATCATATAAGCATATGAGATGTATACAACTGAAACAGCATACTTACATCTGGTTTCCTATATAAAGAAAGCTGATAAGAAATCTTAGACTGCATGTCTCTTCTCTATCCATCATAAAGGACTATTAAGAAAATCCTAGAAGGAAATGCTATACTGCCACTTTATAAGTAGCCGTAGGATCATTTATTTATGATAACATTTAGTAAGTGCTTACTAAGTACCAGGTACTATTAAAAGAATTTTAAATATAATACCTAACTTTCACAATAAGCAATAACTGGTACCACACCCCTTTCCATAAAAGATGCCTAGAGAAGTTCAATCCCTGCTCATCTACCACACAGTTAGCATGTCCCAAGCATAATAAATGGGTACTAATTATCTCACACTGTACTGAGAGAAAAGGAAGGCAGGGAAGGGGAGATGTCAAAAGGAAGATATGTATGATTCAGGAAAACGTCACACAGTGATTCTACCCAAAGAAACAGTTAAGGAAGAATATAAATTATAAGTCAAAGTAGAAAACAAAAGTTCTTTAGAAATATACAAACTACACTTCTTTATTTAAATGAATGAGTGTTAGGGAAGCCTAAATTCTAGATGAAGTCTGAACCAAGTACAGAATTAAAATGACTAAACTTACTCTACATAAAATTTATACATGTAAGCTGAGGCTTGATTCCTTTAGAATGAGCTCGTACTCTGAAATTCTTTGACATGTAATTAACTGTGTAATATAATCCACAGTGACTAGACTGGAAGTGTCTTTAGAGCAGGTATAAAGTCCACGCCAATGATGGTGCCTAGTACACAGTGATACAAGATACACGGGGAGAATGGAATGGATGTGTCAATGTGTCCGTCCAGTCACTGAAAGGGACTGAAAGAGTGAGCATGGGGCAGTGAGCAGGCACACACCTAGGTTAAACTCGCGTTCCTGACCTAGAGTTTCCACCTGCCAAAGCCCCTGCCCTAAGGTGCAGCTTCACAAGAAGTGTTCCTAAAAGGCCTGTTTAATTGAGGTCAGAGACCTTTTAACAGAAACCATATCACTGCTCTAGCTAAGCAAGAACATTGAGAAGCAAAACATGAACAATTGTACATTCCCCAATCATCACAGGAAGCACAGAGTCAACCACAAATACTGTATTTTCTAGAGGTTTCTTACCAACTATAAAGTAACTCATTTGCAGAAGTCGTTGATTTTGCACATGGGGACTGGACTGTGAGATTGAGGAAGCAAATGATAGCTGACTTCCTGGAGTGAGTCACGGCTGTAACCCCCTTTTACTGTATTAATAGAACAGGGGGAAAATTTCCAGGAAACATCTATTACCACAAGGACCAAAATAGAAAAGGTGGCGGGTGACTTAATCACCAGAGAGGACTAGTCCCCTATCTTTTATCAGAACAAGAAAACAATAAATCAAACTAACACATCTTGAAAATGTGTTAACATCTTTTCACAGTTCTAGAGTTATATTTTAATACCATACAGGATTCTGCAATAGCAGAAACCCCATAAAAACTCTAGGTTGATTTCAGATGATCCAATGTTCTGAAGAAGCAAGCAGACCTCCTCCAAGCAGTTAAATATTCATTCATGGTTTGAACCTGAAATTAACAGTGGGCACCAACAGATTCATGATACCCAAAAAAACAAAGAGCTGAAGAAAAAAAATATACAAACAATAAATAAAGACCGAACTCTGCTGGCTCTAGCAGGCACTCTCTTGACTGTGCTTCTGGAGGATTCCATCATAAAGGCTCAAATACTAGCTCTGATCTATGTCTCAAGAGTACAACTCTGTGACGTCTAATGAATATCAACACCTAGAAGACTTGAGTCTGGCTCCAAAACCCCTAACTGGCTCCACTGCTCCCTTGCCTCATACCTGCAAAGAAGCACTGTGGCCATTACAGGGCTAGACCTTAAGCCAAGTCAGCAACGAGTGGAAAAACACGAACAAAACTATTTCTTAAAATTTATGTGAGAATTGAAAGAAAGGAAAATAGGAATTTAAATAGTGTCCATCACATGGCTAATACTCAAGAATCTTTATTATAGGTCTCATTATAGTATTATTACAACAATGGGCCCAAGAAAGAGATTCTCAATAAGTCACAGGAACAGAAGTAGTTGTAAGGACACACATGTCAACTGATCTTTCTCTATTTACTCACTTATGATCCAACACACCCCGCAGTGGAACTATGTGAACCACAAAAACACAAATGGTGTGCTTTTCCTTTGGTTTATTTACGCAGTGTGAGGTTTGAACCCATAGTCTTACACATGCTTAGGTAAGCACTCTTCCACTGAGCTATACGAGCCCAGCACCCAAAAGGATATTATATCAGGCACTGTCATCAGTGGATTTAAGCTCAGTGGGTATGGCTAAGAAAATAATCTGTGCAACCATCTTTATCTCCCTCAACACATAAAACCTTCTAATCTAATCAGCTGCAAAAATGCTGCCATGACTGCCATACATTGTAGAGAATTAATTCAGGAAAGTAGGTAGTAAACATCTGAATTCCTCCAACTTCTCCCCCACAAAGTTATCCCCGTGAAGGCCTTCATTATCGTCACTAGAGGAAAGACACACGACCGGTAACGGGGTAATAGCGATACAAATCATAATGTCATTTCAATGAGCCACTGCTAAAAATGATCGGACAGATTCCTACTCTATCACATTCGATGAGAATGTAAAATCACGCCTATCCTTAGTTGAATATTATAAAAACTATAGACATAGGGATAAAGAGATGGTTCAGCAGTTATGAACTCCTGCTCCTCTTATTGAAGACCAAGTTTATTTCCCATCACCCACATCAGATGGCTCACACCCCAACTCCAGGGGATCCCACACTCTCTTCTTGACTATGAGAGGACAAGCACTCATGCATGCACATACCTACACACACACACACACACGCACAGATAAAAGATAAGCTTTTAAAAAACTAAAAACATATATTTACAAGCAAAGAGGTTATAAAGAAATGGAGCTATCAAAATATAAAAATAAAACATGGGTTTAAGTAAAGTTGCTTTCTTGATCTTATAAAGTCACCTGTTTATATGCGTGTGTGCGTGTGTGTGTGTGCGTGTGCATGTGTGTATATAAAAACTTAGGGTTAGGGAATAAATAACTACAGAGCTGACAGCTACATACTTACAGAGCCAATTAGTATGCAGAAAGGGGGAAAAAATCTAGGAAAAGGAATCATAGCACCCCTAGACTTCACATTCCTCTGAGTGAAGAACAACCCAGGTTGTCACTGAACAGACTGGGGAAATGAAGCTCTACTCCACACCTATGAAGTACACACATGCACACATACACACACACACACACACACACACACACACACACACACACACACACACATACAATCCTCTTCTATGCTTCACCATGCCAGATCCTCTTAGGAGACAGGTTTCTTTATTTCTGCTCACCATTGCTTTCTCCCTGTTTCTTGTTGGGCAAAATGGTGGGGGATAGACAAAAAGGCAAAGGGGGGAGAAGAATTCAGTTTCTTACAGATTGTTGTTCCTAGCCCCCACTGCCCCTGCATGCCACCCCTGTCTGCTGCAAAGAAGTCTGATCCTAAGGATTTTCAGACTTTCAGAATATATTTTACTTTCTACTTCCCTGGCTGAATGGCTTGGCTTGAGTAATTTTCTCTTTCTCCTGAGGTTGGTTGCTAAGAGACATGCTATTACTTCTCTTTCTCTTATGACCCGATTACTGTGATCAGCAAAGACAACATGCAGACAACATCCTGACATGGTTCATACAAGATCACTGGGCCTGTTACAAAATGATGGACTTCCTTAACCCTCTCACTACCACAGATCAAATTTCCTGAGCTGTTCTCCATGTGAAGTCAGAGGATTTATTCTCTTTTAAAGCTGTGGCTATGGTGGATCACTGGTATCCATCACCATAGCAGCTGATACATTGCAATGTACTTTTTTAAGAGTTCCATGCTACCTATTATAATGACAGTTTCTTACTTCACCAATGGGAAAGAAAGCCAAACACTGTTCTGAATTAATCTCTATCTTGGATAAGTACTCTTAAGATCTTTCTTGGCTAGGGACTTTAATTTCTCATTTCTGTTATAAACAGCCAGAGCCAAGATCATACTTCTTTGTTTCCAATCCTACCCAGCTCAGGGCAGAAAACATAAACACCCTGTGTGTTTGCCTAGTGTGTGTATGAATGATGGTTGAGGTTAAGTTCTCCCTTTATCTTAAGGTTTGTATTCACTAGGCCCACTCATTTACTTCAAGGGAATAAAACTTCAGGAAAGGTTGGGAGTCTTTTATAAAAGCAGACCTCAGAACAGTCCAAGAATTCAAGCAGCATAAGTGTGAATGTGTAAGAAAGGAATGAAGATTTCCAAAAGAGGTCAGTATCTTCCTGGGTTGATATTTCCTTCATACAGCTTGGAAGATGCACTCACATTCCCCATCACAAAGTCAACCTAGAACTTTCCTTTGGGCTCACAAGATGAATTCAGGAGGGAAATGCACCAAGCCTGTTGACCTGAGTTCAATCCTCAGAACCCAAATTTTGAAAAGAGAACTGAATCCAGTGAGTTGTACATACACACACACACACACACAGAGACAGTTAAAACATTTTTTAATAAAAATTTTAAATATACTCTTCTTAATTCATAGCAAATTCACACAAGATCATCTATAACACCTAGATAAAGACACTGGATCTACCAGGTTGTCTCCCTACCAGTGTAAGGTTTTATTATTCAAATTTCACTCATACCTATTAAGGTTTTGATTATTATTAAAACTGAAGCCCTCCTGGCAGGGTTCCACTTTGACATGCTTTCATAAACAATTTAGATCTCTCCTGTTTTGAGAGCTGTCTACCTACATACACACAGTTATCCAAAGTTTGGTGTGTGCACAATCAACAAAAAGTTCTTACACAAACTTTAGAATTCCGAACACGAGACGAATCATGGACCTGGCGTACAGACACAGCTGCACTCAAATCAAAGCCTCATATTTTATTATCCACAAAACTTTGTACAGTTTCTTTATCTGTTTGAGTTTGAATTTCATTTGTCTCAAATCAAAAACTGTTAGTGCCAAACTGTAATACTACTACAAAAAGATACAACAAGCACTTGGAAAATATTCAATGAGAGCTCACTGTGAACACGACACACTTAACAATATGACCATATACTTCTCATGATGTGAGAGAAAGAGCATGTAAAGCACTGGCCCATGGGCATGACGAGAGGGAACAGAGAGTAGATACCCTTCAGTCCATTTCACAACTTAGCTAAATCAATGCTTCACGAGAACAAATTAACTCCTTGCCTTTGCGTAGTAAAGAGCTCCACACAATTCACACTTTCTTAAACTTCAGAGTGGGCTGGAAATGAAGACGTGTTGTTCAGCCACACTGTTTCTGTAAGAAGGAACTTACCCCCGTGTTCCGTGACTATCATGAGTAGGGATGTACTCTGTCCGTTTTCAGACACTTTTGCAACCTAGCTCATGTCCTGCTCAGCCTTTTCTGCTGAATGCTACCTCCTTTTCGCTATGTCAAAACTTAAGCAGTTACCCTGATACTTCTTCCCGACCTACCTTCTTTAAATTGAGTATTCATGAAGCAATTCTAGGATTCCTGCTCAGAACAAAGTCAAACTTTAAAATGCTCTTAGTAATTATTAGGAATCATGGCTCTTCACAGAGTGAGGGTGAGATAACAGGTGGTAGTGAGGGTGGGCTCATTCTGCTGATGCAAATGGTACCCATCTTCTACCTACAACCTCCATCCTTCCTGTGTGGCTCAAGCTTTATTGTCCTTCCACATCTAACAGTATTTTGGACTACTGACATGAGAAGTGCCAAACTGGTCAACCAAGAGAATGAAGATTCTTTATAGTCCCCAGACTATCAGTCAAGATGTATACTCAGTCTCAGATTGGCTGTTTTGAAGGATGAGGGGCAATAATGCCAGAAGAAAATTTCACCATTAAACTGGTAACATTTATAAATGGATGGATTGAACAAAGAGTAATCTGCTTAAATAAGCAAAATAAGATGTATTGAAATTTTTTATTTAGTAGAATTACGTCTGCGGCTCAATTGAAGACTAAAATCATTCAGAAGTCAAGAAACCTGACAGCAAATATATATATATAAATATATAATATATATATTATATATATATAATATATATTTATATATATATTCAATGAATGACTTGGAGGGAAAATTCTAAAACAGATAAAATCTGCATACCCCCCCAAAAAAAAAGTGAATCCAGGTCATGCTAGGAGAAATGATCAAAGTCATCAAACATGCTTGTAAAAATGTCTTCAAATTTATCAAACTTACACTTATTTATCAGTCTTTGAGTTATGCCTCTGGTTTCTCAGGTTGCTACAGAGATTGTCTTATGTTTTAGGATGATAACCTCGGACTTTTAGGGTTGGGAATCGTTGCGAACACATCAGGTAATGAGTCACCAAAGCTTCTGAGAGCAACCACCACTGCTACTGCAATACTGTGCTCACATGAGATCGTGCTGATCACTTTTCCAGCCATCCTGGGGGTTTGGTCTACTATGCAGAAGTCCAGGTGCTATGTAACTATACCATAAAATTTACAAATCACTGACATATAGGGAAGATATACTTATCCTATTATCATGAAAATAAAGAATAAAAATCAAAGAGCTGAAAGATAGCTGAACTCACAAACAGGACAAGTTGGGACAACAGTTTAAACAATCAAAAACTTCCCATACCAGCAATTCTGAAAACGTTCTTAATGTTACTTTTACTTGCTGTTACTCATTATGGGTACTATTTTTCCAATTTTTTTAAATTATACTTATTAGGGGTTCTAATTAGGGTTGCAAATTATTTATTCAACTATAGGCCTTCTTTTTCATAATTAATTCAGACCACAGAAAGTGTTTAACTTCATTTTTCACCTTGCTGGCTTCTGGGACTTGAGGCTGCTCAGCAAGGAGACAAGGTGTCATTTTCATAGGTGGAAGAGCTGCCAGACCTTAGCAGCGGGAACCACTGTTCTGGCCAGTGCCAGACTCCATAGTGGAATCCCGAGCAACTCAGCTCAGGTGTATTTATTCTTTCAGAACACCTCAGGTATTTTTTACTGATAGCACATACAGATCATTAGCAATTAAACAACCCTTGCAGAAATCCAACACCTGCAGACAATACAAAATGCCCTGGCCTTTGGATAGCCCCTCATCCAACAGTGCATAAAACAATTTCAAACATAACTAAAAATAAACTTCCACAACAGGGACTATATTATTTTTTATGTGTAATCAGTAGATTTTCAAATATATACACATCACAGGGAATAATCAACCACAATGACACCACATGAGACAGACCCATGAGTGAGAACACAATATGTAGAATGAACAATTGCTCCTTAGCACTTGACCCTTTGTAAACAGGAATTATCTGAGAGCTTGTCATTTCCTACCTACATTCGGTACCAATATGTGTTGTTCTGGAACATCGCACATAATTTCTAGGACAAGGTACATTAAATCATTAATGCTTTAGAGAAATTGCAATGGAACCATCCAACTTAAAGCAAGAAAGAGATGACAAGTTTGAAGGGATTAATAGGGTCAAGAAAGGAGTTTGTGTATGTGTTTTATAATCTATAAAGGCAAAACAAGGGCCGAAGACAGATTTGGGAGGCAGCAGGTTTCAAATAAGTATGGAAAAATACTTTTTAATTTATTAGTAACAATGGATGCTGCTATAAATAAAATATGCCATCAGCTCTGCCATACAGGCAGGTCAAAACAGACTCAAGATTACTTAAAAGTTCACGTCCTTCAGTGGGGAATGGATAAATACTCTTAGGTCTAGAGACTTGAAGGGGTGTTATATGGGTTTTGCTGTTGTTCAGATATAAACCCTAAATACCACTTATTAAACCTGTGTCTAAGTATTTTAGGGTTTTGTCTCCATTTTGTCAAGTATTAGTACACTGAGGAATTACAGCTGTTTATAAATTTAATTTTAACGAAACCACCTTAACAACCTCCGATCATTATTTATTCATAAGTCATAACTGAACACTGCTTCCAAGTCCTGGCTCTTGTCCTAGTTAAGGTTACTACTGCTATGATGAAACACAATGACCAAAAAAACTTATGGAAGAAAAGGTTTATTTGGCTGACACTCCATAGCATTGTTAATCACAGAAGGAAGTCAGGACTAGAACCCAACAGGACAGGAACCTGGAGCGAAGACTGGAGCAGAGAGCATGATGAGTGTGGCCTCCTGGCTTCCTAAGCCTGCTACCTGACAGAACACAGGACCAGGAGCCGAAGAACAGAGTCATCCACGATCAGTCACTAAATAAGAAAATGCCTTTCTACAGTTGAATCTTATGGAGGCATTTTCTCAATTGAGGTTCCCTCCTTTCAGATGACTCTAGCATGTGTCACCTTGACAGAAAACTAGCCAGCACAGCCATGCACTGGGATCTGTGAATTCCAGGGTAGAAAGCATTGAGCTGTAGGTCTCTGTGCAACAGCCAGGGGGAAGAGCTAATTCTAATGCTGCCTCATTGCAGAACATCTCCACCCTCTGGTGTCTTGTTGCTCTGTTATTACTTTCTCAGAGATTTATAACTGAAAGTAGAGGAGAAGTCCCAAGTGATAAGGTTTGGGGGACCATGGCTGAGATGAGATCTGAGTGCTAGGGCTTTGGTTTTGATTTCTTTTGTGAACAGCAGGGACATATAGTTTTAGGTAATAACCAAACACATGGCCGGAAATTGTGAACGTTCTAGACAAGCCTGCCTATCTATGTGTAGCTTTGTAAAAAGAAAGTTTTTAAAACCTTAATGCCCATCCCAACTGACTAAATTAGAAATGTTACAGGGATTGGATATTCCAAGGCCTTGCACATGACAGTCACATATTCTACAACTGAGCTGGATGAAGCTCAGCTCTCATACTACTTGTGGTTAGAAAACCAGAGTAGACATTTAGAGTCCTGGCAATATAGTGGACTATTTGAATTGGATATTGTACAGTTGTACACTCTGTCTTTTCAGAGTGATGCTCCTATAGACATGCTTTCTATGCAGTATGGGGGAAGGGTGCTCCCTAATGCTATGCAGCTTGCTTCGCTCTGTAAGACTTGTTTCCTGCACCTGTTCACACCACTGTGCTAAAAACAATGAATGTAGCCCCCTAAAATCTCCACATAAGGCCATTGGTTTAAATTAGTGCAACTGAGGGATCCTTACAGCCCTTACAGGTTATTCAGCTGGAAAAGCAGAAAAGAAAAAAAGCTAGTTTTCTCAGCTTAGACACACGCCTGGATAGGAGACATGTCCGACATGTCTGTTGGCAGACCCTCAGAGGTGTGAAGTTCTATTCGTTAGTATAAATAAGGCCTTTGTGGGAGTAGGAAGGAGTTTTGAATGAATAAAGAGCCTACAGGCAGAAGCAGAGGAAAGCCATGTGAGGAGAGGCTTTTGCTTAAACTGTCCAGGTTTTCCATCTCAGAGGGTTTCCTTGTTTTTTATTGAAATTGTCATAATACTAATATTTCCCTCTACACTGCAACATAATACTGTCTGTACTATGAAGAGCTTATAAACTGTAAGTCTGTCAGAAAGAGGAAAATAAAGAAACGATCATTGTATAATGTTCGGGGGGGGGTTGCACACGTGTGTGCGTTAGTGAGGTCATCAAAGAAAAATGCTAAGGCAAACAGACTGGTTATAATAAAGTATTTCAAGCCTAAGATGTGGATGCAGAAAAACACTTTGACTACCCCAATGGGAAAAGGTAGAGAAAAGTGAGGACACTCATTTGCTATTACAGTGGCCATCCATCATGTTATCTTGCCCTACATGGAACAGTTGTACTGAATGACCTGTGTGCTTTAGGTTATTGACGTTCCTGTTCCTTCTTTTTTAGCTTGAAACTTCATCCAATCACTCTTCCCAAATTGCACTTGACGTGATGTTAGCAAATTTCACTGCGACATTGGGAATGGACAGCATATTAAAGTCAGGGAGAAAGCTCTGGCTTTGATCATTCAACACGGTTGTCCCAAGGTAAAAGAATGAAAAGCAGGCCTCATTTAAAGGCCTCATTTAAAGTCTGTGACTTCGGGTAACACAATATTAACACAAGAAAATGGCCTACTTTTTAGTATGTGATGCTGTTTTTGAGAACCACCATGCCATCGAACCTTGATTTTTTTGATCCTAATGCATCTTTTTTACCAAGGATTACCAAGAATCAATCCCAAGATGCAGTATGACGAAAGGGAACAGCACAAACTGTGAAAGGTAAAGTCTACCTCTAACCTTCAGAGACCCAGAGGAAGAGAAAGATAAATGGGGAACAGAAAGGAAAAGGCATTGGTAGAGACCATAGTGAACACTTGGCTCAGCCCTGAGAGAAAGATGAGGAAGTCCTCGTTCTCAGCATCTATTGCAAACCACCAGCTTCTCTCACTTCCCTTGCCCACAGAGACGACTTTGGCCAGTGAAGGAAGAACTAGTTTCATAAACAATGATCACAAAAAGAGACGAGGGTGGGGTAGGAGAGGAACGTGAACACTGCAGACTGAGTTTTTACTAAAAGATCAAGGTCAGCTTTAAAATGACAAGGATTAGTTTCTTCAATGTCACTAGACCAGTTTATAAAACAATCAAGTCAGAAAATATTAGTTGTGTTGATTTAGTAGAATATTTGTTCCAGGATACAAAAGGCTCAAGAAGTCAGAGAGCGGTAAACTTGACCTCGCCAGTAAACTTTCAATATATGAAAGCTGCTTTGAGAGCCACACAAGCAAGCTGGGCAGAGTAGCAAAGGGGATTTTCTATAGTTCTTAACTGCCATGTTACTACTCATATCATTATGTAACACAGTAGCATATGGGGACCATTAAGCAGTGTGTTTTCCAAAGCTTCTCAGGCCAAGTGGGTGAGGCAATGGCCTCCTTGAATCAAAACCTATTGCTCCTTAAGGCACGCATAGCTGCCTTGATTAAACACAGCAGCCGGCTCCAGTCGAGGGGACAATTCTTCTCCTTTAAGGGGAGGTAGAACAGAGTAATTGCCAGATGTTTGCAATTTTAGCTATAAAAAGATGGCTGCTTTCCATTCCTGAGTATGTTGGATCTTTTTTTTTTCATTCTACCCAAGCTATTGTGGTTCACTTAAATAGGCCACTGCGCTGATGAATCATCATTCAAAAGTGCAATAATGGAAGCAGAAAAAATATGGCATTTTAAATTCCCCTGTAAGAGGGATAAATTAAAATGTACAGGTACTAGCTATGTGCTAAGCAACAAAAATCATGTTATTGCTTAAGACGCTCATTTCAAGTCAGAAAAGCTGCGCAAGGGTCTCACTTTGACTACTTCCTATCTTCAGGGCTAGGTGCAAACGCCTCATCATCAAGACTCAGTCTGCTCATCTGCAAAATGGAGCTAAGCATCCCTGCCCTCCCCAACACATTCTCAGTGGAAAGTCTCTGTGCAGATCCATTCCTATCCTGCCTTCTACAGACAGTCACAGCCCAAGGGAGGTGTGCAAACCTTTTTCACATGAAAAAGCAAGAAAACATTGTGTGTGTGTGTGTGTGTGTGTGTGTGTGTGTGTGTGTGTGTGTGTTTAAAAACACCACATCATCACTGGGTATACATATATACCTGGTGACTTCTAATTATGAAGCTCCCCCACTAGCACCAAATACTGAATCCTCTTTTCATATACTATGCACTGAACTGAATCTGCGGGGTGTGGAAGAAAAATTGAACCTCGGTTATTATTTAACCAATACTAAAATAATTGGCTTGGGACAGTAGTGTTAATGTGAGCAAAACATGACATCTAAGTGTCTGAGGATCTGGAGACACATGAGGACCGTGTGTCGGTACAACTTTTGGAGACTGGCTGAATCTGATCACATTTGAGAACATTCCACAACAGACATACCTACCTGCCATAATGCAAAGGGATACTGAACCTAAACCAATTTGAAAGGGGCAGGCAGCAAGTATGTAGACATGCAAAGGGATACCACAAAAGATTCATTTTACATTGCCAGGAGGACTTATATGTGGCAGTTATGATTTAATACATAAAGAAGAAAATTCTGGGTTAAGAGCCCTGGGGTAATATTCATGTTTTATTTTTAATAAAGTCAACAATGTTAATGGGACCTTCCACTGACTTACTATTCTTCCATACCGGATGTGGTGTCGATTCATGTTCCACTTAATGCTCATAACTGTCTGGGACACATACATCTCCATTTCACAATCACAACAAATGGCACTTTAGAGATTTAGCCTCATAGCCCAGTCCCCAGAGAAATTAAACTGTGAAGCCAAAACTGGAGCAGAGAACTGTCTGACTGAGTCCATACACCAAGTAGCAACCGGTCCCACATGTGTTTTCCTTCTGTTGGTCTCTCAGTAGTCTGCACCCAAAAAACTGGTCATTCTTAGTTCTCTGATAGTCAACTGAGGCTTTATATTAAAGCTTTATATTCCTAGCGAAATTGTCATTTTGATATATCAACTTTCTCCTGAAAATGTAAATTACTTATTAAGGTTTGGGAATGGCACAACTTATACATCCTTGGTTAATAAAAGTGACATTAGAAGTGGTGTGTGATGGCCAACATGTTTAATCTCAAGGAGGCAGATACAGGTAGTTGTCTGTGAGTTCAAGGTCAGCCTGATCTACATAGTGAATTCCAGGCCAGACAGTGAAACAAACTCAGTCTCAAGAAAAAAAAAAAATGCATTAAGTAGATCTGGACTGGATTCAATATGGAATGTGTATTAATATATCAAGACATGAAAATGTAAAATCTACATAAGAGATGCTAATATTGAGTGATATTTCCAGGAACAAGTCACACAACCTGTAGATTTCTTTTATACATGGTAATTTTTATAGAGGAGGCACTTAATAAAACTCAAATCACAACAGTAGAAATTAACAGGTCAGTAGCAAACAGCAACAAATTCAAATGTCATTTTAATTTCATTCTAATGCCACTGATACTACCAGAGTAATATAAGAAAGTTTAAGTGAGATGATACAACTCATTTAATTTATGGCCATTCCAAGTCGTTATTCCCAAGGCTTTCTGCAATAATGTCTCCTTGGAATTATCTTCAGATTACTGTGGCGGTGGATACTGCCATACCTCAAGTGATTCCAAGTCACATAGTTAGATACTGTTAAATTTCAAGTAACTCTCAGTAATAATCAGTGTGGAAGGTAACAGTGAAAAATGTTATTTTAATAAAGTAAATAGCAAGATCAATTCAAAATTGGATCTAAGAAAAAGACACTGCCTTGAAAAGAGGGACAACGATTCAAATCACAGTTTTGCCCTGGGCGAGTGTTTTCTTGGTGTATACATCATCTCTACTGTCTGAAAGTGGCAGTCTTCTTTACATCAAAGCTAGGAAGGTACAAACAAAATACAAATGAACTTCACATGCTGTACAGTTGATACATCAATAAAAAGTGACTTATATCCTGCATACATTATTCATGAGAGAAGCTGTTTCAGCAAGAGGCAGAGTCAGTGGATAGGGCTTAGATACAGGACTCAGTGATAGAAGACCTGCTATCGTGTATGATTATTATACACAGGCCTATGTAAATTACTAATACGAGGAAATACTAATATTTTACTGCATGTGGCTTCTACATTTATTAGTCTCGCTGTGGGTCTCCTCTATCTCGGGTTACTCGTTTGTCACTAGGAACAATGATAATGTAAGGGCAATAATAAAGTTACAGGGCTCTGTGGAAATTAAACTGGGTGATACAGTGACATGAATTGCGTTTGTATACACAACCTTTAAAGTAATAGCAAATGTTCTGGGATAAAACCCTACGCCTTCATTTCTTCTCTCAGAATTACCCCTCAATGAGAGGATAACTAAGAAAGCAAGGAAGAACAAAGAAGTTTAAGCTGAGTTATATCTCACATTCTGGAGAGCTTATGTTTGAAAAGGCCAAAGTCTATCTTCAGTTTCAGGAAAAGCAAAGGAGAATGGTTCCCTTTTCGTATCTATACACAGAGAAACATTGAGTATAAGGTACCAGAGCTGAAGCAAGACTGCCGATGGGACTTCTTGCTAGCACCACACCAGAAACATGCTGCCTGCTGAGTTTTGTGATAGGCACGCCCTCCTCTCTGCCTTTACTATTTGTAGTTACTCAACTTCAAAGAGCTGCTCCTAAAGGTAAGTGCAGAGATTACAGGGAAACATGGGTCCTCCCATAGAATCTACCCAGCTTCTACTGCAGAGAAGGCCGCAGGAATCCCTGTACACAGAAAGACATTATAAAAGAGCTGTCAATCAAATGAATCATAAGGAACTGTATCTGCTTCTGCATATACCACTCTCATAGCCTGAGATGCTCATCTGCCTCATGAAGCCTGAACTCTTTCGCCAAGATGCAAATCAAATATTCTTCTCTGTGAAGCATTCCCCAGTGTTCCTATAAGGAATTCTTAAAATACATTTATGACACTAAATTTAAATAACACAAACTTATATATGAGATACCTCTTAACTGCAGATCATCTAACCCAATGGTTCTCAACCTGTGGGTCATGACCCCTTTGGGGACCGAAGGGCCCTTTCACAATGGGTCACCCAAGACCATCTGCATATCAGATATTTACATTACAATTCATAACAGTAGCAAAATTACAGTTATGAAGAAATAATGGAAATAATTTGATGGTTGGGGGTGGCCCAGCTTCCTAAGGCCCAGCCTTAGGAAGGTTGAGAACCAAATACAGCAACACATAGAAAATGTGACAAACAGGTAGTCAGAGAGAATGCTGACAGGGAAAACTACTGGAAGCCCCAGGGTACCACATCCCAGGGACATGCCCTCCTCGGCCCCAGGTTTTGTTCTTGGCAGCCCAGTCTATGAGTATTTTTCAGAAAGGATGTCAAAAAAAACATGCAATGAATATTTTTACAACTCCTTAGGTCAATCATTATTCTAGGCCATGGTTTCTCTATATAGTCTATTTGCCCAAAGGCTCAGGTGTTGAATTTATTTTTATAGTAGCCATAATGAATCCATTTATAGATGATTTACATAGACTTGCCATGACCCAAAATCAGCTGAGATTTCAGACATCATTACATGAAGTTAACAAAATAGCAAAAGACCTAGAATATAGAAAGTTAGGTATTACTAAACCATCCTCAAGGAAGCAATCTTGGTTTTAAACCTTCTGTTTTTGTATTCTAAGCAAAATTCATTGAAACCACACGTGTAAAGGCCTGATATCACAGAATAGAGTTCAGAAGGAAAGGTACAACTTTATAAAGAATGATTTTGGTTCTGAATTATTGCTCACAAGAAACAAATCTGAAGATTTCAAGTTTCTGTCCTTAACAGAGGGGAGAGCAGTAAGATACACAGTCAAACGTCAGAACACTGGGCTTTGCTGGTAACGAAATACATTCATGAATACCATGCTTTTGTGGAATGTCAGAGTTACATGAGAGCACTGCTTGTACATGAATTCCTGAGGCCTGTGATATTAAATAGACGTGGATTCTTTTATCTTTAGAAAGATGTCTTCTTCCAAGATTTTGGAAGACCAGCTACCACAGAAAACTATAAATTTAAGCTAGACATAACAGTGACCATAAAATGTACAATCCAGGCAAGATAGTGTTAATGAACTCATGTATTTTTTAATCTCACAATCATTAAAATTGTACTGGAAAATGTGTACTAATAGAAAATTCCAAAAATAGCATAAATTTTAAGGAACATTTAACGCAGTTTCTTCCCATGGCAGCATGATATACAGCTACCGTGAATCATCAAAACCCAAACTGACAGTTTACACTAGCACTGGATGAAGCTCATTCCATTCGAGCATTTTGTTTTTATATCCAACAGAGTGTGTGTGTGTGTTTCTATGCAACAGGTTGCAGGATTAGACACATGAACTACTATCATTCTGCCACCTAAGAAAACTTCTATGGGTTTCTCTTGACATGAACACCCATACTCCACCCCACTCTGCCTATCTCAGGCCAATAGCAAGCACTCATCTCTACAGTTTTGTCATCTCCTAAGTGTGTATGGAGTGAGGGACAGAGGACAGAGGACAGAATCATCCCAATAACTTTCATTTACCTACCTGATGGCTGGGTAAGTCCATCTTGCAATGGTGCTCTCAATTTTCATTTGCAGAGAAAGAAGTTAAGCTACTCAAATTTAAAATATACATTCAAGAAGTAGTTTATAGTTATATATTTTAAAATGAAGACAAATAAAAATCACCTCCCATACAAATCAGCATTAATCACTGTTTTTCAAACCGTGTAAGAATTAGGATTCTATCGCCTCATTACAAATTCATTTCAACAGTTAATTAGGCTGACAGGCTACAGAATAAATGAGAATTTTGTCACCAATTACATGAACATCTCTTTGTCCTAAAACATCTAATCTACTCTGGTCATGTATATTAGTTCTCAGGACAGCTTCCAAACAAGTAAGCCCAAATGCATCTGTGATGTGTACAGCTATGCTAATCATGAGAGAAATTCCACACAACCTGGGCTCAGCTTTATCACTTACTGTCGTTTAATATTGAACAAGTCACTCGGGACCCTCGGAGTTTCTAAAAAACCTGGATGATATCTCCTGCTTGCACTCAACAGTTAATCACACTCTGCAGCATTCCCAGGGAAATTCCACGCATCTCTGAAGATCTCTAGGCGTTGATTCTTGTTATTTAGGAAATGAAAGACTGTATGAGGTAAATTTTAGGATTCTGCCAGCTTGGAGCTGTAATTTTTTTCTGTGTATAATATTTAGTGTGATTTTTAACACTATAAGCTTACTAATAGTTATCAGTATTCATGGAAGCCACTATTAATAATAAAATTCAAAACAGTAAGCAATTCTAATTATCAGTTTTTAATTTAGAATTACTAGTAGTAATATGATTATAAACTATACCTACAATATAAGTACTATTTTATATAACTTTATCAAGGTTACTAATATTAGTAATAATAACTCAAGCCTACTATAAGAGGAAATACATTCTTACTGCAAGGAGTCTTTGTACTGCTAATTGCCATTACTGCAGTCCCTAGAAGAGTGTCTAGAAAAAAAAAAAAACAACTTGTTTTATGTTAGTGTTGAGCATACAGTGACAGTTCCCTGAGGATGTGAAGCACTATGCCTTTTAAAAACATTTCATACTCACCACTGTATTTGACCCTCAAAAGTCTCAAAGATAACATTAACTGTTCCTTTTGTAAGACAAAACCATAAAGTAGAAAAGTGTTCTGCCCACATGTATGGTAAAATGACCACTTGAATATAAATGGCCAGACAGACCATCTACTGAGTGCTATGCCATGGAGCTGGTAGCAGGGGGGGTTATGAATACCTGGTGTACTCCGATAACATCCCACAAATTACAAATTCCTTCTTCTCCAAGAAGATGTAAAGATTAAAGTAACACAATTAATATCTGATTCTTTAATGAAGAAACAGCTGGTCCTCTTTGCCCATGAGAACCTGAAAATTATAAGCAATATCCTGGAGTCCATAGTAACAGAAAAGGCTGAGATCTTCACAATGATAGTAAGAAGGGGCATGCCAGTGAATCACAGGCTCAGGGAAGTTACTGATATTTTGGGCAATGCTGAAGATTATAGGAGCACACTCTTGAGATATGATAACCAAAATCTAACACATTGCAACTGCGTGATTATGGTTACTGATGATTTCACATGATGGGCAGGCGTATGAAAGATGTTCGCTATTTGTAGATCTAAAGTCATATACAAGATTACCTTACTTGAGGAACACAAGTAATAGAACTCTAGAGCCAGGATAGGATATTATGAGACTAAATATTTAGATACCACTATGCTCTGGCTCAAATTCTGTAGGCTATGGGTGCAGTGCTGTTGGTAGGGTACTTGCCTAACACATAGATGAAGTTTCTGCAGCCATCAAAGGGAATCAAGACAATTTTCAAACCCTTCCTTTTTCAAATACTCAAAAACTCTATGTTAATGTGTGCAAAATGGCCCAACAATAAACGCAGAAAGGAAAGAAGCATGGACACATTTTGACCAGGAAAGCTCGGGGTATTTTGTCGGGGCATTTTGTTACTAACTATGCCATGTTAGTAATGTTCTGAAACTATTTCTTCTGCATGGAGTGGATTCAATAACACCAGAAAACAGCACAAGAGAACAGGGAATGCATCCCAGATCAAGAATATCATCTGACACCATTCACTTCATTTCACCTGTTCTGTCTTCATAAACCCGGGTCAAGCAATGAAAAGAGAGGCATTGTTTTTGATACAGACACACAAAAGAATAGTTTGTGGAAAGGGTCAACCTTAGAATTTAATGTCAAACAAGTTTTGTGACATATCAAAATGGTGGAATTATATGAAAGTCAAGGTTGTTTAGCTAAATAGCTAATGAACATAAACTTTAAAATCTTAAAATCAGACACTAAAGAGATGACTGAGGGGTTAAGGGCACTGCCTGCTCTTCCAGAGGATCTGGATTCAACTCCCAACACCCACATGCCATCTCACAGTTGTTTATAACTCCAATTCTAGGGGATCTGAGAGCTTCTTTTGGCCTTTGTAGGCACTGCACACATGGGATGCACAGACATACAAGAGATAAACATAAGATAAAAGAAATGTTTTTTTAGTTTAAAAATCTTACAATCAGCAGAAGTGTGGATATGAAGAAACAGCTCCTTTATATGAGTGTGTCACAGGTTGTGTGTGAGTGTGTGTGTGTGTGTGTGTGTGTGTGTGTGCATGTCTGCATGTGTGCATTTGCATGCATGCACGCATGCATGCACTAGGTACAGAAATATATATACTCAGCCCTGTTACATCATACTTTAATAAGCTCTTCCATTTATGGTGGTCTAGTAATCAGTAAAATGAAAATAACATCTGTTCTGTCTGCTTGAGAAAGCAAAAGTAAAAATTATCTTCTGAAAATTAAAAGCAAAACAATGAAATTCAAGTGCTGAATAAACAAAAAGCCCGCACCAATATAAAAGCTTCTACCGCACGATCACCTAGAACCGGTATGCTTCAGATTCACTAGTCAAATACAAAAACATTTTACCAATGGAATTTTACAAATTACAGAAAGATCATTCCATACCACAAGACAATTCCGACTTTAAAAAATTATCAAACTAGGGAGAAATAGAGACATACAGGCAGGCAGGCAGACAGACAGACTAATAACAGGATAACCTCAAAGTCATTTTAAATAAATAATACTTATGAAAGATCCTATACTTCACTACCTATGAAGAACAGAAAAAGAGCTCCACTTTCCTGTTCCATGTTTAAGGTTTCACGGCATTGGTTCTGCCTTCCTGTTTTCTTCATTGTTCTTAAGATGGAGGTAGAGAAAGGACCCAGGATAAGCATTACAAGGTAAACATTACTGGAAGGTAGCATTTTAAGGACCAGAAGAAAGTTGCATTATCTCATTTCCTTGGGGGAAAATATCATAATGCATTTTACAATATGTGTGTGTATGTATACACCCACATATATATACATACTAAACTATACATTCTATAACACACATACATATACACACACATGTTTCAGTGCTGGACACAGAGGGTATTTAGAAATATGGGGGAATTGCTGAGGAAATATAAATTCTTTTAAAATTCTCTGAGAATCAAAGGGCCTACAGCTTAAAGAACCCCTAGCTAAGAAAAGGCACACTCGCTGTGTGTCAAAGCCCTTTAGACAAAGGTGATTAGCACAATGTTTTATAAAAGAAAATTATAATGTATGAGTATCACATAAATATAAGCTGATGTACAAAACATGTGGGTGTTTCTCTACTTTCACAGTCAGAATTAAAATGTAAGGCAGTAAACCCCAGAGATTACAGACATAATACTATGTGAGAAATGTAATTGGTAACTTGAAGGCAGTAGTGTTCAGACAACTCCTCAAATGAAAAGCTCATGGAATGGGTAACGGAAAGTCAATGTAACTGATACGTGCAGCTTGAAGATACACACTGCGTATGTACAACCGCCTGGGCATAGAAGATCACTAGCCAGAAGATACAGTGAGGGTGGCTCCCCACTTGGAGCTTCAATTTCTTTGGGGTGGAGGCAGGGGATGCTTCTCAGGGTTACATGAAAAGGCAACCAAACAACAGCAGAAGAACAGAGTGCCTGGGGCATGCTACATGTTCAGTAAGTGAAGGGAGGCAAGAAGGAGCAAGAGTAAAGTGTGTAGAAATGTGACGGTGAGATAACACGTCTGTGGAGAAGGACTGGTCACTTCTGATCTAGGTTGCACCAAACGCTGTGGGGAAAGTGGTACAAACAGGGTGGAACAGGCAACAAATGCATGGAGCTGGTGGCAAGGGACAAGCTGTTGTGAACGGTGGTGAATATAAACAGTTCAGTTTATAACGGTGTGTTTGAAAAATCACTGAGAAATGAGTGCAAGCAGGTGCATCACAAGCCGGAGGACACCTAGGGGCCTGCCTCACTATGACACGAGGCACTCAGAGTGAAGAGATTCAAAGAAACACCACTGTACGTTTCTTTTGCCCATGTATTTTAATGGAGAACCTACCCACAAACTAACCTTTGAGCATACAGTCAACTCCAATACCCACTAAAGCTTCCTTACCAAGGCCCTTCTCTCTGTAAGTGTGCTGTCTTTATTCTCTTCCCATTAGCAGGCACTCCATTTGAATTCCCCAAACAGCAGACTAAAGGTGCCTCTAAATCACACAGAAGAAATACAAAAAACAAAAAACAGGAAGCCAACACATGACTCTCCCTGCTCTTGAGGAAACCCCCACCGTAACCCACGTGCAAGCCCTAGAATCCCTAGAGGGTACTGAGCCACTGCAAACCAGCAAAGGGGCAGTCTCCTTCAAGGCAATGAGGCTTCCAGCCCAGGTACTTTAGGGTCAGGGAGTATACGGATGGACTGGACTTTACCCAGAAAAGCATGCTCATGTCTTGGCAATGCCTTTTCTGGGGAAGGGACACCCAGAGATTTATAAAGATTCACAACACCCAGTATGTAAAGGAGCCTGGTCTTCCTTGCCATCCCCTCTACGCCTGTGGCCAAATATATGAACTATGATTCCAACAGGAGTCCTAAGATAGTAGGAGGCCAAGGGAGTACTCAGCTGGTGGGCTAATGGTGTGGTTCTGGGAAGTGAGAAAAATTGGGAGAAACCAGAAAGAAAAGGCAACATCACAGGGTATGAAATAATCCACTGCAATGTTGCTACAACAACCATAGGATGTCATCCAAGAACAAAATGAAAAGAACTTTAGAGCGAGAACAGTCATTTTTCAAAAAGTTAGATGGGGCACAGAGTACAGAAAGATTAAATCACAGTAGAGAACATCTTGTTTGTTTGTTTGACTGTTTGTTTTTGGTGTTTTGTTTTGTTTTGTTTTTTGAGACCGGGTTTCTTTGTTGTAACTCTGGCTGTCCTAGAACTCACTCTGGAGACCAAGCTGGCCTTGAACTCACAGAGATCTGCCTGCCTCTGCTCCTGAGTGCTAGGATTAAAGGAGTGCATCACCACTGCCCAGCAGGAAATATCTTTTGTTCTCAGCTTCCAGAAGTCTCACACACTTCTATGTATTGGTTTTAAGTTACTACTTCATGGGTATGAAGGAGCTCTTGACACTGACTGGTGTAACTACAAAGCCTCTTCAACCACAAAGACTCTGTACTGGCCAAATTTATGAATGACAGTGTACAGTATAGCCAACACATTGCATGCCCAGCTCATGTAGACATTCAAAGTCCATTTGATATAAAATAAATACATTGCTATTAGAACCCCTAGAACTAAGGCTTGCTTTCTACCATCTGTAACGTTAATAAACCGGATGTCATGGAACTCTCCAAACAACTTTCTCCAAAGAGAGAGAGAGAGAAACAACACAGTTCCAGGTACTTTATTGGGTTTTTGTCCTATGAGCTTGTCACTGGATTACTGCTTGATGGCATTTTGACACTTATGTACTGGCAGCAGCAGAAACCCCTGGGTGACAGATGCATCCCCACAGGAGCATAGGGAAGGATTGAGGGAAAAGCTACAAAGAGGTTCCAGACTACAGATGAAGAGGTCATGTTGCTATCTGGGCCACTAATGCTATTTATTATTTGTTTATTATTTACTGGATAGTTGTAAACACCAATCATCCAACTCTGTGAGATTATATCTGTTTGTTTCTAATAGGTGTTTGGTAAAAATGACTACGGGGAGCTCATTAAAATTATACAGTTCATAAATGTAGTAAATAAAGAGAAACCTCCTTCCAACACAACCCTGACTGCAAATCACATCTCTTGTGCTGATTTCCCTCTCCAGTTACCAGAACTCACCCTCTCCTCCAGGCTGCTTGTATGGGTTGTACTTGGGTTTCGGAGCAACTACTGGAGCAAACTTCTTGGGTGGCTGTTGTGTCGACACTGAAATACTGGGGGTCCCAAAAGAATGGGTGGTCTCCATCCGTGCAGGAACGTGGCCAAGAGGCTCACCAGTACTTTTGGGTGGCAGCCAAGATGGGTGAGACATTGTTGAAATCTGCAGTTAGAAAAACAGAAAAATAGACAACACTGTGTTCAGCTTGGCTGGAGAAGATTATGTGAAAGAACCTGACCAGAGCTAAGCTGTGTGCTGGGGCCAAAGGAGACAGCTCTGCATACACACTTGAGCTTAAATCAATCTAGCAGGCATTAGGGAAATAGTAAAAGTTCATCTTGTTAACAGATACATGACAGCACACTCTAAAAGGTCTTGTGTATAAGATCAGCTCTGCCCCATCCCCCCTCCACCTAACCCTGAAGAAAGAAGGCAGGGGGTGAGAGGCACTAGTTGCCGAAATTCCTTAAACAAATACTGACATTTAGTAGAGAAATAATATTCAACACCAGCAATGCAAAGGATGGCCCTGAAAATCAAAGAAATGGTCATTAACATGAGGCAAAGCAATAAAGTTATGAAAATGTTACTTTAACTACATAAGGGATAACCAGCCCAGCCCAGACACTGTTCTATCAGATCATCCATACTGTGTGAAGAGAGAATTGAGCTCTCTATCAGGATGTGCCAATCACTCCTCTGGCAGCCTGCCTGCTGAGGAAGAGCCCCACAGACTGGTTGAGTAGGGCTCTCCAGGCCTGATTGCAAGAGCTCTCCAGCACAGGGAGTCCGGAAGGTGCCCTGCACCTACTTCTAGCCCCAGATCTACCTAGTAATTTATTAATTGAACTGAATTAATTAAGAGGGCTACATGATTACCTCCAGATGTCTGTAAAGACAAAGCACACAGCAAATGCAGGAACAAATGAAGGCCCCATGTGGCAGAGCAATTAAGAAAGAACTTCAGACACTGTATTGGCAGGAATTCACATGTGCCCATACCATGGGTGCGCAGTATGACCTAGAAGCCATCTAATGGCAAGGTCAAATTTTTAGTTTAGAAATTCCAGGTCTCATTAATTCACACAGCTTTTAAGATATTGAAGGCTTATGCATATGCTGTCAATTGCAATGAAAACTAAGGGGAGAAATACCTCTATCCTCATAGAGAGAGACTGAGGATTACAGAGCATTTTACGTGGCAGAAACAGGAACTGTTCTATCTATGGATAACCAAAGGAAAGAAACTGAAATCAAAGGCGCAAACTGTTGAAGCTAATGATAACAGTGGTTTATCCCTCGCTTCAAAAACTTTCTTCCCTTCCCTCTTGTGCATATACATTTGAAGAACTTTGAGCTGCTGAGATGACAGGGGGCCATATTTTAGATATCCTTAAATTGTCACTGAGGCTTGCCACAAAACCAATAAAGAACAATAATCAACAAATGTCCGTTTACACAGTTTTTAATATCGCTGAACATTTGGAATTATTTAAAAAGAAAAAAAAAACAATTTAAGTACCAAAACTAAGCCTATCTCTAAGGCTGGAGAGAAGAAAAAAAACAAAACATTGTTTCTCTTATCAATTAAGCCATTCTTTTATTAAATTGGGACAATAGTACTATTTTTACTTTCAACATGACTACTGCATATAAAAAGCAGTGAATAAATGAAATCAGTGAAGGTTTAAAAGTTCTAGTGCTCTAGGCATATTTGTGGTATAAATGTTAATTATATATCTTTAAATGGGTTAACGGCATTGTTGCACCTTTACTGTAAATCTAGACTTATCCCAAAACAAAACATTTTCCATGGGAGCTAATACTGCATGTAATGGTCTCTAAAACAAAGATGCAAATTTGCAGAGCAATCCTATACTACTTAACAGCTATGGTGTGCTAGGTTAATTAGCTATGCCACAGACATAAAGAAACAGGAGAATGCCGGGGCAGTATTAAGAGTAAAAATATAAGAATCAATATGAGAACCATAGTCAGCTCCCCCCACACCCCCATACAGCTGTGAATTCTCCTGATGATGCCTTCATCCGCACAGGAAGCACTTCGAGCTTGCCCTCCACTGAGGGCCATATCTGTTTGCAGATGACCATCACAGCATCTTCCACGTGTCATCAGAGCCCCAGGATTTAATGAACTTCTGACCCCATCTTTATGATATGCCTACCACCACCAACTCCATTTCCTTCTCCCCCCTGCCAAGCCCACTATTTTTATATTGCTCCAACTCAAATGCCTGGCTGTAAATGCTTCCTCCTAAAGGGAAGCAGCAACATATTCTTTTAATGGGTTCTTCTAGTACTTTTTCATACTAACATTAGTCTACTGGAAAGCAATTTATTAATCTGCCCGAGTAACCTGGCAATTCCTGGATGGTCTCACTATACCATCATGAGGTACAAACAACTTGAAAAATATCTTTTGCAGAAGTGGTTAAATAACATATGTACCTCCCCTGCAGTTACAACTGTACAGAATCTCTATCTCCCAATTGCATCTATTGACACAATGTCTTTGCCTCCCTTAACTTGCTGATGTACTGGGCCATGATGATAGATTTCCAGATATTGAATCATCTTTCCAATCCTAAAAAAGAAAATTCCTAAGTCACAGTTATAGCACTTTGCTATACAAATGTAAAAAATTCAACTTTTATGTAGAATTTTTGTACTTGAGATCATAAGATCATTCTATGGTAGTATGCTCTTTGGCTGCTTTATTTTTCATTACAAGGCTTACATTTAAAATTCTACTGCCATCTCAATTAACTTAATAATAACCCTGAATAAGCCCATCTTTAAATGTTCATCAGAATTCAATGAAAATACTTCTAGATATAATGATACTTTATTTAATAACAGATACTAATCCTATGTCTAATATACTTTATAATAATACTTCTAAGATGATATGATAACATTTATATCTTACAGAAAATTCATCTTTTGGCCAAGATGCATGCTCACACGGAGAGACAGAGAGAGATGGGGAGAGGGAAAGGGAGAGAATAGGGAAGGGGGGAGGGAGAGAAAAAGAAGAAGAGGGGAGAAAGAGAGACAGAAACAAACCAAAGCATATATGAGAGGTTAGGTAGACATTAGTCCATGAAAGATGGATCCAATGCAATGGAGTACCTCTGGCTCTGCTTTAAAGACTCAGTTAAACTAGACTGACATTTAACAAGAAAAGATGTGTATTTGTAAATTAAACATCTGTAAACTTCCAAACAGCTCTAATGTTTTATGGTTGTTTTCTTCCTCTAAATCTCAAACGTGCTTTCAATAAATGGGTTTGAGGAATGGATGAACTAGCAAATGCCTGTCGGGGCTCCTTAGATTCTCAGAGACAGAACTAGTGAAAACACACAAAGTGAGAGGGCTTAGAGCAGGCTTCTCTGTACCACCTGACTTTGCTCTTACTTCCTCTGCATTGAGGTAGGTTTCACTAGATGCTTATAATCATTGTGAAAGCAAGAAGTGAAAGGAAGAATCCTCCCAGATCAAAAAATGAGGCAGGAGCACTAGGAGAGAGGCAAACAGAAGGAGCCCTGTCTCCAGCAACATGTCTGCTGCTAAAAAGAGTTGCAGGCACTGTGCCCTGTCCCTTCAGGGTCTGGGCTAAGTGCAAAGCAAGTAGGGAAAATCAGGGTTTCCCTGATCACCTTCTCTGTGGCTCTCTATCCTCTCTCCACAGCCATTATACAGGAAGCAAAGCCACAGATCGACAAGAAATGCCAAGTGTTTACTAAGGGCTGACTGCATGTGAAGTGATCGTTCTAATGGCAGTGGAAACATCACACTGCTATATGGGGGTGCACTATCATGACCCACATTTTAAAAATAAAGTACATAAGTCTGAGGCTGGGAATCTAGCTCAGTGGCAGAATACCTGCCTAGTATTTGTAAGGCTCTGAATTCAATCCCTAGTACTACTACTACCTGCCCACCCCAACCCAATCCCCCCCCAAAGTAAGGTCCTAAAGCGGTTGCAAAAATTGATTGAGACATACAATAACTAAATTGCAGACCTGAAAATGCTTCAATGTGGCTTCATTCCTGCAGGCAGTGTCTTTCTGGAAATAGAGTTTCAGCTTTTACTATCCCACACCTACCTCTTGGATCATGGTGGTTAGTACATTCTTTCTGTCATACTGCACAATCACAGACTAATGCAACCAATATTCAACAGACCAAACTAATGAAAACACATGAAGAAGGCAAGTTATTCAAAAGCAGATGATGATCTAGACCTTCCTGCATAGGAAAGAAAACTGAGGGCCATGGTGAGGTAAAGAAGCCTCTGCATGAGTATATGAATGCCAATTCACTGGCATATGTGAACAGACAGCGAAGTGATATTTGATCCGATTTTTCCTTTTCTTCCCTCCCAATCAATATTCAATTCTATAAGCATTTCTAAGACTACTGAAGAACAACCAACTGTTACATGGCATTATGTAACATCTGGTGCTATAAGCTTCAAATCCTGATTTCTAAAATTCCCTCCAATCTAAGCTCATGAGGGATCATTCTGTGTATGTTTCTGATCATTGAATTTGCACTGATGGGTTGCATAGGTCCTAGTATGTGGCAAGTTCACACTGAAGCACTGAGATAACCCCTAGCTCCTTTATGCATATGTTCTAACTCCACGGTGGAGAGTAATTGACATAAAGCATTCCAATTAAGCTCTGCTTTGCATTATTAGCCCTTCAAAAACTGCTTTGTCAGTATGTGATAAATAAATTGCTTGATATTGAGGGAGAGAACAGAAATCAACACCCACTATTTAGTGGTATAGTAACTGGAAACTGAAGGGCTGTGGCTCAAACATCAGAAGTGTGTGGCAAACTTCAGTTTAGCATTCATGTCCATCACCAACAGTTTCTGTATTTGAGCAAGCATTTAAGACTTAAGTAATATGTTCCTAAGCCATGAAGGTTTTTCCTTAACTGACTTCTATGAGTAAAAGTCAATACTGTGATAGAATTACCAAACTGCTACTAGAAGATTCTTGTTAGCATTATTAATTATGCAGAAAGATTCATTTTGTTATGACATTTCCATCCATGTTTATATATACTCTGAACATCTTCAATCCTCCTGATGATTTCTTGCCCCGCCTCCTTCTGGTCCCCTTCTTCTTCCCAAATAGCTTCTTGCCTACTTTCACACTTCTTTTCTTATTGCACACACATGAAAAACATAATGTTTGTCTTTATGAATCTGGACTTTGTCCCTCAATATGTATGATTTCTAGTTGCACACATTTTCCTGCAAATAATCTAACTTTATTCTTCTTTGTAGCTGAATAAAACTCCACTTTGTTTATAGATTACATTTTCTTCACTCCTTTCCTCTGCAGGTAGCTCAGAGGCTGATTCACTAACTCGGCTAACTGAATGGTACCACAATGAACGTGAGTCCATCACTGGCTCTCTGCTGTATGCTGATCTGGAATGATTCAGGTCTATACCCAGGATCACACAGCTGGAACATCTGCAAGTTCTATAGATTTTGGAGAGATTTTCATGATTAGGCCAACTTACATTTGAATCAATGGCATAAATGAGAAAGGGTTCCTCTTTTCCTCTATCTTTCCAAGCATTTGTTCTTTTTGTTTGATGATAGTCATTTTTTCTTGAATAAAAAAAATCACAATACAATTCAAAGCTGCTTTTCATCCCTCCTTCACTCTCCCTTTCGATTGTCCCCAGGAGGCCAGGATCTGAACACAGTGCACTGTGCATGCTGGACAAGGACTCCTCTGTTCAGCCTATGATCCCCCAGACCTATTGTCTGTTTTTAAATGTAATGATGTGTTTCCATATCTAGGGCATGGCTATTCAACCTGGACTACATGCCAACATTTGGCTGAGGCTGCCTGATCTTCAAAGCTCAGAACTAGTGTCCATGCCCAGCTTAGACAGGAGTCTATAGTACAACTTTTGCTCTCTGGGAGCTAATGTCCTTCCCTGAAGATGCCACAGTTGGATTGGGAACGGGGATACTAAATATGAGTCTGCTCACAAGCTTTATGGATTTAGAAAAGATCCTGACAGGAAAATTATTTAAAACCAAGTGAAGTTAGATCTGGAGATCCCAAATCATCTATAATTTTCCTCTCGGCTCATCAGAGGAAGCACAATTTTGTTTTTTTCTTTTCTTGTCACCTGTTTTCCAAATTATTTGACCCTCCCCATTATGGGACTGAGTCTTGGATTGATCTCAGTGATTACCAAGGTATCAATCAAGATTTACTATGCACAAGTAAATAAGCACTTTAGGCAAACCTTTTCCAAACGGTGTAGGTCAGTCCCTACCAGTGTAATTACAAAGCAGATATGCTGCAGCATGTGATGGAAGCGTGGGAAGGCAGCACTAAAGAATGAGGCAGGCTGAAAATTATACACAATTGCTAGTGGAACGGCAAACTCAATCATGTTCTGAAGCATCAGGTTATATGGAGCAGGAAGGACAAAGCAGGATCTGACATGGGCTGAAAATGTCACGCAGTCACTTCACTTCCCTCTATAGACAGCTTTGGAAGGATACTGGCTAAATGCCCCACTCTTTGCATGGACAGCTGGCATTGCTCAGAGGAGCAAAGAGAACAACTCCACAGAAATGCCAACCCTTTATATAGGTTCTCTTGGCGACACTGGAAACAGCACTAGACTTGGACACAGGACACTCAGCCACAACTGCTTGCTCAGTCACTAACTGGCTCTAGGACTTGAGCCCCTGAACATATTTAAACCTCAGTACCTCTCCTTCTATATAAACTAAAATTATTTTTCTGCAAACATTCTATCTGACCCTCATGTCCCTTAGTTCCCCAAGACTATAAGCTGAGTCAACTGAAGATACATATAAAACTATGCTCTGATGATGAGGAACTCCTAGCCAGCAGACAAGGGGGTATAGAGCGAGGGGAGATAAAGTAAGAATCTAGACCGATTCTTGACCTGCCTGGCACAGAGTTGGTCATACAGAAAACAATGTAACACCGTGCTCACTGCTGCTGGCAACAGTATGGGGAGTCAAAAAACAAAAAACAACAACAAACTGAATTTGAAAACCCCAAATGAACCAAAGACCAACAAAACATGAAAAGCATCAGTCTAGTGAGTAACTACAAGTCAATTATCATCGGAAGCGACAAAGAATAGAGACCTGCCCCTGTAACGCACCTTCCCTTCAGATTCATAGTATCACTGGGGAAAGAAACAAAGGGAGACAACAGACTGAACACCAGGACTCCAGAGAAGTCTCACAGAAAATGAACATGTGCTAGCTAGGTTTTTGTTTGCAACATTTTTTTAGCTGTCACGGGAAAAGAAAAGAAAGCTGGCAACAGACAAGATAAGCTACAGAGAGTTAACAGGTCGCTGAGAGTCCTTAACACATTAGGGACTGATGTGTTTCTTCTAACTGGAATATAACATGCAAAACCTCCCGTACATTTAGAGAAAGTAAAGTTGCTTACCCAATTTAACAGAGCAGGAAGAAGCTATCAGAGGCAGGATGCAAACCCAAATGTTCTACCAGTAAATAAAACAGGTACTGGGAAGTTGCACTAAGCAGGTCAATAATACTGTTTGTTGGGTGACAACAAGGTAGAATGGATTAGAGATGACTGACATGGCAATGAGAGTAAAGAACTGTTCTTCCAGAAGATTCAATAGTTCCACCATTGAAATGAACACAGAAGACCAAGGACTCCCAACTCTACATCACATTCCACAGCAACAGTTCTTTCTACCTGACCTGACACAGAGAGCAAGAAGACATCTCAGGACTCAGTTTCCCCAGCTCTAAAATAACAAGCAACTGACAAAATAATTTTATCTTCAGTTCACTCCAACCTCACTTTATACTTTAGGATGACACTGCTCTTTTTTGAGGTGCCCTATGCTTACATAACAATGTGGCCCCAAGAAGGTCTAGATCTATGATGCAAACAGCAAACGTGTGTGTGTGTGTGTGTGTGTGTGTGTGTGTGTGTGTGTGTCTCTGTGTGTCTGTGTGTGTGTGTGTGTGTGTGTTTGTGTGTGTTTGTGTGTGTGTGTGTGTGTGTGTGTACAACTAAAACTGGGGGGTAAACAGTAACTTGAGCTTGTCTGTACTCGGCAAATCTACTTCTGAAAGTGTAAAACTGAATGTACAAACCTAAGACGCTGTGAGCCTAATTCACACAGGTCTTGTCCATCCAAGAGGATGAGAAGTGATGATGAAAAAAAGCAACAATATAATCTCTATTAAAGCTTAGGAGTCTCTTCAGTGGTTATCTGGAATCTCTCCTTCTAAAGCCACCAATAAGTGCTCAGGTCTGCAAGTTAATTGCAGCTCACTCGTCTGTGTTCCCTTAGCATCATGTTCCAACTTGTATTAAAGGCCCTGCTTCAGATATCTGTTTACAAGTCTGCTGTACCCATTAGATAGGCTGTGAAATTTTACTAGCACTTGAGGTATGTTTTAATTACTTTTAATTTTTTAATACTTTTGTTTGTATCCTAAGAACAATAAGGATAAAACAACAAAGCCCATCTTACTAACAACTTGAAAAAGTAGACATACTTAATTTTCTTATCATGAGAATGCTATGGACATACTTATGTACATCAACATCACATAGCTGTCTGTGAAGCTGCATTTATTCAGATGAAGTCAAATGCCACATCTCTCACCAAAGCCTATCCATATGCTCCTTACAGCCTGGGTGACAACCACTAAGCACAAACTATCCTACAGCTTTTGAAGTACGTTTGAGCGTACTTCATGTTAATATCATTGAATTCAGGTGTCATTGTGAACTCTGGGGTGTAATCTGTGTCTCTACTTGTAATTTTAAGCTTCTGTTTTCAAAATGAAATACAAATGTAAGTAGGTGAACCTTTGAAATGCCCAGATAATGGATGGACACAAACACACACTCACATATGCACGCACAGACCCTTTTAGATAATGTAATGCAGTAGCTAATAACAACTTTCCCCAGTACAGAAATACATTATCAGCGAGGCACAAAGTTGTTAATATATTTCTATTATAGAATGCAGATGAGCTCACCTGCACCTACAATGACATGGAACTCCTTACATCGTAAGACAACCCATTCCATGGCTCAACTGTGATGACTAAGACAAAGTTCTTTGTAGCTGAAATTCAGACTACCATTGATCTGTCTCACCTTTCTACTTTGTAACCACAAACTCTCTAGCACATGGCACTCCTTCAGATACATAATGTAATTTATTCCCACCTCAATTTCAGTCCGGTTCTTTCCTCTTATAAAAAAAAAAAAAAAAAAAAAAAAAAAAAAAAAAAACTTGTCTTTGATCTTCAGTACTAATAGTGGGATTCTAAATTTCACATGATGAAATGCAAAGATTTCCTTCACACACAAAAGTGTTTTCTACAGTCTATCTTAAACATGATACTAACTATGAACTAAACAAATTGGTTTAAAGAAAAGGTAATTAAGACATTCAAATCTTGGTACATTAGTCAAACGTAGCCAACCTGGTTTAGAAACATAAAAGGTATTCTCCTTTTTCCTCCAGTGTGCTATGAACTACGCTGAGAAACCATTACTCTGCAACAACCGGAGCAGTGACTATGAGTGAGTGGCCAACAGTGATGCTACCTTCCCTAGCTTTTTCTACCAAATGTCCAGTACGAGGTCTATCCAATCATCATTGCTCAGCCAGTGACGGTGACAACTACTACCACTACTACTACTTCTCCTTCTCTCTGTCTCTCTCTCTCTCTCTCTCTCTCTCTCTCTCTCTCTCACATACACACAACACAACACACACACACACACACACACACACACACACACACAAAAATTGTTAAGGTTTGGGAGTACTAAGAGTAAAGTTCTAAGTTTGAATCATTGGAAGTCACATGCCAGACACTATTCTCTATGGTTCCTCATAAATAGAATGACTATAAATTCAATTTATGCCTGCTGCTTTGGTTAGTGTAGCCATTAACAAGAACCTGTTCAATGTGTCTTCACAGAGATAGTAAGTAACACAGTCAAGGAATTGTGATGATGTCTTGTTTACTTGGTACAAGGGAAGGTCAAATATAGTCAGCTACTGATCCACAAGCTTCAGAGAGTTACTTCTCATTCTTGGAATTGTGTTTGTAACTGCTTAGATGACAGAGGAATCAGCGGCAGGAGACAGACTTTAGGACTTCCCACTAGAAACTGGGGAATAGAGAGATGGCTCAGCAGTTAAGAGCACTAGCTGTTCTTCCAGAGAAACAAGACTCAATTCCCAGCACCACCTAGCAGCTTACAATAACCTGTAACTACAGTCCCAGGAGGTCCAATACCTTCTTCTGGCCTCTGTGAGCACTGTACTTTTGTGGTAAACAGATATCATTTTGGTAAATACTCATGAACACAAAATAAAACTAAATCTCAAAAAAAAAAATTAAAAGAAGGAATGGATGAGAAAGTTCCAGTAGTGTAGAAAGAAGCAAAAGAGTACAAACTGTAATCTGCCCCCAGCTCATGATCCTCTTTTCCTAGAGTAACAAATGTCACATGCTACAAAGATAAGCTGAAACACTCCAAGTGCATTTGTATTATCCTTCTTCCCCAGCCTGGTACAACTGGTAACTATAATATTTATTTTGTTATACGGATTTTAAGAAGTTTACTTAGGCATTTATTGTGTGTTTAAAGAAATTCACTAGGCAACGTGGTTAATGGTAGCAGAATTGCTAACAATCTCTCTCATTTCTAAATCAGTGTTACATAAGCATAAAGGAAGAAGTCAGAATAATTCCTTACAGGCCAACAGGTCATATCTCTAATATGTTTTAAAATAAACTGTGTTTATTTCATTTCTACAGCAAATTCTAAGCATGCATTTAAGGTCAGGGAAGGAACAATGTTGAGTAGAGAATACAGGGTGGGAATCTAGCAACTTTTGCTTAAGACAGAACTTACCCGGGCACAGTGACCACGATTGTAATATTCTGTGTCTCCCTCTAGTACTTCCCAAAATGTTGAAACTAAAGCAGTTTACAGTACTCTCCCAGGTCATAGTCTTCTCTTCTTAAGCTCTTTTACTGATAAGCAGGAATTCCCCAGAGGGTTTCCCTGAAGTAAACCATTACATAATAGATGACATTACCATGCTGAGACTGAATAGACTCCCCATTTGAGTGTTCACTATACTCTCAAGCCATACAGAATTTGGTAAAATCCCTCAAACTCACTATGATGAACAGTGACTCAGCACTCACACAGGTCACACGACACAGCAGGTGCATGGTTGGCAGGTATGGATTCGAAAAGAAATGACATCAAAATATATACATGGCCTTGAGATGTGGAAGGATAGGGTGGGGTGGGAGCCACATCTTGTGGCTCTGTCTGTTTCCTCTTGGAAGCATGATGGAATAGTATGGGGATCTTCTGCATTGATATTCTCATAGCCAACTTCAGCATGGGGGCTTGTCCAGCAGCAGCTGTGACAGAGGATATCTGGATCCCATGTCTTGGGTGCCAGTTATCCCCTTTTCCAATTACTTCCCTTGTAGTATACAGTGGTACGTTCTTGAACTCAACAGATGAGAGAAAGCCTGTTGATTTTTCTCTTTGTTGGCATTAAAAATGGGATTAATTGTAATTCTGGGGTTCAATTCTAGATATTCATCCTGGCATACACTCCATGTGGTCCTTCTGATGGTTTCTGAGCTACTAGAACCCTACTTAAGTAGAACCCTTTTCTACTTAAAGTACCTATAATAGCCAGTTTCTTACAGTGAACACTGATTTTAAAAGAAAAAAAAATAAACAAAAATCCTAACAATTTGAGCCACCAATGGACAACAACAATACTTTACAAGTAAGAGATGTGTCCACATCATTCATTATGCCTGGGCAGAGAGATACAGCCATCCCAGGGAAACGAGCCACACAGAGAACAGGTAGCCCTTCTCAGCACTTGCAGACCCTGGGAAGACTTAGGCTCCAGGCACAGAGTACACTGTGATGAAGATGAAGTCAACAGGTGTGAAAAAAAAAAAACAAATTTCAGCATTCTGTCCTGGGTCCATCACAAATCAGCTGTTGCTCTACTCAAAGAAGACACACAGGGAAAGTCCCTTGTCTCAGACATTCACAACTCAGTCTTCATGCTCATGAGGGAATTTACTTGGATTCCAGTTGTAACAGAGACTCCTAAACTTTCAGTTCCTTCAAAGAAGAAGGTTAAGACACAAAGGTCACAAAACAGACCAGACATAGCCAAGGGCCAAAGAAATCCCTGGCCTCCAAATAGTCACGCTGTCACAACCTACAGCTACAATGCCTTAGAGAAAAAACTCCAGGCAATGGCTGCATGACTGTAAGAATGCCAGATATGAAGCTCATTCTCTCTTCAGCATCTCCCCCCCCTCTCTCTCTCTCTCTCTCTCTCTCTCTCTCTCTCTCTCTCTCTCTCTCTCTCTCTTTCTCTCTCTCAATGCCTCAACATCTTAAGTGAAGCAGAGATACTGGCACAACTTGGATCCTCTTCAAGTATAGAGACTAGTAGAAAGCAGGAGAGAAATATGAAGTAAATGCAGTAACTCTTAGGTCACTCAAGAAAAATCACTAACTTACTCATGTCCCAAGAAGAAAATTCTAGAAACTCGTAAGATACAAATAAGTATGGTAAACATGATAAAAAATGGCAAAAGGGGCCGAGGAAGGTGTAGTTGCATCAGCTCTAGCAGTGAGCTCAGGTCAGTGCATTCAGGCCTCACAAGGCCTCAGTTTCCTCAGCTGCGAATGAAAACAATATTCTGTGCCTTGCTCAGCAAAATCAGGTGAAAAAAAATGAGGGTATGAGTATAAATAAATAAATTATGCATGTGTATGTATGTGTGTGAATATGTATACACACACACACACACACACACACACACACAAAGGAAAATTATTAACAAAGGCATCTCAAAGGCAAGTTTTAAATGAATATTCTCAAACCAGGCTAACAGAAGAAAATTAAACATAACATTATCCTTAAAATTGTCCCGATGGGGAAAGACGGTGTGATCAGAATTGTTACAAACAATGATGTCTAAACGAGAAGAGAAACCAGCTGAGGCTGTCTCAATTCTCTCAGTTCCTGTAGCACACACAACAATGGAAAGCTCGCAGGGAGGGGCAGCATAAACATTTCAACCATGACACACCAAGGACGTGGGACTCAGCCATGAGAAAAATGTACTTCTACCTAGTAAAACTCATCTTGGCACAGGTGCGCTTAGGAGCATTCTAAGCCTAGGGAGAACACTAAGTAAAGTGTTAGTCTTGCTAGCACAAGGACTGGTGTTGGATCCCAAGATTCTAGATTGAAGGGCCAAGCATGGTCTCACATACCTGTAACCTTATTGCCAGGAAGCTGGGAGCAGAAAGAGACCTGCCAACCACCTTTACCTAACCAGTGAATTCCAAAATAAGTGAGGGAAGCTGTCTGAAAAACCAAGATGGATTGCCTCTGAAGAATGATATCTAAGGATGACCTTTGGCCTTCACATGCACATGCTCAGTGAACCTGCATTTTCAAACACACACATTTTGTATTAGATAACCAATTAGATAACATTTTGTATTAGATAACCAATTAGAGGGCTCTTTCCCTGGAACAGGCTGATTCTCCTACTCTAGGCAGTCTTAGTTGTCTATAGTTTCTGTCTAGGGGTGGGACACATGAGCTATCACCTTTCTACATTAGCATGTTGCCTGCTACCATTACTCAGGTCTTGTCTAGCCTCCTTCAATGGGTGCAGCAGGTTATATGCATATATTTATGCACTCGATGTATGGATGTAACAATAATAAAAAGAGGTGATCAAATGTGAGGGAGGAGATGAGAGGGAGTAGAAGGACAGGAAACTGGGAAATAATATGAGTATATTTTTAATTCAAAAGTTTTTTATCAAAAAGTCTTTTTAGAAAAGACTAAGTGGCTCAGGCAGGTGACGTCATACTTTTCGCAGTTCTACCTAATAGAAAACAGAAATGACTGAAATTAGGAGTGAAATAGAATACTGACAGCTCTTTGAAGCAGCCAGCCTGTACGTCTGTTCACCTAGATGGACAGAAATACAAAAGCAGATGTTAGTCACAGCTGAATTTCAGCACACAACAATCACAGGCAGGTTCAGGAAACATCCAGAACACTGACGGTTCAAATACTTTCAAGTCGAGGTGGAAGGTAAGCTGCTATCGGTAGGACAGTCGTATTGATTCAAACAATCCATGAACGTGGGATGTCTTCCCATCTTCTAGCATCCTCTTCAGAGAAATAGAGTTTCTGGTGATGAGATTTTCAGCTCCTTGGTTAGGTGTATTCATAGATACTTTTTTAAAGCTGTTGTGAATGGGAGTGTTTCCATGATCTCTTTCTCTGCGTGTTTGTCAATGGTGTGTAGAAACAATAAGTGGATATTGTATCCTGCCACTTTGCCGAAGATGTTGATCATCCCTAGGTGTTTTCGGTGAATTTTTTTTCTCTAATGAAAAATACGGGGTCTTGTACGTATAATACCACATCATCCGCAAATAAGGATGGCGATTTATTCTTATCCTATCTGCAGCCCTTTGGTGTTCTTCTTTTCTATTATTGCTCTAGCTAGCACTTCAAGCACTATATTGAAAAGAAATGAATTTAGTGGACAGTTGTATCATTCCTGGACTTATTTGGATTTTATTTTTCTCCATTTGGGATGATATTGGCTATAGGTTTGTCATATATACACCTTTTGTTATGATGAGATATGTTTCTTCCAGTTCTACCCTCTTTAGGACTTTTATTATGAAAGCATGTCAGATTCTTGTCAAAGTCCTTTTCTCCATCATTTCTAATTACCGTGTGATTTTTCTAAGTCCATTTATATGACTTAGTATATTTATTGACTTACCTATGTTGAACTATCCCTGCATGTCAAAGACAAAGACAACTTAATTTTGGTGAATATCTTTATTATACAAGCTTGTATTCCATTTGCAAGTCTTTTATTCAGAATTTTTTCAATGATGTTCATAAGGAATATTGACCTGTAATATTATTTTTTGCTGTTGTTAATCAGTTTTTACCTGGTTTGGGTGATAACATACTACTTGCTCCATTGAAGGAATAACAGACTAGTAGAATTCTGCTGAGGATCCATTTGTGCCCAAGAAAAACTAAATCATGAAATTTGCAGGTTAATAGCTGGAACTAGAGAATATTAAACTAACTGAATTATCCCAGGCCCAGAAAGACAAAACATTACATTTTCTCTCCTATTTATGGATTCTAGCTCCAAATCATTATATGTAAGTATGCTACATGGAGTAATTGCAGAAACCAGGAAAGTAACAAAGAACCATGAGTTGGAGGGGCAATCTCTAGGAAGGGGGTAAGTAGGACACAGTTGCTATGAAGGGGACAATGGGAGAAAAGGGAGCAACTCTAACTGAGGGAAGGTACTATAGACAGACGATAGCTTTTTGAAAAGCCATAGAGAAATGGTATTTTATGCTTACTTTAACATGTACTATACAATATAATATATATATTACAATTGTAATATACTGACTATATATTATGTTCATTATATATTATATATACATATGTATATATAATGCACACATTGTACATTATACAATATATATAATATGCAATATAATACATACATTGTATATTATATATACATATGTGTGTAAAATATATAATACATGTATTATATATTAGACAGAGACAGATTAAGTTAAATGGAGTTACACCACTTGGGGTAATAATGCTCCCCAATTCCAAAGAATAGCCAACAAAACCCCTATAACAAACATGAGCCTCCCTTCGGGTTGTTGGTCAAGAGACTCCCTCAAAACAGAAGTCATTGCCCTTGACCATGTTGCTGAAGATACAATACAGATTAGACTCAGAAAATAGAAGAATCAACCAGGAATGAACCATGAAGATGCTCCCCTGAGGAGTATCCAAAGATACTAAGCAAACCGCCAAGAAAGAAATCAATCAATTGACCTACCAAGCTGGAAAGCCTAGGAACCACAAGGACAAGCCCAGCAAGACAGCCTCAAGGAGACAACAGTGGCACTAATACCTTGTGGATAATCAACATTCATTTAATTGAACTTGAGGTCAGCTCAATGGAAGATAACTCTACCTGGTACTATTAACCTAACCAACTACCCATGATCCCTAGAGAAGAACCTACTACTGCCACTTTCCTAAGCCACTATAATTGCTAACTTCATTCCAGTTAACCCAGTGCCCACAGACAAATGTAGTTTTCACCCCTCAAAGAAGCTTCCTTTTGCAGCAGATGGAAATCATTATAGAAACACACAGCTGGCCAAAATGCGGAGTACAATGGGCCAAGGAATGCCTAATCCCAACTGACACATCTAAAATGCAGCACTGATACCCATGGCTCAGCAAACATTACAGAAAGGGGGGCAGAAAAACTATAAGAACTAGGAAGACCAGAACATCTGCTTCAAGATACATTTGTATATGTAACAAGGAAACTGTATCCATGAAGTCACAATAATATGTTGCCTAAAAAAGACTAGCACTGTGACAACACCTGTTGTCTTCCCAATAGGGATAAGGGAAATCTCACCAGGCTTTATTCCTAGATGAAGACCCATGAGCAAGCAATGGCATGAGAGAGGGAGAACTCATCTTCCCCAGGGATGAACCCCTGATTGGTTCTTTAGTTGCAAGCAGTCACCCCTAAACATACAGATAGAAGCAACATTAACTACTCATAAGGAAAAATATATATAAGTGTGTGTGTGTGTGTGTGTGTGTGTGTGTGTGAAGCTATTGTCAATGCCCTTGGTTGCCTCCTCGAACTTTAAGGTAAGAATCTGTTGCTAAAAACACCACAGACTTCATTCACAGGACTTGAAGGACTCAACCAGGAACCAACCATTAGGATCAATGACACATACATATGTATTTATATAAATGATAATAATTAAAAGAGAAGAGGTCATGAATTTAAGAAGAAGTATGGAAATCAGGGAGCAGTTGGTGCAGGAGACTGATAGGTAGGAATGGTGTAAATACAGAACTCATGTAAGCAATTCTCAAAACATGAAAAATTTAATGAAAAAAAGAAAAGAAATACAAGAGCACTTGGCTTGAAACTATGCTGAGATTACAGGGAAAGTTGGGGTAAATGACCATTCACCCATCTCCACATTCCATTTCAAATAAAACACACTTCACAATTTATTCAAAGGGCCCTCTACATGTCCAAAAAATGTCTAGAACTACTTTTTTTAAAGAATTCGCAATGCTAACTAAAATATTTACTTTTCATTTTGCTCTGAATGGGATCCTAACATTTCAAACTAGTCAGTTTCAAATGAGATATGAAATTTTGATTATGCATGCTAAGTAGGGAGACGTATTTAACCTTACAATAAACAGTAATCCCAAATACAAAAAATACATATATGCTTCATTTGAGAATGACTGAGGATACACTGAGATTTAGACATGCCTGTAGAAGCCACAGAATATCACATAGAGAAAAAATCATCAGTAGATATTAATAAATATAAAACGTTAGCCTGTGACCCCTGATATCTCAACCTCCAGACCTCTCATGTTTACTATTTCTGAAAAACTAAAATATATATTCTGAAAAAAAAATATATATATACATATATATGCAAAGTGTTAATCACAGCAAAATTTTAAAATAATAGAATGCTTAACTGAGATATATCAAACCATCCAATAAAATATTAAGTAGATAATAAAATTATAATCATTCAAAAATGAAGCAATAGGTGAGATGCTTAATATCCAAAGCTTAGATACACAGTGCTACATCATTGATGCTGATAGCAGAACCCCAGAAGACAGTCCTGACAGTGACGGGGTGGACCTGTACTGGGTGGATTTGTGGATGATACTGATTCATCACCAGGTCTGAATGAGATACAATATTGAAACTTTATTCATGCAGTTAAATATAAAAGACACCAATTCTTAAGTGCCTACTAGGTCAAAACCACGTAAATTCAAAGAAGGCTTGGCAGCTTATCATGTAAACTCAGTATTCTAGAGGCTGAAACAGACTGCTCTGAACTAAAGGCCACTGTGGATTATATAATGAGTTATAGGAGAGCCTAGGCTACGAAGAGGAAGCCTGTCTCAAAAAAAAAAAAAAAAAAAAAAAAGTAATTTCAATGTTAACAGAACATGTGAAAATGAATTAACTGAGAGAAAAGATCTCTCTTGAGACCCTCAAAAGAGAAATGAGACACAATCCAGATCTCCATATTTAAGGTATGGCATTTTTTTTTTCTACATAGTATTTTGTTTCCTAGCTTCTCTACAGGTAAGCGAATTCTGGTGAGTGCAATGTTTTCATATGCTGTACATATGTAATTGAAAATAGCAGTGTTCAGTTACATACCAATGACAGAAATTGCTTTTAAAATTCCAGAAAATGCTACGATGAGCTAGAGTTTGAATTAAACTCCTCTTCAAGCATGACTATACAACAAAGCAGCTGGTATCAAAGAACATATTTTCTACAAAAGCTTGCTTGTCTTTTATATTTTAAGAAGCAACCCTTTTCTAACGTATTAACACTAACTAAAACACTAACAGGAAAGTAAAGGTGAAGTGCAGCTCCGGGTGTTTACTTTATAATCTAAAGTCAATTTCTGCAATATTATCACCCTTGGGGAGAAATTTTACATGAAATTCAAACGCTAATGAGAACTGTTTCCTTGACTTTTCCTCGCTGCAATTTGATAACAAACTCAGAAGAGTTTCTATGTGTGGACTTGCAATGGATGTCTATAATTAGGGCCTAATATTCTGTAAGAGCTAAAGATAACATTGGGAGTCCACAACTCTTCTGATGTTCTGTACATTTTGAACAGCTGTAATTAGGTCCCAGGGGAGGTAATATTTAGAAAGGAACAAGGAAAAGAAATCATCAGATAAAAGACAGTCAGTAAGAAATGGTCGGCAAGTCAGAGAGATGCATACATGTGCATGTTTCTGAACATGAACACACAGGATAATCTACGGAAGGCACACTAAGAGTCTGAGCCACCCCTCTCCAGACAGTGGTGAGAGTGAGTCCTAGTGCCTGACACATTCCTAATTGCTATTGTTTCCTCAATGTTGAAATTCAAAAACAGCCATGGCTCATACCTTTTTGTGAGGTTTGTCATTGCTCAATGCTTTAAAAGAAATAAATCCTATATTCTCTTACAATATTCTTCAAATCATGATAAAAATAATAGCCAGGAGACAGGAAGTCAGGGCTGTAAACAGAAAATCATTAGCTCAGCAGGCAGATAGAATTTTGGATTAATACACCATGAGAAAGGAGCATACTGGCAGCCTTGTACAAGTCTCCACTTGAGTTCTTCCTTAACATATACTTCCTGCCCACTGTGATAGTACTCGCATTCAAGCTGGCATTGGGATGTTCCCAGTAAGATTGTTTTCTCCTCCATGAGATATCGCAAGTCTTAAGAGAAGGTCTTAAGAAGAGTCCTTAGTATTTTTTGTTGTTTATAAATATTACTAGTGTGTAAGAAGCATAACAAACGTTCCACTGTGTGGCCATGATGGCTACATCAGCCCATGCACTCCAGGACTTGCACCCTGATTTCCCAGCCCTGTCACGGGGAGAGTGTGATTGAGCTCTACCTTCCCTTCACACCCCTTCCCATGGTTGTTCAATTATCTAATTAGTATTAAGTCCCATGTTCTAAGAAAATAAGAAAAATACTCAAGGCCACAACGAATCTAAAATAGGAAGGTAAGGAGTTCAGGGGAAGATAATTATCACTCCTTACTTGTGGTATACAGACAGGAAGACATCAGAGTAAGGAGTTTCTTATTTTACAGATAGCCCTTTGCTACCTACCTGGGTGGATCAAATTATACCCACAAATTCACATCAATCACCAATCACAACCATGTCTGAGAAAGCTAAAACCTCTTCCTAATGCCTAAGATCTACCTCATTTACACTGCCAACTTCATCTGTCATGATATAGTCCTGTGGGCTTTACTCTGTAAGCCTATGATTCTACGTCAACCATTCCAATACAGCCCACACTTTTCTTTCAAAGGCCATTCTCAGAGCTTAGTCTAATGCATCTTTTTGAGGTTAAACTGCTGTGGTTTGGATATGGTCTGAGGGTACTCCAAAGCAGCATGTGCTGAAACTTAATCACTACTATAAATGAGCGTAGATACAGAGATTTATCCCAAAGATGGTGTTCAGAGGTTAAGGATATTTAAAAGTGGCTGGAATTAGATACGGTCATTAGAGTAGAGCCTCATGATTGAAGCCCTGGTGTTTCCAAGGAAAAAGAAAAGAGAGCACACAGGTGTGTTCCATTCAGACCACCTGCTGCCTACATCTTCTGCCAGCAAGAAATTGATCACCAAAATAGCATTCCCTGCCCTCTTCAAACCCAAAGTTAAGTAAACTGTTTTTCTTTATAAAGTTAGCCTGTTTCAGATGCTTCATTATAGTAAAAACAAAGCTGACTGTAATACAACTTCCATTCTCCACCCTCACACGTCACCACAGGGTCTGGAGGGATGGCTCAGAAGTTAAGAGCACTGGCTGCTCTTCCAAAAGACCCACGCTGAGTTCCTAGCACCCACCTGATGGCTCATTAGCTCTCTATAACTTCAGTTCTAGGGGATCCTATGCCCCCTTTTGGTTCTATGGGTACCAAGCGAGCATGTGTTGCATTAAAATACATGCATGCAAAACACACACAATAATAATAATAGTAATAATAATAATAAATTTTATTTTAAAAAGCCATGTTGCATCATCATGACTCTATAATATATATGAGATGGAGAAATGATTCAGCAGTTAACATCACCAGCTGCTCTTCCAGAATATTGGGGCTCGATTCTCAGCACCCCCATGGCAGCTTCCATCAGTCTGTAACTCCAGTTTCAGGGGAATCTGACACCCTCTTCTGACCTCTGCAAGCACCGGCATACATGCAAGGCATAGACATATGTGCAAGCAAAACACCCGTATGCATAAAATAAAATTTAAAAAGAAAATGCACCATGTTAAAAAAAACTAATCACAAAGGATCACAATTCCTTGATTGCATTTACACATAAAGTCCAGAACAGGCAACATCACAGAGCAGAGTTTCGACAGGCAGTTGTCTAGTGTGAGGTAAAAGGAGGTTTGGGGAAAACACGTGACAGTCTATGCATATAGCATTTACTGGAAGGTGATAAATCATTTCTGGAAGTGACACTGGTGATGATTATACAATTCTGGAAATACTCAAAAATCCAATGAGTTAATTAACTACTTTTAGTTAGTTCAATTATATATTAATAAAGCTACCTAAGAAAACTTACCCCTCTAAGCTCTTCATACATTGTATAAGTTGATTCTGTCCCATTCTACTGGCATCCCCTACAAACAGGACTTATACTTCTGGTTAGCATACGCCATCCTGACCAGCAGTATAATTATGTGTGGTTATTCCCGTGTCTGGCTCCACAAATAGCTAATGTGTGCTTTCCGAGAAAACAAGTTATATATTTCTATATCCAGTCCTCTGACAAGAGTTAAGTACTTTCATGAAAATTAAAAGAAGGAAAAAAAAAATGGACCTCATCATACATAGCAAAGACTATGATTTTTAGTCAACTTGCAAGACACACCTTAAATAGCTATAAGCAGGAGCCCTAGCCTTAACTACCCTCTTCTCTTCTCCAACAGTCCACAAAGCATGCACATGAGACATAAGAAAAGAAACCACACATAATAAAAATGACTGCTCTGAAAATATTTCTTACAAGAAAGTATCTCCTAGTTGGAACAGGAATTCAGCTCGCTCTCTCTCTCTCTCTCCCCCTCTCCCTCTCTCTCCCTCTCCTTCTCTCTCCCTCTTCCTCTTCCTCTCCCTCTCTCTCTCTTTCACACACACACACACATACATTCACTTTCTCTTACTAGTTGATCATTTCTTCATTATATATTTTCTTCTACTAATTTGATTCAGAGTTTTGTATGCATAAAATATAGTGAATAGCTTTAACGTATCTGTATAATAAAAACAAAAGACATTTTTCTTGCCTCATTACAGTAACTACCAGTGATAATTCACTACCACCAACCACATATTAGGAGGTGAGAAAGGAAGAGAATGGGCTGAACCTAAGCTTTATCCTCAAGTGTGTGTGTATATGTGCAGGTGCCTGTGGAGACCAGAGATCAACATTAGGTATCTTCCTCAGTTGCTTCCCATGTTCATTTGGAGACACTGTCCTCACAGAACATGGAGCTCACAGGTTCAGTTAGGCTGGTGGTACATGAGCTCCAGGGAATGTACCTGTCTCCAAACCTGCGTGATAGGTCACAGACACACACCAGCATGCTCAGGGTATATGTGAGTACTGGGGATCTAAACTCGGACCTCATGATTGTGCAGCAATCACTTTACTGCCTGGACCATCCCCCAGCCCACCATCAAGTCAATTTTTTGTCATTCATAAATACAAAATTTAATTTGCACTTCTATAGTCTAGAAAGGCCACAATGTTTCTCACACCACAACACTCAGGGTAAACCTAGTTATTCAAATGCCTCTTTCCCTGGATGAAAGGAAGCATGCAGTTAACAGATGATATACCAAAGAGAGCTCACAAATCCCAAAGGCTCTTCCTCTCTAAACCTGACTGTTTCCTGGGCTGACACTCTACTCCTCATTCAGATGACATCAGAACAAAGAACACCTGCTGGAACCACAGCACTTGGTGCATTTCCACTGCAGCACTCACAGCTACCACCTAATTTGTAAGACTGTGAATGGCAACTGCAATTACAAAACTGTTTAACGCTCTGAATGCAACAGCTTTGTCCCCTGGACCAAAGCTTGTGATAAGAGCACTTGTATCTGCCTGGCATCAAAATTTCAAGGCAAGGTCTACTATCTTTGTCATGGGTATTGGTGACTGAGGTTCCCCTTTCAGGGCATGAGGTCTATTCCATGTTAGCATGCTCTAAGGTAGATTCAGTATCCAACACAGATATCAAAAAATTCATATTTAAATGATTGATAATTCCAATTCAGGCCATTCAATTGGATTTAAAGGCTAATTCTGAGGTGTAGTGATGAAACGAAGACACTGAATATGTTACCAGTAAGAAAGATGGTACTAAGAGGAAACTTCAAATCGCTCCACTCAGACAGAAGTCCCCGCTAATATTTACGCCACCTTCCTGGTCATCAAAGAAGAACACATTCTTGTGTTCATGGGCGTGACTCTATAGGATGCAATTCTCTGCAATAAATCCTGTATTGGATCTGGTCAGTGCCTAAGAAAGACAGATCCTCAGAAAATCACAATAAACTAAGGACAAATCAAAACAAGGCTGAAGCACCCAGAAGAAACGAGTCACACAGCCCTGAGAAAAATCAGAGTCCACAAACATGCCACATGGAAAACAAGCAGGCCACAACTTGAAACCGTGTTTACCCTGGGGAGAGACTAGCCCAGATTCATGCCAGAGCAGCCTCGTCAAATGCCCTTCCCCGCCCTGCATGGGGCAATGTGAAATGGGGCTCTGCCAAAGCCAGGTGTGGTATATGCCAGCAGCAGGTCTCCCTGAGGGTTCAAAGAATCAAAAGGACAGGCAAAAAAAAAAAAAAAACATACTGTGTTCATCCAGCAGGATACGACCTCCCCACAACTCTGGGCAGTTCTGGGAGTACACAATCCATTGCAACACTATAATCAAGATGCTGGAAAGCTAATCGCAAAGGTAAAGGATAGGACCAAAGGAAAACCTAAAGAGCTCACTGATATCACACCGCTCATTAGATGTGGACAGAGTCTAATGACATCACACACCTGCATAGTCAGCAAGTCTGACACATCTATCTAGCTACAGTCATTCTGGGCTCAAGAGCCAGGTCTGAAAGATGGACAAGAGCACTCTGTGCTTCTGAAACTCCGTATCTGTAAAATGAAGATTATCAGAGTGCACAGTTAAACGTGAACTCTGATTAGTAACTATAGGCTGAGCCTGTAAGGCCCTCAAAAAAAATCACATGAATGAATCACCAGTGATAGAAGAGAAGGAACCTTGCTGTCAACATGAACTTAGTGTTTCATTTATAAAAGGAATACTCAGGTCTGTGGAGAGATGGACTGTGCGCGCGCGCACGCGCACGCACACACACAGTCAGTCACAGGGACATGGGTGAGCCGACAGCCTCTGTTTCACAATGCTGTGGAGCCATTCTCTGACAGAACTGCTGTCAGAATCATGTGAACCCACAGAGTCCACATGCTTAAAACACTGCCATGTTAGCAGGCAGCAGTGTGTGCTTGCCATTCCTGGTAATACTGTCCCTTGCATATAGGAAATTTTCCACATTCATTACCTTAATTAATCCCTACAACTACTAGAAGGTAGCTAGGACTAGGATCACAACTACTGGAACCAAAATAAGCAAACTAAGCCAAGTGTTGCTAAGATTGCTCTTTGCTTTACCATGTCTTGTGGCTATTTCCAGAGACATGCAGCTCAGAACTATTACCCATTATTGGGGGTAATGCCCTTTACATCACAGGATGCTATATCAGATAGATTCCAAAATAACTTTTTAAATGAGAAATTTGAGAAAGAGATCTTGCCCATGATCCCTAGCTCATCAAATCCTCCTATCTGTGTCAAGGAAACCAAGGCATGTGTTAACTACATGTTGGTTTTGCTCTGACTTGATTAAACCTAGCAAAACAAAAGTCTTCCCTAGAGCTTACTCTCCTCTTATGTCTACTGAGAGTTAGGCCCCTAGCTTTCAACAGAGACAATGGAGGTGGCACTGGAAAGAAGTAAGCCATAGCCCACCCCAGCACTACTTAGCAAGTATCCAATTCTTATGGCACCAGTTATGAATACCACACTGGTAATGCATCAATGTCTGCCTAAAGTAAGACAGACAGAAAAAGTATGGTGTATGACCCACACTGTTTGACATATACTTCTTTTAAAATGGATCAGTTTCTCAAGTGAACAGGATCAGTGCAATCTTTTTAAAAAGGGGACAACCAAAGACCCATGGAGACTCTTCTTGGGTTAAGGGCTTTCCAAACATACACTATTATCTATCAGCCTTTTGTTGTTGTTGTTGTTCTGTTTTAAGGTGAGTAAAAGATAAACGGTAGGTGAGTGAAAGGCAATGATTTCAGGGAAGGTTGCCAAATAGTCTGTTTCTTTATGTATGAGGTGTGGGATTCTACAAGAGCTCCAAGGATTCTTTCACCTAGTTACACAGCTAAAACTCCAAACAAATGAAGAGAAAATGTCATGATGGTGAAACCAACTATATTCAAATAGTTAAGTAAAATGCTAATCCCATACAAGCTCTGATACTGAATACAAAAGCATGGCAGTTTAAAATCTCCAAAACGTGTGTTTCTTGTTTGTTTGTTTTAATTTTTGTTTTTTTCTGAGACAGCATGTGTTTTGGATGGTAAAAAAGCTAGTGCAAATAAACAGAGTTTGCTGAAAAACAAGTTATTTTCAGAAAACCATCTAGGTTAAAGGTCAAAGTCACAGGTTGATCTGGCCAGAGGAATGCTATCTTTTCCCTGCTCTTAATCGGACTCTCAATGGTTTCCTCCTTCTAACATTTAATTTGGAGACTTAAGCAAACCTGTAATTTCTGATGTGGGGAGGAGAGCCCGGTAGAAGTCTCCAGTTGAGCCAAAATGACTTTATATTGCACACAAGATTACAAGACAAGTAAACCTTAAGGATTTTAACAATGAAGTCAGGCTGGCCATAGAATATTCTAGAGCAGTAGTTCTCAAGCTTCCTAATGCTTGATAAAGAACCTTTAATACAGTTCCTCCTACTATGGTGACACCAACCATAACTTTATTTTCATTCCTACTTCATAACTGTAATTTTGCAACTGTTAAGAATAGTAATATAAATATTTAATAGCAATAAAAAGTTAATTCCTGCACCTTCTAATAATATGGATGGATTGGAGAAATCATGTCCACTAAAATAAGCTAAGAAAAGGGGGGAAAAAAGTACCACATGATGTTAATTACATGTGGGGTGTAGAAATAATTAACCAAGGAAGCAGAGAGAATGCTGCTTACCAGGAACTAAGGAGAATGAGTAGGAAGCCACTGACGACATTATACAACCTCTAGAATCCAATGTACACTGTGAGGGCAACTCAATACTGCCCTGTACACTTGAAATTTGCTAAGGAATATCTTAAATGCTGTCATCCAGACATTCAAAAAACTAACCTTGTGGGGTGACTGATCTTTTAACTAATTGATTGCAACTGCCATTTCACAGTGTAATATATACCAAGATACATTGCCTATCTTAAACTTACAAACCTTTTTAATATGCCAATTATTCAAGGATTAGGCTGAATTTTTTTTTCAATAAAAAAAAACTTTGCAGAGTCGAGAAAGAGAGAGAGAGAGAGAGAATTCCAAGGATGTTTTGAACAATGTGACAACTCAGGAGTCAGTGTTCTCTGAGTCTGCATTCCACCCACGTAGAAACTGTTGCCTCATTACCTCCAACACTTGCTGGTACATGTTCTGGGGTGCTGGCCACAACTCCAGCCTTGTGATTTCACAGCTATGGCATATAATGTTTGTCTGGCCATGTGCATATTATGGTGCCTTATCAGGGCATTTGCTAAAAGTGACAGTAAATTTAAAACCACTATTACATGAAGAGAGGAGAAATACCGTAACCACAGTGCTAAAACACACTAGCCACCCACTGCAGGGCTGCTGGTGGTATCATAATGACTGCCTACAAGAAAGGCACTACGACATCCAGACCCATTGCCCAGCACCAGAGCATTTCAGGAAATACTCTCTTGTCTACATTCCACTCAGATGCATGTTTTAATGGCAAAGGACAAGAGTATTTAATGTTGGTGCCCAAGAAACTAAAAGCATAGGGATGAAATTCGATAACTTTAAATTATACACTTGCATACTATGCTTTAAACTTATGAAAAATGAAGTAAATAAATAAGACTTGGGACTCAGTAATATCCTTTTGTTAGTTGATTTAATCTAAAGAGAACTCTCTATGATTCTTCTACAAACTTCCAACATTTTCAGCCCTTTGTCCCTCCTATTAAAGATTAAAGCCCATGTCTCATTTAAAAAAAAAAAAAAAGTCACAATTTTAGGAGACTCACTAGAATATACCAGCAGTCCCTTCCTGGATCATTGGATTCAGGGGACACAAAGGAAGTTTGGGGGTACAGTTTGGGAAACTGCAACCTTTGGGACATGAGCTTAGTTTGAACACACAGGCTACTATGGGCAGGCCTTGAAGGCACTAAGTCTCTGTTCTAGCTCTCTGCTTTCTGCCAACAGCTACAAGGAGACAGCTGTCTCATGCTCCCACTGTCATGACCTGTACCCTCCCTACTGCCATATGTTTCCTGTCATGACCGACTGAAATTCTCTGAAACCATGAGCCAAGAGAAACCTTCTCCTCACTCACACTGCTTCTGTCTCAGTGACTAGAAAGGTAACTGCTGAGTTAACATTCCCCTAGAGCCTTGGTGCCAGCAACATAACATCTCTCCACAGTGCTGACCGCAACCTAGGTAACAAAAAGGGGATAAGAAAAAACAGGCATAAGTCATGCCCTTCCCCGCCTGGAAAGGTTCTTTTTTGATCCTCCTTTGGAAAACATGTCAAATTCCGCCCAGCATGCTGGTGATACTTCAAACTGTTTCTCCATCTAGAACTCTAGAATACTCTATTGGTTTGTACTTGTCTCAGATACCAACAAAGATAATTGATTCTGTCCTCTGATCACTACAAATTGCTTAACTATGTATGTAAATGGTTCTCGTGTCTATTTCCAAAAGAAGTTACCTGTATTAATTACTACCAAATCCATTTTCCAAAAATGACAAACCTTTAAGGAAAGATGCCATATAGGTTTAATTTAGGAAGAATGAAGATCTGATTGGAGCTAGTGAGATGGCTCCGTGGGTAACAGCACTTTCCACCAAGCCTAATGACCACTAAGGCCTGGGACCCACATGGCAACTCCCACAAGTTGTCCCCTGACTTCCACATGCATGCATGCCCAATCAGAAGCAGGAAACACAACTAAATAAATGTAATAAAAATCCATCATAGAAAGATAAAATTTGTCTAAAGAATAATATAAGGCAAGATGCAAATAAGAATCAGATAGGAAAGATTCTATTACAGGCACTAAGACAAAGAGAACTAACAGATTCCAGGCTAGAATGTACTATGCAATATATGGCAAATGCCTTCAAATATAGAGCAATGCATGTCATACATGAACAGCTGAAGGTGAGGCTCAGGATGGAGCTCAGTGGTGGAACATATACATGTGTAAAGCCCTGGGTTTGATTCTACAACAGCACAAGAAAGGAGAGGGGAGGGAAAGGCAAATGGAGGGGGGCAAGAAAAGGAAGCAATGGCTAACATAAACAAATGTCAAACATTTGAATGCTCGCCAGTACTAACTCCGGCATTCCCCATAGTAACCCTTGGGAGTCGCTGTTTTTATACCTGAATAAGATAAGAAGCTAATGAGCTAAATGGAATTCACACACTTGGAGAAGGAAACAACACGGGCTTCATCCTACACTAAAACCTTCTAGCTAGCATGTTTGGCTTCTAGAGAAGGTTGCCAACATTCTACCCAATGGAAAGGTGGTACGTATTACAGAAGCACACTGAAAGAAGACAAGTACAGATGACCAAAGAAGAAAACAGCCTATAGGGAAAAACATGACTGTCCAGATGTTAGGCGGCCTCCATGGACACATAAATGCCCTGGTACTTAAGAGAGAGACCAGAGCCGCCAACTGGGCTGCAATCTTTGCTAACTTGTCTCATTTCTTCGAACTGGGACTTAGATATTCTTCACTCAAGCAGTGAGGTTGAATTACTGGCTGTGTTACTTAGAAAGTTTAGGGTCCATGGCTGTTACCTTGAATTTCACCATTATAATAGCTGGTGCTGCCTTCAGGAAGAGTCCACAGGCAAGTCCCTTCCAGCTAAGAACTGGGTGTGGAAACCAAACCTGAATGGTGAGAGGGAGCATCTTGTGGCCAATCTTAATGACACTTAATTCTCTGATGAGAAATTCTGTAGTAAACAACCTCTTGAATCTATGCAAAACATTTTTAATTTCATGCCCTGCTAATCACACAGCTGTTAAATTTCTCTTCCCATCAGTTGTAAAAAAAATAAATAGATAATAATTGTAATAATAATTTAAAAAACAGTTGGGCCTCAAACAAAATTTGAGCCCTAATGAATTTTCCCATCTGGAATTAATAATGTAGTGGATAGCGAAATTGCCTTGATCCGATTGATAGAAATGTATCTTGCATTATTATAAGTATCAAATTATAAAGCTCTAAAGGCCAAAGGCTCCCTGATTGGCCCACAGAGTACAGTCTCTACCGCAATCTCTGACAAGCCTGGCACTTGAGGTTTCACTCCGACATAGGCTGGCAACGTAATTCCTTTGCTGTGCCTTTGTCTCCTCCCAGCCATATACAGTGCGAACTACACGTGACATTGTGAGCAACATGGCCCAGACACCAAGAGAGGAAAACCAATGTGTTCATGGCACAAACACATTGATCAAACCAACACAGGGAATCAAAGCAGAATCCATTGCTAATGCTGCAAATCAAGGAAAGCTGAATAGTAAAAGAATGGAGGGTAATTAAAAAAAAAAAAAATCTGGGGATGAAAGAGGAAGGCCCAGGGGAAAAAAAAAAAGGCAACATTGATAAGCTACCCGGGACAGAGGTAAAGTCCAGGGAAGAAAATTATGAATGGAAAGTAGCAAAAGGAAAAAAAAAAGCAAAAAAAACAAAATATATATATATATATATATGTATGTATATAAAACATATATATTCATTATTATAAAATATATATTATTTATATATTTATTTATATATAAATTATATATATATATATATACATATATATATATCCTACAAGAAAGTAAACAAGTACACACAGACAAAAAATATTAATAATAATCATAGTCAAATGGCCTGGGGTGCAATCAGTATCTCTTCAAAGGAGATACTCCCACAGGAAGACACACTGTCCATTCCTCTGGCATATTCCTAGTGTCAAGTTCATCTGCGGAAACTTGTCCGCAGTGAAAGTGAACTCCAAATGCCATCACCTCCTGTAACCCTCATACAAGCCCACCTCCGGGTTCCCTCAGCCGTCTCTCCATACCTCACCTTTGCCCCCATAGTAAATTGTGTTTCACACAATAGCCTGTTAGTCTCCTTTAAGCTGTGATCTCAAACAGGAAGGTAACTTTTCTGAGCCAAAATTTATTCCTCAATGCCAGGCAGTTCCTTTGCAGAATGTGTCTTTGTGATTATCACTATTGTCAACTTGACTAGTCAATGAGACACTGGCCACACCTGTGAGGGATTGTCTAATTAGGTGAACTAAGAAAGGAAGAACCACATTAACTATGAGCAGCACCAGTACATGGACTGAAGTCCCAGTTGGAAGAATAAAGGAGAAAGTGGGTTGAATACCAGCACTCAGCACTCAGCTAACTGGCTGCAGATGAAATGTGGCAACATCCCTCAAGCTCCTGACACCAGGAGTTATCTGTCATGATGGCCTGTAGCCTATCACTAAAAGCTAAAACAAACCCTTCCTTCCTCAAGGTGTGTCTGTCATGATTTTTTTCTTATTGGCAATAAAAAGAATAAGTAATACCATTTTTGAGGGAAGGGTGTGCTTTCTTACAAAAATCTGTCCTCATGTCCTCATGTCCTCATAATGTATTCTGGTCACAGACAATGTATTGGAGGGATTCATAACTTTAATCACAACCACCAGCCTACAAATAAGGCTTGGCAATTGTCAGTAAGATGTCCTGACTCCTATGTTCATATGAGAAGCTCAGGATGCAAACACCAGCAGCACTAAGCACAAGTAGTCCACAAACTGCTCCAGCACCATCTAAAAGACTAACAGAAACATAAACCACCCCACACTACCTCAGGACTGCTAAACCAAGTCAGCAGAGGATGGGATTCACAGTTAGTTTCAATGAATGGAGGTATGCACAGTGGGGGCACAAGGCGTAGGAAGAACCTAGGCAAATACAAAGAAGCAGGTACACTCCAGGAAGGGAGGAGCTGATAATAAAAACAAGATGCTGAGTCAAGAAAAGGCGTGATCTATTCGGTGCATCTCAGTGACTGACAGGGGACTTTAGGAAAAAGACCTGTAAGCTGGCACTCGGCTGCTGTCTGGGCTCACACAGTTTTAGACCTGTTATTCTGAGAGTGCCTCACTATAAGAAGAGTTTATCATTCATTCAAAAACAATTGGACATTCTCTCCCATGTGGACCTCAGCCATTCAAATACATATATCAAATTAATTCCACAATTTTACAATTTAAGAAATGTAGTAATACAGCTTAAGTACCTAAGAAAAAACCATTCATTCCCCACCCACCCCCATATTTAGGATATATTATTTTATCCTTGAGAAATTCTTTTTCTTCGATTTGATTTTATCAATACTTACAGCCTTTCGACAGTTCTTACAAATTAATACCTGTGACCTCCTGTGTTGATGACAGTCTCTGATGTGATTTATAATTCACAGCTTTAAATCATGCTATCCCGCCATATCTAAGGAGATACGCAGAATAGACCGTTCAAAGAGGAGGAAAGGTAAAAAATAGAGAGTGAAAACCAACAACAACAGCAAGTGAGACAGTCATGGAGCGAACAGTAACAAACACGTTACATTTTGAGTATCCACCCTTCCCACCAAATCACCAAGAGCGCATAAAGAAGAAAACGCATGTCTACCGCCAGACGCAGACAAGGTGCTCTACAAAACTCCTACATTTGTGGTATTCAGGGACAGTATATTTATGAACAGTAACAGTTTGTTGACTGATACAGCTGAGTGGCAGAGAGTTTACCTACCACGTACAAGGCACGGGGTTCCAACCCTAGCAACACAAAATGAAAAGTAATTAGAGCTAAAATTAAAAGCTTCACTTTTCCAACCTTAAGAGATACATTTGCAAATTAACTAAAATAATCAAATTTCACCGTCAAAGATTCTTTAGAAGAAACTGAGGCACAGAGAATAAGAGTGGTCCATGGAGACAGAGGTAGCAAAGAGCATAACTGTCAGTTTTCTTAAAAGAAACCAGGCTGCCTTTCCCAAATTCACCCCTTATTCAAGGTGACCCCATACACACGGACAATGTGGCAAGCAAAATTCACAACTGTATCCAAGGTCAAGGAGTGACCAGTAACAAACACAGACAGCTAAATGAAACCTTGGTGAGACCAACTTGGGAGAATTCTAAACACCCATTCTATATGCTCAAGCTTCATGGAAGGTTCTACAACAAAAACAGAAAAATTACAGTTAAGTTATAAAAAAAAATTAGCTACTACTCATAAATGTGTCAGGCACAAAATCAAACTTCTGAAATGATGTGAAATCCATTCATTTATCAGTACAGAAAAACAGCAGCCTTTGTGTGAGGTGCGGGAGACTCGCAATCCAAATGTGTTCCATGGGTTAGTAACTTGAACCAGGAATTCACCAAAAGAGTATGAGAAGCCCACAAGACAGAATGCGGAGCAAAAAAGCCTTGTGAGACACATTTGATATAATAGTCATATGATTAACAAACTGTCACATCAAACTTTCCTGCAACGTGGGAACACTTTGACACTTCATATTTTTAAAACTGACATTTTGATTCATTACTGTAAATAGCACTTTGGGTTAAATATTGTGACAAGGAACAGATCATATACATGTACATATATATTCACTCTATATATTACACATGAATATTTGTCTAGCTCTGAAACAGTTTATAATATATGAAACCTTTTCCTTCGCTGACATTTAGGGCTAGTGTATACATCGGTTATTCCACTCCTGAAATACGTATTTCTTTGGCAAGAAGCATGGGGTGGGAAGACAGGGTGACTGACAGGGTGACTTGTAAAGAGACTCTGAATACGCCTTCTGTGTTCCCACAAAGGATGTTAGAAAGGCTGTATGAATTTCCTGTTCCCAGGTTCATAAAACCACTGTCAGAAACACATGTGAGATGCTTCTTGTCTTCAGGATGCTCCAAACCTCCTGGAGAAAAGAAACACATGGAGAAAACTAGAAGGGATGTGGGAAGAGCAAATGTGAAAGATGTTTTTTTGGGTTTGGGTTTTTGCTTTTGCTTCATGATTGGGGGGAGGAGTAAGGGATTTTATTGGTTTTCCTTCTTTTCATTTTCCTTTATTTTTTAGGTAGTACAACTGTTAATCTTCACTAGCAACTTAATATAATTAAGCAATGTGTGGCTATCAGTATCAGTTAAGAAATAAGAAAGTAATGAAGAATATTGAGATTAATGACATTCTTTTCAAAGAAAGTATAACATTTGACTGCTACCTAATACTAAAGCCGACCAACTCTTCAGTCTGTCTACAATTCTTAATAGAAGTATTCCTCTGTGATAGCCAAGCTTCAGGAAACTTTCAATTTGTTAATTACAAAGTTATTATGCACTTCCAAATTAAGAGGACTTTAGAAAACAAAAATAATCTTATCACGCACATGCAAGAGCAGACAGGCACATAGTTGCGTGTACATACACACACACACACACACACACACACACACACACACACAATATAATATTTAAATAAAAGTCATCCAAATTCTACAACAAAATAAGCATCATTTAATAAATAAAGGCAAACACTGAATAAAGTCTTAAAAGTAGCAATGGTCAAATTAAAAACTTCCTGCATCCTTCTATAATAAAAAAAAAAAAAAAAGTAACCTCGTTGCAGTATTTGTTAAGTTAATCCAATCATGTAGCACACAGAGCCTTTACCCCATGTTCTGAATATTGCACTGCTAAAAGTGAAAGGAGTCATAGAAGCTATTTCAAAAGTTGGTAGGAACTTTAGAAACTAGAGGTAGAAATGTAATACACTTTTCCCTCAGCCCACTGAGAAAATAAATCAGTTACTGTGATCCTCAAAGTACAATGTATTTTTTGAACTTGGGTCTTAGCACTAATTTCTCAAACTCTTAAGGAGGTCAGTAGGCCACAGCCTGCACAGGCTGGAGACTCCTCAGCAGAGGACTGAAGTGCTGGTGAATGAAAGTCCCTAGGTCACGGGGCACAACATACGTGAGGCTACGATGGTATAAGCAGACGGATTTGGATGAAAATCAATTCTCAAGCACTTATTTTTTCTATGTATATTTAATTTTTATTTAATGTGAAGGGTGTTCTGTCTGCATGCCTGTCCCTGCACTACCTGCAGAGTGGCCGCAGAAGGCAGAAGCAGCTGTTAGATCCCCTGCAGCTGCGGTGATCATCCAGTGCTAAGACTCAAACCTAGGTCCTACAGAACCACAGCAAGCGCTCTGAACTGCTGAACCATCTCTTCAGCCACAAGCGCATATCTGAGGTGATTTCACTTTCTTATTTCATTGCAAAATGACAATAAAGACGTATTAGTTTTATGAATATTAAATAGCATACCAGAAATCTTAATAAAATCTGAATTAGTGAGAACACGTTTCCCCAAAATCTAAATTTTCCCATTTTCAGCAGCAATTAATAAAAATATTAAGAGCTCGTGGGAATTCCACTAAGTTCAATTCAATAAAAATTTACTGTAAAAGCTTGCACTGCTGGTTTAGGTCTCTGTGCCATGACTGAAAGATGAGGGGAGAAAGGAAGAAGAGAGAAAAACTCATTCAAGTCACAATTTTGGTCCCTAAGAACCTGCACTCATTTCACATGTGACAGTGAGCTTTTAGAAGAACCCTTGATATTAGACAGTAAAGTACAAAAAAAAAAGCCTCGTATTGGCAATGAATGGCTTATGCAATTTAGTGATACTGGACATGGCAACAGGAAGAGGCTCATAGCAACAGAGACCATGCCATTATTCTTCCTACTGGAGATGTGGAATATGATAGGAAAGTCTTGCCCTGCGCAGCTCTGCAAAGGAGCACTGGGTGCAGTTCAGCATCTCAGGAACTTACTCCGAGTGTGTTACTCCTCATCTTAGTCCATCTGTTTTGATCTCATAGAATAGCTCGTAATGTGCAACTTAGAAGGAATAGGTGTTTATCTGGATCATGGTCCTTGGGAGGTCTAAGAACACTGGCAGGATCTGACGAGGGATGCTGTGCCTTATCATCTCATGATAGAAGGCAGAAGAGCAAGAGAAGATTAAAGCAGGACAGCAAGAGGGGGATAAAATCCACGTTATCATAACCCCATTTTTGAGACAACTAACCTGCTCCCATGATAACAGCATTCAGGATGGTGGAGCATTTATAATCTACCTGTTGTGAGGGCCAACCTGCCATCCTGCTGCATTGAAACTGTTTCAAACTCACCAATTTAGGAGGACACATTTACACTGTAACTCTTTGCTGCATTTTTTCCTCTGCGCTGAGCTACTGTCCTTTATTTGTGCATTCTCTGACCACTTCCAGGAACCGTGATGTCCCAACCCTGCTCCATTCATAGCCTTCTGAGTGGAAAAAGGAAGTGGGGCAGGGCTCAGTGTGACAAGGTGAAATATCACCTGGCTGGGAATCAGACCCCCAGCCACTCAAATGAAGAGGTCACAATACCTACAGACATGCAGCGCTAGAAAGTATTTAACAACTCTTCTCGCTCCCAAACATTCGATGACTGTGTCCTACAGTTTCCAAGTGAGAACAAGGGGATCAGCAGTCAAACTGATCCTGAAGAGCTCTGACATGACCACATCAACAGTTTCTATTGTGGGGAAGGTCAGGGACTCCTTCAGAAAATAGCTGATCTAAACAGAGCCCAAGGAGTGTCATGGTAACACTGCTAGCAAGCTGTTAGAGGTAGGGAGGAAACACAGCCAATATGGGTGTGCAGCTGCCACGTTTCAGAGCAGCACTCAAACCTTGTTAATATCATCTTGCTTAATACTGAGTCCCATAGATCATAAGCTATTTTTACTGTGGGGCTTAAAAGATTTGTGTATTGTCCTCTTTGCCAGCACTTCCACAGTCCAATACAGAAGATAGTGCTATAGGAAATCCTTCAGGATCTTGGGCTACTTGGGTGGGAGAAGCAAAAGAAATGGGAGAGAAATATTAAGGGAGAAAGACTCTCAGAAGGGTTAAAAAACAAAAAAAAAGCAAGGAAAGGAGAATACGATGTAAGTGCATGTGAAAGCACACTACAAACTTCTCAAACATCACGCCCTACCTCTCCAAGGACTCAAATATGTATGTGGGCAAGAAGCTGGGAGAGCTTGGTCCTCCTTCTTGTTCACTGTAGACCCTCCCATCTCAATTCTGATCACAACCTCTGTCAATGTTCACTCATCTCCATGATCCTCATCTCTTAAAGCAGGCATACATACCACTTCTCGGAGCTCTCCACCTGCTTTGTAAAAGGTAAGCACCTAGACATCACATATTACTTTTCAATGCCTACAAGTGAGGGCTTTGCTAAATGCTCTATTGCTAAGCAACCTGTCTCCCTCCCTCGTATAGGAATGGGAACTCTAGCAGATTCCCATTGACTGTTGTCTGTGTCCATCTGTAAGATCCAGCACTGATGCCACCAGTATCACATATTCCTAATGGTCTCTCAGAGAAACAAAGGAGACAGCCAAGGCCTGCTGAGTGGTCCACAGTGACTCTGAAACCAACCAGCAGGCCGACCAGTAACAAGAAAGGTAAAGCAAGGTCCTGCACTACACAGATTATTTTAGGTTCTTTCAGGATTCTGTAAGCATGTTAAGCCCCATATCCAGCTCAGATATAAGCAAACAGCAGAGGGAAATACTATTGAAGAATTTAATTCTATGTCCTGTTTTGTTGAAAGCTCTGTCTACTGAACTGTGCCAGAAAATTCAGGGATAGGAGAAACAGGAAAAAGATGAGAAGACAAAATAAAATATAGTTATAAAACAAAGTTGAACCAGATGTAAGATGTGGTTTTAATTTCAGCTATTTAGGAGGCTGAGGCAGGAAGGTCACTTGAGCCACAGATTTCAAGGCCAGCCCCAGTATCAGACTCTACCTCAAAGGAAAAATAAAACAAAAATATTATCTGCTAAGTCTGATTCCAAAGCTAAGTGATGAGCATAGTGGGCTTCCCTATACAGAGGGATAGGTTTTGCTCCTTTGGACAGGAAAGCAAGAACCATACAGACAAATGGAGGGGATTAGGGTGCCAAGTTGGGGGCGGGGGGAGAGACAGTGTCATAAGAACTGGTCCCCTATAGCAGAAAGCTCATCAGTCTCAGAGACTGTTGAATTTAGTGGCTTTACATCTTGGATCACTTTAACATTCCATGTTTCCTACAGTGAAGGCTAGGATAACGACCACCTCCCACCCTTCACTAAACTGTTACCCAGAAAGAAAAAGAGCAAGGAAGAGGTCCGTGCCGCTACAGGCTGAGGGCTGAGAGCTGCAGGTTTACTCCACTGCCACTTCTAAAGGCAGGTTTAGGGAAGTGGCTTATTTGGCTAGATGAATAAGAAATCTTGTAGAATTCCAACTGGAGTTCAAGGCTTCTGGAAAATTAAGTGTCCCAAGGCTCAGGTGATGCAGATGAGGGACTTAAAATTTACCCAAAAAAAGTGTTTTTTCTCAAGTACACATTTCTGTGATCTATGTCCAGTTCTCTGGCATTCCTGGTATTTATCTGCCTCGAGCAAACTTTTTTTTTTTTTTTTTTTTTGGCATGTCAGAGACTGATTCTTCAGCTCCTTTTATTGCTGTATCAAGATCCAATTAATTTTCTTCAAAGCCAAAATCCAGTCCCTTCAAGAAAAATAGCATTCTCCAAATTCCCTCACCTGACAAGGAATCACTGGGTTCACACACTGCCCTGAATCCTGAGTTCAACTAGGTCAAACTCAACTACACATGCCTGCTGGCTCCATCCCTAGATGTCAATGCAAGCTATTTTATATAGGTGATAAATAAATGCTCAGGAACTTTGCTTGCTATAAAACTGTGTTTTTCTGACACTCGGCCAAGAACCATCTCAAATATACCATATTCCCACAGAACCTTACAAGCCTGCATGTACACAATCAGACGCACTTCTTCCAATCGCCTTCCAATCTAGCACGCATTTTAACAGACTAAGAAAAAGATAGACACAGACTACAGCTTGGATAAGCAGCCTTGCCCCTGAACAATGGAACCCCACTGCTATTGTGCATCTTTTGGAATCAAGTAAGTCACAATGCAGAGACATGGTTGTCTGCTTGTGAGACTCAGAGTCTCTTATGGAGCACAGAGGTCCCAGCTCAGCCATCTCATAAAGTACTGCTCGTAACACATAGAACGGTGTTGGGTAGACAAACTCTCACCGCCGAGTCCTTAGCTGGGCAGGCTCACTCAGCGCATTGCAGGGTTAGAGACATCTGCCAAGAGCACCACAGTAGCCACTCTGGGTAAAGGTTTTACACTGCATCCACACTCAACCAAGAAAGTCTGAACGCAAGTACAAGGAGGATTTATGACACAGAACTCCGTAACTCCCAAAGCAACCTGAGGCATGAATCAGACAGGAGGTTTTAGAATCCCTTAAGCAGGCAAGGACTCAGATGCCAGCACACGTAGTGTAGGGATGGCCCCAGCCAGACAGCCAAGGCATATTGGCACCACTGTAATTTGTCCATCCACCAATATGCTCCACAAAAAAAACACCCATATGCTTTCTTTTAGCTTCCATATGCTTTTTTAGCAAGGAAACTAAAATATTTCATTAGTTTTGAGTAATTAATAATTACTTATTTCACAATAGTCACCCTCATTAAAAAAGGAAAATAACTGATTAAGCTGCAGGATCCTGGCTTTCAGCTCAAGATTTTTTTTTTTTTTCCTTTTTCTTCCCCTTCCCCTGTATGAATTGAGTAATAGAGCAGAACAGCCAGAGTGGAAATAGTCACATTACAGGGATGAAGCGTTATCATACACGCTGCCCTGCATTCCTCTTGACTGAGACATTACGATTTAATAAAAAGAACATGGAATTGGGGATCAGAAAGACTTTGGAATCCACTCCAGTTTGGCTTCTGTGAACAGCACTTCTGAGGAAATGACGGGTGTTGAAAAGATAAAGCCGGCTGTATCCCTTCACCTGGCCCTCCCCTATTCCCAAGGACTAACTTCATGGTGTTCCCTCCCTCTATCTGGAGGCCTGGGTCCCACATGCCCCAAGAATGCTGGCAGTGAGCCAGTGGTTGTAAGCAGGGCGTGGCCTATAAGAATGCCCCTCAAATGCTAATGGGCATGGGAACTAGCAGGGACCTTGTAACAGTGTAGACTGATTCAAGATATTTAGGGTATGGTCTGGGATCTGCATTTCCAGAGACACCCCAGTGGCATGGGGACTGCTGGTCTTCAGACAAGGCTCTGAAAGGACCTAAAACAAATCAAGTGAAGAAACAACCAGTAAAAACATGGTGATTTTGTCGATTTCATCAGGCCAGGGGGAGGATCACTAATGATTTAGATAATCATATGTATTCAACAGCTTATTATTGAGGCTATGATTTCCATTTTAGAGTCAACAAGGCCAAGACCCAAAGAAATTAAGTACCCTTGTGATGAAGCTAACAGAGCTGGTATATTGGCCTCTCAGAGTGAGGCTATGCCAACAGAAGACGGGAAATACAGAAGGCGCCCCTGCATACTGCTGTTGTGGAGTCTGTTTCCTCTTCGTTCTTCTCAAGAAGGTACTAACCTGCTACCTGAACTTCGCTAAGTTGTGTCCAGTCTATCAGCCTCCAGTTCCCTGCCTATAAGGTTGCCCCTAGCAACCTCTGAGGCCTCTTCTGTTTCTGGCATAGGCTTTTACTCTTCTGGCTCCCACATAAGCTCATAGTGGGTCGCCAGCACTAAGTGTGAGTTTCACACATATGGTAGTCATTACAACTTGGCAGAAACCAAATTCTAGCTGTTCACATCTGGAATTATGTGGAGCTGATGTATGGACAGATCTGTCTCTGTAAAAAGCCCCATGCTCAGCATAACAGAGGAAAACAACAAACACTTCCCAAAGCACCTACGTCCCATGTCCACCAGTAACTCAGAGTCTACTCAGGACACCATGAGCCTAACTGTTTTTGCTCTCCCTCATCTCACAAAGAGAATTACTCCAGAAGTTTCAAAACCAAGGATAAACTGTGAGTTTGTTATAAGTCTTTGACATTCATTATTCTGTCTGAAGGTTGAGATTAAGAATTTTTTTTTACAAGTCAGGGTTTCTCTGTGAAGCCCTGGATGTCCTGGAACTCACCTGTAGACCACACTAGCCTCAAACTTCACAGCAATACGCCCACCTCTGCCTCCCTTCAGGCATGCGCCACCACTGCCCAGCTGAGACTAAGAATTTAATTAGTGAGTTATCACATAAGTGTCTCAGAAGGTGTGATCCTGTTCCTAACCAAGAGCCCCAGAATGCAGCCAGTATATTCCTATGAGGAGCATTTGGCATTTTCTACCAGGATTTCTATGGTTTATGAACCTGTTTCATCATCCCTCCTTATACTCAAGGCTATCTCTGGAATTAGTTGCATTTTGGTGTTGATCTGGATCTAAATCCAAGCTTGGTTGTTTACTAGCCACATGGCTTTGGGCAGACTTTCCACTTTTTGAAAATAAATAATGTACTACTAAAATTATAATCACTTAACAAATGATGAATTAAAAGTACATTTACAGAAAGAATAAATTAATAAATGGTAAGAATTTCAAGGTTAAAACATCACTTAACAGGTATACAGGTGTCATTGTCCACAGTCATGCTAAGGGAGGCTGACAGAGAATAAAAGAGGTTCTGTGAGGAAAATCCAAAAACCAGGAAGCATGAACCAACCAAATGGAAGATCTGGCTTCTCACATAGAGAAATATCTTCTGTGTGCCCTAGAACTCATGTATGTGCAGCCTTCAGAGGATATATAAAACCAGGAAGTTGTAGCTATTACTCTTTTAGGATGTGGATTTTTTTCAGGTAGCTCTAAGGTTTGCATGTGTCTCCCTCCTGCTCTCTCCTTTCTTCTCCCCTCTCCCTCCACCTAAGGTGTAATGATGATCATATTAAGCAAGATAAACGCTCTGTATTTTTCACATAGCATGGCTGCACGTGTGCTAACAGAGCAAAGGTAAACTGGAAACTCAAGAAAATCAGAATTAGGAAACCTTTCGCAGCATTCCTAACAACTATCACTTCACTAAAAAAGAATCGGAGGCTCAATAAAAAGCCCTGCCTTCCCTAATAATTTCCCAAAATAATTTCCAATCCCTGAACCTTGGGACAGTGTGGTTAATAAGTGCCTAAGTCCAATGGCCTCTAAATTCTCTTCAGCCTGATGAATAAGTACTACCTCCTCCTCCAAAGCATTAACACACATGGAAATACGGGCTGCTCCTCAGCCCCAGCCAAGTCTCAGGACACCAGTGCACAAGATGGTTTGAGAAAGGGAGAGACTCTACTATCGATGTTGGATAGCCCCAGCAACTTGGGAGAGCAGGCTTTGGACTGAACTCATGATGCAGGCTAATGCTCTCCCGCCTTCCGCTAACTCATCCCTTATCCGTCTACTGTTGATTAGTGTTCCCAACTGTGTGGTAAACAGTCATCTAGAAGCATCCTCAGCTTCCCAGCGTGCACTGAATCAGCAAAAGGTAGAAGGTAGTGGAATGTGGTGGTGAGGCCAGGCCAGGTAACCTCGGAGAGGAAGGAATGGAAGGGGTCCACACTTTCCTACAGAGCACCACATCTCCAGGAAACTGTGACAGCGCAGGCCGGATGTCTACTATATTTGTACTTTTGTTTGTTTGGACTTCTTTTTTTTTTTTGGACACTGAAGTGGATTTTGTACAAAAGACAAGATTGTAAGTATTAGGTACAGAGAGTTAAAGGACAATGGTTCACAAGTATCTGCAGTAAAGCAAAGATACAATTATGAGGGTTGTGGAGATGGCTGAATGCGCATGCACAAGGACTTGAGTTCAGAATCCCAGCACCTCTCCAGCGCTAGGATTACAGGTGGGGTCAGATCTCTGGAGAGCTCTAGCCAGTCACTCTAGCCAATCACTGGGTACCAGGTTCAGCAAGAAATACTGTCTCAAAAAATAAGATACAGAGTGACAGAGGGAAAAAAACACCCAACACTGACCTCTGGCAGCCATGGGTACATGCAGAAGTGTGCACATCTATAGCACATGCACACACACACACACACACACACACACACACACCAATCAATTAATGTGCAAATATGAAATTACAAGAAATTTTGGTCTAACTTTGGCACCAACACCTTAGAGCAATTGCATTTCTTCCTCCCTGAGCCCCAAATATCCCAAACCGTAAGTTACAAATGTTGGGTTAAATTCTTATAATTCCCTCTGGTTTTGACATTCTGATATGCCCTAACAAGTCTGATGATTCACACTGGACAAATCAAACAAGATTAGAGGAATTCACTTTTATTTATGGTGTTGATAGTGGGTAAGTATAGCAGGTCCTCTGAAAATGAGGCACATAGCAATGCCATCACAGAGGAACACTGATTCCCTTCCTTTCTCACTTGAACTTACATGTGGCTGGAACTTGGGACAGTTGGGTATCCAATATCCAATTAATTATAAAATACATATACCCTAAAATTCCAATCAGTCTCTGTTCTCTGTTAGGGCAAAGAGTCAAGAGCTATACAGAATACCAATTTTCACATAAGACTCTGTGATAAAGTCATGGAATATTGGAAACATGGCAGAAGGGAGAAGAATAACAATGTAGTTACTAGAACATTTAACAGACAAAACCAAACCACGATCAACTGGTAAACTGTGTCTGTTATCAGAAGCTGAAATAAACTCAGAAAGGGAGGATGCCTTGCCCAAGATGACACAGTCATCTGACATCAGGACTGAGGACAGTTAGATTCTCTTTGCTTCCAGCCTACATGGCACACAGAGCCCTTTACTCCCCAAAGTAATGAGAGTCTATCCAGGTAAGGAAGGAAGAAATCAACCCATGATTGCGGCCTCTACCTCCACGTCAACAGAGCAGTGGCTGTTCAATTTTATTTAAGGCAGACCAAGATAATTTCCCAAAAATGAAAATTAACATTTCACACAGGAAAAATAAATAAGTCCATGAGAATTAATTTGGTATTATTCCTTCTGGCTAATGAGTCACCATGTAGAAAATGGAGATAGACAACGATCTACAGGAGGCCAGAAGTCAGTTCTTATTCTAATACAGAGACCGACTATTTGGAGATGATACCTCATGTTCTTTAAGAGTAAACAGGGTGTATGATTTCAAATCCCATCAAGTGCAGCTTTAAATAGATTTGGTTTGGAAACGAGACAAGGAACACACCACAGTTGGTGGATCAACATCAAAAGCAGAGGAAAACAATGATTACACTCACTGATATCTATTGACATGTATACTGTCAAGTCTAATTATGGATTTAAACTGTTATTCTGTGTTATTCCCACTAATATCCATTTTTATCACAAGACATTTTTACATAGGTACACCATGCTCCCAGAATGTCTAGTTCTCCATCTTCTAAAGTTTGAGACAACTCTATCCTTTATTCCCTACCAGCCTATAAATCAAAAAATAGGGATTACATTGCTGAATAGATAAATGACAGACAGAACATGGATAATGGACAAACAGATATATAGATAGATAAATATATAATAGATAGGTGGGTAGGTATATAGGTAGGTAGGCAGGTGAAAATCCCATATTTTAAACAGAAATTTTTGTAAATTTTCAAAATCTCTTTTAGTCTTGAGGTAGATTGCAGTAGAGAAAGTGAGTATAGCCAACTAAACAATCCTTGGAGCTTATTCTATCAGCATTTAATAAATGGAAACAGAGGGAAAATACATGTGTAACTGTAGTCCGTAAACAAACAGATCTTTAAAGGAGATCTCTGAAAGAGAAAATTAGGGTAGATTCACTTTTTAAATCCCCTCTAGTTTTGACATTCTGACCTGTCCTAATTAGTCTGATGAGTCACCCTGGATAACTCACAGGACAGAAAAGGAATCTACCTCTGCTTTAGACTATTGACCGTGGGTGAGTTGGCCAGATCCCCTGAAAGTAAGACCCGTATCAACGTCAGAGACTAGAGGAAGGCTGGCATTCCTTCTTTAGAACCTGAAAGCCCACGTCATTGGGGCTATCAAAAACTGTAACAAGAGATGCCTTCGGCAAGTTCTCTTTTGATATATTTGTCAGTGAAAATGATATGTTAGAAACAAGTTTTGTGGGGACATTTTATATAACACCATAGGATTAAAAGAAAAAAAATTCCTTACAACTTTTTGCATACATGTTTCTTTATCAAATTTTCTTTTGTAGGACTAAGGAAAAAATCCAACTAGATTTACAACTGATTTAATTTTAAAATATTCTCAATTCATGTCACCCACCTGTTTCATATTTAGGATATTTGATAAATATTAGCTTTGAAAATCCTATTAGCCTACAACCATAATTTCTACTTGATTCTAAATTGGTAAGTCCTGTGATTATGGGGCAGTACCAACCAATTTCAGGTTCTTTTTAAAGAACTGTGTGAAGTCATGTTTGCAATTCATCATCACAGAAATAGTACAGCAAAGGTATTAACAAAATGTTCTGTGGAACAAATATTTATAACAACCTAAATGATAACACCAAATCTTAGACAGCTTTCCATACCAAGGCCTCAAGAACATCATACTGATGACTTCACGTCCTGGTAAAGAAGTCTAAAAGATGGTATAGAACACAGCAGTATTACTGGGAGGTGAAAATGCCAGCAGACTGTATAAGAGGAAAAAAGAAGAGTTAAACTAAAGATGTTCCTTTTCTATCAACCTCCATTTTCTCAAGAACCTCATGATGAGGTTCTCTGCACAGGTCTCTCTGTCCTTTGTAATGGTCCACCAACAGAAACTGCAAAAGAGTAACTCATTCTCTGTGTTCTTTTCTCATTGCAACCTTACAACCTTTGGTGTGGGGCTAGATGATTCATCGGGAAGATAAGACACACTGACTACTCCCTAGAAGCATTCTTTAGTTCGTTCAGAGCCAAACTATCCTGGCAGAGAAGGACAGTAAAAGTTACACTCAGAGAAGGAAAGCCAGGGAGACAAAGTTCAAAACCTGTCTGCCATACACTAGCAAATGGCCTGATAAAACAGGGGAAAATCAACTATCCCACTATATAGCACCACTGTGGATTCTCAAATGTTCATTAAATGTCAATTTTCCATACTATCCAGATTTTCTCATTTTAGGTATTAAAAGGATAGAAACAGAAAGGAAAAATTAAACTAAAAAGACAGGAAAGGAGGGCAGCCTTGGATATTTCTCATGATTCTCTTGACCATAAAGTACATTTGTGTTTCTTCCATTGGGAATCAACTGGAAGCATCATAAGTTCAGAAGCCTATTAGCACAAGTGTGCAGACTCCACTCCTCTCTTACCTCAAGCACCTCCTGGCTTTGGGAGTGAACAATGGAGGCAGGCCCAAGTGGATGATGTCTCAGCTTCTGTAAATTAAACAGGCAGAAATGACTTGTGAGCACAGGATACCAAACAATCTTATATCTTTGTAACAGGTTATTCTGAAAAACATTTCCGCTTCATTGTCCCATTTCACCCCACATGAACTTGACCAAGAAACAGGAAGGAAATATTCCACTCATATGTGAGGGAAGTAGAATTTCACAGAGGGAATGAAAATGATGAGATATGGTAACTCTTGTGAAGAATTGCACAGACATAGCATGGGAAATGGTCATTACTGTCCTCACTGTACAGATGTAGAAACTGATGTTCAGAAATGATAACTCGTCCAAGAAAATATAGTACAATGCAATCTGTGGCAAAACATGAGTCCAGACGTAGGGACCTTGCCACTGGCCCAGTGATGTACTTTGCTTCCTTGGTTTCTCCTAGGTCATGAAGATAAGGAACACAAACAACTCACTTACTTGATCTATAAGTCTTGGTAGAGAAGGATATTAAAGTCAAACCAACAGTCTGACGGCCCTGGGGAACAGGGACAGCACATGGCATTTAGAGGCAAGCCAACTGTCTTCCTCTTACCAATGGCCTTGGGCAAGTTACTAAAGTTCTCCATCAACTTCCTCATCTGAGAATGAAATTCATCTATATCACCTCATCAAAAACCATCCTCAGCTAAACATGTGGTGGCACAGGGAGATTTCCTTCCATTATTCCATGTCCACAGTGGTCACACCAAAATACTAACTTCTTTTCATGAGTCAAACACACACTATTATTCCCTGAGAAGGATATTTCTGTGATTCATGGCCCTAGTGTTGAAATATATCATAAGATTATCTATGTCATTCTTAAGTGGCCTCACCACACACACACACACACACACACACACACACACACACACTATCCTCTCAAATTGTAAAAACTAAAAAGTAGGAGATTTCAGCGGTAGGACAGTGCCTGAATCACAGCATTTTCAAGTCTGTGTCGACAGCACTGCCCTAGGCTCAAGGAGATGGAGCTAAACTGACCGAAGTGCTGGAACAGAGAGAACATGTTTGATACTTGCGCTAAAATGTCCAGCTTTCATAAAGCCTTTGAAATGCAACTGGAAAACGTGATTGATAAGATGCCCTGCTAGAAACTCATCTCCTCCCCAAAAATCAAAACGGTAACATTATACTTTATTTTGCAGTCTAAAAGATAATACGTGCTCATTATATCCTGAATCATCATCATTAAATACGCAACGACACCCTTTTGCTCCAATTTTACAAATCTAGCAACCAAACTTCAAAGATCCAAAAACTAACACAGAGCAGATAAGAATATAACCTTGTGCCTTTTATACCAAGTATTTGCCTCTTCCACGACCTGAGGGAGCCTCCTGATTAAAGAAAGTTTGACTTCAGGAAATGGAAAACAAATTGCAACTGAACAAAGAACGCAAAATTCAAAAACATGAATATCTTCCGTTTTCTCTCATATGCAGAATGAAGAATAGAGATTCTTTAAAGAAAGGGAGGAAGGGAGTAACAAAGGAAGGGAGGGAGGGAGGGAGGCCATGAAAGTTAAAAAGAACCTGTGTTTGCAACTCCTTTAATCCCAGCACTCAGGAGGCAGAGGCAGGCAGATCTCTGTGAGTTTGAGGCCAGCCTGGTATACAGAGTGAGTTTCAGGACAGCCAGAGTTACAGCAAAGAAACCCTATAGGGGGGTTGAGGGGCAATTTGAGAAGAATGGGGAAAGGAGAGCTAATAAGAGAGCAAAAAAGGGGCCAGGAGTGAATGAAGTATAAATGAATAGAACCAAAGTACACTGTATACACTGTGCAAGGTGCATATTGAAAACCAGTCCTGTGTGCAAATAATATATACTAATTTAAAAATTAACAAAAAGTGCACTTTAGTTTGCTCTTATGCCTCACCACCAAATGAAAGGAGGGAGAGAACTTCACATCTGTGGTCTCAGCAGAAGGTGACACCTGACTAAGTGGGGAAGAGTGTTCAGCACTAGGTTACCATGAACACTTTCTCAGGTCTCCCCAGTAAGGTATCCTCAGGTAAAGCATTGAAACACAAGCCAATAAACAAGAATCTGCAGTGGTGTCTTCATACAGATTTCCACCCAAAACTCTCCTCACAGGAAACTGAAAAGCAGGAGCCTTCTAGACGTGCAGTTCACCATGGTGCCTGGGCACATGGTTTGACTCTTATGGGCCTTCTGCAGCTTCCAGGTATTTCTGAAGGCAGAGAAACTCTTCCTAACCTATATGGAGCTGGGAGAGACAACTGTCAAATCCATGACAGGGCAATGATGCCAGATACCATCCTCGGCTGCTTCTATGGATTTTAGGTCTGCTGACCCAGAACCTGGAATAGATGAATCATTTCTCAAACTATCTTTCCTCTCCCAAGAAAACTGTTCTCACCTCCAGAGCAATTTCAGCCAAAAATAATCTACATATACAAGCTCGAACTTGTAAATTCTCAATCTATTAATTGGAATTTATATAAAGCAAGACTCAGAACCTAACTGAAACTAAAATAACATTGTTAAACTTTTCTATTTTATGCTAGATAAAAGTGAGCAGAAAAAATGAAATAAATAAATCTATGGTGGGGGAAAAAAGTAGAGAAAGATAAGAAAAATATTAGACATTAAGGGGGTAGGGGTGAGGGTAGGGGTGGGGGATAGTACAGACCATGGTACATGGCAGAGATCACCATTTCAATGGGCTCTTCACAAACCATGGTTTGAATTTATCACTGCAACCAGGAAAAAATTTAAATCCTAACATGATCATACAAAAATTATGAACAAAAAGTCCAAACAGCAAAAAGTCTAATATAACAAATGAGCAATAAGACAGAACTTTGCAGGGAAAACAATTCTGCTGACATCAATTGGGCTCATCATCTCAGACACCTCTGAATATAGTCAAACAAAAGGAGACCCTAAAAGGAGAGAAATAGGGACCCAAGCTAATGCAGCGTTCCCTAGTCAATGGCTAAGACTTGTAAAGAAAGATACATTTTTAGTTCCTCTTTTCAGAGGTCTTAATTATGATTGTCTATAGACCATTTACAGAAGACCAAAAATTATTTCATCTATGTTTTTTGTACTCTCATACATTTCATATGTTAAAAGATTACTTATAATTGTTTTAAAGTGACTGATGTTATAATGTTACATGTGGAATTCTGTCCCTAGAAGCAATTGAAAGGTTAGATTAGAACAAAGGCATTAAATGAAAACTATGGATGGCCCACAACTCTGACTATCAAAACCCTAACGAAGAGGATTTTTTTACTGCAGTGTCACTTGCCCACCATTCTAAAATACTTATCAAGAATACAACGTATTCTGCAGCTTATAAATGATCTAGTTGTCTCATTAAGGTAATGTTTGTCAGTATTTAATTGCTTCTCTCCCTGATTTTAATTTCCTCACCTGTCAGCATCGATCAGAAACAGTGAAATCATCTGACATACTGGCTGATCATGTTCAAATTAATCAAGATTTTTTTTTTTTAAGTAAAATTACTTTGGTCTACAGGTAATGCACAACTTCATAATGTGATAGTTTGGAGGGGCCTATCATGTAACATTCTAGAAACTGAATGAGAGGTTTTAGGTATCCTGAAGAAAAATGTAAGTTATTTTCACACCTATAGAACTGGGCATTAGATAGCCAAGATTGTCTTTAAACAGAAATTTAATCAATTAGTGTTCTCAGAGCAACAGTGGACAGTGCCTGGCAGTGGGCAGGAAGAGGTGTAGTTATCGCAGAACATTTGAGAAACAGGTTAGGAAGGAACAAATAAAGACCGGCTTAAATAATATAACGTCATAATGTAATATATAATAATATAATGTAAAATATAATAATCTGGATACTCAGAAGTTGTATTTCATATTGATAACTGTTATCAGCTAGACATACGTGCTTCCATGCAGATTGATTAATCTGATTAGAACAACTAAGATGACATTGGTGTTATTAGCAATAGTAGTAATCTTTTCATTTGACAAGAGGCAAAGCTGAGGCCCAAAACAACAAAGCAATTCCTAGTTTTTCCTTTTGTTTAATGTGAATAGGTGTTTTGCCTACACATATGCCTATGCACCACATGGATGACTGATGCTGAGAGGCCAGAAAAGGGCATCAGATCCCTGGAACTGGAGTCACAGACAGTCAAGCTGCTATAAGGGTACAGGGAATCTTCCCCAAGTCCTCTGGAAGAGCAGCAAGTGCTGAACCTTCTCTCCAGACTCAGCAAAGTAACAAGACTCTTAGTGATGGGCAGGCCTGGCCACATGATCTGTGTGAACTGAGTAATACACCACAACTACTCAGAAGAAAGAAAAAAATTCAGTGTAAATCTTCCATACATAATTATTCAGTGCTAATTCATGTGCTAATATCTATCAGAAACAGTGTTTAAAACATACTTAGGGAACCGATAAGCACTAAACTCTCTTACAAAAAGTAAAGGACATGACAGTAAAATACACTGTAAGACATCCAGGAACAAGATTATGCTAATGTAGTAATGTTATTCCTACCTAGAATTAGGCACATGAATTGATGTAATAATAACTGGGCCCCAAAGTAAGCCCATAATAGTGGCAAACCTACATTTGAGAAACTTTGAGTTCATGTGGAGGCTCCTGAATTGAATAGAAGAAAGGAAGCCTATTAATACATGCAATTGGGGTGGGGTTGTGGGGAGGCAGGGGCTGGGGATAACAGAGGTTAGGTCTTTAAGAGGAAAAAAAAAAAAAGCAGCTTTAGAATCAAACTTAACCAGGCCCTGGTATGTGTTATGTGTATATGTGCTATGTCATTCTAGTAGACTCTGGCCCTACTCAACCTCAAGTGTCCACTTAATGTAAATGTTTCCAGTTACTGCAAGTTTCGATGAGGCAGGACTTTTTGTCCTAGAAGTAATTAATCATCGATATTATTGAGCATTCACAGAATGTCTCATTATGGCATCATCAAACAACTTGGTTTTGTTCATTCTCCCCACTCCTTCTCCCTCACCACCACCACCCCCTCATTGTTCTCATTTCCGCTCTGTCACTCCTGTCCTGTCACCCTCCCTTTCCTCAGCACCTTAGTTCCACAGCCAATACCCACTCTGACCTCTACTTGGAAACAAACACACAAAAACTACAGGTCAGGTTCTGCATATCTTTAGAAATGTAATGGATAAAGACTGGTGGTTTTTATCTTTGAGTCTTGAGTTATTTCACTTAATTTCGTATTTTCCAGATGCACCCATTTTCCTGAAAAATTAATTATTTCATTTTTCTTCTGAAGCAAAGTCTTTGCTTATTTTCTTGAGGTTTATAGTCCAGGCTAATCTAAAACTAGTGACTTGCTGTCTCAGCCTGTTAAGAAGCAGCATTACCAAGCAATGTCACTACGACAGTTCACTAGATAGATCAAGACTACCAGAGTGCCCAGTTTCACATATAGACCACTAAAATCACATTGTTCCACAACTTCTGATGGATCACATACCTTTAAGAGGGTTAACAAACTCAGTTTCTTGAATCCTAATCCAAGTCTTTAATAAGGAGCAGATATAGGGGGTTAGGGATGAGAGAAGGGGGCAGATTATTATAAATAAATGAATACCTATACCTAATTCAATTTATGTTCTACACAACAGACTTAGAAAATATGTGAATTAAATTAAATTAAATCTCAGCACTTGAGAAGCAAAGGCAGGCAGATCTCTGTGAATTTGGAGTCAGACTGGTCGACATAGTAAGCTCCAAACCAGCCAATGCTATATAGTGAGACCCTGTCTTCAAAAAAAAAAAAAAAAAAATTACTGATAATTAAATACTTAACTTTTTTAAACTGTGTTATACAAGGGATTGTAAAAGTTTAGTGTTAGGTGAGGGATCCATGAGGAGTAACGAAACTTTCAATGAGACAGTTAGCCTCTGACCCTCTGGGAAGGAGCGGACAGTTATTGGTTCTAAGAAGGCCATGAAGCAAGTTACTAATATGTGAGCTGTCAAGAAATTTCAGGACTAGGAAATCAGGATTCATGAAGAAAAGAAACAATTAAGGTCTAGATACAAAATATAAAAGAAAGTAAGTCTAGTGACACTGGGAATTTTCACAAAGTTATTCATACGTGTGTTAGTAAAATCCACTGTAGAAGGGAAAGGAGGAACTGTTTCTAAAGGAGAGGAACTCTTGAAATAGTAAGTTTTAAAAGTCAAGTGTACATATGTAAAAAAGAAGAACCGTTGCATAGGTCAGAGGTAAAGCCAGTAATCCAGCTTAAAGAGATATGTATGGTAAACACAATGATCAGCAGCAGTAGGCTGTGGAGGCCTAGGGTGGAGATCAGAGTGTATACTTCAAAACATAAAACGGAGCAAACATGCAGAATAAACAAGTCAGTGGCCTGATACAAAGCATAAGGACTCTTGATAGTAACAGGCATTGCATATAGGTTTTTTCAAAACAAACAGATTATAGCTACTTTTGCCACATAAGGATGGGAGAGGTTGTGTATGTTCATGTATCCCATTATAGAAGTCATTTTACTATGTGTATCTGATATTATAAATATAAAATATACCAAATAATTTTTAAAAATAAAAAGAACTGCAATCAAAAAATTCATAGTAAACTAAATTTTATGAAGTAATATTTAGTAAAAAAAAATACTAAGTTTCAGTACAGACTTAAATATTTTAAATACATTTGTCTTTTAAATATTCTTGGAAGTCATTACTACCTTGTCTTTACATCTGGGAAAACTGGAGCTTAGAAAGATTAAGTAAAGGGCTAGAGAGGTATCTCAGAGGTAAAGATCATTTGTTGCTCCTGAGTTGGGTTCCCAGGACTAACGAGTCGGTTCATGATCATCTGTAACTCCACTTCCAGGAGATCCAACTTCCTCTTCTGACCTTCCCAGGGCACTAGGCATACATGTGGTGCAAATGCAGGAACATTCATACACATAAAATAAGAATAAATAAAAATATTTAAAGATAAGGATTAAGTAAGCTGATTAAATTCACACATACCTAGGAAGCGTGGTGTTATAAATTATACTGCAATCGTAAGATTTACAGCCTCCTTCTTCATCCAGTGTTCTATCAGAACATAGAGGAGAGCCTGAAGGAGTCAATCCCTCAAGTTGGACAGCATGAAGAAATCCAGAAGGTACTACAGAAAAGCAGAAAGCACACAGAATAAGCTTATCCAAGTGAGACGGAAATGCTGGTGACAGGGACACCTTGAAGGAAATGACCAAGGGGAACTGAAGCTGCCCCTTAGGAACTGCCCTGTATAAACCATAGAGTGTGTCTGTACAGCATGAAGAGCAAAATGCTAAGACTGAAATACTGGAAATCTCAGCTTCAGAACAATGTGGTGGACAACTATAAATGTCAGGCTGCCCAACAGGAGAGCAGAACTCTTTCATCCAGAGCTTAAATTTGTCACCAAGAGGTCAAAGTACCATCTGTAAGGGACTTCGTGTGTGATATCATGGCCTCAGCAGAGAGTCTGGAGAGAAGAATGGGCACTCGTGTTTTGTGCTTCAGAGGCTTAGCAGCTCAACTGAGGGAGAAAAACAAGAACACAGATCTCTGGATAAAACTTTGAAAGATGGCTTCTAAAGAAAAGACTCCTGAATAAAAACCATTCAACATATCCACAGACGCCTGTGATTCATCAAGGATGAGTGCACTACATTGTCCTTCCTTATTTATCAAGTGAACAATGCAGGATGCTACCCAATTACAGGGAGGCTGAATGTGCTGGAGTTCAATCAGCCAGGCAATGGAAGTCAGCCACTGAAGTCATAGAACAGCAGAAGCTCTAATCCACAAAAGGAACCTAAAATCTGAGCAGATCACACTTCAGGGATACTAGGAAAGATACTGAAGAATCAGAAAGAATCCAAAAGTTCACAGTCATGTGCTGGATGACAACCTGGGAAAGAACATCGAGTTCCTTTGAAATTAAGACCAATACATTTAAGGAGTGGCGAGTCTCCTTATACTTTACAAAACCCATCTGTGTGTGTTCCCACACAGCAGCACAAGCGAGCACCACTGCCCCCTACACACACCCATGCTATCCTAAAGCAGACATGATGTACAGGGGTATGTGCAGTAGCTGGGTCTAGTTCTACCACCTTCTCAGCTTTCCAATTTCACAGACAAGTTTCACTAAAGAAAAGAGACCACAGAAAATAACAACCATAGCGAAGAGAAAGAAAAAATTATTGGACAACTCCTGCCCCAGAAAATGATGAAATAGGGAGGAGGAATAGGAAGGAGGAGGGGTGAAAAGGAGGGGGAGAAGGGGAAGGATTCTAAATGTCCCAAGAAAAGTGAAGTTTGTGAGGTAACAGAAACTCAATTGCCCTCGTTTGATCGTACACATGTGTCAAAACATAACACTCCATCCCATAATTCTGTACAATCATTACATGACCATTAAAAACAAAATGAAAAACAGTAACATACTCAGTGGTAGAGCACCTGCCTAGCATGAACAAGTTGCTTGGTACCATCTTGAATACGGGAGGGTGAGAATCAGCAAATAAAAGACCCAGATTTTTGCCAGTTACACAAAAGGAAGGGTCTATGATCATGTAGGAGTCCTCAAGCTCTTTGCAGGGATGTGTTTGTAGAACAGCACTAAGATTCAGTGAACCTCACTCCCTGTGTTAACTGACATTTGCACCAACTGTACATAAATTAGGTCATGGGTGCAGACAATTGTTGGGTTTAAGATAGTCACTGTACTTATTACTTTTTGTCACATACAATAAAGTTGGGCATAGGAGCAGTTTTATTTAAGACTATCACTGATCCATAACAGTAATGTTACTATCTCTAAATCCTTGATTACAAACCCTTTTAATACTATAGGGAAATGTCAAGTATCCACAAAACACCTATGCTAAATATCAAGCAATCATGTTATTCTAAACATATCCCTGTGTGACGGCCTTGAGAGATGCTAACTGACCACTCCATGGAACTTGAAACAGAGATGAACAAACTCAGATTTCTTAAATGCATGTTTCGATAGACACTTTTTAAAAGATAAACTAAGAGAGTCAATCATTTCGTGGAAAACAACTGGTAACATTTGTTGTTAATAACAATTCAAGTTTTAAAGTGAAAATCAGAATTCTGAAAGTCTTAAATATACTACTGCGTACCTGGTTCTTTGTCCAACAAAATTGTTGGGGAAATTCGTAAAGATCAATTTTGTTACATAGAAGCAAACATGGTAACTTTTGGAAGATCTGCATAACTCAGTGACACTGCGTTTTCCAGGTGATGGGCACGTGACATTATTAAATCTCAGGAGATCCAGAGTAAAAGTCAGGCCAGTGGGTTTAAAGCATACAGTCTTAAAATGATTTCAGATTCCACATCAGAACTAACCTTTAAAAAATACCAAAGTTTGGTGATTATGGAGACTAAACTTTGGTGTAGTATCAAAGAAAAGAAAACACACAATTCCTTTTTTTTTTTCTTTTTTCTGTTTTCTTCCTCCTTTCTCTCCCAACTAGATGGCTATTTTGAGACTGGATTTTCTTTGTAAACTTGAATTTAAAATAAAAAAAAAACAAAACCATCACAACAAGTGAAATGCAAATTCCAGACACTGATTTTCTCAGTTTTTGTCTCGTTCTTTTTTGTCTAGAGGATGTACTTCCCAGGGCTAGGCAGATGGAGCAGGAGTTAAAACATCTGCTTCACAAGCAAGAGGTCTCAAGTACAGTTCCCAGAGCGCATGTAGAAGGCTACATGGGTTTAGCACCAGCTTGTAATTCTGCCTTGGAAAGCAAGAGACCAGGGATCCCATGAGTGAGCTGCCAAACTAGACTAGCTCTGGGTGTGACTGAGAGACCCTGCCTCAAAAAAATAGAGTGGAAGAGTGACTGAGGAGAATGCCCAATATCAACCTTGGGCCTCCACAGGCATGTGTACATACATGCAGGGGGACTCCCACAGGCACACATGTAAACAAAAATACACATTTACATACACCACTAACACATGGAAAAGGGTGGGAGGAATAGAGTGTACCTCCTGTGCTTGCGTTGGAAGCATATAAACTTAAAATGTACTTTTTCATATAAGTATCATTAACATTATCTTTTCTCGATTTAAATTTCTAACAGTGAGATATAATATTAGATAGAACACAGTTGAATAAAGTTCATTTTTTATGAGTTTAAAGAATCCAGAGATAAAACCATTGAACTCGGTGGGCTTTAAGCCCTCTCCCTGCTGAGTACATCTCTGTAGATTCTAAAGCCAGGAGGAGAGAAAGGCTTGCTATCTAGTCATCCTTAGGGAACTGCTGTTTCACAGAGCTTCTGAAACAACTCTATATAAACTCACCATACTGTAGACCATTGCTTAGTAAACGTAATCATCATACACTGTTTGTCTTCCTTGAAAGACTGGTTACAAGTCCAGGTGCCAGTATGACTTGAGCTATCCTCTTGTTCACAGTTTAAGCCTGCTTCTCTAATGTAAAATAAAAGTGATGAGGAGACCTCCTCACTGAGGAGGAGACCTCCTAAGAAACTGTGCAGACCCAAGGGATAGCCCAATAGAGTCCAGTATGCTCATCATCTAGGATACAGTAAACACTCACCCAATCTTCCCACTGCTATTTTATCTAAGCTAATTCTTACCCAGAGAGCATATATGTAATGTCCTCAAAACAGAGAAAGACTGTATAATATAATATAATATAATATAATATAATATAATATAATATAATATAATATAATATAATATAATCAGAGGTTTGAAATGTATCCCAATTGTGGACTCATTGAGTTAGCTATAGAAGAGAAACCTATTACTTTACACAATGAATATATGCAGAGAGACTATGAGTCTGATCCAGGAGTACTGGTTTCTCACCTCAAGAGCAGAAGACTTAATCACTGGCCAGGAATAAAATCAGGATTATGATTATACCCAGCAACTCTGTATGTTCCAAAGCTTACGTGATCTAATGAACAAGTATCAGGAAGACAAGTAAGTAAGGATTCCAACCAAGTTCCTGGTTAGGTAACACACAACTCTCTCCCATTTTCCTTTGACTGAACAAAAAGTCTGTTCAACAATACCTCTGTACTTCATTTTAAATCCATAAGGATGAGGCTGGGGAGAGTAAGGATATTTGTCTATCCAAGGTCAGAGCCAAAGACAAAAAGATGTTCTCATTTTTCTAAGAATAGATTATAAGCAGGAAAGTGAGTAAGAGAACTCTGATAGATTCCCTAGACTTAGAAACAGAATGCTGGAGAGCAGGAATATGAGATTCACACAGAATTCATAGATAAATATATAAAGGAGGTAACCATTAAACTAATTATATTAGTCAGGTGCAAGTTCACGTGTAAAGGGAAAAAGCACAGTGGTCTCTTTATTTGACTTCTCCTCATCAACTTAAAGTAAAATCACTTCAAGTACCATTATCCCCATAGCCTGATGGGGCCTCAAGGGCTGATTTAACAGGATGACATGTTATACTTATAGACTAATGTATAGAAACTATCATCCCCCTTAACAGCACTTGGATCTTCAATCAGGAAATTCAATTTTAGCTGCAAAACTATGTTTTGGCAAAAGTGCAATTGAACTCAGTGTACTTGTCACATTTCTAAATATACTCCGGTCACCATGACAACAAGGGAGACTGATGGATTGCTTAAAAGAGTACGGTATATTTAATTGTCAGCATTTTAAACTGACGCAGAAAAAAATGCTGTGTGATAGGTCTACTCACCATGGTTACTGCTGGCTGAGTCCATAATAATACAAGGCTCATATACGCACATCACCAATGTGCGCAAAATTAACGTAAAAGTCAGAAGGCCTGGTATTTACAGCACACCAAACACCGAACTAGAGGTATAGAAAGAATTAGTTCCCATTCAAGTATCACTCAAGAACCTCTCTCCCATACCTGTCAGGTGAATCCAGTATCTTTATCTATACTCCAGGGCCATAAAAGCAAGTCTCAGATCAGACCCCAAAACTTATTCCCCTTTCTTAGACTAAGGAAAAGGAAAAAGAAAAAAGTTTGTTCTCCAGGGACATATCTAAAATCAGTGATGAGAGAGATTTTGTATTTCATGCAGACCTATTTTCAAGTGGCATTCTCTTGGGTCCAACTATCTCCTAATCAAACACTTCCTAAGCAAAGGTAAGCTAGGGATATAGATGTAACAAGCAGACACAGGCCCTACCCTCAAGGAACTGATGTCCTAAGACAAAAGGAAGACAAAAATATAGATTAGCAATCCATGAATGAGAATAAAATAATCAAGTTCACTGATCATCTGTTTACTGCACAGAGCACAGTATATATAACATCAATCTTCCTTATTCTAACGGGTACCTCCTACCAAGAGTCTGCAAAGTGCATAAAGGAAACAAAAACATCCCAATACTAATCATACATTCAGAGAACTGTATGCACAGTACAGAATATAAAAGCAAAACACTAGAAGAAAACATCCAAGAAACTCGTACTGCGGTAGCTCAAGGCTAGGGATGGTCTCTGTGCGGATATGGCATTTGCGGGCCTTACGTCATGACTCTAAGCTTTGTCTAAGATAAAAAGATGATCGGGTGGAAACAAACTTGATTTGTACACTGAACCAAGGTCAGACCTGTATGTACAGAGCTCACTTAGTCAAATGAGAGGTGTCAGTTAGCATGTCTCCTAGGGCCTCACAGGCTATGGAATCATCCCTTAAATGTTCCTAGACACAAGAAAATGCACTGTGTGTCTTCCCCAAGGGGAAGCTATGTGAGTTAATATGATGCGCTCAAAAATTTTAGATCTCTCCATGAGGTGCAGAAAAGGACCACAGCAGAGTTGCTGTCATAGTCAAAATAATGGTTTGGGGTGAATGAAAAAGAGCAGGGAGATCAACCACAGTCTGAAAATACTCTGGAAAGAGGATAAACATACACTGGGAAGCATGTGGTAAAACAGGTCAGACGAAGGCCCTAAACCATGTGAGGAAACATGACCCATGATCCAACCAGTAAGTCTGGGTGAGGATTAATACGTGGCCTTTCCAGCCAGCTCTCAGATGTTAATGCTGCTCTGTGAAGCATACTCAGAGAACTACCTAAGACAGAACAGAAGCAGGAACACCTATAGGGTAGGAAAGGAACAAGAGTTTAGGTTAGAGCAGTAATAGGCAGACTATGAAAAAATGGAAAAGACCAAGAGATACAGAAACTATTCAAAGGTAATGGAAAAATAATGTAAGTAGAAATTAATGAACTGCGAAAATATTGATTTGGAACTTTCACAATACTTTATTACTATAGAAATATGCACTTTCTATCTACGCATTGTGAATACTTCCACAATGAATATTTCATCTAGCCAAAAGGCTAGAGCCATTGGAAATGGTTATAGTTACAGATAATAATAAAAAACAATAGTCATTTGTTGAGAGCTTATTTTCTGCCAGTTTCACATATGCTGTCTTCTAATCTGACAATAACTTCACTTTTAACAAATGTCAAACTGATGCTCAGACATTACATAACATTCCGAATCACGTTTGTACCAGTTGGACTCCTTGATGCAGCAGACCCTAAAGTAATGAGCCTATCTTTCACTCTGCCTAGGATGTTGAATTGAGGGGGCAATGGCATGCTCATTTGGGCAATGATCTTCAAAGTCAGGCTTCCTTATTACTGTAATTCGGATTCTTCAAGGCCACACCTGACCAATTCGTATCCACATACTTTAGTGGCAGTACAGTGAGTACAGAAGCGGCTGGTCTAAAGGACGCTGTGACTCATTTCATACCTAGAACATGGCTGGAGCACTGCACAGGCCATTCTCTGGACCCATCAAAGCTGCTGAAGTCTCCATCCTCCTTGTATAGTGCTCTTCCCCACACGTAACTTCAACTTTTGTAACATTTTCTGCCAAGCAAATAATTGGGTCTCTAAATAGTGGTGTGTTTGCAAGAAGGATGTGAGAAAAATGCTCTCACTTTTGAAGATACATGGTGAATGGCAAGAGGTATTGACAATACATCAGCAGATAAGAAGGATGAGCTCCCCAGAATAGGAAGTGGCTAAGAAATGAGCCGCAAGATCTACCCCACACTGTGCTTCCCCAAGACAATCCGAGGTATGGCTCCACAGGTCTGACAAAGGAGACATCTCAGGAAGATGAAAGGAGGTTTTTATGTCTGCTTTCTCCCCCCTCCTCGCTTTATTTGTTCGTTCTCAAGTAATAACTATTAATTGTGCTATGCGGGCAATACTGAGAAGAGTCTACCGGGAAGCCAGCACAAATCCATCAAGGGCTTTTAGTTCAAGCTTTTTAGAAGCACTTGCTTACCACATTTTCACTCTTCTTTTTTCTCACAGCTAGAATTAAAGTGGATTTTACCACACAACCACTCCAATGCCCTTCTCTCCCTCCTTCAAAGTGAGGACAGAAGAGGATTATTGGCCTATGACCAACAAAATCAGAGATCTATTGAAAAAAATCTATTAATTTAGTGTTTATAAATCCAAAGTATCAGCATGAGACAGGTAACCTACATACATTAAAGAACGGACAATTTTGTGTGGCAGAAGATACTGGCCCACTCTGACAGAAATGAATGCTCAATTGTAATGAGCTGTTTGCCTCCAGTGATACAACTAGCAAACAGCAGATCCTGGAACCACAGGTTTTCAGCATTGCAGCTCACAAGATTACCCATTACCCTTCCATTGTGCTCTACAGGAGAATCAAGGCTTCAAATACTGCTGAAACTGAGGCTGTGCACAAGTAGAAGTAGAAAGCAATGGAGCTATGCTAGATTCTAAAAGGATGGCCTCTGAACAAGGCTACACAAAACCTGGTCCCTCACCAAGTACCAGGCTACACACTACATGAGTAGAGTCAAGTAAAGGTACATAATGAAAGAGGGCTCTAGTTCAGAGAGTAGTTGGCTCATTATACAGTATAATAAAATAGAATTACAAAACAAAAAGTCAATTCAGTCTAAGATTAAACTCACTTTTCCACTAGTGTCCCCACACCCTCTGACAGATAGGCATAGGAAAGGCTCAAAGAACAGGAGACCAAAGAATAATCTAGTCTGGAGGCTTTCAGATAGAACATCAGAGCAGAGGTGAGAGTTAACATGTAGGCAGCATCCTCTTCTGTCTCCCTCCCCCAGAGGGGGTATGAGGTTAAGCATTTTGAAAGATTCTTTATCAGAAGCTGAGCTGCCAGGGGCACCTGATGAGAATAGTAATTAAATCAAGAAGTAAATAAACACTAGCATCCACATTCTGTATTTTTGGTGCCTGTCTTAAGAAGTGAGCTGCCTTCTAAACGTAGGGATTTCTCTTTTCCAATAAACACAGGGTAGCTTCACAAAATGTTCTCCTTTCAAAGCATTGCTGTTTCTCAGCAAGCCAGCTGATTACCTCGCATACATGTGTGCGGACTTTGGGGCAGGGCCAAGGACAGGAGCAAGAGAAAAGACTCAGTCTCTAAAATCTGATACATGTGGTCAGGCACAATTTTTTTTTTTAAAGTGATGTTCTCGATTAAGAAAATACCAAATGTCAGATTCTTCTCCAGTCCAAGCAATAATATAAAAGCAGCCAATTCTCCTGAATCAGTGTTTTTAATGAAAATTGTGACTCTTGAAGCTTTTCCTTCTAATGCCATTATTATTAGAACTCAGAATGAGAACACAGGTCACTTTACTGTCTTCCACATTCTCCCCAGGCTCTGATCTAGCACTGTTCAATACACATATAATGAAAGCCATATGCACGATTTTAAATTTTCTAATAGCTATACTTTAGAAAATGTTAAATTTTTATTTTACAAATATATCCAAAATCTCATCCTTTTCAATACCTGGCACTAGCCGCATTTCAAGTACTCGGGAACAACATGTGGTTAAGAGTGGCAATCATACTGAGTGGCACATCTCCAATTCTCTACCACCTTTCACCCTTCTAACCTATAAACAGAACACAGCATCTGTTGATGATAAGGAAACAAATTTTATAATCATTCTCAAGATTCAGACATAGTTTCTCTCAATTGAACACCTTAGGACCAAAAGACTGTAAGGTACTGTGATCCACACAGCCACAGTTACAAAAAGATTCCACCCCATATGTGAAGATTAGGAGAGCAAACAGGGCCAAGGGGTGCTAGCATATGGCAAGTCGACCCACAGAAATACAGATAGCATCATATCTTAGACTTAGGATTTTACCCTCCAGCCTTTTGTGACTTGAAACCATGTTCTTGTTCTAGCTGTAATGACCAATAAGTACTTCTTCTTGCCAACCCTATATGCATCCTTGGAAAACAGCACAATGTAGGAAAAGCTCAACAAAAGCACAAAAGCTTGTTGAGTAAAGAAACCTGGGTCCCATGGATAAAGAAACTTCTATATTCTTTTCAAATCAAACAGCACTCTACCCATGATCCTCCATCACATCTTCATGTTGCATGGATGAAGAGTGGGCATCCATTTACCCAAATACCATGCAATGGTGGTTGCAGAAGTCAGTGTGAAGGATAGATTTCTCTCATTCCTTCCTACATTCCCTTGTACCTAGTATACCCCTTTCCACTGGAGACTCTTTTTTTAACCAGACCCCAAAGTCCCTGTGTTGTTCACCAAATACATACACAAAAACTCAAATGTACAATTCATCTCATCCATCAAGTACACTCAGGATTTAGGCTAGAAGGCCATGTACACCAATCCAGCATGGTTTTTAGGCACAAACTCCATGGTCTAATTGAGGTTGGGAAACTATGTACTTTTGGAGTCTAGGCTCTCCATTATAAGTCAGTTTGAACACTAGTCAGTAATTTGCAAAGTTGTCAAAATGTTAACAGTGCAAGATAACCAGTCATCTACTGTAACATAAAATAAAACAAAGCAAAACTGGCCACTACTAAGGTTAATATCACCGTCACATTGAGCCCATATACTCGCTGACATGAATCAATAAGAAAGCATTTTTACCTTGTCATATTCTACTCAGAAATATATAACTCCAGTCTAATCACGGGAAAGCATTAGGCAAACAATAATCGATGGAGATTCTATGATGTGCCGAGCCTTGAAACCTGGCACTTCTCAAGTGTCAAGGTCATAAAACATGGAAAAGGCCTGAAACAGTTAAAGACATAATGACTAAGTGCAAAAGAATATTCTTAATTAGACACTGGTGTATAAAAAGCACTAGTAAAAATTGTGAATAAAAATTGTGAGTTTAGTTGTGTTACACCAATGTCATTTCTTAGCTCCAATAAGCACAACTTGTTTACATGAGTCAGTATTATGAGAGAAAGCTGGGGGGAGAGGGGTGCATGTAACAAATCATCAGCATCAACAGGGAAATATTACTGGGAGTTGAACACAACCAAACTACCTCCAAACAAATGGCAATTCCATCAGAAAAAGAGCCAGCCATGCTCAACAACAGTGAAGGGGATTATACAGTGTCAACTTGGGATTTGTATTTCTTGTAAAAATTAAAAGCATTTCAATGCTGCATTGAAAGTAAAAATAAAGCTGAATTAAATAGTCCTGTAAATAAAACAAAATAAATAAGTGAATGAGAAAGACCAACTTTGCCCCATCACAAGACGAATCACTTGGGAATCAATCAAATGGGAATCAAAAATTCCCATTTTTGCTAATCAGTAAAATGGTTAGTTTTATGATTGGGCTGTTGACACCAAGTAATCATTTTTCCAGAGCTGGGAATATGGGTACACACCTGTGATTCCAGCACTCAGAAAACTAAGGCAGGAGGATTTGTTTGAAGCCAGACTAGGCTAAAGAGTGATCATCTGTCTCAAAAAAAAAAAAAAAAAAAAAAAAAAATCTTTCCAAATCTCATTAGAAGGTTTCAAAGAGTACATGATCCTGTCATACTAAAAGAAAGTCTCATCAGAGAGAAAGACACTTAGCAACATACTGACAGAGACTGGCTGAGATTCAGGGTGCCCAGTTGTTTTAGTCTCCACAGGAAAAGCTGTAAAACCATATAACTATGCTTAGGGAAAATCCTTTTGAATGAATTATGGAAATTTATGTTTCAAAATTTCCATGACATTTAGATTTTCTTCATTTATTTTATTTTATTTTATTTTATTTATTTGTTGTTCAATTCAGGGTTTCTCTGTTATAACTCTAGTTGTCCTGGAACTCACTCTGTAGACCAGGCTGGCTTTGAACTCACAGAGATCCACCTGCCTCTGCCTCCTGAATACTGGGATTAAAGGCATGCAACGCCACCATCAGCTTAGATTTTCAATTTTTAAATTCAGTTTACTTAACTCATCAAATCAACCAAGACACAAGAAATGGATGAAAGAAAGAAGAAAAAAAATAAAGAGTAAGTCTACTACATTCTGCACGTCAGTAGAAAGGAAGAATTAAAGCCAACATCATCCTAGCTGAGTTAACAAGCTGCAGGCTTCCACTAAATAAAAGACTTCAGAAAACAGTCTTTTTCTAAATTCCACAACACTATAACCAAAATATCTACCTATGGACCAAATAAATTTTTTAATCCTACTATTAGAAAAAATGTGTTCTCTTAGACAGAGGGAGTGCCATAGAAATATCATGGAACCCTAAAATTTTCAGATGAGCCAAGAAAAACAGAATTTCTCTTTCCCATTAGGTCTTTAGCTCTTTCCCATTAGAACCACTCATGAATTTCTTTGAGTATTCAGGCATTGAATGGAAAAGGTAGCCCTCAAATATATTTAGTTTTAAAAGCTACACAAAGAGCAGGTGCAAAGAACAACCCCTGAGGAGGCTCTCCCAGCACAGTCTGGATCCCGCTCCGGCCCTCCTTGGAGAGCGTTCTTGGAGAAGGTTCTTTTCTGAGGATGCTGTTTTCCCCACAGCCGCCCTGTGTGTGTCTGCTTGTCCTCCCACATTCCAGATACACAAGTCCAAAGACGGTGCTGGCATTTTTCTAATTGCCTAATTGCTCTTGTTGCCTCCAGATCTTCGCTCCACTAACACATACCCAAACTTCAGCCACCTGCTCGACTCCAGCCTCTTTTTTTCTCCGTTGAGACTCTTCATTCCTGAGATCCTCTCTTCTCCCTGAGACCAGTTCCTGGTGGCTCTGTTTCTTCCCACTTCTAGATGGCAGTTCAATAAGAGCCCTTTAAAACAGCACTGTGCATACTTCTTTGGTTCCTTACCTACCTTGACCCTCCTCAGTATTTGGTCTCAAATAGCAATGAGCCTCCCAGTTATCACACCTACACTCCTTGACTGTACTTCACCAAATATAACCTTAATTGGCTAAGCTGACAATAATGCAAAAACAGCTTTAATAAAGATCATCGTCATTAACAGTGTAGACTTAATGAAGCATTCCTTACTTACTACCTCATTTGATTACTACAATCCTAATACAGTTGAGTATAAAGAACTGGATATCCATTTAGGAAAAGAGGAGGCACAGTTGCAGAGACTGGAAGTTACCAGTACCAAAATCTCACAGGGCATCTTTGGCATTACTGGATCCTGAAGCCAAATATTATCCTTTGTAGCACAGTGTATTAGCATCATACCATGTGTCCAGAGATATACAATCATTTGCATGAAAAACACCATGCTAATTATGGTGATAACCAATCTTTAGTCTACACTAGCATTTTTTGGTGGACTTAGAAAGGGAGAGAAAATATTAAAAGAAAAAGAAAAAAAAAAAAAAAAACCACCATTCCTCCAACTGATTCTGGTAGAGACGATTAGTGGAAATGTCTTGCAAAAAACGTGGGTGTCCTGGAAGACTCATCGGCGTCGTCATTATAATTTCTAATCATGCTGTGTGGGCAGGTGTCCCTGTAAAAGAAACACCATTGGCACCCAGATTAGCAGCTACATCAGGAGACTAGAATGGAAGTCTGCAATTCTTAGACCTCAGAACCTACATCACAGATTTCCCCTCTGTGATCAGCAAGCACAAGGCCTGTGCCTCAGCAAAGACTGTTGGGTCTGCCAAAGAGGAAATCAACTGTCTGTCAAGTCCATCTGAAAAGCACAGTGGGGCAAGGCACAGAAGGCTCCCCAGGAAACGGGAAACAGCTCTGGCTGCAAAGGCGTAGAGCCAGCATCAGAGTCTCTGGTGACAGCTCTCACTCACTCGGCGTCGTCTGACCATTTGTTTTCTTTGTGTTTTTCTTTTCCCTCTCATCTGAAACGGGTTATGAACTAACGTGGGCTTTTGAAGGCACCATAGGTGTTGATCAGAAAGAAAACTGGACAGCAGCTGAGGTTCTGGCCTCGCCCAGCTGGGCACCATTCTTTCCCCTACCACAGGTCTGCCTATATCATTTGCTATGCTGGAGTCAGGCACCTGAAAGAGTTGGGTATAGTGTCCAGATATAGGTAGCGTGTGCAAGGTCACAAGAAACATCAGCATCCTACGATCTTTGCTATCCTGCCAGCCCTGGCAGCCTCGTTCTCCTGAGGTAGTTCTCCCTCATGGGTTAATCTTTTAGAAAAATTATCAAATTTATTTGACATAAAGAAATTGTATTAGTAGAATTTTAAATTACATCTATTAATATGCTCTGAAGGAGCAATGTGACGCATGCCTAACATTACCTTATGCCCCCACATCAGCAGATACCTAGAGAGAATATCTGAGAAAGAAAGGATGAACACGTGCAATACAAGCAAAGCAGCCCCAATTGCTGTTATGCCTTGAAAATGTATTTATTTACACAGAAATAAATTTTTCTTTCTTTTCTTCTTTACACTGATTGGTTTACTAGAAATCTCAAAGGACATGGGGGAAGAGATGCACAGGGAAAAGTTTAGGGAAGGAGCCATGAATTATATATTATATAATGAAAATGAGCAAATATTGAGGAGGCACAAAATAGTCTCAAGCAATTAAAGTCTTCATAAATCAATTTGAAATAGATATGTTTCCAAAATCAACAAAAGGCAAACGGAAAAGTGCACAAGTCTATCAAAAAAGAGATATTTAAAGTTTTAATAGACTGGAAATGCACCAAATCAAGATAGTTTCAAGGGGAAATTCTACAGCATTTTTAAAAGACTGTATTGTTCAGATGCTCTTTAAATTAGTTTTAAAAACAGAAAAGAGGGGTTTGAGATGGCTCAGCAGTTAAGAGCACTGCCTGCTCTTCCAGAGGACCAGGGTTCAATTCCCAGCACACACACAGCAGTTCACCACTGTCTAATTCCTGTTCTAGGGGATCCAACCCCTCACACAGACATGCATGTAGGCAAAACATAAATGCACATTTTTTTAAAAAAAACTTGAAAAAAAACCAGAAAAGATCCTTCATCAGCTTACACTATCTGAAGAACAACGTTGATGTTAAAACATGAAAATGTTAATAAACACATACTATATGCAGAACTTCCAAGCAATCTGACATAAGAATTAATACAGAAATCATTTAAAATTACTAATTCCCAGTCTAGCTAAATACATACACACAAATTTCTGACCAAATATGAACATACCGTATTTCAATATTTCATGTTTCAAATTTTATTTATATATTACAGCAAATGTACAGAAAGAAAGAAAAGCCATTTTCTTAAAATGTATGATTTCCATTTTTAAATGTAAAAATCTAAAAAAGACTTAGGATTTGAACAAGTTTCAATTTTAAAATTAAAACTCTTAAAATAAGTACACATGATTTTTAACATAACATATATGATACCAAAAGCCACTATCACAATTAATAACATTTCTGGTAAAGTCAAATGCAATAGGACAGTGACTCTCACTGTTAATTCAAGCATATGCTTCTGGAGATAGCAAGACAATTAGAAGAAACCTATGGCATTCTAAAATTACAAAGAAAAAGGTAAGTTATAAGTTTGGGGCACATGAAGTGATGCTTTAACTACAACATAAAGAAATCTGCCTAAAAATATCCAAGTGAAGTAAAAATTTGATAGAGTAGCTGAGAAAAAAGTCAATATACAGCATTCAAGAGTTTAAACACACATGCATTCAATTAATGACATTTTAAGTATAATGGGCAGAAATACTTAGGAGGGTAAATGTGTAAGAACATGCAGGGTCCGTATGAAGAAACATACGCATATGCCTGGAAACATACTAGACCTCATGGGGCCATAGCTCAGCTATGGAACACTTGCCTAGCAGTCATATGACACAGGATTCAATCTCCAGCACCACAAAGAAGACTTCAACAGATAGGCAATGAATTAACATATTATAATGCACAGTATACACAGTTCCTGAGCAAGTAGGAAGCAATTCCCATAAAAATGTCAGCAGAAAATTATTTTCAGAACAAGACAGGTTCACTCTAAAGTTCATGGAAAAATAAGCAGGGACTAAAAGCAAAGCATTTCCTGGAAAATAACTAAAGAGAGTGAGGTGACCCCATCAGATAGTACAGCATATTATACACCTGGAAGAAGTGCAAGTGTGGTAATAGTGCAAGAAGTGACAGGTACCTGGATCAAAAGATTCAAAAAGTCACACACATTTCTAAGCATTAAAATAGTAAAAGCTTGAACCTAGAGGGATGGCTCAGTGGTTAAGAGCCTGCAATTACAGAGAACCAGATAGAGTCCCAGCACCCACATGGTAGCTCACGCCTATAACTCCAGTCTCAGGAGATGAGACAGCCTCTTCTGGTCTCTCAAAATAAGAATGCATGCTTTTAACATAATATATATGATCCATGGTGCAAAGACATACATGCAGGTAAAAGACTCACATACAGGAAAAATAAATATTTTGAAAATGAAAACTATAAATATGTAATCGTTGGAAAATTGATAAGAAATGTGGCTTTTTTTTTGAAAATAATTTTTAATTCTTTTGTGTGCATATCTTGTGCCAGCATCAGTTTCTTTCCGTGCACCACATAAGCTCAGGTGCTCTAGAGGCCAGAAAAGGACATAGAATCCCCTGGAGCTGGAGTTACAGGTAGTTGTAAGCCAGGGTGCTGAAAATTAAACCCCAAGTCTTCTAGAAGAGCAAGTGCTCTTAACCGCTAAGCCTTCGCTCCAGCCCTAAATATGGCTTTTCAATCAATGTAGGAAAAGTGGATTCATTGATTCCTTGAAACATAAAATTTAGATATAAAAAAAAAATACCAACAGAGCTATCTTACCTTATATTTTTACTAAAATGTATTTTACTAAAATAAAAATTCAGTGGATCAGATAGGGAGAAGGAAGAAGAGAGGATCAAATAAAAAGAAAGACATATGGGGAAAATGTTTAATAATAATTTTTGTAAAATGTTAATAATAATTTCTCTAAAGTAGGTAAGGCATTTCTGAGTGATATCAATACTCAAAAGCACAAAGTCAAAAAACTGAATTTAATACATTAATTTTTTCTAAATCTGCAAGTAAAGACTGTAAACCAGCGGAGTATTACAGCTGCCCCCACAGACGCAGTGTTACTGTGTGTTGGTGAGTTGGTTGACTTTGCAGTGAGGGGCTCTAAGCCACAGCCTCCAAAATTTTTAATTACAATAAATAAAAAACAGACTCTCAATGATCCAATAGAAAGTCAGCCAAATGGAAACTGCCAAAAAAAAAAAAAAACCAAAAACAAATAGGTACAGGTATAGCCTATGTAAATTTGAATTCAAATTCATTTATATAAGAAATTCAAACTTAAATAAGGCACCACATATAGATACTAACATGCAAGTGACATATTTACAAATATATATGACTACACAAAAATGCAAGGTGCAAAATAATTTGATACATTCCTTGGTAGAGACCATAAATATGCTGTAGTATGTACACGTTACATGGACATCAGTGGTTGCTCATGTGTGTGTGCGCAGAGAATCCAGTTTATCTATGGCAGGGTATTTAGGAATTGATTTGGATATTACCTTCCAAATGAAAGCAGAAAAAATGGAAATATGCCTACAGATTATTTTGAATGTATCTATCTTCTGTGTTGCTTATTCATATCAACTTTTTGGTTTTCTTTAGAGCAAGACTGGCAATAATATACCCATGAGCATGGCAAATGCAGGCGGAGAGAACAGTGACACAGACTACAGCTTCCAACTCTCTGCCACCTGTTTGGTTGTATCAGAATGAGCATGACAGAGGTATCAGTTTAAATACTGATAAATACTTAATAGTTTTGCCATTTGGGAACTTCTTTATTCTCTCAGCATCTCAGTTGCTATGGGTATGAAACAGTAAGCTAAAGTTAACACAACCTCGTTAGTGTGAAAATTAACCTAACCCAAAGTTTGACAAGGAATCTATGCTTAGTAGATAACTTCCTGTCCTTTAAACACCTGGGTTGTTGATTATTTTGATGATAATGACAAGGAGGAGGAGGGAGAAGAAGAAGAAGAGGAGGACAAGGAGGAGGAAAGGAGAGAAGGAGGATCAGGAGCAATGGGAGGAGCAGGAAGAGACTCTACTGAGCCATACATATCCCATCCACCATGCTGTGCTCAATTTCCCTTCCTGCTGGTACTACATCCCAACTCCTCAGAAAATAAAGGGGAATAAATAATCACAAAATCTACCTATGTGAGAATAACTGGCAAGCACCTATCGTACAAGGAAATTAGGGACCCGCCCCAAAGTTTAAGCCACTAGATAAAGGGATAAAAACTCACATTTATTGGCTACTCATGCCATGTCCACCAACTACCCACAACTGATAAAGAGAACACCAAATGGACCTTCTATCACAGGCAACTGGCCACTCATTTTAAAAGATTACCCCTTTGACCTCCAGCACATCTGCCACCAAGCATCCCTCGCTGTGTCTCATCAATACAGACAGTCCTGGAACACACATCACCTGCTCATACTCTCATAGACATCACAGAATAACATGGCCCTTCTTGTAATATTTGTAATCAAGTTATCATCTTCTAGACTGAGGTCCATGGAGGGCAGTGAAGGGGACTTTGTGCAAAGCTCTCTCCTGATGGACACATGGAAAGAAACCCCTTTTCCTAGACTCTCTCATGACTTACCAACAAATAGAAGGCCATGCTTCCCCAAGCACTGCATTTGGTGATCATGATTAGGCGTTTGTCTGTGTGTTTATTTTGTTTATTTTTCTGTCCTGGTTTTGGTCTTGAAAGAAGACTCTGTTACGGTTGCTATCAATTCTCATTTAAAGAAATAAGGACAACGGTATTAATAATGAAACAAAAGTGCTCCGTTTTACTCTCTGTGGTCGGCAAGAAGTTTCACATTTCACTCAACTCAGAACTCCACATTTTACTGATGTGAAAGTGTGTGGTTTCGTGATAGCCAAGCTCTTCTAATATTTAATTTTCTGTTGTTTCTTGCTTGCAATTTACAGTAAACGAATTCCAACTTTTCCCCTCTGTCAAATAGCCCATTGCAAAACAACCAGCTACCTCACAAGTGGCATGTTCCACGAAAATTAATCATATACAAAGTATTAGACCATTTGGCTGGGTTACAGAGCTCAGCTATGAATGAACTTGACTCAACGTTTATCTTTGGAATACAGAAAATGTACATTTTCTAGAGACTAGCAAAGAAAGCTGAATATCACGTTGAGTACCTGTTTCCTCCAGAGAGCTTGCAGCTTTCAGGCTAAATCTAAACAGAAAAATCATGGACATTTGGTCCATCCAGGAGAGAAAAGCCCTCACATTCACTGTTTTAATCATGACCTGTCCTGTGACTAAAACTGCCATCCTTCAACTGCTCTCTCGGGTGCTCAGTCAGCCCGCGAAGCCTGTGAAGTAAACGAGGCAAACCTGACTGACTCCTGTCATCTGTGAGGCAAAACCAGTCCAGAAAGAGCAAGTGTGTTACTGAGAAGGCATCAGCAACAGGTGGAAAGACCTTCAGAGCACAGGCTCCCACTCCTCTACCTCAGGAAAGCAACATATGTGCTTCTGTCGATAATTTGCACATCGCTGACTCTTAGCTGCTTCATCATGACCTACCATAACTCCATCAGCAACGTTGAGACAACCAGTGAATGCCCAATGGCACCTGTATCTTCACCAACACTAGTTCACTGCCTGGGCTATATCAGCAGTTGAGTGTCTACAATTTTACCAAAGTCCATCAGTTGGGAGATGTGTCACAAGCTACTTGTTACAAGTAACAGCTGAAGTCCTAAAGTTCCAAATGATTTGTTTTTCTGAGAAAATGCTGTTCTCCCTAAATTACCCCTGTAACACACTCATTGTGTTAAGTTAGTGGAGCAAGAAGCTGCATTCCAGATTCTTCTACAGTTGCTTCAGCTTGCAAACCTTCTATCATAGCTCACAGTGTATTTAATATAAATGTTACCCATCCTGGGTGCCTTGGATTAATAAAAATTGATAACTACCTCTGTACACAGGGTAAAAGCATAGTTTTTCTGGAAAATCAAAAAAATATATTAACTCCATGTAGACTGGAGAAATTTCTACCCTTGGTACAGAATGTGTTACATGGTCTTGCACTTGGTTAACAAAACTTAGAATGTTTTCCTTCTCACTAAAAGACTGTATCCAAACATGTAATATGAGCAAGATCTCACTGCCCAAATCAATATCTATCTCTATCACTATCTCTCTCTCTCTCTCTCTCTCTCTCTCTCTCTCTCTCTCTCTCTCTCTCTCTCTCTCTCACACACACACACACACACAGAGACACAGACACAGACACAGAGAGATGAATAAAATTAGCATACAGCACACTTAATGCACAAGACAACTTATTCTAACAGCATTTAAGTGATAAGCAGCATTCTATGTATTAATGAAACAATCCTGAACATTACAATTAAGGACTTATCGACTTATAGAAGCAAGTATGCATTGTCCCCTTCACTGAACTGCAAGCTCCCCCTTGTAAAGGCATAGTTATTCAAGTGAGTATTTAGTGAATGTCTCCAATGTATAAGGTGCTGCTTTACCAAGTGAGGGTCTGGAGTGCACATCCCAAGGAGAAAGGGAGACTCTTTCTTCTCATTCTATCCAGATGTGTAGAGTACCCATGCCTGGGTCTTACCCTCCATACTCTGATGTCCTAAGTTTGAGAGTGGGCTTGGACAACAGCAGTTTTAAGGACACAGTATGGTGGTCCTGACAAACCATGGGGATTGAGAATCATCGGTACACATGACTTTGAAGGATTTTCTGTGAACTCTCATCATAGACCATCTGTGTAGCCTCAGAAATGATGCATAATCTTGCTGAGCTCCCATGTGCTTTCTCCATAAATGAGATAACCTCTTTTGTTATTGTGAGAATTACATGCTGTGTAATCATAGTAGGCAGTACACACAGTACATGGGAAGGGGACAGTGTTTGCTGTCATTTACTACAAAAGCGAGAGTACAATGAAAATTCTAAGTTATTCAGTTTGTACTTTTTTCCATAGTGCCACTCCATATTTAGCTAATATGCATAGTTGAAAATACGCGCAGAAGATGCAAATTGGAGATCCGCAGGCCAAGTCTGGTCCTCAGGTGAGTTCTGTCTGGCAGCACACGGGATAAACTTTTAAAGAACTCTGCTACTATACGGAGGGAAGTTTGCTTTACTGAGTGACATCATAGTTCCTATCCATGTAGAAGTGTTTTGTGATGTTTTCAAAACATTTAAATAATCTGACAATCTTTTATTTTTATACAAAGGATTTTACATAGAACATCACAAAAATGAGTCATACGTGCCAATAATTGGTAGGTCCAGATAGATGCCACCTCTTTCAGAGATGATACTTACCAGCTTCCCTCACCCCACCACATCTTGAAGCTTTTTGACCACATACAAGCAGAGACTGCAACCAGAAGCCAGTCCTGTGCTATCTAAACACTTGGACTACTACCTAAGGAGAGGAGCAAACTGTTTCCTGTACTCAACACTCTGAAGGGAGGAAAGGTTAAGGGGAGGAAGTGCCTTATGTTTCAAGACTTGCCTGGCTCTGCAAGCATCTGACCTCACATGTCCTGATACCAAAAGAGAAACTCTGCAGACAAGCGCTCTTTTAATACCACAGTTCTTTGAGGTACTTTTCACTGTCACCATTTATGAGGGTACGGAAACTGAGCCTAGAAGAGGATAATTAACAGCCCTCAGACATACAGTGAACAGCAGAGTCAGGTTTCAGAACCAGTGGGCCTCAAAGCCAAAAGACCAACTCCTAGAGAACTATGTGAGAAAGCACTGAGAACAGCAGCTGGACAAGAAAATCCTTGAGAGGGAACAGTACCCATAGCCAAGATACCCTTGTCCATGTCACTCCTGCTGCTATCCCAGTCAGCCCATGCAGCTCAGTCTTGTGAACCTTGAGAAGCCTTCATATGACATCCTGAAACCTGCTTCTCTCTTGTCTCATTCCATCCCACATGCAATAATTCTGTTATTAAATCTGCAGGTGAACTGATTACAAAAGGAAACAACCATTTCGTGTGTTTATACGCATAACTGGTTTTTTGTTTTGTTTTGTTTTTTGCTTTTTGGGTTTTTTTTTTTTTGCAGGGGGGGGGGCTTGTTTCGAGACAAGGTTTCTCTGCTGTAACTCTTACTGTCCTGGAACTCACACTGTAGACCAGGCTGGCCTCAAACTCAGAGATTCACCTGCCTCTGCCTCCCAAGAGCTGGAATTAAAGATGTGTGCCACCATGGCTGGCTTATAACTGTTTTTATACTGACAGATCATGACCAATGCTGAATAGTCTAGAACACAGTAAGACTCATTTTAAATGTTCTTTGCTGGGCCCTCTTGACTCCCATTGCCAGAAGTAACTACCTTCACATTCAGACATAAATTATTTGTACTTAGTTCAAATTTCTGTATCACATTATATTTGTCAATAATTCCACCAAAGTATAGCATTCCCAGACAAAATTAACCATGTCTTTCTTTCTTTGCATTAGTTGATCTGGAACAGAGTCTAGCTAAATAACCCAGGATGGCCTTGAACTCAGTCCTCCAGGACTTGCCTCCAGAGTGCTAGGTTTACAAGCATGCCATCACACCAGGCAACATCTGTGTCTTATTCACTAACTCCAGATAGTCCATACAACCCACGATGAGCACAAACCACTACACAAAGTCAGATGTTCAATAAACTGTTGCTGAACTGAGAACCTGAGAACTACAAATCAGGAGTGGATTCAGTATAGAATTGGCCATTTCTAAGAATATTCCCCAGAGCAGATATATTTTCCATATAAGCTCCATCAGAGTCTGACTTTTGTGGGGATGCAGAGACAAAATTTTCAAGTGTTTCCACTTTAAAGAACTCACTACATATTGGAAGGAACAAAGGCCCAATAAATAACCAGTCTAACAGAAGTAAAAATTATTTTCCTAAGGTAATGGCTAATCTTGGTTGTCAACTTTATAGTCTTGAGAAATGAGAGCCTCAACTGAAGAACTGCCTCCATCAAACTGGCAACTGGGCATGTCCGTGGGGCATTTTCTTGATTACTAATTGATGTAGGAGAGTCCAGCCCACTGTTGTCAATAGGCTGTCAGCCTGGGCAGTATAGGAAAAGTAGCTACCCCTGAGCCTGGGAGCAGGCCATGAAGTAGCACTTCTCCATGGTTTCTGCTTCAATGTCCTTCCTTGATAATGAATAATAACCTGTATCATTAAAAATCCCCTTTCCTCACCAAGTTGCTTTTGGTCATAGTGTTTATCACACCAACAGAAACCAAAATAGAATAGCATAGAAATAAAACAAAAAGGTTACCAAAAAGGAGAAATTTCTTGGTATTTTGCTATATATTTAAGTGGTCAATTAAAATATTCCCACCTAAATAAACGTGCAGTTTCTTTCTCTGATAATTTACTGACATTTCCTTTTGAAATTGCTGACATTTAACTATCAGAAAAGCTGTTAAGAAAGGTCTCAGCCAAAATGGGGAATTCAACTTCTTTCTAAAGGAAGTTTAAGAGACAACAACTTTGCATTTCAGTGGTTCTGGAAGACTTTGACTTTTCTGACACTAAAACTGGAAAAAAGGAAGGATGTACAAGATATCTCAAGTCTATAATCACCTGTTGAACATGTGCTAGATGCCAGGAGATATGCTAAGCTCTCTGGAGAACAGAGCTCAAGCTATAGGGGAGTAATATCGGATTACTGGTCCAGGAGACAACTTTAAGATGCAATTTCATAGGGCTGGAGACATAGCTTTGTGGTTAAGAGCACTTATTGTTCACCCACAAAGACAAGAGTTCAAATTCCAGCATTCACATCAGATGGCACACAAATGCATGTAATCCAGTTCCAAAGGGCCCATCCCCTATTCTGCATTCTCTCTCTCCCTCTCTCTCTCTCCCTCTCTCTCTCTCTCTCTCTCTCTCTCTCTCTCTCTCTAAATTATTTTAAGAAGAGATGTAACTTTGTGGCAAGCATCCAAAGGAGAGATGGACAAGACAAAAGGCTATGGGATTCAAAGAGAAGAACAATCGTGCAAGTTGAGAGCTTCGTTATGAAAGCGGCATGGTGCTATGCAAAGAACACTAAGCTGAATAACTTCGCATCAGCCCAGCACATGCTCCATGTTCTTTTGATAAGTGAATAACAGAATTCAAAAACTGACAAGCTACCTATTAGGCTATAATTCCCACCCCCTGCCATCTTTACAAAGGCAACCGAGGCCACAGAGCCCTTCCAGAGGTTACTACAAAGAAACGAAGACATTAAACTACCCTCTGAATTGAAGGTACAGCAAGAAGATACAACTGCTAGGGTCATTTTTAATCACTTTTCCATTTTATATGTTTTCTAACCAGCCCACTGGACTTATTCTTAAAATCTTAAACATATTCTTAAAAAACCACGTTCCTTTTCAAGTATTGGCCAATCTTGCTTTACTAAATCAAAATCTGTAAAGACTACAAGGAGATTCCAGTTTTAATGGTGACTGACTGTGAAGATCAGAGATGAGAGGACTTCTGCTCTGTTCGCTTCTTTGGCCTCTTTTGGGTTCTTCTTCTGCCTGCAATGTGCTTCTCCCATCTCTGCCTGGTGGCATATACTTACCTAACATTCAGGACTTGTGTCAAGTATCACCCAATTCCCCTGCTCCCCACACCTTCCTTCTTTTGCTTTCCAAGGTCCTTTACACTTTCTTAAAGTGTATGAATTGCAAGTCTACACTTCCTACACCTCCGGTTTGACTATGAGCTCCTAGAGAACAAAGAAATGGTTCCAGTTCATTCACTCACGGAGTAATATATCCACTCAGCAAATATGTATAAGATACCAATCACATGACAAATAATGGAAGAACAAGACAAAAATCAGTGTTCTAAGTTGATTTCTGATGCTGCGACAAAACACTGACTGCAAGCAACTTTGGGGAAGAAAGGGTTTATTTGACTCAGACTTCCAGGTCACAATCCAAGTGATGAGTATGGAGTCAGAAACCATGGAGAAATGTTACTTCTTAGTTCACTCTCAGGCTCCATCACCTATTCATTTTGATGCCCAGCCTGCTTTCTTGGAAAGCTCAGGACCACCTGCTTCAATACCTCAAAATCACGCCAGTAGATAAACCTGATAGAAGCAATCACTCAATGAAGACACTTTTCAGGTGATTCTAGGTTATGTCAAGTTGACAGTTAATGCTAAGCCACTCTACTATTGTCAGGGACTGAGATGCAAGTCCATGGGAACGCAATTCATGGCATGCTTTCATAAATACATTTTATCAGAACATACGCATATGTAATTCCTTATGTACTGTCTCCTGAAAACACGAATACTTTACTCTCTGAGCACAGAGTCAGTAGCCCAACGTAGACTACGTGGATCATAAAGGCAAAAGTGGCCCCTTTCGGGAAAAGTATGTTTCCCTCTCTTCTGGCATGCCATTGCCACACAGCACAGTGCAATGGAGGGTACACAGTAGTCAGTTAAATGCTTAAAAACTAAAAAAAAGAACTAGAAATAAAATCACATAAATGCAGTCCTATAAGCAGAGTATCTTTGTCATTTCCTTCTTCATTCTTAATTATGCTAAAATGAATTCCTACCCAGAATAGAGTGTTGTTAGCAAAGTTACAGTTTAGCATGATTAAAAAGAAAGAAAGAAATAAAAGAAAAAGCAGACTCTCAAACCTATGGGAAAGTTAAGAACTAAATAAATGTGCTGTGATTTCAGAAGCCATTACTATTTCAGGCTCATTTATGGGTACAATAGCTGCCCTGGCATAAGATATATTACAATAGCTATCTTTCTTGGTTTTCTAGAGCTTACCAAAGTTTGAAGAAATTTTATTTCATGTCAATAATTTGTCCATCCTTCATAGAATGAACCTTGTAGAAAACACCAATGTGTCTTTGGGATCAGGTTGTGCAGGGAATTAGACTTTTGTTAGGTTAAAGAAAAACACCAAGGGCATTATGAAGAAAATCCTTCCCATGACAATACCGAGTGATGGTTATACATTCAAGCTTCTGCCCATATGCTAAGACCTGTCTTTATTGTACTCATAGAAAAACGATGTCCTCTACCAAGAGAAGGGTTAAAACCTATGCTACATGTGGAATCCTGTAGGAGAATACTGGACCTGTCACTGGATAGAACAAGGCCTGAGATCCACGTGGACGTACCAAGAGATGGGCCTTCCCAGGCATGCCCAGAGACAGACCTACCCAGACACGCCCAGGGAGCAGCAGCTGCAGTCTGGCAGCCAATGGGATGCTGGGCTGGGTGGAGGGTATAAAGTGCCCCCCCCCATAATAAACTGAGTCTGCTTTTTGCCACTCACCTGACTCCCGGAGCCTGTGTGTCTTGGCTCTGCGCCAACTCTACCCCCTCACCCTGAAGGGTCCCATGGATGGGTACAAGCAACAGAATCCTGTAGGGGATTAAGTTGTTCTAAGGTTTGAAGTGGAGAACAGGAGGCATGCACGGCTCAAGGTTTTGAAGTCTAATGCATAGTTTCTGCATTGTTGACTGCAGAAACTAACAGCCTTACAGTCAAGTTAGTCTCTGGTTCACATACCAGATGTGAACTTGGGCCAATCATACAGTTTCTCAGTCAGAGTCTCTGCTTTCTTATCTAAAGAGGGATTAAAGCTGCACTGTGAGGCTGATGGGAAGATTTAATAGCATGAGAGCAGCTTTCCCGGATGCAAGAGAGAACTGGTTTCTGTCAATGGCCCTTCCCTTTCCTTCAGTTTTGTCCAACATTAGTCCATTATCATGTATCTAACCTGATACATGATATCATGTAATGCAATATGCATTTTTTAAGTCAATGGATTTGGAGACATGGCTTTTGGGCATCTCTGCAAATTTCCCAGTGTGACGTAAGCAACTTTTGTGTATTCCATGCCTTGGTGAATGATTGTTGGCAAAAGGTTATTTGGAGTGCTATTACCCATAATGTATTCTTTTAAGAACATGCTGGAAACTTTATAGAACGTGTGACCCAGTCAGTTCTGAACATCCCCCTTTTGTATCTTTAACCAAAACAAAAATGGCCTGCTTCTTGTCCTTTTCACTTTCTGGTTCTCATGACCTTGTACCCATGATGATCTAAGTGAAATATAACATATTGTTATAACTCCATCAGAATCATCCATTGACGTGGAAATAAATGGCTGACATAAGCCTGCATAGACATGGATAGGGAAAATCAACAGATACAAGCAACAAATAAGAATGGGGAACTACAGTGAGTGAGGTCGGTCAGGACAGTAAGATGGGTAGGTGGTGGAAGAATAGACAAGTAGATGACAATCAGGATGGACTGAAAGAAGCCTGTAAATGAGGCAAACAACAATGACAAGGTGTTACACAGACATGACAGGAGACAAGAGGTCGATTCCTGGCTGCAGGACTGCAATCGCAGAATGGTCTTTCTCATAGCTCACCTCTCTCCCTTAGGTTTGCATATTAAAAAAAAAATTCCAAAGGTCTCTCTTCATCACATGTCATCCACTAAAAGGGGTGTTAAGGTCAATTTTATATATTTGCCCGGCAACAAAATTACAAGCTTTGAACAAAGCAAATCTACTTCAATCTCCCAAAAAGAGAAAATGAAAGGCCTTCCAGAGGTCTAAATGAGCTTACCTAATGTGACACTTTCACAAGATGATGAAATCTATCATTATTTCTCCAATGTTATCTTAATTAAGACAACATAGGCTACCACATTTCATCATGAATTGCCTCTCCATGCACAATTCTATATGTGTGAACTTTAACCTTCACTGAGCTCTTCCCCAAAAATACTCCAAAATCCAGCCTAATGCATGAGATGACAAAATACTTCAGATCCCTCTCTTATAGAAATATGGCCAAGTATCTCTACCTGATTCTAAAGCACCTCCTTTCTTGGTAAAGAGCTGTTACTCATATGTCCTGACGCATCACAATGCAGGTAATACATAATGTACCATCATAGCAATTAAAGCACAATTTGGAGAACACTGAATGACATAGAAAATAATTAAAATATTAACATTATATAAAGGAAACTGAGTAAATCCAAGTATACGTATGATGTAGCTTTTCCTTTTAAAAGCTGCATACATCGGCTGGAACAATGGCATCCAAATGCATTTGTGCCTAGGTTCCCTTCATCTTACAAAAAGCAGCAAAAAGGAAGAGACAGATGTAGAGAATTTCCATGTGAATGAATTCACAGCTCAGAGAGATGGGCTGACGATGAGCCCATCCATGGTGGAGGAGTGTTCAAGAGCACAGTGTAACAGGGCACGCATGACTGTTTCCTGATCCCCCACTGTAGTACAAGGCCCATTCACTTTGCTCAGAAATGGAGTTTTCTTTTTTCTTTCTTTTTTTTTTTTTCTCTAAAAGGACACCAAAACTGTTTCATTTCCTTCTCACCTCTAAGTTCTAACATCCTGCTTCAAAACAGAAACCTGTACATTACAGCCTTCCTGGGCCCCTTCAGGTTCATTCCTGCTGAAGTCCTTCTGGAGTTCTTACTGTTGCTACTGTCAAGAATTCACAAGGCCTATTATCCTCACAACCTGAGGACAGCCTCTAATGAGGATGTTCGGGCACAGGATTTTAAAGAGACACAGTCTATATGATTTAGAATGGACGTCAGTGACAGAGGTTCACAAGCTCTTCAGACAACAGAAGCACCAAGGAAAATTAGTCAGGACCTCAGAGCAGATGAAGCCAAGCAGCTCAGTTTAGCTGCTCTCTCTCGGAATGAGCCACCAAGACTGCTCATGATGCTTTCCTGCACCTTCATCAGACAGGTTTTTCCCATCAGAATTTTCTGCAGCTGTGCTCCCCACTAAGACAGTTAAGAGAAAGTCTACAGTTATCAAGTAAGAAAGATATGACATGCAAAGCTACCATGAGACCTCCAGATGGTGTATACAAAAAGAAGTCAGGGAGGGTCCTGTGTTGGAGGAAGGGCAATGGCTTTCTCCATGAGCAAGCTCAATGTCTGTCTGTTCTGCACTTTTTGATAAAGTTTTCACTTTTGATTAACTGATTCTGACAAAACCTAGGGTGCCCCTACAAGTGTACAATCTGGTTCATCATATAGAGAACATGTATAGAGGAGAGTTCAGTTTGCCGAGAGCTTGCGTTCAGAAGAAACAGTGGGCTCACTTGGAAACACTGAAGCCTGTAGAACGGGACCCTCACAAGTGTCCTTAAGGCGAAGAACTGCCCTATGTCTCCTGCCACGGACTGAGTGTGGGAATAAGCCTTGGGTGGAAGAGGATCAGTGGTCAGGAAGCTGAGTCTTCTTCCCCTGTGTCTCCTACAGCTTCCTCTCCAGCTGGGACCACACCCTTCCTATGACCTTTGTGGCCTTCTTGCTCTTTCCCTGTTCCCAGGGTGTCTTTCTCTTTCAGACACTTTCGGCATGCATAAATCAGTATGAATTTAAACTCAGCGATTTTTGAGGCCTATCCATAAGAATTACTGAAGAAGGATTTCAAAATGCAAATGTAGTCCACACCCCAAAATGTAGAAACACAGAATGGATAAGCTGTTGGCTCACATTTTGAAAATCTAATAGTCATTCCTCTGCTATTTCTATAAGTGACTTACCAATGTGTATTGGTGAACTATTCAATTTCTTGTGAGAATTCCAAGAATCCCCTCTGCGCTCCTCAAACTTCCAAAAAGAGACTCTGTCTATCAACTACTTGGACCCACAGTATGAGTACCTTTTTCCTTGGATTTCTTACCCTGTGACAGACTCTAAGAAGATGCTTAGGTGGGAGACCCAGATCTGATTCTGAGGAGGTATGCCCCAAGTTTGGCACCCAGAAGTTCTTTTTCCACATGGGGACTAATCCTTGCACCACAGGCCTTGACAGCATTACACAAGATTTGTTTGTTCAACTCTCAGCTATCTAAGTGTGTCCTTCACTTGAGGTTGCATCAGTAGATTAGCCAGCCCAAATTACAGGCCAAATTACATCATTCCCTGCTCAGAAAACCATCCTGGTTCCTCACTTCCCCCCACTGGCCCTGCCCTCCTGTTCCAGGCCCCCAGTTTTTCTCCTAAAGGAGAGGTGTTGCCATTAGAGAGGGTGGAAGGCAAGAAGCCAGGCAGTATCAGAACATCTCCTGCCCTTCTGGCCTCTTCCCTTTCTGCTGGGATCCCTCTGTTCTCCACAGGAAGGGAGGCAATGAATTACAGGATTGTCTGGTTTAGAAAAGGAACCAGGCATGTACAGGTCAGTCCCTTCCTCCAAACCTTTGAGATTTATCAGACTGCTTGGAGCTTATGCTCCCTGATCTTCAAGGTTGGGGGCTTTATAGGTATACCCCTTATTATGGAGAGATTACCTGAGAGGAAGAAAGTCCAATGACTCAGGTTGCTGAATTAGCAAGGCTACTGAGTTGCAAGACTTAAAGCCCTTTCCACAGTCTTGATATTATCTCCCTCTGCCTGACATCTGCATCAGGTTCAACTGGCTTTCTGGTAAGTATGAGATAACAGAGAACAGCAAATGAAACTGGAATGGTGTGAAGCTCAACCCACTGTCAATAAGATGTCTCATTCCCAGTATGTGTCCTGCTCTAACAGAGTGTTCAGTGCCTTGTACAGCCACACTTCTGCTATTGCCCATGCTCACAGTAAGTCTGGGACTGCCTTCCCAAGCTCTTGTGAGTCTCTACTTCAAACCCTTGCCTCCTCACAGGCAGCCAGTTTCTAAATCTCTGTTCTTTAAAGACTCACCGCACATCTTCTCCTCCATGTTTCTGTCCTCTGTCACTCTGAGTGACATATGCATTTTAAGTCAAATGTTAAGTCCAATGTTCTATAGGACTGTGAACCACTGAACTATCAATGACTGAATCCATCCATCTCCAAGTCATCTTCAACTCTCTTCCACTAACTCAAGTTAACACTGACTGAGATCTTATGTGCCAGGACTCAAACTGAGAGCATTATATTCATTAACATCTTTTCCAGGAAGGAGGTACAGTCATCAGTCTCTAGACAGAACAGGATCTGTACCATAAAGGTTCACCGCTCCAAGATCATTGTGCTGTTTCAGGTGTAGCCACTGAGAACTCAGAATGAGGCAGACTAGCAGATGCAGATGGAAGTGAAGCACCCGGATGCTAATTCAAAACAGGTGCCTCTAGGTTTAGAGGAGGAAAAGAACTGGCACTGAATGGGTGGGAACAATCACATGAAGAAAGCAAAAAATAAAAGTTCTAATGGGCTCCACAGAGAGCCTAATTGCTCAATGTGAACAAGTCTCCCATCCCCAAAACTGCTTTGAAAACAGAGGTCTGGATGACTGTGGTTTTGTCACTAGATGAATAACAAGCCCTGAGGATTGCTAGAATTACAAGACCCAGACCAGATCCACTCAAATATAGCTGGGAGCTTTCTAGTAACTCTAACCGTGCATGGGCAATGAGCTGCTCAGAAAAGTGAGTCACTTACTGGAATCCGCGCTGCCTGCATTACTCAGCTGATATTAATACACCCACTTGTTCATTAAAGTTTAATTGAAGTTCATGTGAATTGGTTTCACAGGATACTTAATTGGTTACACAGGACTGTGTGTACAAACTGTGCACATGCAAAGGTAGGAAGACAAGTCCTCTCTAGCCTCCATAAGCATCCACTAGGATGGGACAATGACCTATAAGGAAGGACAGCTGCCTAGACTCACCCTAAAACAAGAGTAAATGAAACACCCTTATAAAGTACCAGGCACAGCCTCCAACTCCACAGCATAGGCAGAATTCAGACAGTATTCAAATGCCAATGCCTACATTGGAAGTTGTTCCTTTTGAACTCTTTCCGGAATTCAGTACAAGGTTGCAGGTCTCCTTTTCACCTCCTGGGCACCTGTCTTCCAGCTGTATATCTTTATTTTTAAAATGGGTGGATAAGAAAATTAACCATCATTCAACATAATCACACATTTCTCTTGTGCTGACAAGCAAACCATGAACACAATCCCAAATGCCTATTTATACAATCAGGGCTGTCAGTAAGTACCCTGTTATTTCTTAACGGATATCTCACTAGTCAACATTCTACGAAGTATAAAATTTTAAAGCTAAAAAAAACAAATTGTGCCAAAGTAAGGGAGACATACACTTCGGGATTGGTGGCTCTGGTCGTATCATCAACTGTATCTTAATCGTGTTCCACATTGCATTACAAGTACTGTATCAAGTATGTGAGATGACATGGCCCCCTAAAAAATCAGGGTGAGTTATGAAATTGGCAATATATACTACTTTTGATTCTTTAAAGAAACTTGGGAAGATTTTTGATTGAAGAGCAGACTAAATGTCTTCATAATTATACTGATGTAATTCACATACAACATAAAGTCTAAATACAGTTTTTGACAGACACCAACTTATATAACCAACACTACAATCTAACTTAAGAATATTTTCGAGGTATCCAAAAAAAACCCATACCAATCAGTTATCAGTCCCTATTCTCTATCTCACTAATCTTACAGTCCAACTTGATAGACTCTACAGTTTGTCTTTTCATAGAAACGGAAAGATGTCGCACGGTCTGTTGTGACCTGTTTGCAAGGTTTGTGCAGGATGTAGCATATATCAGCATTTTACATCTTCTTATTGCTGAACAATGTTCCATTTTAAAGATGTGTAGCATGTCGATTGTCTACAATCAACCGTTTAAAATTAAACAATCTCCATCTACAAAAAATAAGTAGTACCTATTTTATCCTGTGAACCATCCGTTATTATCTCCATACACATGAGTGAGGAAAGGGCAATGTTAGGGACTTGTCAAGTGCGGGAAGAGGTGGCAGAGCCTTTCTATGCAGATCTCAGGAGTGGACAAGAGCACATTAGATCAGATAGAAAGGAGTTCTTACAGTGGCGAGAGCTAGGTGATGGGCCTCTAAGTGGGAGCGGTGGGCATAGGGCTCTGAGTAGGCAAGCATAAAATAGAGTAGAAAACCAATATGCACAGCCATCTCTCTGCACCCAAAAACCACCTTTTCAACTTCCAAAGACAAGAAGCCCAAGTATTTAGCAATGAGCATCATTGTGTGCTATGTACTAAGTGGTAGGTGATTAGTAAAGAACAGCTACCCCCCAGGAGACCAGAATCGAACAGAAAGGACAGAAACCATTCAAAGCCTGATTAGATGTGAGAGAAACAGAGGAAAAGCTTCCATTTGCTCAGCTTTCCCTGCCACACTAGGGATTTCATTTCTAAGTTTTCATGGAGAGATGGAGGAAGGGGTAGGTGTGGGATACACAGACTACCATGAAAGTAGAGAATCCACAGATATATGACCTTTAAATGTACAAGTTGATCTGTATCTGGTACATAAACCATACTAAAAAGTATTACTAGACTCTGCAGACCTGAAAGAAAACCATCAAACACAGAACGTCAAGGAGTCAAGAGTCATCCACCCAAATGGAAACCAATTCTGTCGGCTTCTACTGCAGGCCTTCAAGAAGACAACAATACACTCACAAGTTACCACATAAGAAACTACGTAGTTTGAAGGAAGAAAATAGTTTTTCAAAACACACATTCTGTGCACTTCCTGGGTGCCACTGAATCTGAAGGAATCCAGGGCATTTGACAAAGCGAATTAAATCCTTTCCATTTTCAAGCAAGCAAAGTGTAGAATCCAAGTTATTGAGAAATTCAAGAACATCTCTATTCCTCTGTCCCATCATCCGAGGACGTGCTGGGCTCATCGATAAAGACACCCTGCAATCAGAACTAGACACTTGAGTCATGCTCGGCTGTTGCTTTTCTGTTTTGTTTATCCTTTTATGTGTACAGACATATAACCTCTCAGATCCAACTTACAAAGAGCTTCGTTTTGATGCAAACCCAAAGTCATTAATATGCTCAAGGAGAACTTCTTCCACTCAACATCTCTGCCAGCATGAAACGCGGTGAGGTGCCCATCCAGGTTTTGCATCAGCATGAGTGCACCTCTTTAAATTCATACCGCAGCTTTGCACATCCTGTTTCCTAATCATCATGCAAAAAAGGAGTTTTTCCTTCACCTCTCCCGTTCATTAAAGCAAGTTTCAGGAAATACTTTGACATTTGATTTTTGAGAAACACATGCTGTTTAACTGAAAGTCCTAGAGATTTAATTCTATTTATACTTAATTCATAGCAAATTATAGACGGCTTTAACCAACCTACTTGAAGAAGGAAAGGAAAAGTGAGCATTAGGATATATAATCTGATAGCACTTAGTAAGAATGACCAAGTGAACTCAAAGCAGGGTGGCTAAAGAGAACACATCCAGAGTCAAATGCTGTGGATTTGGATCCAAGATTGCTGCAAGGAAATTCATTAAATGTCTGTGTACCTCTGTGTACCTCTATGGACTTCTGTGAACCTCAGTTAGAGAACATACAGAAGGGAACACACATAAACCCCAGCCTTGCTTGCCTCTTAGTGACACTATGAAGCACACAAAAGAAAAACAAAGTGTCCAAGGACTTTGGGAACCACAAAGCTCCATATGCAGTGTAAGGCTTCATCTTAATGTCCTTCCCTTTAAAATTGGTTTGTTTTTTTTTTAAGTGATATGAGCAAGTGTTTCTATTTTGAGTAGGCCAAGGGAATGTCCCCAAATCTACACTATCAATTCCAGGAAAACACACACACACACACACACACACACACACACACACACACACACACACTGCACAACTGCTCATTGGAACACTGAGGTTAATAAAAGCACAAGACCCTACAGAAGCCCCCATCGTAGAGTTCACCTCCTCCTCGGGTGAACTGTCTACAGTGTACTCACTCTGTGAAGGTAGGGGAGAGACCCAAGTTAGAGTGAGTTATCTTTGAAGAAGTTTCTACCCAGCACCTGGTGCTTTTACAGTTTGTCAATGGCTTCTATAGGAGAGAAAGGTCAGACAGCTCTAGGACAGGACTCACATATGTAATCTAAGGAAGGAGAGAACCTGCCAAGAAGAACCAGAAAAATGTCACTTTCAGGCCATTTTTAGCCAGCAAACTGACCTGTGGTGGCCACAAGGCAACTCTCCACCACAGTTTATCAGACAGGAAGGTGAGTCCACTCCACTCATCCACTGTCATGGAAGGTTTCTGCTCCCTTTCACTATCTGAAGATACCAAAGGTCAAAGATGGAGAAACCCGAAGCTCTTCCAAGGACATCAGTGGCTGTACAGATGCAACTCCTCCCTCCAAAGCTAAACTCGGTCACTGTCCTTGAGTAAATGGACAAGAATCCTGCAGGGTTCTCTTTCAGCACCGAATCACAAGGGAGCAGGAAGCGCTAACACTATAGGGCTTGTGTGTCTTACATGCTACTCTGCATACTTGATCTGTTTGAACTTATTTAATCCTCACAAGGATCCTACAGGATTTATTTGACTGATAAGGAAACTGATGCACAGAGTTGTTTTCCAAGGTCACATATTCTGAGGTATAATGAACATAGACAAAGTCAAAACAGCTTTGGTGTCTGTTCCTTCCCAGGACACAAATCTACCTCCTCTCAGGCAATTCAAGAGATCCTGGAACCCACCTGAACCATGAGTTTTTGCTAGATCTCACATGTCATTTTTTTTTTTTTCAAATTTATTTCCAGGATGATTCTGGAAGAATTATCTCCATAGTGGTATGAAGAGACAGATTTTTAATTATTCCCAGTCAGAACAGACACTGAACCCCAAGAAGCCTAGATTGAGTGAAGTTTTACAAACACTAAGAAATACCCTATCCAGCTCAAATTCATCACTCTTTGCGTGTGTAGTTGTCACATCAGTCCTGACACTGGGTTGTGTTCTGGGTCAATTTTTTTTTTTTTATTTACTTCTTTTGCCAAGTGGTGCAGTAAGAAGTGTGTTTGGGGTTCAGGGCAGCTCTGCTGTTTATCAGATATATGACAAGGCCCTCCTCTCTAAGCTTCCTGGTCTACACAATAAGAACAGAGCCAGCAACTATGGCTGAGGGCTTTTATGACAATTAAATGAGATGATGCATGCAAGTCACCAAGTGCCTGGTATACAGTAAATGTGTCATAGGGCCTCACTCTGCGAATAACTGAACGTAGCATGAAAACTAAATGACATAAGAAAACATCCTAGCTGAGCTCCTAGTATATGATAGGTCTTCAAGGAGGAGAACCTTATCAATTTATCATTAACACCCTTTCTGATAGCAGAAACATGTCTTCAGTCTCGTGGCCCATCTGAGTAAGTCTATAAACCCCAAGTGGCCTGTACAAAGCCATTCACATTAGAGACATTCCAGTTGGTGATAATACAGTCTTTCCTGGAACTTACTGAGCAAACAAAAAAGATGTAAGTTGCTAAAATAACTTATCTCAAAGTTTACGAGCTTCAGCTGTCCATTTTCACCAAAAATTCTATCTTCAATTTGAAAATTGTTACCATAATTTCCGCCTAAGTCACACTAAAAAGCCTCAATTTAGTGCTCTTATTTATTTCTGATACATTTCTCAAGAAATAAAGATGGAAAACGACTTCTAAATCTCCACCTTTTAAAATCCTATCTGTGTGCTCTGCAGAGACTGACATGTCACTTAGAAAAACCATTTCTACTGTACCAGAACCTCCGCAGGGGGCAATCATGAGTACTTTTCTGAGTCAGTCAGAGAGTGGGAGAGACGGATATATACAGAGAATGAGAGACAAAGACTTTAAGGACAAAGAATGGAAGACACTGGAATCAAGAGACACCAATATGGCAAAACAGCTTCAACCAGTATCCCAAAGGAAACAGAAATGAACAAAGAATTCAATTTCAGAGAGACAGAAAGGTGGCTCAATGACTGAAGCACCTGCCAGACAAGCACAGGAACGTGAGCTTGGATGCCCAGTACCCAAATAAAAACCAAGCGTGGTGGTGTTCTCTCCGGGACACCATCATGGTGACACACGCGGGTAGATCCCAGAGACTCACTGGCCATCCAGTTCAGCCAAATCAGTGATTCAGTGGATTCTCATTGAATTGCTTCAATGATTCTCATTGCATTCAATGAGAGACCTTGCTTCAAAACGTAAGTTGAAGAAAGGATAGAGATGTGCTGATTGGAACCTCAATGGTAGAGGTGGCTCTGAGTTCAATCCCTGGTGATAAATGGGAAGATGAGAGAGTAAAAATCACGTGCATATACACATGTCGCTGGGTGAAGATATGTTTACGTGTATTGCCTATCTGTTGTTTGGTCTATGTGTGTGTGTGTGCACAGAACAACCTAAGGAGACACGGCTTGCTAAAAATCCTCTACCATACAGCAAGATAAACAGTACCCTGACCAGGAACTCAGAGCAGTGACATGAAGACTCACCATGCAGAAGTACGACTGGAGGCTGGAAGGCTAGCTACTGAGGAGCCATGCCACTCAAATGCCTCAGCTGGGGCGAGTTACTTCAACTCAATTTCTTATTTCTAAGAATGGAGGCCTCAGAACACTGGTGAAAATTCAAACGACAACATATATTTGAAGGTGTTTTGGAAATGTCTGTTCAAACACAATGGGACATTACTACTCATTTGTTTCAATGCCTGGGAGAGCAGCTTCTTGTCTGAGCCAACAGGCCTCAAGTGGAGTCTATTCCCAGCACAGCCTGCATACAGCAAAGGAAGACAAAATGTGGACAATTTTCCAGAGAGGCGAAGCCTTCTAATTCCTCTATTATTTCTAAAACAAAAAGGAAAAATCTTTTTTCCTCTTTTTGTTTTTCCAAATAAAAATAAATTATAACCCTTACTTGCTAATAAATGCAGGCTGGAGCTGTCCTTAAGTAAAAGCTTTTGATAACAAATTGCCTGCACTAACTGCTATTTTACTGCTGAATTTTTTATTGTTGCTTAAGCACGGCAATTATGCTAATGAGCCTGGGAGGATGGTACATAGAGTATTGAATCTGACAGATAAAATACTCAATAAAATGCTGATCTCACCTGAAAATTGGAATCAGACAGTCTTATTAGTATTTATGATATGGCATCCTAAACATGATTTTTTTAAGATAGATATGTATGAAATCGATGTCTCCAAACAGAGCCTGCCATTTCTAGGCCTCTATGTGCTGAAATTCAAGGTGACTACCACTCATTACCTTTGCCTAGCTTCTTGTCAGAGAAACAAGAACTTATTGGACATCTATGTCACATAAAGAATCAGGCAGATTGTTTTCCTTCCACCACCTGCCTCCCCTTCCCATCATCGCCCTCCACCCACCCACCCAAAAGAGGGAAGGTAAGAACTGTCTGTCAGAGCAGAAAGAGAGGCAGATCTGACAGCAACGAGAACCATTTGTCAAACCATCTGGTTCTCTCTCCACCTGACAGGAGGGAGGAGTGATGTGTTAGGAAGAGCAGGGAACTGAGGATGAAAGAATTGGCTTCTAGTCTTGACTTTGCTATTTCCTCAACATGTGACCTTGCCAGACCTCCCCTTGTCAAATAGGAACCTTCCGCCACCCAGTGACTATGTCTCTGAGAGAAACATGTCTCCAAGGATTGCATGAAAACTCTGGGTCAGGGGCCAAAGAGTGGCTCAGCTGGGAAAGGCACTGCCATCAAGCTTGACCACCTGTGTTCAATCCTCAAGACCCACTCAGCAGGAGAACAGACTCTCTCAAAGGGTCCTCCAACATCCACATGTATGCTCTGGTATACAAATGCATATGAGTGCCTATGGCAGGTGGGGGGAGACTGAGATTGGTTTTTAAAATGGAACTCTCAAGGCAAGTAAAACTCTCTATGACAAGTAAAATACTGGAACCATAACAGATTAAGCTAGTGAAAACCTGATTGTCTTCCGCTCCAACTTACAGGGTTTGCTTTCAACCCAATATCCACTGCATGCTACCAGCTTAAATCCAGGGACCAAGTAAAAACAAAATGGCCCACTTTCCAATTGCCATCAAGTTTAAACTGATTTTCTTTTCTAGAATCAACACATTCATTCAAGGAGGAAGCACGAATATCAGTTGCTTTTTCTTCCAGTTACGTGTATGTGCAGGGAGTGGGCATGTATGCCATGGTGCACCTGTAGAGGTTAGAAGTCAATTTCTGAGTGTTGGTTCTCTCCTTCCACAATGTGAATTCTGAGGCTCAAACTCAAGTCACCAGACTTTATGGCACAAAATGTTACCCATTGAATCATCTTGCTGGTCCCTAGATACCTATTTTAAATGTCTTGAGATCTAATGAGTACAATATTATTTTAAAATAAAAATTTTCTTGATTTCTACACCAATTCCATAAAGCAGCGAGAGAGAGAGAGAGAGAGGGATAAAACATTCTAGAAGTGACCATGGATAAGGAAGGGAAGGTCCAAAGACTCTCGCCCATTCAGAGTGGGTGGGTTCTAGGGTCAGAACAAGCAGCTTTGCCTTCTGACTAATTCTAGTGTGCTGCCAAGCACACCACAGGGTCATAAGTGTGGTGACTCACTCAAACCTGAACAGCCAAGGAACAAGCTACACACAGGGGAGGGGGAGGGCTGCCTCCAGATATGAAGTAGCACCAACCAGAGGCTTCTCCCCACCTTCTCAAGGATTCTTGAACAAAACAACCCCGAAATTTCTTTCCACTTTTGTGAAAGACATAGGCACAAGAAAAAACAGTTCACAGCAAGAAGCAGAATCTGACATACTGTGTCAAGGTGTGGCATCGATCTTGATCCAAGTCACTCCAAGGCCCTGGGGAAGTCCCCTCCCTCTAGATGTTCGCCCTTTCCTCTTCTGACCAGTGAAACAAAGGGGGTGTCTTAGGCCACTGGCGGCAAGCATAGGAGAGGCTCCACCAATAAAAAAAAAAAAAAATCAGTACAGCTCACAGGTCTCTCCAGCTGACTCCCTTCTGTGGGTCCACCTGAGCTTATTAAAAATATAATAATAATTAAAGGGCTAGAAACTCCAAAATTCTTCTAAGACAACACAGTGAGCAAGGAAATTCTAGACCAAAATGATTCTTATCCCATAGCTTGAGGCTAGGGCCAACGATGCTGATGGCAGGCCTTGGCAAAGTGCAGAGGAGGACCACATAGTGGGCACATCTTACCACGTTGTAAATCAACCCCCATGTGCCTGCAGGTGCCCATGCACACATATGCACTCAACACACACACACATATACATACACACACACACACACAGCTCTTCAGCAAAGGGAAAGATAAGAACCCTGCCATGTTTTACAGATGTGTACAGTTTCCAAGTACTGGTCAGTTCTTCATTTCTACAAGTCACATATGGGGAAAGAGAATTCAAGATCATATGCCCCTCGTTTTATTATCATATGACCCATGCCCAGTCTGCAAAGCACTGTCGGCACACACTTATCACACTGAAACCATTATCCTCCGATTTACAGGGGACAAACTGAGGCAGTACCAAGCAAATTCACTCTTCCAATTCACATGGGTCTCTAACCCCAACCCCAGCCTCCTGGCCCCAAACATTGGGTTTGTTGTTCATTTGTTTATTTTTGTTTTGTTTTTTCCATTTGACTAGACTGCCTCTAAATTACCAGTTATAACCATGTTTTAGTAAACAACCAGAACAGAAAGTCAGCTCTGAACTGAGACATCTCCCAACCGAGGAACAATTCAATTCATACTTCGAGGAATAATTTCTGGGAAAGCAGAGGAGGTGATGCTATCAAATACTGAAACTCAGAACTCCTACTCACTGCCTGCCTGGGGGGCAGGAAATGGGGCAGAGGTCCTTTCCCTCTGCGTTCCTCCTGCCCGTTTCTACCACTCACAGTCATTACCAAACTTAAGTCTTCAGTCAAATGAAAGCTTTTTCCTAGCTTTATGGCCTTGGGTAAGTCCCTGAACTCATTGGCCCTGTTATTCATAAACACTTATGCACAGATATGCAAACACATATGTGGGGTGCTGACTAGAGAGTGGCCCTGCCTTTCCTGCCCTGCAGAACTCTGCAGCTATTGTGCTGCAAGTCCACAACATCTCAGACTCTGTATCACAAATTCAGACTCGACACTTCAACTTCTTCCTGGGGCCTCTCTTCTACCCACCCTTCTTCCTAACCCTTTACCAGCCCTCATCTGCCATAATTCTAGATCAGGCCTGGTCACCTCTACCAACAGTGAATACTAACTCACCTCCCCATCACGAGTCTCAACCTTCCTGTAACACCCTGCTGGATAAGACTATCAGGTCTTCAGTAGCTCTTCATCATCAAGCTCTAAAAACCCCTCCACCAAAGTGGCTGCCCTTTCCTAAGCCCGTTGTGGTTTATACCTTCCTAAGATTAGCATCTTCAGAAACAGGTCAGTGCCAAGGTCTAGATTCTAAAGAGAAAAGGGGACAGAGGAAGGCAATATGGACACAGAGAGCTGCAGTTAGCACCTAGGAGCATTCCACCCTAATAAGCAAGCCCATCACACACAAAGGCTGGTCCTTTGGGTGAGTCATGCAGGAGACACTATTCTGGACACTTACAAACATCCTCCGTTCTTTACAACTTAGCATAGAAGGGATATTTAACCCGTAATTAAAGTCACTTAAATTGAAGCTTAAATAAGTTTAGTTATTCAGTCTCATTGAAGTTGTATACATCATTCAAATACAAACAGCCTTAGAGCCCAGACTCTCAAAGCTACATATCTTTTCTGAGACACTATTAGTTTTTGTTCTATTTTATTTTAATTTTTTAAAGTATGTTTATTCAGCAACAAAAAAGCAAGTTTCTCATTGTTTTGAAGTCCCTGCTATGTTACTCTTTGAGACTCAAGGACAATAAATCAGCATTCCCAGAGTTCTCCAAAATTTCAAAATTATGATTTTCAAGCATAACTCTAAGAATCTCTGCACTCTATTATTTGAGTAGCTAGTATCTACATTTAAAGAATAAAAACATCAAGCATAGTACTTACAAAGAACTACAGCTAACAGGAATATTGAACAATGAAAAATAACTCAAAATTCCAATGCCCCAGTCAGGTAACAGCCTAAGATCAGCATTTCTGTAACCTGGTCGGCTCCAGGGTCTGGATTCTAAAAAGAAACCAGGACAGAGGAAAGCGATATGACCACAGAGGAGGACTTGTGGACACTGCTCAATTTCAGGATTTATTTCCCTACTATTGAAAGTGCCCAGTATATTCAGAGGTATGCTCCCTAAATAAGCCCAGGCCCTTCCTGACTACTGGCTCCATGTCACAGAGCTTGCCATACACATCATCTGGTGGGGAAAGGCTGGGAACTGTCCTGGACTTGTTCTTTTTGAATGGTCCCTGCTTCATGTATCTTTGTTCTACTTACATTCTAGATCAGAAGCAGTTTAAACATAAAGGATTATTGCTTATGTGAGTCACTGGAGGCAGCATTCAATTGCAAGTCAGGAGAAGATGTTTCACAAGCAGCAATCTAGCTAAGATCCTAACAGTGCTGGTGGGAAGTGGATTTATCGAGGACATCAAGGGAGCAGTCTGACCCTGGACTGTTTCCAAAGGCCAGAGTCATAAAACAAAGCTATAATTTCCCCCAATTTCACAAGCACAGCACCTTGGTTACGTCTGCTTTCCTGGTGACTACACAGTCTTCCTAAAGGAGAAAAATGATCAGAGGCTAGGGATGTAACTCAGTGGTAGAGGTGATTTCTGAGTTCAATCCCTGGTGATAAATGGGAAGATGGGAGGGTAAAAATCAAAGTCAGGAATTCAGAGGTCATCATGGAAACCACTTCCTCACTCTAAAAGGCAAACATTTCTGATAAGAATAGTGAAATTCTTAGGAACCTGAATCGGAAAGACAGACAATACTCTGAAGCGGGCATACCTCTTCCTCTGCATTGGGGAAGGGGGGTTAAAGAGAACTGAGAAAAGACTGACAGTTGCTGCTTATAGTTCTGCTCCTAGAACGATTTCACATTTCTCATTCCTTGGGCTTCCTGTAGTTAACCCTCTACATCTCAGGCTAGCTTGTGAACCAGTGAAACACAGATTACCGGATTACCTGCAATGACAGCCCCTGAGTCAGGCTCCAAAGGAACAGTGGTGTCACCCACACACAAGGCCATGTAGAAAGTAAAAGGTTCCTGAAAGCACAAGCGATGCAGGGTATGGGTGTGGAGTGGAGGGATCATTCCAAATGAAAAGCTCATGCTTAAGGGAAGTGGGGACTGAGGTGGGCATGGAGGCAGAGAGGACTCTCTCCTGGATAAGGCATGTGAAGATGTAGTATGCAAAGAGAAGCCTAAGGGAAGGCAAAGAAGAGGTGGCTCTAAGGAGGCAGGGGCCTCCTTAGTGAGGCACATGAGGCTGCCAATGAAATGCAGTCCAGGGCTGGGGACAGAAGTTCTGAGCTCACTGCTCTTGGGATTAGTAGAAATGAAGCCTATCCTCCCAGCAGCCGGAAGAGATAAATGTATACAAATGATTCTCCTATCAATCGGTGTATAGGATAAGAAATTGAACAATTCGTGTGTTAATCACACTTCACCATGGATTCCTGAGACCACACAGTGTTAACTAGTGAGGCTACAAAACAGCATCCTGGCTCTAAGTCCAAACAATCCATCTCTACAACCTCCAGAGTTACAGACAAGGGAGGCAAGAAAGTCATAACAGTGGGGAACCTGGTAATTCAGAGAGGGGACAAGATGGCCACAGCCTGCTGCTCCATGGGCCCATCACACCATATAAATACCCGGTCATTGAGATTCATGTTAAGTCAGCAGGAGATTTAAGTTTATAAGAAACACAGTAAGAAAGGTAGACAGCAATAGAGGGATAGAAGAGAACAGAAAAGATAGAAAGGGAGGAAAAGGGAAGAGGCAATTTGGGTTGAGGACAGACGATATACAAAGTGTCAAAGACAGAAAATAGCCTAAGCCCCCAAGGCCCTAGTGTGAGAGACTAAAACATTTACACTGTGCTAGCGGACACAAGGACAGTTGTACACAGGTCAAGTAGAGTCTTGCTAATCTAGGTGACCGTGCTTTCAAATATCTTCCCAACAACAATAACCATATCAATACTGACTACATGCTTAATGTATGCAAGTTATTAAGAATTTCCCATGCATCATTTCACATAAGCTTCACAGGTGCCTTTGTCAGTCCCATTGGCCCTTTGACAGAGGAGAATGCCAAGTACAGAAACTAAACAACTTGGCCAAGGTCATGGGGCCACAATGCAGTGACCTCAGGATTTAAATCCCAAAAACCCATCTCCAAAGCCTGCACTCTCTCCACTGCATTAGCATGTTGCTAGAAAAAGGTTAAGTGACCCGGTTCTGACTCCTGGTTTAAAAAAAGAAAAAAGAAAAAAGAAAAAAGAAAAAAAACTTCTCTTCAAAGACTCATAAATCATCCATGAAGTAAGTCAGTCTAGAACTGTCCCAGGAATCCCAGTGACGTCAGCAGATTTTAGACTCCAGATGCCTGGCTTTGTGGTAACTGTTATCTATCTCCTCAACTCCTCACTTCTGGAATTTCTGCTGGTTTCCGGGTTTCATTAAAATGACTGGCAGCAGATCCTCACTGGAAGAGCTCTCTCCTCTGAGATGCAGATGTGGCCCACAGGGGTCTGCAATCATTTAAGCAAAGAGGGGAGCTCTCTTGCCTCTTCCTTGTGTGCCATGGGCATCAATTTCTTTTTAACTGCTAAGTCTGTATTTTGCAGTCCACCTCCATCTCCTTGGTAAAGAGAACAGACTGAGGTATCTCCACTTTCGGTGTTTCAGGCCTTGACATCACCCTCCCCAAGCTGTGAAACTGCTAGGCATCCCCAAAAAATGACTCCCCCTCCTGGAGCTCACTGGAATCCCACTCAGGCCTGAGGTAACGGAAAATGAAAGGATATGATTGGCTGCCAATTACATCACTGCTCCACAGGCCTGATTAAACTCTTAATTATTTGAATGCCACTTTCTTTCTACATCTAAGTCCACAGACAAATAAATAACCACAAAGGGAACAACATAGGGTGACAGCAGTAATAAACTATAGCTCCTGGCACAGACAGGAGAGAAGAACCATTTGCTAGAGCCTCCTGTCATTAAGAACAATCCGGTCACCAGGTGGGGACATACAGCTCTCTATATTAAATTAGAGGAATGATTCAAAGGGGACCAGTTTCAGCTGACAAGAGCAAAAAGAAAATCAATTTCAGGTTGCCAGGACAACTAGACTTTCTTGAGAGAATAAATCTGATACAGCCCTAAAATCTGACAACTAAATGTTTCCTCGCATTACATCACATCCCTAAAACGTATGTTGAACCAGTGAGATAATCAAGACGGCTAATTACTTTCTACAACACCCATAAGATAGGGAATTGATAGTTCTGGCTTCCGTCTGATTTTCCACCGGCAGCTCCACTCACTCTCTCAGTTTTACGATGACTGGGACAGTGTGCTTCTTAAAATAAAGCTAAAGGTATCTCACTGTCAGACCTTGGATCCTAGGAAAAGCAAGGTTAGCATCTTTGTAATACAAGGCCTCTCCAAAGGCTTAGATCTATACCCATCTTCCCCACTCTATCATCCAGGGGCTGCAGAGGGGCCCCAAAGAAAGAACCCAAAGTCACTGAATCACGTTTAACACAATGCTAGCCCTGAAGTGTCTGTGGAAGAAAAGGCCCTTGTTTTACCAGTAAGTGAGTCTGAACACGGGTCAGCAAAGCAACTGCTCAGACTCAATGAGGCCAGTCAGTAGAGTTGGGATTGTTATCCAGCTCATGCTAACAGCTCCTATACACTTCCTCAAATAGCTAGAGTCATTCCATCTCTGCCTTAAAGACTCTGGGAGCTGCAGCTAAGTCCATTTGATCTCCTACTAATCCATAGAAGACATAGACCCCAAATGGCCTTATCCCAGGAGGTCAGAGTCCTGGACACCAATCCAATAATATCTGATGAGACGAGCCTACTCTATGCATTTATATTCTCGGAAGGCTGAATATCAACTTATCTCTAGGGGCTATTAAAAACAAGAACAGCTAATAAATCACTGGAAAGCACTTTGCAACTATAAAGTAATACAAAAATGCTAAGCACCAATACTATAAGTGCCTGAGGCTGAGGCTGAGGCTAAGGCTGTTCCCTAGAGAGTGTGAGGATTTCACATGGGCCCGGCTGTGCTACAAAGAAAGTCTCCAACACCATCCACCAATACAATGCTTCTCAACCTGACACTGAGACCCTTAATATAGTTCCTCTTGTTGGTGACCCTGGCCATAAATTATTTTCACTGCTACTTCTTAACTGTCATTTTGCTACTGTTGTGAATTGTACTGTAAATATCTGGTATGTGGATGGTCTTAGGCAAACCCTGTGAAACAGTTGTTAGACGCACAAAGGGGTCATGACCCACAAGTTGAGAACCGTAGCATTTGCAGAAGCCATGGTCAGGATCCTCCCCAAAACTTCGCTCTTCACTCTCAGGCTGTTCCCAAATGCTCAAAAACATCTCTAGATCATATTGTAACATAATGTATTATAAGAGCCATGTAAAAAGGAAGCACTGAGATTTATACATTGCCCCAGTCCATAGATGGGAAAGCAAATAAATATCAAACTGTCCCCAGCCTGTGATAAACCAAGTAAACCATGAAAAACAATGAACTCATTAGAATGTGTTTTGCAGCACATTTTACCCTTGACAGCAGATCCAGAATCTAAAGAGTCAGATTCTGAATAACGTTTACATAGGAGGGCTCCAGCTATAGGCACAAAAGGAAGAAGTAAGGACAGAGCATTCCTTCCAGGCATTCACACAAGTCTCAGTGAGAACCTCCAAGTGGAGGTAGCATAAGAAGAAAGCAAAGGTGAGCAGAGGATATACATATAAAGGTTCTGTCAGGAAAATTTATTCCAACCCTGACCCTGCCATGATGCTTTGCATGACCTTGAAGCTTCTTAAACCTTTTTAACCTGTCCATAACTTGCCACTTGATATAAATAATGTATCTACTGTCCAGGCTGGCATAGAGAATTACAAGAACTGAGTTATGAGAAGCAAGTTACCTCACTGCTTGGTACATACTATGTATGTGCCATCAATGAGAGTTATCATACTAACACAAATAATCTCAAGACAAGAGAAAAAGCACGATGTCAAAGGTCTAGATCAAGAGAAAAGAGGAGGAAAATATTGGTTCTCAGAAGCTCTGCCTTATTTCTGCTTGGGAATATTCACTGTCCTTACTTCTCAACTTTTAACTCAGGATGGTAATGGTAGTAAAGGGATGGTGAAGCATCTCAAACCTCAGGGTTTGGTGGAAATCCTTCCTGGTCAACGTTGAGCTGAGCTCTCTGAATTCTGCCACTGAAATCTTGGTCTAAGTGTCAAATTTGGCTCCTAGACTCTCATTCCAAAACAAGAAACTAGTCTTCACAGGAGGAAAATGTTCCACTACCCATCCTTTACATATGAACATGCTCCACGCCTCTCTTGCCAAGCACAGTTCTCTCTTGCCAGGCACAGTTATGCGTGTCTTTAATCCCAGCACTCAGAAGGTAGAGGCATGTGGATCTCTGACTTTGAGGCCATCCTGGTGTACAGAGTGAGTTCCAGGACATCCAGGCATACACAGAGACTTGCCTCAAAAAAAAAAAAGTAACTTCTTACTTCTAGGTGCGTATCTCTATTACCTACCATTGAGTATTACTAAATACTTTCTATCAAGTGTAGCCCTTTGAGTTAATAATATGCTGGGGCATTTAGGCAACCAGGCCATAGCCTTTAGGGATGTCACCATTTCTTTAAAGGAATCCTGTAATGCAGTAACACTAAATGGGCCCTAAGATACCGTGGACACTAGTCAGTCTCCCCTCCAGGTTCTCAATACCCACTTCCGTCTCATGCCTGGAGCAGAGGGCCATTTAGAGAAAGTTCAGTTTCAGCCAGAATCTACTTCTTCCCTGTGTAAAATGTCCAAGAGCCCAAGAAGACATAGTAGAGAGAGGGCAGGAAACATCTGTGCATGGATCAGGCCAGAGAGGAGACAATGCTGCCCAGAAAGAAGACAGATGGCAGAGTGAAGAAAGTGACAGAGGAAAGGCCTAAATAAATAAATAAATAAATAAATACTATCGATTTTGTTTATTATATTCGTAAGTATACTTTCATCATATCAATTTTATAATCATAATTCTTGTACAGACTTTCAAATTTTGCTATAAAGAACTTTGCCTTGCTCACTAACCTGTACCTATAGAAGTTCCTAAAACATAGTAAGTCCTGAATAAATATTTGTTGTGCAGTTGAGCTGGATCACCACTGCTAAGGAGGGAAAAGCTTTCAGGGTCAATAAGTGTAACAGCAAGACTCAATCAGTGCTCCAGCTTACTGGCTCTAAGATGGGAAAACAAGGTTGAAACTATAGTTCATGGCACCTGGTAGATAGCCACCATCTATTCAGCAAACAACTCCGAATGGCCTTCATGCCAGAACAAATGAAAGACATGCAATTACCTAGAAGAAATTCCAAGCAAAAGGAAGAGCCCATCTGGGGCAGCAGGCAAGGAGTGTGGGGAAATGCACTCTGTCCAACCAACTGATGTTACTCTGAAACCAATGCCCAATGCCAAAAGGGGCCCTGGCGGAGCTACTGGGAAGTGCTGCCAACATCTGCCTCTCATGATTACCATGAAGCTGAGCCTGTTCCCATAGGCCAATAATCCAAATGCTCAGGAAGCAGGAAGGACTGATATTAAGTCCACGGTCTGCCTGGATACAGAGTAGGTTTAAGGCTGTCCAACAGCATCTTGCCTCAAAATTTAAATTAGAGAGATGGGGGTGGGGGGGGGAGAGACTCCCTGCTTAAAACAGAAACAACAAAGATGACAAACAACTCTTGTTTAATTGGGAAAGCGGACAAGACACAGAAAGGGCTGGACTACAGCCCTGACTTCAAAGTTTGCCTGTCACTGCATCCTTCAGTTAGATTCCCAACCATGAGTAAGGGTTAATTCCTAGAGAGCTCAGAAAATAAGCACTGCTCACAGTGGGAACCATGCCATCACTTGGAATTGAACAAGATAACTACAGAATGATGATAGGAATCAGCTTCAACCAACCACCCTTCTACCGTTAAGGTCTACAGCCTGCAAGGCGGGCACTTTTACCTAGGGTTGGGCATAATCTTGAGAAGCCATTATTATTTATTACATATGAAGCACTTTCTATCTGCAGAGTGCTTTGGAATTAGTTTTTATCAGTTACTCAGCATTCTTAAATCTAAACAAAGCTCAAGCCCTGGTGGAGAATGGCAAACCCCAAGATTCACTGATTCATCACACTGGATAGGTCCATACCCATGGCACGGATCAAATAAGGAACAAAGAGAACAATTAGAACAAGAAACACAATGCTATTCAACACTGAACAAGGCCACCTGACGCTGAGCTAGATGTTTAGAGTTACAGCAACTCTGGACCTCGGAATTTATATACTAGAGCAATTTGAGAGGGCCATCGTGGTCCCTCTGTGGTTCTAAGCAAGTGTAAATAGGTTTCAAATATCATGTGGAGGAATGTAGAGCATGCTCCTACATAACCCAAAACCTGAGCCATGATATGGATATAATTCCACTACCAAAAATGGTATCAAAAAGGAAAATACAAGACAGGCTTACTTCTCCAATCTTCAATTTCCAGATTAAGGAAAGAAGTCTCACAACACAGAAGAGGAACTTTTCAGAAAAATGAGAGTTGACAATGAGAGGAAGAGAGAGAAGAGGTAGGGAGAGGGAGAAGAGGGAGAGAGAGGGACAAAGAGGGGAGGGAGAGAGAGAGACAGACATAGAGATTGAATGAATCAAAGAAACACTTTAAGAAGAAAATAAGAATTTAAGAGAAAGGCTTAGTTTTCTTAACACTATGTAGCTTTGTGAGTTGTTGTTGATGGACATTAGAAAAACTGAATGAATAGCTCTATATATTAAAGGTCACAGCTACCCTTCACTATAGATATCTCATATAACAGTCAAGTCAAGTTGCATTCCTCATCAGGCACAAACCATGGAGAAAGAGCCTAAGTTGCATTCCTCACCAGGCACAAACCATGGAGAAAGAGCCTAAAGGACAAGAGAGAACCTAGGCAGGCTGACACAGGCATGCAGTGTGACATTGCACTCTCAGGAGTCTGGAGCTGGAGGGTGACAAGTCTGAAGCCACTTTAGATTACATAAGAGGCCCTGGTCTTTAAACAACAACACAGAAGCAGAGACAGGGAAACCAGCACAGTAGCTCATATCTGTCTCTAATCCCAGCACTTGGGAGTCAGGGCCAAGGAAACCACTGCAAATTAAAGGCCAGCCTGGTCTACAGAATGAGTTCCAGGCCACTCAGAGGTGCGGAATTACATTACATAAATTTTCAGGTCCTTTCCAGGCCTTGATTTGTGGTTCATTTCTGAAGATCAGCACCTAGACCAGAGTCTGGCACAAAATAAAAGTTCAAGAATGATTAGCTCTTTGTTGCCTTAAATAAGTGAGAGCAGGCACACATGAATGAACAGTCAGCAACTGGAGCTCCTAAGTGCTATCGTCCATCAGGGCACCTGGATAATTCAGCTGTGAGAGGAACTGACTGACACACAGTCCTGCTAATCACAGAACTGGTTCACCAAACATCATAGCTCACAGCATTCAAGACTAGTTAAATACCATCCCCTTCCATCCTCTGGACTGTGCACAGCTGCATACGGGGCACACCTGAGTATGTATATTCATCCTGCTTTATCAGCAAGGCTGAGCCGCCAACAAAAGAAAGGTACTGGCCTAAAAACACAGATCACCTGTGTGCTGCCACCTCCTCGCCAACAGCTCTATTTGAGCCTCGCTGTGATCATTAGGAAAATGAAGGCAATATTCCTGAGCCTGCCACCTTTAGGGACAATTTATAAGGATCTAAAGAACTAATGAGTATGTTAGGGAGTTAGTCTACTGTAAAGCCCTTAGAGTCTACGTCACATATCATACGCCCCAGAGGATTAGTGATGGTCAATAAATTATTACTGTTTATATGACTGGTCTTTCCTGTGGTTTTCTCATAATAGCACCAAGCATTTGTAACCATTAAAATTTATGCTTTTACTGAAGCAGAGATGCATTGGTCTCAGTGTCCCTGAGTCTCCCCCTGAACTATTTGTAGAGTCTGCTACAGAATCCCAGAAATCATAATTGCACTTTACCCCTTAGTTGCAGTCCTACCGCAGAGGCTGTCAGGCCACAGTGTCCAGTCTCCTCACCTGATTCACACTCCTCCATTTACAGTACGCAGGTTCACAGTCAGCTCAACTTAAATATGGAGCTACCCAGGCAGACAAATGGTTTCCCTTGACTAGCACCATCACTTGGACTAGGTGAAGAGAGGGAGTCAAATGCTACACTGAAGAATCTGGTCTTGATATTACACTGAGCACACAATGCAAAGAAGTGGCTGTGTTTGAGCTGTTTGGTGTTAAAGAGAGTGATGGCAATTTGGTGCAAATTGATCCACTTGCAGAGGAGAGCAAGAAGGCACAGTATGAAACAATTCCAGCTTTAAGGCTAAAAGAGACTTTCAAGGACCACTCACAATTCTACCTGCCAGATGGAGAGATGAAGCATCATGACTCAAAGTGAGCTCTGACACAACTCCATCAGAGCTCTTACCTCCCAGTCTCTCTGAAGCAGTCCCTCTGCTTTCATGGCCTCATCTTTGTCCTTCCCTTTCTCCAAGGACCAGGCGGCTTGCTCTGGAGCCCTCCTCTGGAGAGTGAACTGTAACAGGGAAATGTAGTTTTCTGCGGAGTCCTCCACAAGGACAAAGGGGGCTCCAAAGCCACAGTTTCTCAGGACATACAAGCTGGGGTCACAAAGCGACACTGAGACAGGAACTACCACAGGGTAGAAGGCTGTCGAGGAGCAAAGAAAGTTCCTTTATCTCCTGTGAGAAATATACTTTGGAAATGGGAGAGGTAAACTTTACTAGAACCTTCTACCAAAAAAGCAGTAAGTCACAAATGCTTGCAACAATACTATAGCATCTGGTGATAACAGACTGCAAAACCCATAAAGATGAAGAACATTCAAAATGTTTCCGTGTCGAACAGGCAGATGACTGCAGTTAACTCTAGGGCCAGGGTTTTGTAACTCCATTTCTTTTCAATCTTTTTTAACACATGTCACAGCCAGTGTGACTCATCCAGATACTGACTGGGAAACTATCCTGTGCCCAGTTCCATCTTATAGAGTGTGAGGAAGCCATGGGATCAGCCTCCTGCTGGCCCCACTTGTCTCACCAAGCAGGCTAAATGTGTAATAGCAGCAGAGAGTAAGCAAGGCCATGGGAAGGCTCATTAACTTAGTGTAAACCTGCCCAACTACATATATTAGATGTCCCCCCTACACCCATTGCTCGGCCACCAATTAAAAAAAAAAAAAAAAGATCTGCCAAGCAAAGGTGACAGCATGCCCAAACATACTTAAGGAAATCACAAAGGAAAATGTAAAACCAGTATTTATTTTCTCTTCTTTAGTTCAAGTCACAGAAAGTATCTGGAAGAATTAGAAAATACTTTCTTTGGGGAATTCCACAGGAAATGAAATTATCTCAGGCAAAATTAGAACTAAAGCAAACAGAGACAGTAGATCTCTTGGAGATCATGGTATCCACCCATGCCCCTTTACCACTGAAAAAGACACGCCAGGAAGAAAGTGAGAGTTTCACAGTTGAATGGCAGTCGAACTGGGCAGAGGCCCCATGTCTGCTGGCTGTAAGGATCACTTCTCAGTTCTGCTCCCATGCTAGCACTGACTCAAACACTAACTGAATTAAACCGACTCATGTCTGAAAAGCAGAAGGAAAATAAACTGTTCCCTGTGGCAGATGCCTGGAACACTGGCTTCTTTCTCAGAACTTCACAGTCGTGTTCTACATAACATGGAAACTAAGGAGAGTCCTGTTTCTTCAGTGGGGCAAGCACATTTCTTAGGAATGTGTTGCATGCCTGGCCTCCTCTCCTGCTCCTCTTTTTACCATATACGGCACTGAGTTCCAATGTTTGGGTCCCAGATCTCAGGCTGTGGGTATGAATGCAATCTGCTTTCTGAGCTGTTTGTCTTTACTGGAAACCCACTGAGTACATCTAGGAAATATTCACTGAAATGCAGAGGGCAGAGAGAAGTGATTCATACCCTAAACTTAGAAAGGAAAGAAAGGCTGTTTTTTGATTCATTTTGTTTTCTCATGCTCACCTAAAGGGATGAGAACCAGATTCAAAAGAGAAGGTGGTAGGTTGACAAATGTCAGAGGCTTCTGCCCTCCGTAACTGTGTGTATCTGTCTGGGGGGGGTTGTGCAAGAGCAGTCAGGCTTGTGTGTTTGGAAGTGAGGGTTGTTGTAATCAAATGTTAGAAGAAGGGGGGGAGGGGGTATCTCATCCCGAAGAAGGCAAGGAACAACCGAGCAGCCAATCAGAACCTAGGTGGAGGATCTGTCTTCCTGCTATGACACAGATATTTCTTTTAAGTAGTTTGAACTTTCAATTTTTGGAAACTGCTTTTAAGAATCAAAAAGGTTATTTGAAATGTCTCTGAAATTATTATTATTCCATTTAAAACAACAATGTTTAGGTATCTGTATTAAGTTCAAACAACATTTTTTTAGCACCGTACAAAGACAATCTAATTTACACATCTTCAAGTCAAACAAAACTTAGAATGGTTTGAGCAGGAAGGATAACTCCCCTAATGTAGAAGAAAACAATGTTTTAGAAGTAGAAATACCTTGCCAACTGGTACAACCATTCAAAAGTGTGTAAGATTAATAATTTCAACATGAAATGTATAAAATCTTAAATTTTTAAAAAGAAACCAAGGGAACATATGAGACACGGCAGTACCCAGGAGCAAAGGGAAAGAGAAAAAAAGCCACTAGCAACCCCTGAGCACCATGTCAGACTCATATAGTATGTGGTCACCCACGAGATACCTTCACTGGTTAGGGGGTTCTATTTTTTATCTTTCTAGTGAAGACTGAGGATGTCCAAGGCTCATATTCTATACTGCAAAATTCCCTAGAGGCAATTCTAATTAGAGTCTGAGAACCTTCAGTTCTGTGAAGTTGAACGGTGAACAAGGTATTGTCTGTCATATAATTAGTCATTCCTCTGCAAACTGGACATAATCATTTCTACCTTACAGTGGTTGAAAAGATTAAATGGGCTTTTAACGAAGTATCTAACAGCGCTTGACATATAGCAAAGCACTTAGTACACGGAGCCTGTCAATAGTGTTTATAATTCCTGCTGAATGACACTGATTGCTGCAGTGCAAAGGCATGAGCCAACAAGCCTAGGTTTCAAATTCCCACAATTCTCTGCCACCAGTGAACTTGGGCAAGCATGTATAATCTTGTTTAGTTCTGTCTCCCATGCCTCGAGTTACTGTATGACTCAAAGGAGACCTTAGCTAGAAAAGTTCTCTAGAAATCACCTTGCAATGTAAGAATATGAAATACGATCATGAAGGTTAGACTAGCAGAACCACGTAAACGAAGGTGGCGAAGTATCAGCTAAAGAAAGTACATGCTCTACTTCCACTGCATGGACAGACTCAGCCTAAAACAGCTTAGACAACATGTTCGTCTTCTCACAAGTGCTCTTATGATGGAGACTTTTGTCCCCAAGTCCCAACAATGGAGCAAAGGTTTCCTGAGAATGTCACTGTCAGGTCACTACAGTGTTATGAACAGCTATGAAGGACTGGCTCCGCTGCCCAGTAGCTGCCCAGACAGGCAAGTCCAGACTGAGGTATGAAGGCCTGAGGAATGCTGGGTACTGAACCTACTGAGAGAAATGATCCAGAGTAAGCAAGGAAGGTTCATGCTAAGCACGCTCTGTGGGGGCCTATCCTCCCCTGCACAGATGCCATGGGAGGCATCTTGGGAGATGGACATAGGCAAGGCTTACAGAAGGCAGAGCACAGGTCACCAGGGTTCCGGAGGCCTCAAAGCATTAATACAGTAGTTTTCACAGTGGGTGCCATGGAGACACACAATTTGGAAAGGTAACTTGGCTCAGGGTAGAAGCTGTTTAAATTTTTCTGAAGATTCCTTTAAAAGGATCTCAGTAACAGAAACACTGGAAATGCTGAGACCAAAGGGATTTATCACCCCCATCAGAGCCAGTCGAAGCCTTCAGAATATGCACTGTTGTTTGGGGGGGAAAGGAGGGGGGTGGTAAAGGCCTCCTGCTTGTTGCCAGGACCCTAAAGGAACGAAGCAAATAGACAAGAGGTGACATGTCTAACTCCGTGGCATAACAGGGAACAATCTCTCATGGGTAACAGTGTGCCTGGGCTCCTCACTCCCCTTTCTATGGGCCACTGTGGACAGTATCAGCTCTAAACTAGTCTGACTAAAGGGCAGCCAGGACTCTTTAACCTGCCCAGAAACAGCAATAGAAAGTGCTAAATAAGTGAGTCAAGAAGTATTTCTGGAAGCGCTACTCAGCTGGAATGCGTGGATAGCCACCCGCACTGCAGCCACTGGATCTGTCCTGACTTTCAGAACAGGCATAAGCCTGGGTTTAAAAAAGGACAAGGCGGCCAGATAAATAAATAAACAGAGATCTCCCGGTGACTCATGGAAGCTATTAGTGAGAAAGTTATGCTCCCAATAAAAACTTGATATTCTCCTCCTCTCTCCCTTTTCCCCTCCCCCTCCCCTGCCCAGAAGAAACAAGCAGAAGAGGAAAAGAGAGTTCCAGGGTCAGGTGCCTGCTACCCACCCTGTGGGAGCAGAGTGTTCTGTCTGTCACTGGAGAGAGCTTTGATGAGGGAGTCATTGTTCCAGACCTTTAAAAACTTTAATAAACAAGGAAGGGAGAAGTAACTCTCTCCTATCCCCACCCTGGTTTTATATCTTGTCCCAGACACATTTGGTAGAGAGCAGTTTGTTACATATCCAAGGGAAGCGTCAGAGTCCCGGGCGCAGCGCAGCCACTCCATCGAGAAGCGTATCATCTGTCTGTGCGGCACGAAGCCCAGTTGGAATAAGCAAGTTCTGTGCATTCAGCTAGAAAGCACCTTCTTGTGCTCGCTGTCAAAATAATTCTGTATTAAACTTCTGGGATATGTGACTAATGTGCTTGGAACCTTTTCGAGCGACTGGCTTATTTATTTTAGGGAGGGGAGCGCTGCGGCTGCAGCTGCTGGGGGTGGCTGGTGACAGAGAGAAAGGAGGAGGAGGCAGCGAAAGGGAGGGGAAGAAAACAGCAAGGGCTTGCACTGCGTTGGCTCTGGGGGTCTCACTGCAGCGCCATGGGCCTTGCTGCCACCACACTTCATTATCAGGAGCATGGGAAGGAGCTAAGCCAGGCAAGAACAGGAAAGGAAAGGCATATAAAGACAGGCAGGACACATTCCCCAGAGGTACGGTTGCCTAACAGTTCCTAAAAAGACTGAAATACAAAAAGAAGAAAAAACAAAGTAAAAGCAAAACAAAACACAACACACACACCCCAGAGTAATCTTGTAACAGCCCTTCTTCCGAACTCCACTGTAACAGCTCCCCACAGTTCTCAGAAGAAAAGCCCCAAAAACACTGTAAGTAGTCCCTGGAGAATTCGATCAGAGGCCAATGCTCAGCTCCATGATCCTTCCAGCTTCCAGACTCAGCCCGCTAGTCCCAAATTCCTCTACTACCTTCATGCCTGTGCTATGCCCTTTGGCTTAAAAACTTCTCTTCCATTTATTAATGTACTAGGAATGCAGGATGCCATTCTGCAAAGCCCTCCCAGTTGCACAAAGAGAGCGCCTTGATCTGCCACAGCACTGGTGACTTTGCAGCCTGCTTCCAGGATGCTCAGTTGTTGGGCATACCTGTTCACTCCCCCTGGCCTCCACTAGCAAGCTTCTTCCCCAGAGGCCAGTCTCCCAGGGGTACCCACATCATGAGCTCTTTACAGTCAGCATCCCCAAAAGTTACAAGGCTGGCATCCACAGGCAATCAGCAAACACATGCCCACTGGTGAACTTTTTTATGTGTTCCTAGGCAAACCTAAGCAGTAAATGTAAGAAACACAAAAGTTGAGAAACAATGCAGAATGAAAAGGTTATGAATTTAATTCCTGTTAAATCTCTAGAGTCAGCTCTTGATAAATGCTCTGTTCTTTTCCCTGAAACCAGTTGTACTATTCAGTGCTCCTCTACTGCCTTAAGTTAGAACATGAGAAAGGGATAGGGCACTAAAGGGGAGAGAGGATTGCAGCCAGAAGGAAACAGATGAGCCAAACAGGTACACGCACCTAACACAGCCTTTCATACCCGGGCAATGACTGCAGACTGAAATATCTACTGTGTATTTTGTTTTGCTTTTTGAGTCACTGGAGCCACTAACTGGAGTGGAGTAGAGGCAAGGAAGAAGGGAAGGTAGGTTTGGGGCAGCGATCAGGACAAGTAAAGAATAAGGGACCCCACTGCCTCAGCTCTGCCTTAGCAGCCTTCTTCATTGAAGGATCTGTGCAGAAATATTGGCAAAGGAGTTCCCAGAAAACGATTTTCTCTCTTTCCACAAACCTTCTCCACCTCAGACCTACTTATGCTCACAGTTTCTACAAGTAAGGGGAAGGACATTCTCCGGTCTCTATTCTCGTTCCTTTTCTCACATTCCACGGCTCTGCTCTCCTCAAGCCCACCTTGCTCCCCCCATGGAAGCAGTTCTTTGTCCCAAGACCCAACCTGTTCTTCCTCCAAGGCTCCTTGATCCTCTCTTGTCATCTCCTGTCTCTCTCGTGAACTATTTTCTCCATCATCCATACCTTCTGAAAGGTAATAAACACCTAGAAAGGGCAGATCCTTCATTTAATCTTTCACTACTTGTCCAAGTGCTCTACCCCTGAGCTACACTCTCCAGCCCACTTTGTACTTTTTATTTTGAGACAGGTTCTCACCAAATTACTCAGACTGGCCTTGAATTCACACAGCAGTCCATGCAGGCCTTGAACTTGCAACCCTCCTGCCTTCACCTTCCAAGAGCAGGGATTACAAGCCTACACAAGCTACTTAAGAGAAAACAAACAAACAAACAAACAAAGGGATAATAAGCACCTACTAATATGCACCATTACTTCCATGGCCCTTATCTCTAGGAGGAGACACTAAACAAGACCGTCCCCAACTCTACATAATATCCATAGTGACCTGCTCAGACAAACCTAGCACAGAGAACTGTAAGAGGCTGCCTGGATAACGGCCCTAGCACTCAGTAGATACCCCTCACACACACAGAAGTCTGTTAAAGAAACGAACAAATATGTAAATGAAGATGAAATACATGAAGGCTCATTAGAGCACGGCTAAAGAATTGGAAAGATCTAGCAGGCAGAAACTCAAGAAAGCAAATAATAGTTCAGGGTTTAGGGCCACAGCTGCAGGAGCAGGAAGATGAGAGGTGTGGCCAGGGCCTGACACAAAGGAGAAATGCTATCAGCCACAGATGAGGGAAAGTACTTAAAAAAACAGAGCAGTTTCTATGCAGTTGATTGTGAACCATGTAGAGCCTGTACACACAATTAACTCATCTATACCTTATTAAAACCTCATTTCCATTTCACAAAGAAGGAAGCTGAAGAGGGGTGGCACAGTGGCTTCAACAGGTGAAATGTGTATTGGACCTGGAGCAGCCTGCTATAGAAACTGGCTCTTACGAGCCCCTCTGCAGAGCTCGTGAGTTCCTAGGAGACAAAATGAATGGCGGTTCTGTCCCATGTGCACAAGAAGCAGCTGAACGTGCTGGGAGCAGAACAGGATCTGGTTTAAGGAGAATGAATGATTCAGGGTTTGTGTTTAAAACTAAATGGTAAACAGACCCCTACACCGTGCCCACGTCACCTCGACATACTCAGAAATCATTCTTGCACTGTTACATACTTAGTCCAACTGCACGTGTACTAATTTTTTTCTGCACATATTCAGACTCAGAAATTGGACTTTATTTTTTTTATTGGAATAGTTTGTTCCCATCTGGTTTCCGGGATGAGGAGTCCATGGAATCTGCCATGGGGAACAGCAAGGCTTCAGCCAGTGGTGAATGGGCTCTCAGTCTGGCCAGAACACTCCAAGAGGCCACATTGTACATGTACTGAATAGTCACAAAAATAGCTCAGCTAAAGGACACAGAGAAACCCTGCACTCTGAGAACTGACGTGTTTTTCCTCTTCTCCCTCTGCCACTGCTTCTGTGACCTAGTAAGGAGGTGTCACTGGAGAGTAGGGAAGCGCTGAGGGGACTCAATGGACTCGGGATTCAGCACAACTGTCATTTCTGCTTTTAATGTCATCTTTGACAACTTCTAGGACTTGGTCTTCTTATCTGTAAAAGGAGACTAGTCTCACCTAGAATAACATTCCCTGCTTGTGTAGACTGTGTGTGTTGGGGGGCAAGGGGAGCATGCATATGAAGAGACACGGGGGACATGTGCATTTTAGCTGAGATAAGATTGGGTTGGGTTTTTGGGTTTATTTGTTTGTTTGTTTGTTTGTAAAGTCTTGGATCCCTTAACAATGTCATATAAAGTGGACCTGAAAAGTTGGTCACAAAGGGTGAGTTAAGACTTAGCCACCTAGCGTCATATTGCCAAGTTAACTTCCACAAACGAGATGTACAGTAGTACGTTCTGTGGTAGGTTCACAGAGAAACGCCCTTTCTCTCTCACATGTGTCTGTAAGTTCTAATCTTACGCACGAGCACATATTACATTCTTGTAGATGAAGAACAGAGAGTGGAGACTGCTTCGCCATGGACACCATGCTGCTTCACAGCTCTCCGCAGCACAAGCCACTCTCTTTTTTTTAAATATGTTTCCTGTATGTGTCAGGATGATGTGTGTATGCAGGCATGCAAGTGCCTCTGTAGGCATGGGGAAGTCACAAGACATCTTTGGGAAGTGTGTTCTCTCCTTCCACCATTACATGGATTCCAGGGATCCAACATGGCTCCTCAGGCTCACATTGTGAAGCAAAATAAGCCTTCATCTGCGGAGCCACCTTGCTGACTACATGGACCACTTTTCCTTTTAATGTATTTGCTTCCCTTACTTAGGAGCCTCAAGACAGCGGGGATAAGCATATTGCACACTTTCAATCCCAGTACACAGCACAGTATCTGCCACTCTCTAATACTAATTGACATTTCCAAAATTAAGAGGAATCATTTCAGTAACAACTACACATAATATTCAACTACAACTCAACTATTGCTTTAATTGTGAAGATATATAGGATTTTAAATATTACCAGTCTGTAAGAAAACTATATTCCAAGTCTGGGGCAAAATATGCAGTCATTAAAAAGATTACATAGATAGGTAGATAGATAGATAGACAGACAGACAGACAGATGCTAGACTCATACATACATATACAAAAAATACATATAATATACATGTACATATGCACAAACACACACATAAATACAAACAGGGAAGGAGAGGACTTTTTGCCAAATGCCTATGGTATGGGTTAATTGTGGGGAAGAGTGGATGACAGGACTGAGGCAGGAGGATCACTTCATAACAGGAATTGCCTGGGTGAGATTAAAAGACCCTGTTTTAAGAAGGGGGGCAAGGGGACTTGTAAGGAGAAGGAGGGGTGGCAGAGATGAGGAGATGGAGAAAGTAGGGGAAAAGTAATCAGAATGCACTGTATACATACAAGAAACTTCTAAAGAAGAAAACTAATGAAGCGTGTGTGATCTCCTATGACTCAGGAGCCACTGACTGTCCATTCAAACTGCTTGCTGGCATCTCCTAGTGGTACCATCACCCAGTTCATCACTTGTACTTCTATGCTCTCACGTCCAACTCATCACAAGATCTTAGCAACATTCTTCAGTGGTGACTCAGAAAACTATGCTTCTTTGACTGAGTCTCAGAGCAGATATCTGCAAATCTTCCTTCTCTAATCCTTCTCTCATGCCCTACTTGACTATATTTTAGGACCTCTCTCTCCTCACTGCCAAGAAGGACCTTCAGAGTTGGAGAGATAACTCAGTGGTTGAGTGCACTGGCTAGTCTTCCAAAGAGCCTGGGGCTCAATTCCCATCACCAACATGGCAGCTCACAACTGTCTGGAACTCTTGTTCCAGAGGGTCTGACACCCTCACACAGACACACTTGCAGACAAAACACCAATGCACATATAAATAAATACATAAATACACAAACAAACAAATAAGTAAGAAGCATTTAGAGGGGAACCTTTTTCTTCAAAATCAAAGACAGGTGATATCTCATCAGCCAGGCCTCAACCATGCCCCTGCAAGTGCAACTCCTCTCCCTTATTTTCAGCATTTCACCTCAAAACCACTCTATACTTGAACATACCATGTTACCTGCAAATATGTAACAGTGGCTTTTCAGTATTGTTAAAGGATTTCCTAGGAACTGGAAAGATGGCTCAGTGGTTAAAAGCACTGGCTTTTTCTCTTCCAGAGAACCTGGGTTGGACTTCTACCACCCACCTGGCAGCTCACAGCTGTCTGTAATTGCAATTCCAGGGGAATCCCATGCACTGGCCTCTGCAGACACTAAGTACACAGATGTGCACAGACATACATGAAGGCAAAACATCCGTACACATAAAAGAAATTTGTTTTTAAAGAAAAATAATACTCAAGACATATCGCTAGTGAAAAGGTCAATCACATCAGAGACTGTGATCATTTATGTGAACTGTAAGCACAGTTACGCATGCGAGCGTATGTGCACACGCACATTTATACAGCACTGGAAAAAGGGGAAGCAGAAAGGAAGGTGAAAGCTAAAAACTACTTCTTCAAAAAATTTAACAAGGATCATTAATGCAGAATGTAACGGAGGTGAATTTTATTTTCTATTTTGTACTTTCCTGGCCTGTTCAAATTCACGACAGTGCTTGGAAAACGTTCAAGTAATAAAACTGTCTAAAAATAAAAGAGAACAAAGTAAAATGAAAAATCTAGAAAACAAAAAAGCACACATTAGTCCTCTGTCTACGGCCAAGCATCTATAATCACAAATTGTACTGAGCATCCCAGCCATGTCTTAGTTAAAGGTGGCAACTGGAAGACAGTGCCTCTTCTTTTTTATTCTTTTGTAGTACTTGGAATTAAATCCTAGGCCTAAAGAGGCTCTGCCAGTGAGCAAAAGCCCAGCCATACGATGTTCTTTGAAACCACCCCAGCCATGTGCTGTCTGGCTTAGCTAAAACTCATTACTAAAAATGAGGATGTATGGAAAGAGCTGTAGGCTTCCAGAACCTTCTCTTGAAAGAACAGAAGAAGCCCTTGAACCCTCTTAGGAGTTCAACCAGAAAGAGAGGGTACACCAATCCTCCTCACCTCCTCTGTGGGGCCTGTCATCTGCCACGCCCAGCTGTCAAAAGATCACCACACCACACTCCACAGAAACTGCCTTGTTAATCTTCAGTCCCATTGACTGCAGTATTCTGTAGCTTTCCTCACACAGCTGTTGCCGTGGCATAGTCCAGGCACAAAAAAGACACCCAAACCCTTTGAAATACTTGGAGCTTAATCACTATGCTTCCCTGAAGTTCATTTTGGCATCGCAGCGATGGTCACATTGTGATCACACTGTGGCTCAGTTTAAGTGATGATAATGAACACAGTCCACCTATATGACACAGCTCTACCATTTATAAAAAACACAAAGAAGTGACACACACACACACACACACAAAAGCACAGGATACCCCACACTGCCATGTATATTAAACTAAGAATAAGAAGAAGGACCCTTAGGAAGACATACCAACAACCAGCCCCTTTAAAAAGGCAGCATCTCACTCAGAACTGAGACCGGAGCCTCCTTACAGGGAAAAGCACAGGGAACGGGCTGTAACTAGGTCACTGGATTTTGCTTCCTCACAGTAGACCTTTTTGCACATGCTCACCAAAGCTTCCAAGAGCTCAGGAGGCTAACTCTGTACAACTGCTGAGATGAATTAAAAGTAATACAGTTACTCATGATAACCACTTTGGAATGCTTCCCATGCTCTCGGCACAGCCAGAAGTATCAGAAGTAAGCAGAGGCCACCCCACCCTCCAGAAGCAGACAGTGGCAGCCGCCCGAGGTACAGTGTGATGCGTTCTAAGTGTTCCCACTCAAAGCAGTATGTGTCTCTAGCGAGGGGAAGATTATTTCTAGCTGGGAAAGTGACAGGTGGCTTCAGGACAGTCAGTGTTCTACCACCAGGAGATACCGGAACAAAGTCAGGATGGGACGGATCCAAGGCCAGGGTACAGCTCAGCTGGCTGGCACTCAGGGGCAGTAAAGAATGACCTTAATTCTGGAGAGAACACTCAGTGCCAGGCTAGAGACACTGGGTATTTCCACAGCAGCGAGGCAGACTGTCACTGTGTGGACAACATGTGCCCCAGGGTGTAAAACAATTCAAGTGGATCTTTTATATGTACTAGTAAATTTTATATGTCCTAGTAAATTAAACATTGTTGGGAGGAGAAAAAGGAAGAGACTACAAACAAATATCCAACTTACTGTAAACAAGACATAATATGTTCAGAGCAAAACTGTTGAAAGTCTGGTTGGGGGAGGGGGGATGAAGGGGAAACTAAGGAAAGCCACTGCACTGCCTTCGGGTGACTCTCACTGATCCAGTTCGAAGTGTTCACTCCCTTCTCAAAGTCCACTGACTTGAACATCCACTCATGCCCATTTCTGTCACATCCTGTCCACAGCCTTGGCCACCCACAAAAACTCTCAGTAAATAAATCCTACCCTTCAATGGAATGATAACATCATAAGATTGAGGGTTTGCTGGTTTCAAAATAGAAAGCACACCACACCAAAAAAGGGATGAACAAGAAGCAGTTGCTCTCCTCCGTAGGCAGGCAGAATAAAGCTAGGGCCCCAACCCAGACTGTGCCAGTCAGAATCCTTAAAGGGAAGCCTACACAGGGGTATGAATAAAAAGCTCTGGGAAGATATGACATGCAGCCAAGATGGAGAGAGACAGCTAGGTGAAAATGCTCAAAAGACAGTGGGAACTTGGATGAACCAGCACAACTGACCACTGAGTGTGGGCATCACAGGAAACCTCAGGAGAAACCAACTCTCTTGCAAAGTCATCTCCCTGGCTTTCCCTTAAGAGCAAGCTCCTGGAAATGACAATGTCAGGGCTGCCTGGGCCTGTCTGCAGATGCCACAAGAGCATCATGGAATCAAAGCACCACTCAAGGATCTCTGGCAAATGGGGCCTAGAGCTAACCTTGTCATTTTCTACTCAGCACCATGACAGGGCAGAGGGAGAAGGGAGCAAGCTCAGTCTCCAGCCCTCTGTGTTGGAGCACTGTGATGGGTAATTAAGATACAGATTTTGCAATGAGATAACCGAGCAGCAAATAAACAAATTCTACTATATTCCAAAGGAACTTAAGCAGGTCCTCTCTGAGACTCAGTCTCCACATTTGCAAAGTGGAAATTACAGTGTATGTCTTACATATTGCTTTTCTTCCATAATTAAGCATGTTGTTAACATCACAGTAATTATTGAGCAAATAAATTAATATGGAAATATGAAATGTTCCACAAATTGCATTCCATAACAAGATTATCGGCTAAAAACAAAGATAAGAAGTACATGAAGGAGAAAAACAATGTGTAGCTCATATGCATACATACGTACATACATACATATGTCACTCACATACACCAAAAACTTATAGGAGAATTGTAGGAAGTGAGTAGGCAAAACACTTACAAACAATCTGACGGAGGTAAATGGGAATTTTTCCTGCAGTGGCACTTGGATCTCCCTATACAAATAAATACCTATTGCTACAAGAGTTGATCCATTACCGAACGGCTACATGTTAAAGTATTCAGCCAAAGCCACTGCTAACGCCTATCACTGTCCTTATCTGAACTCCTATAAGAATAAACAGAAAGTTTTCCGACTGGAGCTCCAAGGGACAGTACAGCAATTCCATTTCAATCTCTAGATGTGAAATTCTTAAGTAGAATTTTTCTTGAAAGATTTATGGCCTTAAGTAAAATTAAATAATTAAAATTTAAAATACTTCTTAATGGTCATCCTGTTTAATATAACAAATGAATTCATCAGGCAATCCTCCAACAATTATAATTACGATATAATCTAATCTCATAAAAATATTGCCATTCTAATTCATATTTCATAATCACTTGATGGCTGCAAAAGAATCTAATGTTCTTCCCAGGAACTGAGTCAATGTACTCTATTAATTAGGATTTAGCTGGTCTAAATATATATGAACCACCAATTTCTTTGTTTAACTATTTCAAGATTGTTAATAAAGCGTTTTATCCATAAAATAGCTTGCCTAATCATCATTATAACATTTTACTCATAATATTTATTTTAATGTTTCAAATGATTAAAGAATACAAAACACTTTAAAAAGATTTCCACTCCATACTACATGCAAAATGCTCACCTACATTTTGAAGTACATATCTGGATATCAATAGCAACTATGAAATACTTATCTGTTCACATTGCTAACATAATTGTTTTTTTTTTGTTCCTATGACAGTCACCACAATGGTGTTAACATCTCTGTTCATGCGCATAATGACTGCTATGCACAAACTCAAGTGACCAAAATGTTAACAAGGTGAGAGCATTGCACCTTTACCTTCCAAAGGCTGAAAGCAAATGTCTACAACAAAAGGCAAGCTTTGTTCAAATATTAAAGCAGAAGCCAAACAGGAGCAACCTTAAATTGAATTACCTAATGCTGAGATGTATGAGTTTGTAGTGTCTGTGGAGAAATGTAGTGAATACAGCATGGAACAGGAAGAAGAATTTTCAATACATGTGTACCAAGCACCTATAAGCAGCTAGACACTACAGCAAGACATCTTAGAGAGCGCACATCTAACTATGGAGACAAGCACACACACAACTATTACAATGTTTATATGAAAAGGTCTATACATGAGTGTGTAGTTGGGGATGGATGGGAGAGGTCAGAAAACTTTTCACAAGACATTCAAGCCCTAGACTATAGCTTGCTTGCCCAGCCTCATGAACAGCTTAGGGAAACAAATAATACCCTGACATGATGTGGCAAGTGGCAGGTATACGGGAAAGCATGTACTCCAAGGCTACCTCTACATGAGTGAGCCTCAGTTCTGGGACTGCTAACTTGTTCTCTGACCTAGAGAACAGCATGGTCACTGGCCTATGTTTCTGCATCTGTAATGGAGAGCATGTGTATACTGTTTCATGTCAGACTGTACAAGCAAGCATCTAGTAGGCTCATCCAGCACACTCTCTGGCTAAGTGCAGTATTTAATGTCTTCTCTGCTAAATTCCCAGGATGAATACACACAGTAGGTAAGCTCAGACAACTACTGTTCTACTACCCTTTGACTTGATTTATAACCTTGACCTGAACCAACCAAGACGCTGTCAAGGCAGTGAGGGAGCTGGGGCAGGCGTGGTACTTATATAAACCACTCTAAAGTTTTACAGCTCCCCTGTACAGCATAGGCAAGGCCTCCAGCAGCCTCAGCTGTTTAAGCACAAATCTTTCATTTTGGAAGCATCATGCATAAGTAGGGTATAAGGATTTATCTGAATTTACCCATGATTAAACAGAGGAGGGTAACATACAGTGACAGAACACATTTAAGGTCTCCATAGGTCTAAATACCCAGGTAGCCCTGTATGTGTGCTTAGGAGATTACCATTCAGAAAGACAGCCCTATTTTGGAAGCTGGGTTAGACAGGCCTCAGCTTTCAGCTAAGGGACCTGAGGAGAGGCAGTGAAAGATTTCTATCGCTTGTGCCTGATGGACACAGGAAGTTGATGCCTTCACATCTGCCTCAGTCATCCTTCACGACACAATGATTCTGACAACTCAACTTCTGCAGCATCTGAGGCACAGAAAGAGCACCAGCAATGACACCGGCAAGACAACAAATGAAAACTCTTGCCCCAGAGGCGTGAATATTGCATTGAGCTAACCATGGGCTGCCTTATGAGTCTGATTCCCTTATGCAAACCAATTCCCACAATGAACATCCTGATTTGCTATTTTAAAGGGAGAGATCTGGGTCTAAAATGATAAACAACAGATGCAAAGAGTGCTGACCACGGAGTACAAGAGGCCCTGTCCCAGAACCCTCAGAGTTCCAAACCACCATAGGCAACACCTAACACACTGTAAACTCTGCTTCTTCATGTCCATGTATGGGTAGCTGCGCCTGCCTTGGCTCTCACCTTTCTTTTGTAGTTCTGGATTGCATCATGTGCCAAGTTAAATTTCTTAAGAAAAGGTGGGCAGATCTTGTTCTAGTTTAAAGTGCACTCACTTAAATTTATCAGATGCTTAGTGAGAAACTACTGTGTGTACAGATAGCTTTGGAGCGAGACCCTGGTACAAAGTTGAATTCAGCTATAGTCACTTACCAGTATAGCTCACTGCACTTGGTGCAATATAGACAATGAGTGAAGATTAACTTTTAGTGTAGCAATACAGAAGTATTGTAAATATTCTTTCCATGAAGTATAGAGGAAGTACCTAACAACAGAACCGGTTTAAAAGGCAAGCACCAGAATAGCAGTCATAGTGGGTACACACGTGTACACACACACACACACACACACACACACACACACACACACACACACACACATTCACACAAACCTTAGTAACATTATGCACTGTCATGTAATTTAGGATAACAAGGTTATAGGTAATTCTTCCTTCTCTCTCCCCTCCTTTCACTCCCTTCCCATCTCCTCCCGTGTGTGTGTGTGTGTGTGTGTGTGTGTGTGTGTGTGTGTGTGTGTGTGTGTGTGTGTAGGGGAGGGAGGATATAATAATTGCCAAAATTTCTATAAGAAATAATTACACATATATCTTCAAAGAGCACAAATAAAAGTCATTTTGAATATAAAAGACAATGGTACTCCAGAGACAGAAACTGAGAGTAAACGGAAAGGAAGCTTAGTGTGCTCAGAATTTTGAGTTCCTATATTGTACAGAAATAAGTGACATACCAGTCCTTCACAAGAAGATGTGTGAAAGGTGTGTGTGTGTGTGTGTGTGTGCATGCACATGCACATACACAGATGAGACTAGCTCATTTAAAATATAGCTCACTTGTGGGGATCCTATTTGGAAATGAATATGTTAAGGAAAACTAGACAGTTTCCAGGAGACACACACTTGTCTCCCACAGCCTCAGAACATATAAAGCATCAGAATACCTGCTTAACAGGGCTACAGAGGTGGCTGAGTGGTCAGAGCACTGACTGCTCTGCCAAAGGAGTCCCAGCACTACAGGGCAGCTTACAACCATCTGTAGTTTCAGTTCCAGGGGATCCAACGCCATCTTCTGGCTTCCCTAGATACAAGGCACACATGTGGTGCATAGAGGTACATGTAAATACTCAAACACATAAAATTAAAAAGGAGGAGGAGGTAGAGAAGAGGAGGCGGAGGAGATGACACCTCCCACCAGCTGCTGAACAGGAAAAGGGAACAGCAGAGAGGAAACTGAGGGTGGGACCCTGCAGACACCCCCAACTGAAAAACAGGCATCAGCTTATGAGTGTGCTGCTTCAACTAAAGGCAAATCTAGGTGCCTATCCTGGATAGCTCACAGATAAACCTAACCTGTTTATCTATGTCCCATCCTGGACAGCAGGCAGACAAGATTATCCTGAATACTTTTCTATGTGTCTATCTTGTGTGACTCTGGGCCACAGGAACCAAAGGCCAAACCATGGCTATCTGTGGGTGCTTGCTCTGGGTGGTGAGCAACAATAGTTAACGCATATTCAATGACTCACAATCAAGCCTCACAACTTTAGGAAGGCCAGGAAGTTACATACATAATTCTGAGTAAATATGTTTATTGATTTTTTTTTACAATAAAAGTAAGAATCTGTTGTTTAAAACATCTACATTTATGAGTTGGAATCAAACAGCAAACATTTCAATAAGCTAAATGAGAGCTGACAGCTTCATGCTCAAATACTCAATTAGCTCTGCTATATACCAGGCACTGTGGAGTGCTGGTACACATTAGTACATAAAATGGATAATCTGCCTGCAGACAACTTAACTGTGAAAGAATTTAAGAGACAATAGCAAAAGGAGTCCCAGCACGATCTCCAGCGCCGTGGCCCTAGCAGGCTTGTCTCTGCGGACCAAAGGGTGGATGTTCTTGATAGGGTGGCACACACAGATTTTCCTTCCTAACAATGAGAAATTCAAGTAAATGTTGTGACACATTTGTAATCCCAATATTCCAGGAATAAGAGACACCAGATTCTAAGTTCTATGCTTTCTAGGGCAACATAGTGGGTTCAAGGCCAACCTGACCAAATAGGAAAACCCTGTCACACAAAACCAACAAACAAGGATGTTGCTCAATGCTAGATCACTTAGCTACCATTTGCCAGGTCTAATCTCCACAACCACCATCACTCCTTTCCCCCCCCACACACACAAACACAGAGAGAGAGAGAGAGAGAGAGAGAGAGAAACTAAGAGATTGATTCATAGCAAAACAATCTGAGAAGTCCTACACCAAACAATGAAGGTCTCAGTTTGCCTAAGCTAGCATTTTTCCAAATATACCTGAACACAGCTGACTCCCTTTTCCTGGAATACTGATCAACACCCTTAAGAAGACCAACAACATTGTAAATAACATTGAGTTATTAGGGGAATTTTTTCTTTAAAAGACAGTAAAGCTATGCTTTCTACAAAAATTTAAAACTAAAGTCTTGATTCTTCAAGGTGAAGAAACTTACTTACATGGAATTTCTCATTACCAATAATCTAGAGGAAAGACGTTTCTATTTTCCAACTTAACAGGAAACTATAAACATGTAAAAACAGGTCAGTCCACCACTCCCCCTACCTACCTAACACAGAATGTCAAACTCCCAAATTTCTCAGGTCAGCTTCTCACCCAGTGTGGCTACAGGTATCCTATGGACAAAAACCCACCGAAATTGGGCAATGTACAGAAATGGGTAGGAACAATGAGGACTCAGCACATGGCAAGAATAACAGACACTACAGTCCCATTACTGTTAAAAATGCATAAAGTCAAGTTCCCATAATACACACGGCGAGGCAGATAGGAGGAAAGGCACAGGGAATCCCTAAATTGGTCTTTGTGCCACATTCCTTTCTGTTAACTGTGCGAAACAATTTGAGGACAGAAGAAGGGGGGAGAGAGGGAGGGAGAGAGGGACCAGAGATGCGGACTTGCAAAAGGTCAAGTATGCTTAGTTAATATAAAGGGCTTTCAAATTTCAACTGATCTCTGACATCAACTAACCAAGAGAACATTTTCCTCTAATTTCCTAGCCGCTTGCATCCCTGCTCTCCCTCAGACCTCAGCAGAGCTAGTGTTGGAAAGTAATAACCAGTAATCAGGGATGGTGGTGCACACTTGTAGTCCCAGTACTGAGAAGTTAAGGCAGAGGGATGCCTTGAGCTTAGGACTTCTAAACCAGCCTAGGCAGCAGAGTAGGGGCCCGCCCCAGCTCAAAACCTAAAAAAAATAAAGAATAGAATGTAACCGTCAATTTCAGACAATAAGGGCAAACATGTTTTCAGACTAAATCTTGTTGGAACATATCATTTGGAAAAAAAGCTAAAATTAGATCTACTTGAAACTCTATACACAGACCCCAAACTAATCAGATATAAAGGTAAAAAGTGAAACTTTGTGGTTAAGAGGAGATAAAGAATGGATGCAGGGTAGCTCATATCTGTAATCCCAGCACATAGTAGGCTTCTGCACTATGAGTTTGAGTTCCAAGCTAGCCTAGGCTAAAGGATGAGACTATGATGTGGCCATATAGTACTAGTAATAGTAATAATAATAAGAAGAAGAAGAACAACAACAACAACAATAATAATAAACAAGATATAAACAATTCACCAAACTGAAAATCATAAAATAAACATGATCACATAGATACAGAATAAAGATGTCTGTTTATTTATGGCAGGGTGTGGCCAAGTTCAAACTAGTCTCAAATATTTCTTACCATCAGGTTGGCAGCAAGTTGAAAGTTTGACAGACACTGGCTAAAGATGCTGGAGGAAATACCCATTCAAGTGACTGGTAGCAAAACAGACAAAACTGTTCCCAGGATTACACGGGTCCCTGTAACATAAGTGTGTGTGTGTGTGCGCGCATGCATGTATGCATAATCTCTTGGATCTGGCGTTTGAAAGGATCTCTGAAGGAAGTTACAATAGCAACAAATACACCCAGCACTAAGACACTGGTACGCAGTGACATTCTCCACTAAAAAGAATGAGGACACAGTGAAGAAGTGGTGTTTCCAGAGCAGAGACAAGGAAGTAAAAGACGAAACCCCAACAGCTACATAAATACCCACAAAATATAAAGAAAGCATGCACCAAGCCACAGGGGCTACCTTACTCTTGCTGGCTAAATCTGGAACATATGGAGAAGGAAAGAAAATTATAGCATGACATTAACGACCTATGAGAAGTGGAAATAAAAGCCCTAAGAGACATAATTTCTGAGAGAGAAAGGGTGAAAGGGAGAGGATGGGAGGAGGTACCGCTTAGAGCAAACATGGAGAGACAACCATGATGGAGTGACAGAGGTGAAAAAACCATAATTTTGCAATGATCATTACACAGACTGGGTTAGGTACAAATTTAGAAGATAATTTTCATAGAAGCAAGCTTAAAGTATCTCCCCATGGATTGCTGAGTAATTGCAAAGGACAGCCAGGCATGTCTGTGCACGCCTGTAGCCCAGCACTTGGGATGTAGAGGCAGGAGGTCAACCTGGCATATAGTGAGACTCCATCTCCAAAGAAAACAAAATAATAATAATAATAATCATAGCAGTGGGGGTAAATGCCAAGGACTCCATAATAACTATACAGTCGATAAATCAAAGAACATCTTGGCAAAGTGACAACAAAACATATTCTGAGCCCGCAGTGAGACACTGAGGACACACGACAACTATCCAGCACTCCCTAGGGGAATGCACTACTCAACTTAAACAGAAAGCAAGAACTAATAAGAAGAATGTATTTTTTAACGGGGTTCAGGTTTGTACAGAAATGCCAACACTGTGAAATATAAAGAATGTGGAAATGTTCCAGATCAAAGGAGACCAAAGAGACATGACAACTAAATGACTATCAGTCTAGGCCAGCCTGTGTGCTAAAGGAGGAAAACACCGTGGGAACGGAACTGGGTTAGCTGATGAAGGAGTGCAAACAGTAACTGAGATAACAGTACGAAGTCACCGGTGGTAGGAAGAGATGGTCCTCACTCCCTTGTTCATAGGGAACACATGCTGCATTTAGGGGTACAGTGCAATGCACGGTTTATGCAACTTGTTCTCACTTGATCTTACACAAAATTCCAAGAAGCAATGCACACTTATTCTCAAATATTTCAGGGAAAAAAAAATGTATATAAATTAGCAAAAATGCAGAAACACAGGTGGGGAGATGATAAAACTAAAGAGACAAAATATAAACAACAGATGACTCTGAATAAAAGATATGGGTGGTATATGGACTATATTTGCTTTCGAACATTTTAAATTGGAATTGTTTACAATAAAATAAACACTAGAGAAAAAAAAAGAGAAATATAACAATTGAGAATTCGCTCCATTTTTTAACAAAATTTGAAAATGATTTGTAAATTCAGCTCAAACTGTTTCATTACATATACTACCTTGTGTGTGCACACTTACATTTTTCTCAGAGCTACCTAAAAATCTGTGTCTGATGTCTTAGCACAATCCCGGTTTCTTCTAAAACATGGTGGGTAGACCACAGCCCATGTCCAAGCACAATGGGAACACAACTACATCTACTATTACAAGATTTGTAGGTCAACAGAAGCCTCTGAAATTCCAGTGCCCTGTGTTTGTAACCTGAGTACTGTTTCCCTTCTAGAAAAAGCAAGTTCAGAGTTGGAAGATGAGCTATATCTAACAGCATCAATTTTTTAAAACCTATTAGCAATGGTCTTTGAGGTTAAACACTGTATTGCTGAATGGACTAAAGGGGGAGCAGAGAGCTCTCCACCTCCTAAATATGGATTAGGTCATGTGTGCTGTCCTCCCACACATATACCTCCAACAGGAAATAAGTAATGAATCAAGTCTCCTTCTTGGGTAAGTTGGTAGAAGAAAGAAGCAAAGATATGAAGGTTGGACATTACGAGCTCAAAAACTATCAAACAAATAGGACTTGATGCTTAAGCAAAACAGGTAAAATCTCAGGGAAGGCAGCAGAGCCTCAGCTCCCAGATTCCAAAGAAGGCTCTGATGCCTAGAGAGACAATAACCAAAAGTTATGTTTCAGTTTACTACCAGGTATTGTTCCCTTCAAAAAAAAAAAAAAAAACATTAAAATATAAAGGTCAGTTAGCTTAAATGGCATATTATTGCATACTTTAAAAAGACCTTGAACAATTAAAGCAATGAAATGTATTACTTGCTATCATTTTTAAACAGTCTTAGAAACATGAAAAGGCAGCACATTCCAATGTTGAAAAAAGGGGGGTGGAGGGGTGTAACTCCTGCTCTTCCTTTACCTATTGACTTCTGGTCCATGTACCTTTCTCAGGGGAGTTCCTGAGATTCTCGAGTTGGCATGAATTCCTGGTTGGACAGCAATTTTCACTTGAATGTCAGGAGGTGATACCCAGAACTGCAGCCTATCAATAAAGGCATTAACTAAGATGCTATCAAAACAATGGCTGAAACTCAAGGCTAGGGAATGATCCTCAAGTCTGGGGGTGTGACTGATACTGTCACTTGGGTCCCTGCTATGGACACTATAATGGAAATGGGCAGTTTACAGATGAATCGTTTGTTTAAAGTGCCTATGGAGAATGTAATATTCAGCCAAGTTTGCAAGCCATGGGACTTGAGGCTTCCTCACAGGACTTTTCTGCTCCTAAGTTCCAGGAAAAGCTCTACTATTTGATGCTGCCCTGTGTCCTTTAACCTTGTGACTTCTATTGACAACATCATCTTACTTTTTAATCTTACTCAAACTTCCAAAGCAATAAAATGTCAAAACAAAGAGAATCAATTTTACCACTCTACAGAAACAATTAGTAAAGTTTAAACCACTCTAAATATGTAATAGCTTCATTAATGTCTCCATAATGTATAAACAATTCCTTATTTCAAAGGCATTGCTTTACTACCAATTATCTAACAAATGAAGGCTTTAACATTTTAGCCAAAGGACCTAGCAACCAGTACCTTGGGAATATGCTGAATCGTTCATTGAATTACAGGTCTCAGGAAAAACAACGACTCCAAAGGTCACAAAGATCTCTCACAGCCCCATTTCAATGATGAGTGAGTCTAGGAGAGCTCAAAAGATTCAAGTGACTTACACTCAGTCACACTCAGTTTTTCACCTGGATTTTTTGGTCTTTATTGATAAGGAGGTGCTGAAGCTATGGTTCAGCAGTAATGAGCACTTGATGCTCTTGCAGAGGACCCAGGCTTGGTCCCCCAGTGTATATATGATAACTCACAACTGTAACCAGTTCCAGAGCATCTAATACCTCCTCTGGTCTCCATGGGCACCAAGTATACATGTGTGCAATCACACAAGCAGGTAACACACTCAGCTTTGTAAACAAAAATAAATTTGAAGAGAAGGAGAAACGGGGAGGCGGAAGAGGCAGAAAAGGTGAAGAAAGAAAAGGAGGAGGAGGAACAGGAACAGCAGCCATTGCCTATGAATAACTGGCTTGTCATGTCAATCGCTAGCAAAAGGCTCTGAGCCCATATAACTTCTGGACAGAGGCCTTAAAATCCAGGAAAAGTTTCAGACACCAGTAAGTGCCTGAGTCACTTAATTAGTGAGTTTAAGCAAGTAATTTACTGTGATTAAGATTCCATTTCCCCATCAACAAAGTAAGAAGAATCTCACACAAACTGAAGAATTCAGGTGACACACTTGAGGAACATGTACCACTCTGTGTCTTCTTTACAGCAGGTGAGAGGAAAGAGCAGGTTGATTGACGCTACTGCTCCCCAGGGTCCAGGGGTTTCACCCACTTCCAGAGACCAATAAGACTTCAGTAGACTGCTAGAAGAGGAACGAATATTCATGATCCGAAGCCCGATTTACACTATTAAACTAATAAGAGGTAGAAAGCAAGCAAAGGATTCCGAATCAAAGGAATGGAATACAAGTGGTATAAAATCTGTGAGAGGAAGGAATTCCCTATAATTAAGTTTCAATCAGTGAGTTTAGGATATGAGAAAGGGCAGAGGATGTTAATCACAAACAAATTAGTGAATAAATTGTAGGGTGTCTGCTTCCTAAAGGCTTTTGAAAGATTTGAGGATGATGGGTCACCATTCCTACTTAAAGGGCAGAAAAATGAATTAGACACCTAGATATATACCTGTCTGATCTCAAAGCCTTCAGCTTCCACAAATCTAAGGCTACTGAATAAAACAGTAAAGAAAATCATCTTGTTCAATAACCTCATTTTATAGGTTAGTGAATAAACAGAGGTAAAAAATAAATTATATATATATCCACAATGATAAAACAATTAAGATGAAACAAATAAAACAGAATGTCCCAGGAACAGCATAAGCCAGGTACTCGAAGCTACTCAGGCGACTACAACAGAAGGATGGCGAGTTCAAGGCCAGCCTGAGCAACTTGGCCATCATCCAAGGGATAAAATGGAAAAACATACAAAATCCTAACCAATTTTTTTAAGATGCTATGGTTATTTTTCTCCACACTATAAGAAAATACCTGGCCAAATAAATAAATAAATAAATAAATAGCGTAGGAAGGACTTATTGTGGCTTGAGGATGCTGCCCATCATAGAAAAGAGGACATGGCAGCAACAGCAGCTCTAGCCATGGCAGCAGGAGTGGGAGGCAGTCAGTGGTCACGTCTCAGCCATGGCCAGGAAGCAGAAAGAGATGGATGCTAGTACCCATCTAAAAGCTAGCTTGCTTTTCTTTCATTCTGGACCCCAGCCCACACAGCAGTGCCACCTACATTCAGAGTGGGTCTTCCCTCCTTGGTTAAACAGCTCTGGAAACACCCTCTCAGGTATGTCCGTAAGTGTTACTCCTGTGAGATTCTAAGAGCAGTCAGGTGGACAGTGAAGATTAACTACCACCCATGTCATGGATGAAGACTATGAAAAGCAACACAGCATCTCCCAGTATTGGACTTTCGCAAAAGCAGGGCATCTCCAAAGTAATTTTTATCAAAGAATTAAAATGAGGGAACGGAAAGAAGAACCATGGCTCTCACTACCCTTCCTAACATTTATATATGAGGGAGTTCATGCATAAAGGCCAAAAGAGAACTTCAGACATCAGTTCTCTCCCTTCATCATGGGGGACCCAGGGAACAAACTCAAGTCATGAGAAACTAAATGTACAGATGTGGACGGAGATGGGGCCTTAGAAAGAAGTGGTTTACAATCTGCTCTAGCTGATTTGTCCCATGATGTGTTGAAACTCCTGAAGACATGAAAAATTACATTTCTGGAGAGCTACTCAAAGGGAGTTTCTGTGAGGCTATGTCAATTGTTACCATGGCATTTCTTATTAGGAAGTCTCTTGCTGTCATTTTTTTGTTATTTTAATTACAGTTTGATCATCGAGGAGCTATTTTGAATCTATGGGACTTTCCTAACCAGATTGTTTTGGCATTTTAAAGTCACTCAAATTCAAGGCCTACACAACATGGCAAGTATCTTTTCCCCCTTCTATCCTTTATACTCAAATTCTAAACAAAGGAACCATCTGTTCTCTCTGAAAACATCAGCTCTTGTTTTCATTTTTCCATTAATAATAGTGCCTCCAACTTATATAATATCCTTCTCCAACTTGCTTATTAAAGCATTTTGTAGACATTGCCTCATTCATCTTCAACATTATACTCTATAAATGGGAGGAAGGGGAAATGTTTGCCAATTTTCAGTTTGATAAATGTAACTGTTTGATAGTTAAAGAATTTATGTGAGGGATTGCATGTCAGCATCAGAAGGCCCTTGATGATCATCTGGTCCAATTCTGGCCCTTGCACGTGTAAAGAGAAACTGAAAAAGGAGAAGTGATTCCATGTCCTATTTGTGTACTTTGCTCTCGGCTCCTGGAGGCAGCAGAGAAGGTAAGAAGCACGCCTTACACATTTTTATGTCTTCTGAAGCTGGTGTCTAAAGTGCTCATTTGAATACTTGTTGAATGAATGATCATGTCTGTGAACAGTCTGGACCAAGCAGGTACTGCAAAGTCAGGGGAAAGAGCTCAGGTCTTCTGCCCTCTCATTCATTGTGTTAATTTTCAGTTATTATCTAAATAAAAAAAGGAACCAAATAGAGAAGAGATGAGAAGATGATATATCCTAGTAAATATGAAATTCATTGAGTAAATGAAATGGTTTAGCTATGGGCCAAAACTTAACCCACACCAAGGCAGACTCATCAAAAGTTCTGCATTCTTTGCATGGTCCCCTTAAAGGGAAATTTGATGGAGCTATTCCTTAAACATTATCCTACTGGGGGGAAAATACCTATCTGTCTAAATGCCAAAGGACAGTATGTCTCCACAGCACACATGAGCCAATAAGGACAGCCCTCCTCCCTGTGACTTAACTCCATCACTCCCTGTAACTCCAGTGGACTCTCAGAGTCAGGTCATGAAATCTAGCAGTCCAGAGTTTCCAAGGTGCAGAGAGGTCACTGGGATAAAGAACTTCCTTTCCACATGCCTGAATCAGCAGTTCATCTGGCCCCTTTTCCTTAGTTTCAGAATGCCTTGTTCCCTGCTGCAAATCCTTGTTACTGTACAGGAACTTAATGGTTCCTAGAAAAGCAGCCCAAGTCTGAGATCCTGCCATCTAAATTGCTTAGTAGTTCCAATGCAGTCAATCACTCTCTAAAGATCCTTCAAAATAGGTTGTTCCTGTAGATGAGAAGACTCGGGGTATAGAGAACAAAGGAGCTTTTCCTTTTCAGTGCTAGGGATCCAGCTCAGGACCTCATGCAAAGCAGGAAAACACTGCTACTAAGCAGCATCCTGAAGCCCAAGATCACTTTCTTTAAAATACAGAGAGAGAGAAAAAGAAAGAGACAATAAGAAAACAATCATGTTTTAATATGATCTCACATAGGGTAGACTGTTAAACGTGAGCAATAAATAAATTATTTTCAAACTATAAAGAAATTAACATAATTGAAATGTCAGTTCTGATCTCCCCATCCAACAAAGAGAGGTACATGGAGACAGAGCAAACCATGGAAGATACTTGAATCCCTCAAACATAGTATCTGTCACATATGCAGGAGACTGTTGAGAGTGTCTGGGACTGTCCTGAACATCAAGAACACCTGAACACCATGCAGTAGCGTTAACTGAAGGTCTGTACAGTATGCACTTTGAAGTGCTCAACAGCAGTGCCCTTCACAGACAGGTTACAGCGGGACCAGCTTACACTAGACACTGTCCTTTCTGTTCCTGTGATTTGCTTTCTTAAGGCAGCAAGATTCCCAGGACCCCTCAGTGTTCCAGCAGAAAGTACATGGAATGCTAACCCTTTCTTACATTTCTTATACAGATTAAACTGTTCATTCACTCACGTGGACATTCTTGCTATAAAATCACTTCCAAAAAAGGAATCACTTTTTAACAAGCCTCACAATTTAATGTCCTAATATTTTATGTTTAAAAGTGAAGGTCCATATTTAGCATACAAAAGTCCCACTAAATGGAACTGGTTTTGATCTCTAAGCCTCTTTCAGGGGGTTTACTTTAATGCATCTCTGATTATGTGCCTGCTCTAGTCTGCAAGGACTAGAGGAGCCTGCCTGATAGAGGGTTCTCATAGTCATGCCAGCCTCCTTCTTCAAAAAATACATCTGGGGGAAGTCCCCCAAAGAAGGTGTATGTGTCTTCCCAATGCACACACTAGTACCTAACTAGTAAATATGATCTGATAGTTAAAAATGTACTTTTTCCAATTAAAAATCACTCTCAAAGTTCTAAATATGCTATTCTAAATACAGTAACTAATCAGTTAGCACTGGCTGGTGTTGGGCAGGAGGCTCTGCCACTGTGGGCATCAATCAGTTTCTCTTTTTACAACATAAATGGTCAAATCAAGTAATCACTAAGCTTCATTCTGCCTCAGAAACTCAGTACCTAAAATGAAGTTCCGAATTCTGAATAGTTGAGCTCTCTCTCCTGCATGGAAGATTGCCTCCACCCACTCTCATGATCCCCCAACACATGCACACACACAAGCACACACATAGCCCTCATTCCTCTTCAGTAAGCATCCTCTGTATGGCAACTGCAAACAATTCCCACTACCTTCCCCCTCACTACTTCTTTGCTTAAAATTCAATACAAAATAGGTTTCGAAATAAAAGGAAAATGAGACACACAGACACCATTTAACACGAACCCCACCTTGAGGTGATACCCTCTTCAGGGTTAGCTGCTCTTCCTCGCCGCTGGCCGCAGAAGCAACCAGGTGCTGTCTCCTCCATCCTGAACATTTTTTTCTCTCTGAGCCTGTGTCCCTAAACATACAGTGACATACCAAAGTATCTACCAATTGTGGTACTCCAGCCTAGAGCCTTGAAATTCCGTAAGAAATACAAGCAAATGCCACATGGCTTCTAGCTCCTGGTGTTTACCTGGCACCTCCCCTATGAACAAAAGTAACTTTTGCATGATGTTGTGAGACCAGTAGTAACAATGCATCAGTGGGAAGGAGCATACAATTCTCATTTGTGTTTGTTTGTTTATTTCCAAGCTAAGAAAGTTTCCGCACTCCCCACCAATGGCCATTGGAGACTATACACTGCCTTTTTAGGATAACAGACTCAAGTTCAGAAACTTAAACGGTGAAAGTCAAAACCACACAATAAAAACACAGAGCCTGAATGGCAAGAAACTTATTTGGGGGATGGGGGGGGGGGAGCACCAGCATACCCATACTTAAAACTTTTTAAAAGAATAAAAAATTATAATAGTTAAGAAAAGGTGATATAAAACAAAAGTAAAATTGAGCCCAGAAAAGACTCATTTGCCTGAGATCCCTTTCAGCCATGTAATCGAAACTAACAGCAAAGAAAATAATATTCATGTTTCTATTTGCTACCCCCAACTGACATGGTTGGCCGTTTGTTTTGTTTTAAGTAAAATGGGGAAGCAACAAATATATTAAATCCATCTGCAAAAAACCCACATTTGCATGTGGAAAACAAATAAGTGGGTGCCTGAATGGGTGATTAGGCATGCAATTGCCCATCTGCACGGGCCGAGTATCCCTGCAGGTGTGCACTGCACAGGAGCCGAACATCTGAACCTAGAATGAACAGCCATGAAGGGCTCCAGGTGGATGGAAACCAAAGTTCTCAGCCCTTAGACTTGTTCTGAGCCACCTAGAGCTACAATCCCACCTCAGGAAATCTTTTTGTTACATCTCTGTGGATTCCTTAAATGAACAAAGTAATCCCCCCTTGCCCCAGAATGTCCTCCAAGTGTGCTTGATGGTATCTGTGGTCACCATTGTTATTAGACTATGTGACCCCTCCTTCAGTCTCCGTTCCAGCTGCGCCAGCCTATTCTTTCATATACCAAGCACACTTCAGTCTCGGTTCCTTTGCAAGTGCTGTCACTCACTCTGAAACACTTTCTCCTGCCCACATCCTGGTCTCTTTCTTCGGTCTGCCGGTTTATTTCATTCACATCCCTGTTCGCACATGCTCCTAACCACCTAGAATACAGTCTAGCACATAATAGTCATTTAATAAAAAGTTGTTAAATTAGCAAGCCACCATCTGTTCTGTCGGGCATCAGAAGAGAAGGAAAGATTGGTGATGTGTCAGCGCAACTGGACAAAGCAACATGAACACTCTACTGGACAGACAGGCAAAGCACCTAGACATTGCAGCTGCAAACCACTGGCAATCAGTGGGAAGGGTGGGAGAAGGCCACATGAACACAATTCTCTGGAACTTCCTTGAAAAGAAGTAGGAAAAAAAAATTACATCCAGTTCAAAGAAGTTCTAACATGTCCTCAGTTAGCCCCGTGTCTTCCTTATCGATAGCACTATGTATGACAAGACTGCCTGAGAAGTATCAGCATTTCTGGATGCCAAAGTCTGTGGAGAAAAGAAGCTATCATCCTAAAAGGCAATTTAGATGCACATAAAATTTGTCTTCAGAAAAATCTAGATTAAGAACTTTTGCAAAAAATGCAAAAGTTGGGTCTGGAGAAAATAGCTCAGTGGCTAAAAGCACTGGCTGCTCTTCTAGAGGACTCAGATTCAATTTATACCACCTACATGGCAGGTCACAACCATCTCTAGCTCCAGTTCCAGGGCTTCTGATGCCTTCATCTGGGCTCCAAGGGCACCAGGCACATGTGGTGCACATACAAGTAGCCAAAACACTCATACATATAACATTCAAAAAAATTTAAAGGCAGTAAGATTAAGCATTGGAAAAGAGTCTGACTCATCAGTTCTCCTATTAAACACCAATGTCAGCCCCTACCTAAAGGCGTGTGGGGATGGAGCGCTAACTGTGCTTGAACAGCCTCACACTGTCTTCTGTTGCTCCGCCCACTCTCCCAGAGCACCCTCTGAGGGCTGAATGAGCTTTGTTACTTCAAGTTAGAGTTAGAGTCCCACGGGAGGACACCACCTCTTTGGCTCTCTCTACACTGATGTCTTCCAGTTCTTTCTTCACTCCCCAGGCTCTTTTTTCCATGAACCTGGACAGTGCAGAAGGAAATCATCGACAATAAGCATGAAAGATGGGAGATGGCCACGTCGGTGGCCTCTAGCATCTCCTCTGCACCTCTCCCAGTATTCCATGATATAGCTTTTGAACTGACCTAGCATATAGATGGGCTCTTTGCTAAGAGCTAAGCATTATACTCGGAAGAGGAAGCAGGGACTTAATATCTAATGGAGTCAAGGAGGAAGGTCATTGTAAGAAACACTCTGGCAGCATCACATACTTTTGTAACTTGGAACTTCTACTGGCATCGGCATAAATTAGAAAATCATGGGTGTTCTGACCCCTTGGAAGCAAACAGTCAAACAGAGCCAACTCCTGGGCCTACTTCACTGCAGAGACACAGATCTCAGGAAGTCTTACAACAAGCCCCAGTAAGACATGAACCTTCAAATCCTTGTCCCAGCTTCTTGACTCTTTCAAGCAGCATAATGCAGATACATGTGAGACTGGAATATGTCGCTTTGAACTCTCTCTATATCTGAGATTTGAGTTTCATACTACATTTGCTTATATGGTCTTGAGAAAGACACTTAAAGTCAACAAACCAAAGAATCCCAGAAAGCAGGACAAAAAGAGAACTTTATTTTTATTTATCTGATGTATAGGGACAAGTGTGTGGGGCTAGAAGACAACTTCAGGTGTAGCTCTTCTGCAGGTATCATCCACCTTGTTTTCTGAAATAGGGTTTCTCATTGGCCCGGGACTCACCAAGCAGGATAGACTCCCTAACCCCCAACTCCAACATAGGGATTACAGGTATATGCCATTACACCAGGGGTTGTTGTTGCTGTTGTTCTTTAAACATGGGTTCTAGAAATCAAACCAGGTCCTCGGACTTACACGGCAAGTACTTTACTGAGTCCTCCTCATATCCCCAAGAGAATCTTTAAACTGTCTATTGCCAACAGCCAAGCAACTTCCTATACTCCTTCACTCTCAGTTCTCTGCCCATAACCACAGCAGAGTCACTAAATGACAGCAGCCGAAACAGCATGCGGCCTCAGGATCCTTCTCACCACAGTCTGCCAGGACACTGCCAATATACCAGCTGACCATGGAAAACAACATACAAACTACAAAAGATGAAGCCCATTGATAGGCCACAACCTGCCTAAATTTCAGTATGAAGAACCAAGCGAGAACAAGAAGGCCCATTTCCTCCGCTAACTCTGATATTCGGTGGGTATTGTTTGCTACTGTGTTAAGCCACATCAAAGGTTTCTAACAAGGGGCATAGGGTTCTGAAAGGCTGGGAGGCAAAGATGCCCTTCAGTCTGTAGCAGACAGGTAGCTATGTACAGAACCACCGTAGAACAGCTATGTCTAGCTGATGCAGGGTGCATGGGCACCTGTACACTAAGGAGGGATGCTGCAGGGAGAAGCACCTTAGCAGCTGAGGCAGGAGCTGCAGAGGACAGCAGCAGGCAGGGAAGCAGGGACTGGGGAAGACAATGTTAGAAGAATAAAGCAGAACTTAGGTAGTTTTACATGATCCTGGTGAAATTAACGTAATGGTATCAAAACTCAAAACAGGAAGGAAAGCTAAGAAAGGAGTATGTGGGAATGTCAAGGCCTATCTCCACTCTCAATGGAAACTGCATTACAGGAATACTTTCATTATGTAAAAGCCTATTTTGTTTTCTTGTCATTCTTAGATTACATCATAGAGTGGCTACACCCATCTCATACCTTATTATAAATAAATCACTTGCTTAAATCAGAGAATGAGCCAGACTCTCTGATTTAAAAAGAAAATATTAGATCATTTTTAATAACCAATATAATTCAAGTCAGTTGCCACTGAGACGGTGAGGTAATCCTGTGCTAAACAGGCCCAAGGAGGAACCAAGGAGGGTCAGCACTGGGCAGGTCTAGAGACAACACATTTAGAGATGCAGAGGTAGCTAACAACACTTGCATGAGGGTCTTCCTCTGTTTCAGGAAAAATACCACTTACTTTTGACTATGATGCCTTAGAACCACTGGTTCCTCAGAACCAGTATTCCCCAATTCCAGAAAAGATGAGCATCATGTGATGTTTGAATTTATATCCCAGAAGTCACAGAGGTAAATGAGAAATGGAAAGGCGTTAAATGTCCAGGAAAATATGAAATCCATAGTGATTGACATGCAGGAATTTAGTTGTCTTCCCAGTCACCTGGGAACGCAATGTGAAAACACCTAGTCGGAGGTATAAGGAAGAAAAGTCCTAAGGGAGATTTCCAGCAAAGAATTACACACGACAAAGAAGAAAGAAAACTGAGGCTAGAGAGATGACTCAGCAGGTCAAAGCACGGGTTGTTTTCCAGAGGACCTGGTTCAGTTCCCAGCACCTACAGTGGCTCACAACTGCCTTTAACTACAGCTCCAGGAGATCTGATGCCCTTTCCTGGCCTCTGCTGGCACTGCACACATATGGTGCTCAAATATGAATGCAGAAAAACACTCATACATACAAAATAAAAATAAATAAACCATAAAAGGAAGAAGAGCGGAAACTATGCCACATCAACCACATAGTAAGTAGCACATCAAGGGCCACTGCACATACACAAGCTCTTTAGAGCACAGACTACTGTGAGGTCAGCTCTTTACATCCCACTATCAGACATGAAGACAGATTTAAAACTGAGATACTTAAGATTCTACATCTATGTGCTCATCTTACTCTAAGCTCAGCTTTATTGTGTTGCCTTCACCCATAGACCTGTCTTACTATGTGCTTTCAATACAAATTAAATAGTGGATAAGAAACAGTTTGAATGCACTAAAAGTATACTAAAACATGAGAGTTGAAAGACACCATCGATCAGGGAATAGTGACTTTCTGGCCAGTAGCATTTTTAATGACCACAGCTAAGCTTTCCTCTGTCTTGGGCTCCAGGACTACTAATAACCTTGACCCTGATTTTAAAATCTCTTATTTCCATTAACTTTGTGGGAAGCGATTAAGATGAGCACCATGGGAACCTGACACCATCTATAAGATGACCTGCTCAGCCTGTTTTTATGAGAAGACTATTTTCGTAGGGAAAAGCAATGGGAAGACACTCTCTGCCAGACAGAAGGCATTGGCCGAGGTTTCCTGTCTGATCCCCTCAGCCTCACAGCAATGCTGCGCATCAGCTCACTGTCCCTAATGCAGTATTATTCATAACTACAGAGACACACTGTCCGTGCCAAGAAAGACTGATTTATTCAACTTCTGGGGACACAGTTTGACCCAAGAGAAGAGGTGCGTCTCTGAAAAGGGACAATGTAGAGGTTCAAGGAGCCAAATTCTGACCTATTTTTACCTAATCTGTTTCTGGGAGAGAAGAAAGATTAGAAAAAGAAAGAAAACATATCTAAAGTTTACATGAACTCATTACAAGACAGGGTGGCCAGGTGGACAAAAACATGCTGAGAGGAATTTTATAAACTCCCCCTGCACTACAGGCTAGGGTAGGGCTGCCCTCCCAGCTCTTGATATCCCACCTCCACAGCTAAGGCTCAGGCAAGAATCCCTATCATATCCACCAAAGCACCTCTGACTGCCAATTGAAGCCCGGACCCCAGAGGTGGGAGAGGACAGCGTAGCTGAAATCTTGATTCTCTCTGAAAACTAGGGCCAATTTCATACTCTCTGCTCTTGCGTATCAATGTTTTCATGGTGAATTTCAAATGGAATTAACTCCAAAAAAGTATCTTAGGCAAACTACTACAAATTATTACAAAGATGCTGAGTTTATTCAGTAGCTTCCTGTAAACCCCAACTCTCATCGTAGCATACCCTACATAGCCTGGAAATCTGTGACCAGCAGCCTCTAAGAGTACCATAACTTACATCCTGGGAATCATGTCATGTGATTCCCTCCAGTAGGCCATGGGCAGGCTGTAGCAATACACATTTAACAAAGAGAACAGTTTATCATTCCCAGTGTTGATGATCAAAAAACGACAAAAAAAACAAACTGTGGCTTACAACCAGGAAGACCCTGACACTCAGAGACACCAGCTGTCTCAGGAGCTGGCCTGATGGACAGAGCTACATGGAAAGTGTGGAAGCCCTAAGACCAATAACCTGAAGGAAGTTAGCTACATCCGGCTATGATCATGTGCCTGAGCTTTGTAGAGGAACTCCCCCAATAGGACCTTCAAAAGAGACTTCAGGGATGGCAATACCTCACCTGCAACCACATGAGAAGTCCTAAGGGAGCCATCTAAGCTGCCAGATCTCTGATTTATAGGAACTGTGAAGCGATAGATGTTTCTTGGTTTAGCTGATAATTTGGGGGAAATGTTACACAAGAATGGTAACTAATGACACTGCATTGGAGTTTGAAATGTTCAAATTCTCGAATATTTCAAAATTCTCTGAATCTACTAATTTTCCATTATGTCTAGGAAGCAGAATACCAAACATTCCCTGTCAAGAACTCTTGAGAGAGTTCCTTGTGCTCGAGAATGAAGAGAACACAGGAAGACTTTCTAGTTGTGACACAGACCCAGACACGTGCATAACTTACTATATAACACGAGTGATTCAAAAGCCAGTAGAGCACTTTCTGCTGCAGCTTCTTGTTAGAGATGAACTGAAGACAGGTGCATGCAAAAATTCTGACCTGCTCAGTCAATTTTTGCTATCGTCTACATGCATTCTAGACACTGACCAGCCTCTGTCGCTCATCAATGGCCACAGGCCACCCTACCATCCACATGGGCTAAGTTAGAGACTAGTCAGTCCTCACACCTGGAAACCTTCCCTATGAGCCCAATCCTCTCCCCTCCACACCTTTAGTCTGATCCCAGAGAGATCTGAGGCTGTAGTTTACTTACCTCAATCTCCCAATCATAATCTACCATAAGGCTTGAAACACGTTTTGTGATAAATAAAAACACTACAAGCAGTCCCATTGTATATGACTGTCTTCTCTACATATCTTTTCTCAAAGTTATAAATGTCCAGAGATAAAGGAGTGTGCCTATCTCACATAATACTTATGTAAGGGGTCTAAGATGGGGCTGTGCATGTAGCTCAGTGTCAGACAGCTTACTTATAATACAGAAAGCCATGGGTACAATCTCCAGGACTCCACTGTCAAAAGAAAAAGAAGACTCTGAAGTTGCTAACTTTCTGACAAATACTAGAACCAGGGAATTAAACAGCTACATACACTACAACCAGAAGAAGCTATTTGGCAACAGTATTTGAAGAATTCCCCACTCATTCACTCAGGCATCAGACACCTTCTATCCCAAAGTAACCCAATGAGAAAGAACTCGTACAACCCTGGTCTCCTAGGACCAAGCCCAGGAGAAAAAGAAGCATCCCCACTGCACCAGAAACCAAGAAAGAATGCTGTGGAACTAGAAGAAAGGCTCAAAAGAGATTTCTTTACCTTTTCTTTAATCAACACCAATCAAACGCCCTGCAAGGCAGCCCTGCATTACATGAAGACCCACGGACTCTGGGAGACTGTGTGGGCCTCTGTTCATGCTCAGTAAGTCCTCTTGTAATTTGTGAAACAAGTAAATAAAATAAAAATGAAACCTGGCTTAGCAGATGGTGACAAGTGCTCAGAAACCACCTGGCCAAGTAACTGCGGGGAGCCAAGACATACACCTCTAACACAAATGACCAATGTTGTGCTTCCGACAGAGACTAATACCTGGTAGCTCTTAAGACCAAAACGGAAATATTAAAACTGAGAGTCTTTGGCTACAACAATTGTACATTGATATCCAAGAGGGAAACAGTTTCCTTCCTGACTCCCACTGGGCCAGGCATGTTTGGAGCAGAAGGTGTGATTATCTGAACAAACAAAGCAAGAATCCCACAGACTAGACTACAGCTTCTCTGGGTCTCTCGAGTGCTGGACTTCCTAGGTCTCTCTACTACCTCCTGGTATTACTGCTTTAAGTTCAATTTTGGTGACTAAGAAAGCTCCAAGTCCAATGGATATTCACTGGAAACAATGAATGAGACCCTACTGAATACCTCTAGTAATGGAGAATAGGGAACCTAAACAAGCCATCTCCTGTAACCAGGCAAGGCTTCCACTGGGACACCATCCCAACCACAAAAACTTCGACTTATGGTCTATCCTCCCTGCAGGATCCACTGGGACAACGGAAGGACAAAACCTCATGCTAAAAGAAGGAAACCATGACCAGGGCAGGCCAGTAACTAGAGACTGATAGCCAGGAGAGGACTTCTAAAGTTATCCTGCTCTCCTAATAGATTGGTGCCTGGTCCAGTCGTCATCAGAGAGGCTTCCTGCAGCAGCTGGTTGGAGCAGATGAAGAGGCCCGGAGCCAAACAAAGTACAGAGCTTGGAAAACCCCATGGAAGAGGTGGAGGAAGGATTATCGGGACCAGGAGACCCCAGTCTCCTGGGTCAAGGACACCAGGAGAACAAAACACAGGGAGCCAACTGACCAGCACTCTTAGGGGTTCATAGAGCCTGAAGTGGCAGACATGAAACCTGCTGGGTCCCCAATTATGTCTTGAGGTTGCTTGGCTTAGTGCTCTTGCAGAACTATTACATAATGGAGTGTGTGTATGGCTGGGGGGGCGGGGGGGAGATCTCTAAACCTTAGAGTGCCCTTGGCCCTTGGGATCCTTCTTCCCTGATGGATTGCCTAGTCCATCCTTGAAGTAGGGAACAGTGCCTGAACCTGTTCCATCTTGTTTGTGCCATGTTTGAGCAGTAACCCTGGAAAGGCTGCTCTTTCTTGAGGAGAGCTGGAGTTGGTGGTAGGGGGGTGGGGGAGTTGATCTGGGGGAGAGGGGAGTTGGGAAGAGTGGGGGAGGTGTTGGGACAATGATTAAGAAAATAGTGACAAAGCACAAGGATGAACTTGATTACACTTTCAAATCAAGTTAGGTTTTTTCCAATCACAACAACATTCACTGTGTTTTGAAAACTCGACAACACTCACAGTGAGGTATATTATTTATGGAGTTTAATGCCATTCCTCGTAGGACAGAGGGACTGACCCTCATCATGGAGAGCACAGAACTAAAGTCAATAGAAGCCTCACCAAGAATTCCCCAACTACTCTCCCTCAGGTCATCAGCAGGGCACCACCAGGGTGTACCATACAGACGATTCTTTACACATTTTATGTCCTGTGAAATAGAGCGCCATTGCACAACAACTCACCCGATCACTGTGCTTCCTTTCCAACAGACAGCAACAAAATCCACAACCAATTATCAAAAGAGCACTAGCAGGTCATTAAAACAAAGGTTCCCAAACCTCTGCCAAGGCTACATTAGCCCTCTCCACTCCAAGATTGATGGGAAAATGAGGTTGCAAAAGAAAAAGGCACATTACACAGGAGTAAACAAGAACATCGAATCACTTTTCTTTCCTCCTAAATGAGGTCAGTGTTCCTGTCACCTTCATGGCAGTCTTTCTACATCAACAGCACTTCACTTCTTGCCAAAGGAGAAAGAAGGGAGCCACACAATCACTGTCAAGAGGAAATCACTGTCACTGAGTTTCCCTCCAGTTTCTCTGCATGTCACCTTGCAAGAAGTAAAGCCCACCTTTGCTTTGCCATATATTTTACTGGCCCTGATATATCTAGCCTGTTGTCACAATACCAATTCAAAATAATAATAATAATAATAATAATAATAATAATAATAATAATAATAATAAAAACACTTCAGACTTCTCCAGTTATCAACTCCTATTACCAACACCATTATTTATAAAATAGATTAAATCATGTATATTGCTATTTTTAAAAGAAGCACATTTCGTGTAGGACTCACCAACTGAGGGAAAGTCCTCTCTCTAATGAGGGAACAGTGAACAATGATCAGTGAAGAACCAGGTGACTTGTTGTCTCCACTTCCGTCCTGGAGCCTGTGTCCTCACCTGTGGAAAGCAGAGAGGATGCTTATGAATCTCTTGGCTCCGACCAGCTTCAGAACTCCCTAGATCGTCGATGTCTCTGATTAATCCATGGTGGATGATGCCTGACTGAGTGACTTCTAGACTCCCCAAACCTCCAGTCAGTACCAGGCAACCTTGTTTCAGAAGTTTGTCTCAAAGTAAGGAGAAAGAGAATGTTCTCATTCTTCATATCTCAGTACTCCTGGAAGATAGCCTCATCTAAATAATGCAAGAACAAGATGGATCAAACAGACGTATTGTAAGGAAGAAAAAATAAGCACGACTCAGTGGCCTTCTGAATTTCAATCTCCTTACCTATAAAATGAGAAAGCTGCAAAATCTTAAGAGTTCCTTGGTAACTCCTCAATAAAAACGTATATCATTGAGAACTATGGCTCTTTTCTCGGGGTCATGCAATGTGCATTCCAGGGCAATGGACTACTATAAAACTATGGATACGTTTTATCCATAAAACGTATCCATAGTTTTATAGTACATGGAATAGAAACATACAAATCAGAAAAACTCCACCTGCATTCTCATAGCGTCTTTGAGCATTTTCTAACCAATCATATAATTGCTTCATGTCCATGGTATCTGTCTTCCCTTCCACGTGTAAGCTTAGACTTAAAGAAAACCTTAAAGTGACTTCCCCAACTTTTCCTCCCTGGGCACCAGGGTAGGTTAAGTCACCATCGAAGGAACCATCATTAGTGACGAGGGATTTAGGGCTTGATCTACTAGATTTAGTTACTGCCCATCTTTAGCAGAGGACACAGACTAAGACAGGGACTTGTCTTGTGTTATACACTCAAGTTTACCCCAACAACAAAAAGAAAATCCATAAGGATAATGGAGTCTAATAAAAATGAGTCCACTGAAGCAGTTCATTTCCTGAGAATGAATTTCGTGGTCTTCAGACTATCAGAAATCTCAAAAATCATTTTCTCCAGAGGTATGAGACCAAATTTGATGTTAATTGGTAAGAGGCCAACTTTAGAGCTATAGACAGTGCAATCTAATGGGGGGGTGGAAGATACCCCTAACCCAAGGCCCCATAAAACCAATGCTCCCTTATGCAGAGCAGGGGGGAGGGAGGGACACAGAGCTGTTTCTAATAGAGGTAAAGGGCTTCTGACTTCCCAGATTCCTAAGCCTCACCACTAAAAGGCACAGCTCTCTACCCTGGCCCTCAGCGAGTCACATTCACTCTCCAGCTTCCCTCCATGAGCCAATGTAAGTAGTCTCCCTTTCCCATAGTAAACTTCTCTTTTAATAATTTTCTTCTTCTTTGCCATAAAGAGAGCAAGCAGCTCTGCTAAAGAACTGCTGTGAAATGATTGAAGTTCCCATGCAAACAAACCATTAGCAGAGTTCAAATGCAATTTAAATTACCAGTTGTTAAAGTGCTCCTCAATTTCACAGTAAGTTTCCAAGGAGAATTATATGCTATATACTATTTAATTGGTTGTTTTCTATTTTTTAACATCCTTTTATTCCCCCCCACCCCCTTATATTTCAGAAGTGTCTATAAGAGCTTCCCTTTAAAAAATTATACATTGTTGAATAGATTAAATGTAAAGATTGAAAAGTATCAGAGAAACAGCTGCAGAAATATGCAGCTCAGCAGAAACTGATGGCTTGGAGACTTCAAAACATATTAGAATTTTAAAACCTTAGAAATCAACAGCAGTACCACACTCTACAGATGAAGACACTTAGGCCCTGGGAGTGGAAGGAGGGGTTGGTCTGGAACTCTCTCCCTAAAGCTCCCGATTCCCAGCCACTGGACATCTTTTTCACATGGTGTCTATAGGTTCCAGAAGACAGTGAGAAATAACTCAATGAATTTGATTTGCCACTTTTATTTTTTTAAGAGAAAATATGGAACCTTCTTCATACAGCCTCCTGCTTCTAAAGGGTAAATGGCAAATATCTTCCCAAAAGGGAGGAAGGGAAGGAAAGACTAAAGAATGAGTACAAAGAAGTAGAGAGGCAGCACAGTCTCGCAGAGAGCAGGGAAGTTAAGAAACTCACCTAGCTCCATTAGACAGGCTAAGGGGCATCATGACTGCGGATTCCCATTGCTTTATCTGGCCCTGAACTAGCAGCTGCGGTGGAGAAAGAGGACAGAGAGAATAAACACAGCCAGGTGGGCCATGGCACGTGTGTAAATAGGGTTTCTAAAAGCCATCAAGAGCACGGTTAGAAATCCAGCGCTTGTGTAAATGATTTTAACCTCTCAAGTTTCCTGTCTGCAAAACAGGGCTGATACCACCTGCCCTTGAGGGTGTGGACAACCATTTCCTGGAATTCTGCATCCAGCATATGCAGTACAGAGACCACACACTGTGCTTTAATGCATGCTCAGCTCTTTCCAAGGCTTCTATAATTTCTCAAGGACCATGGATCTACAGATATAAAGTATTTGGATTAAAAACATAATATAAATCATTTATGTTCTCTTAAGTTACATATGTAATGTCCCTTCAAAGCAGATTCATTTATGTTGTCGTTTTCAAAATAAAATACATGAATACTTTTACACGCATTTTCATTCTAATGCAAAGTGTTTGAAAATGCTACTTCAAAAAATATTTCCAGTCCTAATTTTTAATCACACATTAATCAGTTTCATATCCAAAATCTTAAACTCTCCATCAACACTGAGAAAGAGTTCCTACTTATATACAAAGGAACCAGAGGACTGTATGTCAAAGGTTTGGGGGTTAATAGTACCAGTCTTAAACCGAAGTCTTCAAAACCCAAGCTCTGTGATAAGCGTTTAGATTTATTAATAACAGTCACAAATAGAATATGGACATTTATTCTTCTTCACAGGGCAGAAATATACCTTTTTTTTAAAAAGTTCAATTTTCACACTTCATATCACTTTGGTATAAAAATAATGACTACATTTTTTGTAAATGTTCAGGTAAGAAACCTTCAAACTGTTATCTATTCTACTTTGTTGTTAAATTCTTAAGAAAAAGGCTCAGATACCTATCATTAATCAGATAGGTGTCCAGAATAGGGCTGAGAAATGATAGTCATGAAATATCATCAGATCAATTCTAAAACAGATTTCAAATGGCTGTGCTGTTGATCAAACAAATTCTGAGCAACCCTGGTATGGACTTCTAAAACCCCCTGGAATGGCTGTTGGCTGACAGGATGGCATATTCCCTGCAGTCAGTAGTACAGAAAATAGATGTTTGCCAGCAGCTCAGGTAAACAGAGCAGAAGAGCGACACCTCCTAGCAGGCATAAGAGCTGAGCTGTATCTAGATCCTCCGAAGAACTCCGGGCATCCCTGTCGGGACGCTGAAACACACGAGACAGGGTGAAAAAACTGCAAAAGCAGGTCCATGCCATGTTCTGCTATGGATCTGGAAGTTCCCTGCAGGTGCTGTGACTTCTCAAGTAAGCCTGAAAACCCAAGAGGATGTCCACATATGAAGAAGGAAGAGAATGGGCATGGGGAACCAACACTCACAGGCCTTGAGGATGAGCTCAGGGTATTCTCTGAGAACCTAGTGGCACTGAGCTAAAGGGACATGGTAGGACATGAAGCAGGAGAGGGATGTCACACCAAAACATGGAGGATTTGATACCTGGTCTAATGTACTTGAAGTATAAGACTCATGGGGCTTCGTTTGGGGAAGAAAAAGGTAAATGGCTGAGCTATCACTTTAATAAAGGATTTCTTTCCATAGTCAACCTTCCAAAACAGTAAGATATGAGCCTCTGAGGTATTTTCCCAGGAAAAGATGACTCTCAGGTGGCTGCTGATCCACAGCTCCACTATCTCTTTCTTCTAACTTTCCAACTCTTATAGGAAAGAAACTAGGTTTCATGCCCCAACCAAGACCTCCACTCTGCCATGAGGGACAACCAGCACTGCCAGCTTCTGATTGGCTAAGGCAAGCTCTAGACTTTCCCTATCTCTCAAGAAGTAGGGTAAGGTCCAACTTATCCTCTCATGCCAGGGAGTGCTGAGTATCCCACAACACAAAGCTCCTTCCTGGCCAGCATGGCACAAAGAAGAAGAACCTTCAGTTAGCAATGCCATAGCACGATGTGATCAATTAGGATACATGGAATTGATCCTTCCTTTAAAGGAGCCCTGGTAGCAATTCCATACACCCAGGGCCCCAGGAAAATGAAATATTCCCTCTGCCCTTAGAGAGCTCCATATATAAAAGGGAAGATACAACAAATGTAGTAAAGGTCAAGAACTGAGGGAGACGCTCAGGTAGCGGCACAAGTCCCAGAACACACTATGAAATGAGGTGATCATTTGTTAACACCCATAAGATGGAAGAGAAACTCAGTCTTGTAACTCAACTGAAAGACAGGAAGAACCACAGCCAGGCGCCAAGCCCGAACTCGTGCTCCTAAGCATGAGCACATACACTCAGCGGCCTCACAGCTAACTGGTACAGGTTAGCACAACAGTACTCTCTTCCCAGGCAAAGGAGGTGGTGCTGGGGAGAAGATGGTGGCTTCGAGTAATTCCTACAGGACAACGGGATAGAGAGAAGTGAGCTCATCTCAGACTAAAGGAACAGTGTGTGCTGAAGCATGAAGGTGAGCAAGTGCAGGATATCTGTGGAGAGACAGAGAATGTGTTGAGTGAGCAGGGCTATCAAGGGAGTCTATGGTGGGCACACACTTGCTTTTGGGTATGAGAGGCAATAGATTCTAAGGACGAGAGTCTTGCTTAAAACTGTGACTACTAGAAAAATCATACATTTCAAAGAGATCCGGGGCATACTTTCAGCTTTCTTTGGGATTTTGTGTTCCAAAGCTGGGACCAACAAAATAGTCTTTCAGGGTCTGGACCAGAAAACCAAATAGGCCCTCAGTTTTCTTTGGGCCAACATACAGAGGGATGATGTGTGTGGCTTTGCTATTAAGAGTAAGAACATCTTTGCCTATTCTGCACATCCTAACCTTGAGAAAGGCCACTAGAAAATTCCATACCCCAGCTGGAGCTTTGTGAACACAGATTGGGGAGTACGGTGGAAATTAGGATCAAGGAAACTATACTCTGCTCCTGGATTTTTCCAGTTCTTAACTGCAGTCTTCAACAAGTCACTTCATTTTAACAAAGACATAGGTTGTAAGATGGAAACGATATTCCTGGAGACAAGTTACTATAAGAGCAACTAACGTGTGAAGCTGAAGGTGAGGACATGTGTTTCTACATGTAAGCTGACATGCCCTGCACAGGTGCTCCCCCTCCAGAAGGCACCATGTTGATAGCATATTATGAAAACTACCCGGCCCTCCTGGAGAAGTGGTTTAAATGGGGAGTTGTCAACAGTTTTTTCTCCTGCTGAAAATTGAGCTGTATTCCCCAGGCAAGCCATTACATCTTTTTGTGCCAAACTGTTTTCATCTTTTAAATGACCCAGTAATCCCACTTTGGGCAATATACATAAGGGAATAATCCAAAAGGAAAAAAGATGGCAATTTGTGCAGAGATGTTATTCATAGTGCTATTTCTAGTTCTTTATATATCCCTCTATTACAGCATTTATCTCACTGTGCTGTAATTATCCAACCCCTTCCATACGCCTCCAAATTATCTTTGAATCAATCCCCAGCACCTAGCACAATGCCTGGCATACAGTAAGAACTCAATAAATGTTTGTTGACTGAATGGCTAATAGGAAAGGAATTTTAAAAGAGATGAGTGAGCACAAACAAAGCACTGTTCTTTAAGAGATGGTGTTAAACTGATTTCTTTCCTTTTTAGAAAACCTGATAACTAGACTGCAAACTATTTAAAGAGAACCATGTAAAGAAGCCTTGGGAATGATTTCCCACTGATATTTAGTTTAGAATTTTTTAAGGAATGTCTAGATTTAGCCAATTGTACTACAAGTGGCCAAGGGGTTCCAGGAGGCCTGAGACCTACGCAAGGTCATTTGGTCTGGCAACTAGAGGTAAGGACTTAGTCATAGTAGTTTCTCAACCTGACTCTGACACTTCTTTGTTGTGGGATTTTGACTAAACTGCCTAACTACTCACAGACCCTTCTCTCCATTGAAAAATGGGAGTATTTTCTGGAAAGCCAAGCTCATTCCAATGAAGTCCAGGGAGAACCAGGCAATAGTAAACTACACTTAAGGGGAAAAGACAAAGACAAGGCCTCCTGCTGTAGCCTGAAGCCACAGGGGATTCTGATGCAAAGGCTTCTCTGGGATCCCAGAGCCATGCAGGCCCATTTTACAGGATAGAGGGTGTGTTGTTAAAGGTCCAGGAACAAGAGACAGACATCTCTTCATGGACAGAAAACACACTGAAACAGAGGACTGGAGACACGCATAACTCAGTGGTAGAACATATAGTTAGCATGTAGAACAAAACAAAAAGATAACATGTTAAATATCACCCCTCAGAAAGTTTCACATTCTTGGTGGGGAAGAATACTTTATTAAAAAAAAAAAAAAAAAAAAAAAAATCCAAAGGAAGCTATACATTCTAGAGGGCTTGTTTGGGGGCATCTAACAGCCATAAAGTCAGAAGAGAGAAGACAGAAGACAAAAGAGAAGTCCTCATTGCTTGGCTAGAAACTGGAGATTAGAAATCACAGGTAGGAATCCATACTCCTTCTTCTTCTTCTTCTTGTTATTGTTGTTGTTTTGGTGTTCTTTTGGTTTTGGTCTTTCAAGACAGGGTTTCTCTGTTATAACTCTGGTTATCCTAGAATCCACTCTGTAGACCAAGCCTGGATTAAAGGAGTGCACCACCACTGCCCGGCAGGAATCCATACTCTTAGATCTAGAATTCTAGTAACCTATCCACAAATTCACACTGATGAGTGTGAACCTCTGGTTCATTGAACCTGACATTTCTCTATAGGAAATCACACTTTGACATCCTATTGAGAACACTCTGGAACAAGTTCCGCACTTCTCCCTCTCTTCCATCCCAGGGCTCATATTGCTCCAAAGCAGCACCCCGTCTCACCTGTAATGTGCCCAAACTCTCTAAGTTTTGTGTCTCTACTATTGTGTTCACCTTACGAAGAACTTCTCACACAGTTGCCAAAAGATGCTTATACAAGAGATGGTTAAAAGCATACCTGGACTTGGGACTTGGAAGCAAACTCAGGTGTCAAGGTTTACACCCACCTCTCAGTCCCTTCTAGCTCTCCTCTGCTGCTTCTGTACCTGCAGTCATGACCTGCTGGCACGCCCCTGTGTTCACCACACAAACTGCTTCTCTTCACACTGGCTGCCACTGACTGTACAGCCCTTACTTCTGTCCTTGGCGTGGCAGTCCCTTGTCACTCAGATCCAGTTAGGACAGGCTTTGCAGAGCCCCTCCCCCACACTCAACCCTCTGCCCTTGGTGAATCTTCCTCAAGATTATTGATCACTCATCTCATTTCCGTGTGTATTTCTTATCTCCTCCCCAACACACCCTTGCTGTTGTATGTATTTAATTATGCAGTCTGCACCCTGTGCTGGGATATTGCCCACAATAGAACAATGCATAGGAGTAGAGACTCGATAATGATCAATAAAGTTAGGAGATCAAGGAGATATCTTAGTCAGTAAAGTACTGAGTTCAACCCTAGAACCCAGGTTTTAAAAAGCCAAGCATGGTGTCACACATTTGTAATTCAAGTACTGGAGAAGTAGAGACGGGCAGATCCCTGGCACTCCCTGGACAGACAACCTTGCCTACTTGGTGAGTTCCAGGCAAATAAGAGATGCTATCTTATAAATAAATAAATAAATAAATAAATAAATAAATAAATAAATAAATAAATAGGACAGCACCAAAATGTCCTCTAGTGCACACACACACATACACACACACACACACACACACACACACACACACACACACACAAAAGATTTAATAAAATTAGATAGATGCATGACAGAAAAAGTCTGGCAGGTTAATTCAGCGAAAGTAACCCAGCCTTGAGCTAACTCCTGGCAGTCAAACAGACCCAAATCAGTAAGTCTACATGCAAGGGCCAACAGGGACCTGGACGGGATCTCACACTTCCTTGGGCCAGCTTTTCTTGCAGGTAAATCAGAATAAGAACACTTGCCTTATAACATGGGGAAATTACAGATAAGCCATATACTGGTTACTGTGGGGCTCAGCACAAAGCATCTGTTGTCAATAGCCGTATTTTCTAGGCACAACTCAGAAAGCAGCAATGTGCCACCCAAGCAAGACACAGATGATCAGCAGACTCAGTTGAGTGTGTCCCCCTGTACATCCCTACCTCCTTCCCTTGTCAGAAGAGAGAAGCCCCCAAGTCGAGCAGAGCCATTCATTACAAAGGCCTCTTCTGCCTTGCCTGCAGAACATCATGAGTGTACTGTCAGGGGAATAGACTGAGAGAAGCCTGGGTTCTAATCCTACCAAGTCATCCATCGGGACAAGCAAGCCACACTCTCAAAGCCTCCTGCTCCATATAATGCTGTGAAATACAACAGACGGACACACTAGCGCTGGCTCTGCAGCGCTGACAACCATCATATCGACAGAGTCCCACATGCAAAGTATTTATTCCAGACTCTGTGGGTCTTGTTACACACCAACATGTGACACTTCAAGTCTAACAGCATAACTCTGCTCTGCAGGGTAAGACTGCCCCTCCACAAGTTCCCACACACACCCCTTTCAGCTTGTCGATTTATCCCTGGCAATCAGACAACATTCTGAAATTATCTTTCTACCTAACTGAAGCTAGGCCTCAGGCGAGAACAAATATCTGTATAATATTTTAAGGTACAAATAACAGTTTTCCTCAGACTGACCCCTTTCTAAATCTCTCTGTGAGAATTGCTTCCCTGGGAAATCAGCTATCCCCACTCCAAACTAAAGCAGTCAACATTCCTCGCAGCATTTCCCTCCACCATTCCTGTACAAGCAAGCACCCAGGTCTGTTGGCAGAAACGCCACTGGCAATAATGATGTACTCACTGCGGAAGTCACCGTCACAGACAGCTGGTCTTCGCTGCCCTGATCCCAGGACAGAACACAGCAGGGACGTGGTCCAGAAGCCTGAGGGGAACTGAGCTGAGGCACTCTCTCTTCAACCTCCAGAACAAGGGGCAGAGGCATGGAGGGGGAAGGGAAGGAGGCGGGGGAGGGGGCTCCACTCAGTTTCTGGAAGCAAGAATTCAAATCCTGCTTCTCCCAAACCCTGAGTCACCTCCTTCCCTTCCAATAGATGAGTGTGGTGGGTAAACATTTCCATATATGGAGAAGAAGGCTGAAGGATGTCAGAAAAATCACCCTTCTCTCTGGCACTTCAAGAACGTGCCCCACACAAGGCAGATCTCCTTACTCTAAGTAAATCATTAACCCTCACAGATACGGAATCTCAACTACTAATACACACACACACACACACACACACACACACACACACACACACACACACACACACACACACACACAGAGTCCTATTCCAGGAAACAGCCTCCCAACCCAACAAAGGAAGTGGCTGGTTTGAAAGCATGAAGGCTACCTTAGGAATGGGGCTGTCCAAAAGGCCACAAGAGACTGCCTACAGAATGGGAGAAAATCTTCGATAGCTATTCATCTGAGACGTTCATGTCTAGGATAAACAAAGAACTCAACAGAGTAAGCAACAGGAAATTAAACAACACAATTAATAAATGGTCTGAAAAAATGGTTTTCAAAAGATGAAATACAATGGCCAATAAACATGAGATGCTCAAAGTCAGTAACCATCATAGAAATGCAACGAAAACTACATGGAGTTTACATCTCACTCCAGTCTGCATGTCACTCAATATTAATGGTGTGGACCAAAAAGAACCCTTAAACACTGTTGGTGGAATGACAACTGGTCCGGCCACTATGAAAATCAGGATAGAGGTCCCTCAAAAAGCTAAACATACAACTAAGATATGATCCGGATATCCTACTTCTAGGTATTTACCAAAAAAAGGCTTCCAGTCAACACGTCAGAGACGTACTCCAACATCATTGTTGTATTGTAGCAACATTCAAAATAACTACGAATTGGAACACACAGGCATGGATAAAGAAAATGTGGCATATACTCATGAACGAGGTTATGTTATCTGTATGAAAACGGATGCCACTGGAGACAGTGATGATAAGTGAATTATGCCAGGCGCAGGAAAATGTTGGATGTTTTCTCTGGTTTGTGGTTCCCAGACTTCACACACATACATAAAACCATTTATGTATAAATGACACAAAAGAAAATGAAACTATCCTGGGGACAGCAACTAGATGGGAAAAGAGAGGAGGGAAAAGTGGGTGAGAGGAGAATGTACAGCATGCCCATGTCAACGTGTCAACTAGCACAGTGCTATGTAATGATTATAGATAATGAACATTTTAACTTCAGTAAAGAACCATCCATACCTTACATGTGATAAAAAAAAATTTTTTTTAAGGTCACAATTTACATGTCATTTTCAGTGATGTACCTACACCAGGAGCCAGAAATCTAGCCCATGTTAGCAGATACTGAATCAGTTCTCCTCAGGTGTTCATCTGGGGAGCTTCCTAGGCACTTGGTTTAGCATAAATTTCTATGATGAAACAGATGTCAGGATCCAAGATGCACAATCAAGCCAGAGCATTAGCTTGGTTGTTGTGTGTGTTTGGGGGGGGGAGCAAATCAGATAGTATAATTTGTAAAATTAATTACAACTCTGAGGTCCCGTGAAATGTTTCGTGACTAAGTTGGAGCAGTGAAGCCAATCACGAATGAATCTGGTCTTACTGACTCAAGACCAAATCAGAGGAGAAAGAATGAAAGACATGAGATTTGGTGGGTGCTCAGAGAAGAGACTCCAGCTACCACATCATGGGCTTCTGCTGGCCCCATGTCTTAGTGTGAGCTTATTCTACTATTGGTTATAAAGCTATTCTGTGGTCAGGTGAGTCCTTTTCCAAACTACATCCAATTTTCTGGCTCTTAGGGTCTTCACCCTGAGACTGCTTGTTCTAACCCCAAGGAGTACTCAAGTTACAACAGCACTGGGCAAAGAGTACTAACACCCAATCTCTTAGCCCAAAACAGTAATTCATGATTGTACAATGCTGCACAACTCAGTTCTGTTACGGTGGCTCACATTTCCTTATTCAAAAGTTGGACAGCTAGCCCAAAATTATCCAGTTATGTGCACAAAAAGCATTTTCTAGTTCTTTGGTCCAAACAGTCCCTCCATGCTTATTTTAATAATTTGCTTATAATTTAGTAAGTATGTGAACACAAATATAAGTGACCTTGGAAACAGGTAAGACAGCTGAATCAAAGCGCCTACCATCACCCACCCGAACCAGAACTTGGTACTCAGTTCCTACACTGCAGCCTTCCCAGGGACCAGCAGGATGGTGGATAGGAAAGGGATGGTCCTCATTCTGTCAGGAGCAGTTTCTGTTTGTGTATCAACAGGAGCATTTCATCAGAGAAATAAGATGTTTCACTGAAAATACTACTGAGGGAAGGCTGAGAACATCCAAAACCAAGGTCCAAGCAGTGAGTCATCAGGATAAAAATGAAAATTAGAACAAAAGACTCACATTTACCCTCTGTTTTGCAAACATTTACAGGTTAGTGTCCTTATCAGCAAAGGGACATTTCACTCCCTTCATGTATGTGTCTTTCTTTCTCCCAGCCATGGAGTACCTCTGACCCAATGCCTGACTGTTCATGAATCCCCACTAAGCATCCCCATGGTCTCTCATGACAGAGGTCATATTTCCTACAGCTGTTAATTCCATCTTTCACAAGAAAGTTCTTCCTTATATGGAACCAAAGTCTGGCTCCCTGGCCTTCAACCTCCTGCCCTTGTTCTGCTTCTAAGGACCATGTCAACCAATGCTTATCTCACTGGTTTAGAATTCTTGTAGGTAACTGTGTATATAGGAACAAAGTATCCAAGACCTCAGTCCACAAAAATCAGTCCTGCTGTTCTAACTACATCATATTGCTGACTTTTCATCCAACTGTTATCAACATGAAATACATTCTTTTGGGGGTTTCTGATGTAATTAATGCTAAATAACACATCTAACATGTACACTGCTATCCTGTGAACTCAGAAGTTCCTCCCAAAATGTAGCCTCTCCTGTCCTTCCCCCACCCCTCTTTGTGTGTGTGTGTGTGTGTGTGTGTGTGTGTGTGTGTGTGTGTATGAGAGAGAGACAGACAGAGAGACAGAGACACAGACACAGACAGAGACAAACAGACACACATAGAAACACACACAAACACACATCACAGGCAAGCTAGACAAGTGCTCTTCCACTGCACCTCCAGCCTTCTTTCCACTTCTTTTTATTTTGAAACAGAGGATCACTAAGTGGCTCAGTCTGATCTTGTACTCAGTTCTGTAACCCAAGCATGACTCAACATTAAATCCACCTGCTGTGGCCTCCATAGTACCCGAGCTTATAGGCCTACACTGCCAGGCACACTGGATAAACTTTAGTTCATTGGGAAACTAAAGATAGAAACTTTCAAGGCTAGCTCTCCATCAATCTCTACTCTACCAGCCATGCTACAGGCCCATGCTTCCTGGATGACATTCATGCTACATGCCCATGCTTCCTGGATGACATTCATTCTACAGGCCCATGCTTCCTGGATGAAGTTCATGCTACAGGCCCATGCTTCCTTGATGAAGTTTGTGTTGCAGATCCCATTCTTCAGTATTAGAATCCAGCCCTGCCAGACCCAGAAAATGCTCTGCCCCTCTGCCAAAGTCTCTTCCAAAGAACATGAATTATTTTATTTAAATAAAATTTAAAATAATGAATTCTGTAGGAAGGGAGGGTCAGCACAATGCTCTGAACAACACAGGGCAGCAAAGTCAATTTGCTCATCACAGGGTCAAAATACCTTAGAGATGCTCTGTAGGGCATGAGGGGGAAGTGCTCTTTTCATCTACAGTTCAACCACATTACTGGAATTCAAGGGTCATGAAGTCAAAACAGTAGTGCTTCCCATTACTAGTGTGTTCCACTCTCCATAAATGCCTCCCCAGGCAGTCTCATTTAATCTCTACCCACAACTGCCTTTGGGGGTAACATAACAAACATCCAGCATGCCAAAAGGAAGACAGACCTCAGAGATGTCGCATATGCTCCCAAGACAAAGGAATCAGAGGACTTCAGACTCCAGACTGCCTCTGCTCCACACTAGCTGTGACCTCTGGCTTACTATTTAACTTTCTAAGCCCCGGTTTCTACACCTGAAAATCAGAGATTAAAGCAGTAACTCTGCCTCCCTCTTGGAGCAGTTACAAGGATCAAGTGAGATAATGAGAGTAAAAGCCCTCTGGAAAAGAGTAAGGCATTCTAAAGGTGTGAGGGATTATTGTGTGATTACTTGTAAATGACTGTGCATTCCATTACAAATACAAAAAGCAGTGAGGTCATTCACAAGACAAAGAAACACTAGGCCCTGGGAATTAAGGGAGAATGATTTCTCGTGTTCTGCAGGGTTATGTCTATATGCTGCTCACACTTGGCAGTTCAAAGCTCAGCAGTAGCTGTCAGGTTTTCAAATTCCAAGTCACATATGTCTACAGGGAAGCTCAAGACAAAATCACCCTTTTCAGCTAAAAGCAAATACTGGGCAAGAAGGAGGTAATAAAGATGGACATCTGGAAGACCCCTGAGAGTCTTGGTTCCGCACACATGGCCTTCGGAGTTTTCCTTGGAGTAGCTGTTAGTAACGTAGGCTCCAGTCTCTCTAGCAATGAGTCCATGGGGAAATAAATGTACAGTAAGGAGCTATTTACCAAAGAGCACTGAGGAAGACTCCAAGCATGAATTAATCAAGGGCATAAGATATTTCAGCAGATACCAAAAGGATAAGATCTCCAACCAATTAACCCTTCCAGCCCAGCCCACAGAGGCTCCACCTGGAGGCTGGCACCCTGGGCAGCACTCAGCCAGCAGCAAAGTGAGCCAACACATCCAGTCCTTTTACATACCAGCTCTCTTGCTGGAGACCACCCTGAAGAGGGGTCCCAAGCGGCTCTGAGTCCACAGCTGGGATCTGCCTTCGTCCAAGCGTCTTCCAATGCTCTAGTAGTCGGGGTTCTCTTCAGGTCCTGAAAGAATCAACTGTTCAGCATCATTCGTGGAGGGACCATATATTCCCCAGAAATCCCCCCGCCGCCCCCGGACTGGTGAGAAACAGCTCAGTGCTCATTTTCTGGTTGACATTCTGTCATGCCTCTGCCCCTACTAGAAAGAAGCCACAGTGGAGGGCAGGCTAGAGTCCCTTGATTCCCTCCTAGTGGCTGGGTTAGACTTAGTGCTAGGTATTAAAAGCAGTTACAGCAGAAAACAGTCATAAAGGTGCAAAGGAAATACTAAATAAAAAGAAAGTTTCCACTGGAGGCAGTGAGAAGACATGCTACGGAACAGTCTATAGGATATGCAGGTCACTGGGGAGAGGTGCTCAGACTGGTGAATATAAACAGAGGCAACTCAGAGAGTTGAATAAAGCCCACTGTTCCAAGCTAAAGGAGTGGGGTTTTGCTAGGTTTGCTTTCATTACAGAGAAGCAAAACTCTGCTCACACCACTGATGAGATTTTAAAAAACAAGCTCTCTCACTCCTGAGAAATACTAGCAATAATAACTATGATGTGATAAAGATTTGCTTTATGTTAGCAACTGTGCTGCAGTTTTACATGTAAGTAGATTTGTGTGTGCTACATCATTTAATAGCAGCAATAAACCTATAGCTGGGCATTGTATTCCCATATTATAGAGGAAATAAATGTTAAAGACAAAATAACATATTTAAATCCTAGAGATGGTAAATGCAAGAAACCAGTACTAAGACTTTCACAGTACAAACTGGACCCCTCACAACTATCCTATCTCCCTCTTGTCTCCCATTGCCCACCTTTTAACCATGTCACTTCTAGGGGTTGAAACACACTCCCTATTAGTAACATGCACAATAATCACATGTAGCATAACTGCCTCCAACAGTAGTTGGCAATCACAGCCCGTAGCCAGGTAGGTGCCTTTTACACAGTGAGCACTCAAAGCTGTGTGTGTGTGTTCAGACAGGCATTGCCTTAGAAGGCTGGGTCAGGAAGGTAATATAGGCCATAACAGTTCACTTTTTCCTAGACAGAAATTAAATGAGTCAAAGCAAGATTGCCAGCGTCAAAAAGGAAGACCTCTCCAGGGTGACAGGCACAGTTCAAGGACACTGTGCACAGGGCAGCCTGAGGTCTCTGCAGCCACTCAGGGCTGAATGACCCTGAACCTCCAGCTGCTGTTCCTCAGGCCTCAGAGGGAACTCAGCAGATCAAATACTTCCTTGAAAAAGAAAAACAGCCGCATCCCACCAAGATGGGAATGTAAGTTCAAAGAGATCCTTTCAACTGAGTGTCAGGGAGTCAGGAAGTGCCAAGCTGGGTCTCTCCGCCCAGGGACCATCACAGCTTGTGGCTGGGCTAAATCGCTTTGTCTTGTAGCCTTCAGAAAGAGTTGTTAGACTACCACAGTGATTTCCAACCTTTCATCTCTCAGCACAATTTCTCCTTTAAGTGAATACTATGAGATGTGAGTTTATAAAGGGAGGGGAAATCAGAGCTGCCAGCAGGCTTCAAGCCTCCACGCCTCCAATTCTCACTTTGCTGGCACCCGACCCTAAGACGGCACTGGAGTCTCCAAGGCTTGAAAGCCATGGGCCCTCTGAGCTCTCTAAGTATCCTCTAGCTCCAACATCAGTACCTTAAGGAGTCTGAAAGGCACCTCTTTTAACAGTTCCATATTTTTCCCTGTGTGAAAGTCATATATAGTATGGATATGGCATAGTACAGGACAAGAATTACAAATCAGAAAGCCTGGGTAAGAATCCTATGTTCACAGGGTGTGATAGTGCACGCCTTTAATCCCAGCCAGCACTCAGGAGGCAGAGCCACAAAGATCTCTGAGTTGGAGGCCAGCCTAGGCTACAGAGTGAGTCCCAGCCAGGGCTACACAAAGAAACTTTGTCTCAAAAAAAAAAAAATCCCGTGTTCTCCCAGCAGTTGTGAGTTGCCCATAGTTCTTTGTCTAGGAGTGGGGCCCTGTGAAATATTCCAATGGGCATTAATAGGTCCATTGATAGTGCCAGCCTTGAAACCATATACACAACACTAACAAAAGCAGACCCAGCAAGTTGTGTGTACATATGTATCAACAGTCATCAAAGAAAAAGGGACTATCAGGCTATTGACTTGAGAAGGGGAGACATGAGAGGGGTTTGAGAAAGAGTATCAGGGAAGGACTGGAGGGAGAAAAGAGGAGGGGGAAGTGATTTAATTCTATTTCAAATAAACACATTTTAAAAGAATCCTGTATTCTCCCTTTCTCTAGCCTCAGTTTTCTCATCTGTAGAAAAGAAAATATTCTACCTCAAATAACTTTTATGACAATGAGTTAGCTTAATAAGTTACTTAATAGAATGTCACATTATAGGCTATAGTAGGATTATCAATTAATTGTATCTCGATCCATAAATGGAAAGGCAGATAACCGCATGCCTTGTATATTAACAGACATGTTCAACCCAAACAGCCTGAAAGCAGTAAAGAATGAGTAAGAGAGACAGAAGAATGTTAGAGCTGGAGGGTGTCGACAGGGAGGTTCCTCATGCTCCAATGGGTAGCCCTACACCCATCTACATATGTCACTAATTGGACTAAGTAGATTATCAAAGGGAGGTATGGGAGAGAACATGGGGTGATGGAGGAGGTAAATGGGGACCAGAGTGTATATGATATTTCATTGTATACGTATATAACAATTCTCAAAGAGGTTTTGCTTTGTTTTGTTTAATTTAGTTTGAGAAAAACACTTTGAGACCCAAATTCTCTGAACAACTTGTTTCTTAACGTCTTAGTTTGTCTTCAGAATCTTTGAAACTCGGGGCCTTAGAAGTCTGATGACAACCAAGACAGTCAAGGGTGAGGAAGGGAAATGCTTGAGAAAAGCCACTTTTCAGACCCTGGAAGAGGGGAAAGAATTAGTCTCTGCATACTGACACCTAGCATCCTGACAACAGCTAAGTGGCCTATGAAGTCCCAGCTGTCCTCTGACCCCAGGTGCCTGCTTTGTAAAGATGGGGTAAGAACAATTCCAACCCCTCCCCCCTTTACTGCCCTGTTATACAGAACAACGGAATCACATGTACTTGGTCTCTGGCCTATACATGCACACGTGACCTCTTGGGAACAGTCTGTGACTGAAGTGTGTGGCCAGTAGCGTTTTCACTAACCTACCCTCTCACTAAAGATGGTCCCACCATTACCAGCCCATAAACATCCAAATCATGACAGGAATGTTTCTGCAGTTCTTTGCAGTGACAACACTTCTCACCTGCCTCCCTGTGTAATGTCTCTAATCTCACCTGCCTCCCTGTGTAGTGTCTCTTAGCAGATGTAGCCATGTTGTCCACCTTACATATCGTCCAGTAACCATTTGAGCCAGAAGTCGTGCCTCACTTTGGCTCTGCAGCACATACACTGAACTCTCTCCCGAAAAGCAGGGTGCAATTCAAGACCCGTGATTGGGGAGTGGGAGGCAGTGGGGGTCCAATGCCAGCTCACCCAAGACCCTAGGCAAGTCACTTTTTCGTTCTTTGAACCACAGTTTCCGGACTCACAAAATGAGATTTGTCAAGTCACCCTACACATCTGCATGTGTTTTCCACGTCACCTTGCAAGCTTGTCAGAAATGGAACCAGGTGTGTGTGTGTGTGTGTGTGTGTGTGTGTGTGTGTGTGTGTGTGTGTGTGTATTTGGTCAGTTCCATCCCTGGCATTCCCTGCACAACCTTCAAAGTCAAAGAAGACCTAATCAGAGTGTCCGAAAACCACCACGAACTACAGAACAGCACAGGCACACCATGCAGCTGCCATCACCACACAGACCAGCAAGAGTTGGTGAGTCCTCAAGAGCAACTGCAGTCAGTCATAGTACATGCACCCTGCCAGCAAATTGCTGGTTTGAGTAGCAATAAATAATCACTCAAGATGCCAGAGCATTATCATGAAGGGCACAGTATGCATCCGGCATGCTTCATGACCTAGATGGTCCGCAAGGGAGAAGAGGAAACAATACACTTTCCTGAAGGACTCTTGGGAGATCTGCTTCTCTGGTTAGGATAGGCACCTCCTGCTGTCACGTGGCCACTACACTCTCAGTTAGCTATGGAAACAATATCCACGTGGCAGTCTAGCGTGCCCCCTGTGTATCCTACAAGGAGCCAATGCTGGTTGCCAGGCTCTTCCATGACTACAAGATCCTAGATCTGACAAAAACCAGGTACCACCTAAGCCAAGTTCTAGAAACCACTTGTCTGGGGCATTCACTCACAAAAAAACATTGCTGATATTCCCATGGAGTACATGGTAAGAACGGGTAGGTCTGTGCTCTTAAGAACCCTGCTCCAATATCTCATGTGGCGTGGTTCCTAAAGGTAACAAAGTCCCAGGGTTTTATTTAATAGTTCCTGTGTCTCTGGAACCCATCCTCAACTTTCTATTCCCAGGGCAAATACAACCCAACACACATTCTTTAGAGTGAAGTCTTGGCTTATGTTGTCCCTTCTATCCCTATAGCCTCCAACCTAACATTCATATTCTACACATCCCTCAGTGGATAACAGGAATTCTCGGCAGGAGCGGGATTGCCTTTTGGAGAAAGTAAGTTATTTATCTACTATGTATCCTGTATTAAGGACATCTAGCACCCTTGACCATGCTCTCTAAATACTAATGGTGACCCGGACTCCAGGGATTAAGAAAACAGAGCACTACTGTGCATTTCAAATTCCCTTAAAGCAGCAGTTCTCAACCTATGGTTATGATTCCTTTGAGGGTCAAACGATCCTTTCACAGGGGTCGTGCCTCAGACCATCTGCATATCAGATGTTTACATTACAATTTATAACAATAGCAAATTTTCAGTTATGAAGTAGCAACAAAAATAATTTTATGGTTGGGGGGGTCACACAACATGTATTAAAGGATCACAGTATTGGGAAGCTTGAGAACCACTGCCTTAAAGAGATAGCACTGCCTCCAGCTCTGAATCACTGGTCTGTAAAACCCCCTCATTCCCAGCCTTTTAGAATGATCCTCTTATGCAGAACATCAATCATGATGTTCCCTGTACTACTCTTACTATGCATTTGATTTATTCTCCTGCCCAGTATGGGCTCCCAAAAGAAGAATCCAGGTTTAATCTCTCTCCACACTGCCAAGTAAGGTTGATGGTTAGGTCTGTAGTAAGTGTTTATTAAAAGCCTGAAAACAAATTATGTAAAAAAGAACAACCATGCTAGGGCACAGAGCCTAGGAAGAGATTAAAATGAACTGGAACATCGCAAATCAACTACTCTTCTCGTAACTAAGGAAAATGCAATTAAGAATCTGAATGCAGGTAAACAGCCTGCTCTTTGGGGATATTAAGCATATTAATTTTATATAAATAAACTTAAATAGTAGATATTATAGTTAATTATATTACTACAATATTAAGATATATTATAAGCATGAAGTATTTCAGGATAATAACTCCTGGGAATTTTAAATGAATATGTTGGGGGCATATACATTCACTTAATCAGTTAAGAGTCCATTTCTCTGCCCAGAGGTGCCTTGCAGCACTACAGAAGCACTCTGCTGCAAACAACATCTCCCATACTCTCGAAGTTAGGAAATAAGGCTCTGACACTGAGATGCACCTGTGTCAGTCAGTGAAGGGGAGTGAAGCCCAGTCTGCCGGCTCTTTCTCCTCCCAAATGACAATACACAATGAAAGCATCAAACAACCTCTGCATTGGCAACATCATGGCCAGTCACCAGCTACGGGGACAGTGGCACAACCAAGTTTCAGACATCTCAACAGTGGCTTCCTAACCCCACTTTCACTGTCCCTAGGTCATGACAATATAATCAGTTCTGAAACCCAACAAACAGCTCCAGATGCCACCTTCTGACTCCCACCGTTCACATCTTTTCAATATTTTTGTTAGCACTTCTTGCTCTGAATTAATTCCTTAATACTTAAACTATACAGAATGCTTCTCCCAGTGTTATTTCTAATAGATACAAGAAGGAAAAAAAGAAGACTTGGTTACTTGATTGGACCCTATTCCTCTGGTTCTCATCTGTCCCACTGCTGTGTCCTAAGACATTTCCTCTGTAGAGGTAAGAATACCTCACTTTATTGCAGTAAGCCAAACAGATCTAGAACTCTCACATATAACAGGTATGATAATCTAATCACAATGATACAAACAAGCTTATGGTCGACATAAACACAGAGTCACACAAAACAGTGCATACTTATGGCATGATTATTGACTCTTTCCTTAAACTGGCTTGGGCAATTTTCCAGATTTGTACCTCACAGGCTTGCCTGATGCTTGCCTGGACCACCTAGCCCCACCTAGCCCCACAGCACAGGACTTGAGAAACACTTGCTCCTTCCTCCTCCTCTTGCTTTAAACGATGACCCCAGAAATGTGTCCAGCTCTTACTAAACTTTGCCACTGCAGCAATATTTGAAATCCATCCCCTGAAATTTGGGTGGGTCAGGGACTGCTCCAACCAATCGAGTAGAGTGGTATAAGTTCTGATTAGCACCCACTGGCTTGCCAGCATGCTGCTCAGTGTTAGTCTCTCTCCCTCCCTGCCTCCTTCCCTCCCTCCTTCCCCTATTGCTATCCCTTTCTTCCTTTCCTTCAACCCCCATCTTTCCTTTCAAGGCCTTTAAACTATACACATTGTGTGAAGAAATTCCAGCCATGGAGAGGCATCTACAGACACCCCAACCTGTGACCTGTCAGCATCACATGCCTCTAGTGCCCAACCTTTAAGTCTTCCAGTCAAGGCTATGAACCTGGTAGAATAAAGGCTCTAGCCATGTAGATAAAGAAATGCCTTCCTCATTCTTTCCCCTGCCCAAATTCTTGACACAGGAAACTCATGAGCATAAATGATTGCTATGCGCCCTAAGTTTGTAGATAATTTGTTACACAGAATCAATAGGAACACAGCCCTGCCTGTTCTTTTAGCTTCATCCGGTCCCAGTTCTGGCCATTCGGACCTGCCTTCACTCATGAGGGCATCCTCTATGGTCACTGGCTCCTCCACATGCTCAGAAACAAGGTATGGATTCTATATGTTACAGCAACTCTGGGACACAGCAGAGTTAATAGAAATAAAGACTAAAAAAAACAGAGCAATCATCCTGGGTCAACTTGGCATCTGTCTAGGAAGCATACTGAGGAATATGGCTTCTCCAGGCCTCTGTTTTCTCACCTGTAAGATGAATGAGCATGATTGGAATGGCTAACCACTGAAGGGCTTGTGAAGATGAAGAGAGAATGACCAAGGGCTCTTCTTCCAACACCTGCAATCTCACTGAAATGCAGCCATTTTAGTGGCTGTCAGCTGCTCCAGCATGTCCCACCTGCCAGTGTGATCATGTCTCCAATACAACACTGTTGCCTTCCTGCTCCCTAATCCCACATTGAACCTAAGGCCTCAGACATGGCTTGTAGATCCAAAACACTAAGTTCTGGCTACAAACTACATAGCAAAAACTCCTATTGATTCAAGACTGTAAGCTCTGGAGGCTACACGTGTACACCTTGGAATCTCTGGCTTAGGTTCAATTCCCAGCTCTGTCAGGACTTGCTGGTGGCCTGACCTCCTTGTGCACATGTTTCCTTATATGTAGAACATGGAAAGAAATGAGACCGTCCTCACAGAACCACTACAAATGAAGCAGCCACAGCAGAACTGTACACAGCAGTCACCGATGTCACCAAGTGTGTGAATGTAGGCACACTCTGAGGTCACAGATTGAAGTCCAACCTTATAAAGGAGTTAATAAAAAAACTGAGACTCATTCAATTGTAAAACCCTGTCCAAAGCCTGTTGTACAAGGTAAAGGGGTAAGAGCCAGATCTACCACCCCAGCATTCTACCCAATCCAAAGTGCCTCCCATTCCGCATCCCCACAAGCACATCTAATGGAAAATGTATCTAACTGGGAAAGGGAAAGCAGCCTAGACATACCAGGACTATACCTCCAGGCATAGCAAGATGATAAGACCAATGTCAGAAACCCTGCCTTTCAGCACAGTCAGCTCCTGTGGGTAAAATTAGCTCAGCTCTGCTCCAGTGCCAACCGGAGCCCCAAGGCAAAACTCACCCCAGGCAAAGCATGACCTCGCCTGACCCTAACTCTCAGGAAGGGGTCCCTCATGCACCTCATTAGGGACTGCGATGACTCACTTTGCTGTTTCCTGTCTCTGGCTGCTGAGGTCACCTCTCTGCTATCCACTGGAGAACTACAGACAAATGCAAGCAGCCATTCCAGCTTTCTTTCCTCCAAGGCAGCTCACAGCAAGGTCTGAGGAGCCCGCCTGCTATGCCAGCTGTGTGCTGAGAAAGCTCTCCTGAGTTGTATAACCCAGCTCACAGGCAAAGAGCAGGCACTTGCCCAAATAGACCCGATCATCCTTAGTTTACTATGAAGAGGATAGTGTTGATCAGAAGACAGGCTCTGCAGTACCTTTGTGTCCTACAAAAGACAGCACAGTAGGCTAGATGGCCACCAGACTCCCCTCTGCACCCTCTCACCCCAGGACCACCAAGGCCAAGCTCAAGGATCACCCTCTTTTGGGACTCTCCTCATTCGCATTCCTAGATGTCCAGAATTCCCATCGATTCTACAGCACCACACCTTTGCCCTTTATTCTTAAGCATTTACTCATTCAAGAAATACCTAATGTACACCTATTTTGGACCTAGAGATACAGAAATGAAAAGAATGACCCTTCCCCTCAAGAAAAGGCAGTCAAGTTCAAGCAACAGCCTAAAACAGAGGAAATAGAGATAAGCAAGGTCAAAGGTGGTGTGAGAGTGAAGTCCTGAGAGGCACATCATAACTGAGCAGGCCGTAGGCAGCAAGAAAACGGTTAAGTCAAGGAGGTCAGAGAATCCAGGTGAACTGAACACGCAGCTGCCTCCTGCCATCTCTCCCCTTCAGTAGACAGAAAAGATTTGGGGTACTGTTATTAATCATAATATAAATATCTGATAAGCAGATGGTCTTAGGTGACCCCTGAGAGAGGGTTGTTCAACCCTCATAGAAGTCACGGCCCACAGGTTGAGAACCCCTGGCCTAGAGGAAGGGATATAGAGGGACTGATACCACAGTTGACAAATACAATCTGAAGACAGGAAAGGTGGATAAGCATCTGGGAGCCCCAGTTTTCGGGCTTGGGTGACTCGGCAGATAGATGGTGAGCTGCTTTCCAGAGAGACAATGACATGCTGAGTCTTGAGTCTCAATAAAGGTTTCCAAGTTGGGCCAGGCGGTAATGGCACACACCTTTAATCCCAGCACTTGGGAGACAGAGGCAGGCAGAGCTCTGTGAGTTTTGAGGATAGCCTGGTCTACAGAGTGAGTTCCAAGACAGCCAGAGTTACAACACAGAAACCCTGTCTCAAAAAACCAAAAAAAAAAAAAAAAAAAAAAAAAAAAAAAAAAAAAAGATATTTTGTAAAAGAAAGAAGATATTTTGTATCTTTTTTGTACCAAACTTTCTGAAACCTGGTGAGAATTTTGCATTGACAGCACATGTCAATTTGAGGTATCCACGTTTTGAATTCTTCACTGCCACGTGTCATTCTGATTTAACATGGATGAATCAGGGCTCAGCATGGTACCTGGCACACTGTGCATTTTTAAAAACATGATGAAGTGCAGAGACAGATGAGTGGAGAATGGATAGATGAGCTATGTTGTAATTTCATTGAGAAATTCAGTGAATTTCCACCAGGTTTTTTCCCTCAATCAACTATACTTTAACTATGAGTCTTAGGCTATATTAAGAATAAAGCCTTGATATAGCTTAAATGTTAACGTTAGCAACGTAATTTCCATTCCTTTTTCTCTTAAAAAATGACAAATGTTGTCAATCTCTTTGGGGAAATAGAGGGGAGGTAAAACAATTCTGTCACATTCTCATCGGAGGAACTACGACTCGCATAGGTCTCAGGCAGGTGACTTTACTTCTCAGTCTCAATTTCCCTTCCTATAGAGTTGTTATAAAACTGCAACCCAGCACGTTGCACTGGCTCACTGCACAGCTCATGTGAAAGGTGAGAAAATGAAAGTGCTATTGAGAGCTAGCACAGAACCCAGAAGTACTTCTCTACCATAAGTACACATCACAGGGCACCGGAGAGATGTCCTAACAGCGAAGAGTGCTCTCTGCTCTTGTAAAGGACCCGTTTCAGTTGCCAGCACCCACATGGCAGCTCACAATAACCTGTAACTCCAGCGCCAGGAGATCCAATGCTCTATCCTGGCACCTATGGGCATCTGCATGCAAGTGGTACATATAAACTCACCATTTGCTTTCACACTGAAGCAGTTTGGGGGCTAAAAAGCTTTGAAGCTGAAATGAGAACTTCTTAAAGACAAAGTCACTAAAGGGAGCTAAAAATAAGATGATTGGAACGCGAATGTTACTGGCCAGATTGACCAGTAACAGCTTTGACCAAAAACCATTCCTTCAATACTCTACCACTAGCATGCAGGGATTAGGGCCTGATAACTTAGGGTACTGGACACAGATGAGGCTCAGCCCCATCTGTCTTTGCAGTAGAAGGCAGGGCCTGTCCATAAAACTCTGTTCTTTAAAGAATACATGGCTTTTGGTATATTCCAGGCAGTTTCCTGCACACTTTAGAAATACTAGCTCATTTCACCTTCCCCTACAACCCTGTGAAGCAGTACCTTTATCACTGTGCCCATTCTACAGGTGAGGAAACTGGGGTAAAAGTAGACACAGCACTAGACAGAGGCAGAGCTGAGGACCAAATCCAGACCATCTGACTCTGTGTTCATCATAGTGCTGCCTCTCAGCTGGTTTCGTCTTCTTGTTTTTGTTGTTAAAGATAGGAGCGTAGCAGATCACCCAGCTACTAACGTGCTGCAAGAAATATAAAGAGTGTGCGGCTAGCATACAACTATACGACTTCATATAATGAAGTTATAGGAGAGATGTTGTGAAAGTTTATTTTCATTTATGTATAAAATAATTGTTTTGTTCACTATTGAGAAAAGAGCTGCCTAGGTCTTGCATTTTGTATTGTCTGCAGGTGTTGGATTTATGTGGGGGTTCTTTGCTTACTCATGATCTGCATATTCTATCAATAGAACACCTGAGGAGTTCTGAATCAATAAAAACACTTTAGCTGAGATGCTCAAGGTTCCACTGTTCAGTAGGCACTTTCCATGATAGTAGTTCCCTCTGCTGAGGTCCAGCAGGGTTTGCACATATGAATGTGCCTCCGTGTCTTCCTTGGTGAGCCACCAATCTTTACCAGGAAGCATGCCATTTAAGGATGCCAAGAAATTTCTGCTATACACCAGAAACACCCACCATCCATATGATCAGCACATTCCTTCTGTCATCATCAGAATTGTCTCAGGAGAATGAAAGTCAAGTCTCAGGGCCAGGAGGACAGACAAACTGAACCATTCTCCCTCTTAGAGCAGCCTTGCAGGAAACACTGGCAGTCCCTGGGACTGGGGCTCCCTCTTCCCAAAGCGCTGCCAGTGCTCAAGGCAGGAAATTTCAACCCCATTTTGTAGAAAAGGATAAAGATACCTCCAAGTTGTTATTAGCACTTAGCTTTTGTGCAAGGAAAAGACTTGTTTCTCATGGATGTCACACAAATGGATGGGATAAAGAGGCAATGTAGCCATAGGTGGAGAGCAGTCAGGCTTCACAGCCCGACAAACCTGAGCTCAAAAACTGTTTCTGCCTTTGTGTGACTTTGTGCAAGTCACTCAAACATGGTGAGTTCTAAGTTCCTAACCTGCAAGATGAATGAAGGATGAAAATTCCTACCTCATAGGCTGTCGCAGGACTGGAAAAAACACAAACTTCCTGACACCTGATGTATGATAGATAGTGTTTAATAAATAATATTTAATAAACACAAACACCATCCCATCATCCCTCTCTATCTTTTCTCTAACCTGTGAAAGAGACAAAACAGATGTGCTGCTTTTCTGTCTTTGCTGCTCTAGTACATTCAGAATTATACTTGAGCTCCACATCCAAAAGGCTCAGTCCTTCAGCCATAACACCAATGTGGCTTCTTGCCTGATCTCCCTTCTTCCTGAATTTACCAAACTCCTATTACTACAAAACTCAACTCAAACTCCATGAAACCTTTACAGACATCCCCTTTTCTGTGCCTCACATCTACATCCATTATCATACTGATAACACTATGAGGCAGAAAACACCCAAGAATGAAGCTAACCAGCGCACAGACACATAGCAATACCTGTTACTAAAATATTAATATATTTCCTTGCACATTGGCTAAAAAAAGAGAAACCTCCAATTTTGTGACTACAAAGTATGCTAACACCACAATTTTCCAAGCCCCTTTCTTAGAACCCTTTGAGCCTCCACACACCAGCAAGAAGGTTCCCCATGGCAGAACTGGTATTAATCAGTACACGGTACGATAGGCATTCAGTTCATCTCTGTCTGTGTAGGTAGTGAATCTACTAAAGCGACTGCAGATTAACTGTGGATGGAATGTTCCTTCAGGCACAGAGTGCATGACTCCCAGCAGCCAGAGCCCTCTGCACTGCAAATGCCAAGCAGACTGGTACCTCCTGTGCCTCCTTGCTCAGCAACAGCCTGACACATCATAAGCCTGCAAGAAAGTATAGTCAGCAACTGTCCCATGCATACAACTGTGGTGTCAGGTCCAGTTTGACTCTAGGCTATCCCAGCTACTCAGTTCAACTCCTGACCATGGACCATGGCCCCTCTCGCCTACCCTTGCCTCCTTTCAAAACAACAACCAGAAATCCAGCTCTCTGATTAACACTTCCAAAGGTCTTCAGAAACCACTAATCAAATCCAGACTCAAGACTGGCAACAAGGATCCTCATTCTTGACCTCATTCCAGAAATAAGAAAACAACCAAAGAAAATAGTTGTTTCCTCCAAGCACACAGAAGGCAATAAATAAATATCTCCCTTTGAAAAGTAACCAAAGCCATTTTAGAAAACAGTTCCTGGTGCACTGATTGATAATTGAAGACTGTCTGTAAGGGGTTGCACTGAGCCCCTTCACCTCCATCGTACAGTGATGTTAATATGACAGGGAGGTGACTCACTCAAGTCACACAGTTGGTGCATCTTACGGTTCAGGATAAATTACAATCCCAAAAATCTCAGCACTGAGCTCCTTGGTTTCCTCAGCCCTTTCTCATAGTCAAAAGTGAAAACAGCATGCAGTCACTCCCTGGCTCCCCAGACCACTGAGCTTTCTTACTAGTACACTCACTGTACCAGAAGTATGTATTTCCTTAGCTGGTTCCTATCTATCTTTACCTGTAAACTTGAAGCTCTGTGAAGGTCTGGGCTCTGCCTGCCCTCCTTCTCCACAACCCAAAATAGTGCAGGGCATAATTGGATCAAGCCAATATCAATTCCCTCCTCCATAACCAGTCTCAGAACCACAAACAAATAACCAGATCTCCCAATGCCTCAACCTCATTCTCTTTAACATCCAGGGCCCCACTGCTACTGAGAGAAGCAAAGGTGCATGAACCCACAGTCCACACGAGAGAAGCACTCAGTAATGATTTGCCTCTGGCTTTCTCTACCAGGCCCCCAGCATCCCCAAAGGGCTCCTTCCATCAATCACCACTCCGTGCCTGCATCACCTAAAGCCACAAATCTGCCCTTCTGACACTTCCCACTGTCACTCCCTCCTGCCTTTCTGAGGCAGGTGTCTGCAAAGGGCAGAGCTCACAGCTGGAGCTAACCACACTCTCAGTCTGCCCAGCTCTGACCTACTTCCCAGCCAGACGGAGGCAGGTGACACTGCAACTGATTCAGCAAGGTCTTTTTTGCTTACTTTTTACCTCCAAGTTATCCTGGACATGGGACATAATGCAGAACCAAGAAGTTATAAAAATCAGAGCAGAGTCACTACCAGCCTACCAAATGTCACTCTATCACTGTGTTGAAATCAAGTGTGTGACACAGAGCGTACAGGCATCTTGCTAAAAAAAAAAAAACAAAAAAACCCAAATTCCTCAAACATTAGAAACAACAGCAATTAAGAATGAGCTCTTCCTGTCACTTTCCCTCATCTCGAAAATTACTCCTTATGTCTAAGATTAAAGTCTTCCTGAGGCCATCGCAGGCATGCGTTTTTCTCTCCATTTAATGCACCACATCTTCCTAGATGAAAAACTTCTGATTTCCACGTTCGCAAAGTACAGTTCGCACAGAGAACTAAAGCTGCACACTATAAAGTTGGAAGAGGTGGTATAGGAAGAAAGCATTGAAGCAGGGCAGCCTGAAGTCTAGTGCTGGCTCTGCTCCTCACTACCAACCCTGAGTGAGTTCCTCTCCCATCTTGGCCCCGCTTCTCATGTTGGATCACATCCTCTCCAAGCGACTATACTTTAGCTCTGTGTGTCTCATCATCACCTCCAATACAACATTATCACCCAGGATCTAAAATAACTAGACTGTGAGTCACTAAGCTCGGAGTTTTTTCACAGTGCAATTGGGTATATGTCCTTCCATGTCTGTCCAATGTTCATCAATGAGTTAACACAGTCTCACTTTTGTATAGTTATGTCATTCAGACTTCTTTATCAACCAAGCTGTAAAAGTCACCTGACAAACTCATAATGCAACAGAACAGTAAGCCTCCTCCATACCGAAACATATGCTTCCCTGGACTCTGGTTTTCTTAGTAGCAGACTGTTAGCCTGCCAGTGCATAAATCCCTTCCTGCTATACCAACTGCCCAAGCAGTTTTAAACCTTGTAGAATGTTCTGATGAGAATTACTATTCTTTTTATGAAAGAATCTCATTTTTCCAGAAGTCACTGGAAAGGAATTCTAGTAATTATGGGTGGTGATCCAGCTGGAGGTGTCAATGTTGTGATACAGTTGGCCACAAAACTGAGGGTGAAAGAATATTCTGGGCCTAATTCCTGGTGCATGAATTTCTAGGCATCACCAAGACCAATATATGTCAAAATGTATCCCTTTTCCTATTGCTCCTTTCAAAAACTTTTTTTTGGGGGGAGGCAGTAGATTTCGAGACAGAAAGGTTTCTCTGTTCTAACTCCGGCTGTCCTCTGTAGACAAGGCTGGCCTCCAACTCACAGAGATCCTCCTGCCCCTGTCTCCCCAGTACTGGGATTAAAAGCATGTGCCGCCACCACCTCCCAGCCAAAACCAAAATTCTTACATGAGAAATGCCCTGTGACCCCACTAATACCCATCACAGGAGCTATGAGTGGGAGTCGTGCCCGCACGTGATGGCAGTGGCGTCTACATGAAATAAAGCAAACACAGAGGTTCTTTGCACAGAGGGGACCATAACAGTGTAAATGATAATCAACAACTCCTATCCAACAATATATAAGAAAAAACAGCACATCCGTCCACTCAATTCCACAGATGAATGGCCGCTATAAATACCTGAGAACTGTAAATTAAGCTGGGAATGCTATGAGCATCACAGGAGGGGGTAAGGAGCAGATGAAATTGCTTAATAAAAACAAGATTAAGAAAAGGTTGGTATTTTCTATTTCAGTATATCTTCTTTTGAAAAATAACGACACAACTCAAGAGCCCCAGAAGGATACCTCAATGACAGTCTAGAAATATCTGAGTCTACAGGAAGGCAATGGTGTGTCGATAAAAGGAGATGTGATGTGGAGAGTACCCTCACAGTGTAAGCAAGGTAAGGGAGAAAAGAGACCTTACATGGCTCCTTCCTCCCAACTGAAACATTCCCTACTGGAAGGAAGACAGATGGAAGCTCCTAAAACTCAGGAAAGCTAAGGACTCACAAGGCTGAGGAAACTTAAGAGGCTCTGGAATCTCAGAGACTGTTACCAGATTCAGGAGGCCACTGGCAAGGTTTTATTAACAGTAAATGATCCCTGCGGAACAGGAGACTCTCTGGTAGAGATGCCTACAAGCTAGGCAGGAAGCCCCAAGGATGAGCTTCGTTGAGCTTTCCCATAATGGAGTGGAAGTGAAGCAGATACCTTTAAGTCACCTGTGCTCCTCCAAGGAACTCCTCCTCACCCATTTCCTGTAAGCAACCTGAATAAACTCAGCGCTTTGCCAATCTAACTTTTGGTGGAATTATTCTTTGGTCTGTCATCAGCATGCTAATTGGAAGGGAAAAGACATTTGTTCACACCTTACCAAGAAAATCACACATCAGGAGACAATCAGAATCTCCAGGGGTAGAAGTTCTGTATACATAAGAAAGCATGGCACACACATATTGCAAAACTGGTCCAAGGGAATAGAAACAGGCAGGTGGAATAGGAAGATGAGACAATGAGAAAGACAAAAGGCTTGAAGGATGCGGTACAGAGTGTTTACTTTTCTTTTCCTAACAAAAGAAACAAACCACAAACTCCAGGAAAGTAAGTACAATGCAATTACCAAGAGGTTCACTATAGAGTCAAAAGGTGGTTTTTAAAGAACTAGAAGAAAGTTAGATTTTGATGTAAGGAAAATTTTAGTTATAGGTTATGACCTCCGAACCCTAGAAAGGAGCTGGCACCACAACACTTAAGTTAGTCCTGTATGCAACAAACTTACCTAGATCGTAATGTTCATAAAATTGTTTCCGTTGCTACTTCGTAACTATAACTTTGCGTCTTTATAACTTGTAAAGATCTGAGATGCAGGGGTCGAGACCCACAAGTTGAGAACCCCTGCTCTATTTAACCACACAGGACTAGGAGAAAGGGAAGTGCACATGTGAACAGGCTATAAATAAGCTAATCCTTGTCGAAAACAGAACGAAGTCAATAGGCATATTTTAACTAATAACTCAAGAAGTAAAGATAGGAACATATTTGTCACAGAAATGGCAGTGAACACAAAAAGAATTAAACAAAACTGGGTACACATGGTTGATTATTGGGAATGGGATCGTGTTGGGAAGAAATAGGACAAGAAACCTTTATTTTGCCATAAACACTTATGGACAGTGTTTTTATTTTAAATTATGGACATTAAAGACAAAGACAAGCCTGGCATGGTGGCACACACTTTTAATCACAGCACTCAGGAGACAGAAGCAGGTGGAGCTCTGTGAGTTTGAGATCAGTCTGGTCTACATAGTAAGTTCCAGTACAGCCAGAGCTATGTAGAGTCCCCATCTCAAAAACAAAAAAAAAGAAAAAAGAAAGAAAGAAAGAAAGAAAGAAAGAAAGAAAGAAAGAAAGAAAGAAAGAAAGAAAGAAAGAAAGAAAGAAAGAAAGAAAGAAAGAAAGAAAGAAAGAAAAATAAAAGAAGGAAGGAAGGACGGAAGGAAGACAGACAAAGATGAAACAGTGACAGATATTAATTAGTACATTTCCCTAGATGGCGATGGGTCACAAAAAGACAGCCAGACATAAGTTAAGTCCCAGCCTCACACATACAGGCTAGTCTCCCAGAAACCCCTCCACAGCTCCTCCCCCACTCCAAAAAGTGCACATTTCCACTTCTTTGTCCTCCCCGTTTCCTTATTATCCCTTATTCCCTATCTCCTGTCTTTGTGTCCGTGTCCCCCACCCCTCCACCCACCCCACCCCACCCCACCACTCCACCTCCCCACCTCCCCACCTCCGCCTTTTCTCCTTTGTGCTATGAATCTGGCGTCTGGGTGTGTTCTGTGCTGACTCTGAGGTCCTTTCAACAGGAACAAAAGTATCTTAAAGTGAAAAGAAATTGCTTGGGCTGGCAAGAAGGCTCAAAGGGTAAAGGCACTGCCAAGAAACCTAGTGGTCTAAGTTGCTTCCCCAGAACACACATTGTAGGAGAGAACTGACTCCCAAAAGTTGTCCTCTGACCTGCAGAGGCACACAAAACACACGCACACAATACATAAGTAAACAGTTTAAAATGCTTGCAACTTAAATATTTAATATTTATATTTAATAATAATGTTTTAAAATACCATGGCAGAGAGTTCAGTCAACAAAAGAAAAAAGAAAGAAAAGAAAGGAGGCTTATGTGGAGAAATGCTGACAAAATGTCACTCTTTAGAGATTGCTCAGTGACAACAGGCTCCAAACCTAAGTCAGCTGGCCATCGTTTTCAACTTTCCCCTTCCCCCATGCTCCCAAACTTGTCATCTTCCGGTACAATTTTAAACATCCTTTGCCCTTCAACTCTCTTGGCTGGCTTCAAAACACGAAGGTGTCCCCAGTGAAAATTTTAAAAAGTAAAGAATCCCGAGGAAAGCTGGGAATCAATGGCAAGCTCAGACTACCGAGCTGCGGCCCAGAAGCACACAAGGCCTGGAGGTTGGAGCTATATTTAGCAACTTCAGGGCAGACAACAAGGACTCCTGTTCCCTGGAAAGGAGGTAATTAAAGGAGGCAGATTTAGGCCTGAGGTGGTAAGTCTCAAGGATCTGCGGCTCCAGGCAGTCACAGCCTGCACCCTGAATGAAGAAATGGTACCCGCAGGCCTGACATCCATACCTAAGCCATCTTTACTTCTCCTCCCAGGTTTCTGGAGCCAAGGGAATGAATGCCAGCCATCAGCTAGCTCATCCTCTGGTTTTCACAATCCTACCAATGTCATTTGCAAGGAACTCATTGTGCGCTGAGCCCAGCATTGTGCTCAGTGCTATAGAGAAAGTAGCAGTGAGTCAGACCTGAGCTCTGACCTGCAGCAGTTCACAGGTGAGATGGCACCAAGTAAAAAGTGATCCAGCCTGTGACAGGATGGAAGAAAACCACTGCCTGCCAGAGCACCCGAGAGACCCCAGAAATCATGCAGAGGCTTGCCCTGGGCCAAGAGAAATGGTTTGAACCTACAAGGATAGATGGCTTTGCAGAAATTATTTGAGTGAGACACAAAGCCCACCACATGCAGGGCACTGAGAAAACAAGGAGAACCACTCACATGGCTAGAGTGAAAGCAGGGAGAAAAGATGAATGCTTGTGTCCCTGACTCACACCTCAGCTTCTGAGCTCTGTCTGGCTCTGTCTGCCTCCACTCCCAGCTCCATATGGATTCTTTACATGCACGTAGTGACTGGTCGTGTGTATGCAGGTGCACATGGGGTAGACATGTGTATGCACGCATGATGTAGAGGCCAGAGGACTACATCAGGTGTCTTTCTTAGTTGGCATCCATGTTTGAGACAAGTTTTCTCCTTGCCCTGGAACTCATCAAGTAGACCATGCTGTGACATGCTCCAGGACCCACATGTCCTTGCCTCCCCAATGCTGACCTTACCAGAGTGCAAGATCACATGAACTTTCTGTTTGTGAAGGTTCTGGGGCTAGAACACAGGCTGCCATGCATGCATAGCAAACATCCTACTATCTATGTTATTTCAGAGGCCTCAACATGATGTTTAAACAGGTTTTCCCCCATCTCTGCAGCCCACATCCTAGAGGGACCCTCATGTTACAGCTCAGGGAGAAGAACATCTTTCTCAAAGTCAAGACTGGGAGATGCTGACAAGTTCCAAGGCAGATTTCTCGGACTCAAACATACAAGTCTTTTACCCTCTGCAACCACCGTGGTGTGTAGATGTTCCCTGCTGTGACTGCTCAGCTAGGAGACAAGGAGGAGTTTCTCATACATGCAAACTCTGCCAGACCTCAGCAGAGGGAACCACCATCATGGACGATGTCATACTCAACAGTGGAACCCCGAGCTCTGAGCTCAGTGCTTTTATTGATTCAGAACTCCTCAGGCATAAATCATAAGTAATCAAAGCTTGGCCCATCACTCTCCATTCCCTTGGAGCAATTCCACAAATCTGCACCTATGTGTACCTAAGGTCACCCAACCACTAAGCAGCCACCACTCCATCTTACAACTTTTCAGGATCTGGATATATTAAGCTTACCTACAGAAGGCCCTGCCCAAATTCTCTCCCAAGCTAATTTCTCACTCCTTGTTGGAAGTCAGTTCTCATGGCTCTAGCCACAGCAACCACATGGCAAATACTTAATGATTAGAGGTAAACCTGCTGTGTCTCTCACCATCGGCAAGGACGGTTGAAAGGAGCCCTGCTATCTCTGGGAAGATGCTGGAAACTCACTCAGCAAGGGTCTTGAACAGGCCCACCAGGTATATGATTCAGTGACACCCCACCTCACTAATGCCATACAGCCGTCAAAGCTCAGTTCATACGCAATGTTAAAAAATAATTATAATAAACTCCCTCCTCATTGAACTTAGCTACACACACACACACACACACACACACACACACAGGCATTTTCTTGATACTCTCTGGCACTGGACAGTTTACCATCTTTCATTGGAAGACTGTCCTCCATGCCTTCCTGAACAGGAAGCTCCATGTGCTAAATTCTGGAACACTGAGAACCCAACAGCACATGGTACACCACAGGTACCCAGAAACAGTTAACAGCACAGTTCTCAGGGTCAACAAAATACTTCCATTTTCACTCAGGTCTAGCCTACACATTTTTCTCTATTATTGCTCCGTGAATGATCATCCAATACAGTGACATATGCTCAAGCACATGATGTACAAGTCCCCACCTAGAGGTGCCATGGTTGAGCTTGAACACCTCCAGTGAACAGCAGCATCTACTCCACACAGTTCTGCATTGTCTGACATCTCCTACCACATCATTATACTGTGAGTTCAATCTATCTCCTCAGGCTTTCTGGTTAAATCCCTAGGAGTGGCAGCTGAAAAGCTATGGGTGCAGCTGGAGAAGCAGGGTATCGTGACTTTGAAATTGAGCAGAACTTAGTTCACCTCCCAGCCTGCCACTGAGGAAGTCACTAGCCACCCTTATCCCCTCCCTCATGGCTTTTACAGGATTAAGGGAAATGATGCAGGCAGACTGACTGGCAGAGTGAGCACTCAATAAACGGCAGCTATCATGGTAATTAGTTCTATTCCTGTTTCCCATTCCAGCATGCCATGCAATCAAAGTGCTAATCACACCCTTGGCCTCTGTGAAGTCTGTGAGCCCGTCCATGGGACATCTTTGCAAAGCTTCAGCCAACCTCCCATTTTCTTTGCTACTGACTAGACATGACAGACCAGAAACAAAAGGTTGCCTGAGGTTCCCATTAAAATCTCTCTGACATGGGGGCAAGGGGTGCCACACAGAAACAACAGGGAGAACACAGCTTCTCCTGCCTTACACCACTGCACAAAGGCAGAGGACTCAGATGCTCTAACAGGCACCTGGGTCGGCTGCCTATGTCAGTACTGCTCAAACTCTCCAGCCTCTCCAGCCATGACTACCAGGTCTTTCAGTTTTGATACATCAGACTCGGAATACTAAAGGCAAGGGCTCTTCTTCCAAACCAGTGCAGCATGTTAGCAAATGGTCCCAATGTTCTGGGCTGCACCTGGAGGAGCCAGTGGCATATGATCTAGCTCTGCTTTGCTGTTAAAATCCTAGTGACCTTGGGATGCCAATGACCTCTTTGGGCCTTACTTTTCTTATCTGTCCAACAGAATCTGATTGACCAAGACCGGTGGTTCTTTAGCCAACTCAAGAGAAATGCTAAGATACATTTCTAAATGACCAGACCTGTTTCTCAGAGATTTTGAATCAAGACCAGGGTAGGAGCCAACTGGAGGCCCTACTATCCCTACATCCTCTCAAACTAAGTGACTGCTTCATCCATCATCACATCACCATCACCACCCCAACGAAAGCAGTAGTTGCCAAATAGTTCCACTAGACAAGATGACAGCTGGTACCACTTGTGATACCAAATGTGAGGACTTCCCAGATGGATTTCTGAATTAGTGAAAACAGGCAATCCACTACAGGAGGTTCCGAGCCTTGGAAAGAACAAGGTAGGGATACCTGTCAATAAGTAAATGCCCAACAGAAAGGAGGTGACCCCCAGAGTGTTACCTTGCAAGTATAATGTGCATCTGAAGCACTTCAGGCAGGTGTTAAGTTGCAGATTCTGGTGTGGGGCTGCATTTCTAACAGGTCTCAGATGATGCTAGTCCACTAGCCCAAACATCAGATCTCAACAGCTATATTCTGAACACAGCATTTGGCAGAGGTAAACCTGAAGCCTTGGACAACCTTCCTACACAGATTTGCTAAGTATCTACTGAGTTTCACCCAGGGAATGTGCTGGGCTGGAAAACCAGAGATATCCAAGACACAGATAAGAGACATCTCAGCAAATACTCACAATGAGCTCAAGAAGCTCAAGGAAGACAGGGAAGGATTCTAGGAGCCAGAGGGGCCAAGGACACCAGGAGAACATGGCCCACAGAATCAACTTAAGCAGGGCTCATAGAGACTCACAGAGACTGAGACAGCAATCACAGAGCCTGCATGGGTCTGCACTAGATCCTCTGCATATATGTTACGGTTGTTAGCTTGGTGTTTTTATGGGGCTCCTAACAGTAGGAGTGGGAGTGCCCTTTTGCCAGCTCCTGGGAGCCTTTATTTTTTTCTACTGGGTTGCCACATCTGGCCTTGATATGAGGGTTTGTGCCTAGTCTTATTGTATCTTGTGCTGTGTTCGGCTTATATCCCTGGGAGGCCTGCCCTTTTCTAAAGGGATAGAGAGGAGGAGTGGGAGAGGGGGAGAGAGGGCTGGGAGGAGTAGAGGGAGGGGAAACTGCATTGTACTGTATTGTACAAGAGAAGAATAAATAGATGATAGATTGTACAAGAGAAAAATAGATACATAGATAAGCAAACAAGCAAATAAATAAGCAAGCAGACAAGTAGATAGATAGATAGATAGATAGATAGATAGATAGATAGATAAAAGAAGAAAGAAAGAAAGAAAGAAAGAAAGAAAGAAAGAAAGAAAGAAAGAAAGAAAGAAAGAAAGAAGGAAAGAAAGAAAGAAAAGAATTTTAAAAAACAAGTGCTGTAAGGTCTGTATCAGAGACCGAGGCACTGTGGACATCCCATTTGGCCAGCATGAAATAAAACTATGAGGAGCAACGATGACATAGTTAAGTTGCAAAAGAGAACAATCACAAAACAGTAAGTATAGAATGCTCCTAAGGCAACATAGAAAGACAGAGACAGAAATCCATCACCCAGAAGTCTGGTTGAAGCCTCTCACCAGTTAAAAGTCAAGAATTCCAGTACAATAATAAAGTCTGCTGTGGCGGCTGTCAACATAGAGACACTTTTCCTACAGACCTACGTCCAGGATATTAAAATAACAGTCATGCTTAAGGTCTAAGCAAGTGTGGCCAAGTTTGGCCTTTTTCTTTTCCCAGCTGTAACCTTTAATTTTCTAGGAACCAAGTGTGACTACAGTCTCCACTTTCAAAAAGACAATCCTTAATCCCCTTGTGCAACTTTTGTAACCCATGGTTTTACATCCCAAGGCTCCTCAGGAAACACTCTGTGATCTCATTTACAAAAAAAAAGGAAACAAAGAAAGAAAAGGGGAAAAAAAGGAGGAGGAAGAAGAGAAGGAGGGGGAGAAGAAAGAGAAAAAGAGGAAGAGGAAGAGGAGGAAAGGGGTCTCCGAGAGACCATCAATCACAGTGCAGCTGTTCCCAAGATGCTTAAATGGCTGTCTTGAGAAGTCCACACCTACACTTGGTTATGTGTTAATGCTCATGCCTGAATCTATGTTAAAAATCTTAATGAAATCCAACTCTGCTTCACAGTGACTCAACCTGAAATTCTTTTGTAATGCACAGTCAAGCAAAAATCCTGACTTCACCTGAATGGAATTCTCTGAACAGAAGCCCTCAAGATGCTATGGCCCTGCTCACAGTACTGCAAACAGCCCCCGTGTGAGAACAAGATCAGCAAATGGTATTTATAGATCTACTCCCCAAGAATGGTTAGTACATTTAAAAAAGAACTAAGAAGAAAGATCAAGAGGAAAAGGAAGAAGAAGCCAGGCATAGTGGTGCATGCCTTTCATCCCAGAACCAGAGCACTGGGGAGGCAGAAGCAGGTAGCTCTCTGACAGTCTGAGGTCAGCTTGGTCTACATAGTGAGTTCCAGGACAGCAGGGCTACATAGAGCCTGTCTTGAGGGTGGAGAAATGAGGGGGGGGGAACCACAGGGGGTAGACCAGAGAGACAATATATTGCTCATTACTCTACAGAGTTTAATATATTTTCCTAGAGCATCTAATATATTTTCTGTCTAGACCTTTATAGAAAATATCTGTAAAGCCCTGGGGTAAAAGAGAGAGGAGATACACAGATTCAATTAACACCAAATTTCATATTAGTTGCTACAAGTAGCTACAGGTGGTTTTTATTTTCCTCCTAGTACTTTCCCAGATGTTTCTAACTTTCTCCAGTGACCACAAGTTTCTCTTGAAATACAGGGTCAAAGCAGCCCCTCCCCTTCATGTGATTAAGTGTACCTCCTAATAATCTAGCTTAGAAAATATGAACCACTGATAATAACATAACACGGGCTTCATCCCAGTGCTGTTTATTGGTAGAAAACAAATTACTATGCTCTCATATGACGGCAAAATCTGCAGTTATCACATACATGAAGACTCCTTCATGCCATGAGAAGGTGTTCATACACTACTGTTTGGTGATGAGACAGAAAGCCATACAGCCAATAAGACTGAAATCAGTACAACACAAATGCATAAAAAGTAAGAAAAGCAACGACTCACAAAAGAATATTAAAAACATAAACAGTGCTTGCCTCTGTAACATGAATTTATGAGTGATTTTCATTTTCTTTATACGTTTTTTTTTTTCTCTATTATGAGCATGTACTACTTTTATTACAGAAAAATCCAACACATGATAAAACTTCTTGGGTTTGTTTTTGCCTTCAGTGCTTCCTCGGGGAGTTAGATAGACACTCAAGGAGGAAGATACATCTATGCTGTGCTTTGAGGGATGAGCAAGCATTTACCAGACAGAAGGAAGGGGAGGTTCCTTGGGGCTGCAAGGAAACTTGCTAATACACACAGGCATGCAAGACAGTGGGATCAGCGATGCCATTTGGGGGTTTTAGAGATGGGGAAGAGAGTGAAGCAGGAGTGCAAGGGGCAGGGCAGGGAGAAATGTTGGGCACCAGGGCAAGGTCAGATCCAGGACTAAGGTATGTGGAGCAGTATCTGATCCATAGCCAAGGGTGAGGGAGAAGGCAGGAAGACAGTTGGGAGCTGACAGAGCAATGCTTTCTCGGGTGCCCTTAATCAAAGCAGTAGTGAGGGCAGAATCTGTGCTGGTCAGGACAGAAGAGAACTAAGTACCTCGGGCCCATTTCCACTCACAAATGGTTCTCCTTAATTTCCTTCTGACAAGGCCATCCATATATTTTTGTCTGGAAGTAAAAGTATTTATTATTGCCCAAGCACTTCTATAAGACAATTCTGACTTCCTCCTAAAGACAGACAGCAACGCTTCGTTACTTACAAACGTGTGATTGCTACACATAGGTAAACAACGGGCAAGGCCTGAGAGTGTCATTGTCCAGCTGCAGAGCCAAGGCAGAATTAGGCAAAGTAGAAGAGGAAAAGGTCCCCCTCAAGGGAGCAGAGAGAAGATGCCAGATACTAAGTGCTGGTCTCTGTGAGGTGAGATGAGGCTACCATGACACTCCTCACAGCCGGAGGGCACAGTTGAGGAGACAGGAGGCTACAGAGTCTGCTGCTGCACACTCATGGCTGGGTTCCTAGCAGGATACAGAGAGGGGTTCCAGTAAGCTAGAAGGAATGTGGCTGGCAGGAGACACTCAGAGCTCTCCAGAGGGCTTTAAATGGAAATGTAAGAGCAAGGGGAAACTAAGAGCAGAAAATGTACCAGGCAAACAAGTGTGGCCCAGACACGGGTGAGCTAGAAAGGAGCGGTCTGGATTCTAAGAGAACCAAGGCAAAGAGGGTCTAGACAACTCTCCAATCTCAGAGGAGAGGGAACAAGGGAGGAAGTGAACTAGAGAAGTGCTTACAGGGGCCTGGAAGGAGGAGCAGAGCTATGATAGAGGGCTGCCTATAAGGGGTATGTATGCACATAAACCAAATACAGAAGCTAAACTACAACAAGACAACACTAAAGCAACTTACTGCTGAAAACTAAGTGTGTGGCCTTCAGGACCGGCAAATTCAAAGGATCAACTTGTTCCTATGGTTACTAGGAAATGAGGACGGTTCTGAATTGCTAGGACCCCACATCAATGTTTTCAAGATCTCAATCTATCTCAGTATCTCTGCCTCTCCCTGCCCTAACTTGTCACTTGTTCATACCACCACCAAGCTACAATATTAGTGCACCACCCGGCAACTTCTTTAATATAGTGCACATACACAAGCTGCCCAATTCTACTTTCATATCTGTTTCCTGGGCTGAGCACAACCTCCTATCCAGGCAAAAAATGATACTTTATGCATCTGTGCCCAGTGTCTGAATGACACAAGAAGGATAAGTCACCAAGTGTCTTTATTGCTCCACAAGCAGACTATTGATCTTCCATTTCAACAAGCTCATCCTCATTTAGCTTCTCACTCTGACTACCACAGTGCAACTGAGAGTTGAGGGAACTAGAGAGGTAAATGGTGGCTAGGGATACAATATCAACCAAAGAAAAAGCAACTGAGAATGGGCAGAAGACCGGCACTGTGGGAATGAGTTTGTGTTGTCTCTGCTTGTGACCTGAAAGGAAGACCCCAACACCTTGGCAAAGGAATAGCCAGCCACCAACAAGGTACCTGGAGCAGCTCCTGGTAACAGAGAAAAGAGGAGAGTGGAAGAACACAGACTGCCAGCCTACGAGGAACTCAGCGTGAGGAGGGCAGCAAGGATTACCAAAGAGAAAGGAGAATAAAGCACTTTTTTAAGAGGCACTTCTATTGCAAAAGTTTATTTTCAGTTATGTTTGAAATGGTTGTGTTGTGAATTGTTGGGGGAAGGGCTGCCTGGGTCTCGGCATTTTGTATTGTCTGTAGGTGTTGGCATCTTAACGTAAAAGATGTTTGATTCCTCATGATGTGCACATGCTTGCTGTTCTCTGGCAGAGATGAGGGGGGCAGAGTTTTGTTATCAAACACCTGAGGAGCTTGTATGTCAATAAAAACCCCTGAGATCAGATGATCGGGGCTCCACTGTCCAGATTGGTGCAGGCTATTTCAGGTGGTTCCCTCTACTGAGGTCTGGCAGGGTTTGCAAATCTGAAACCGTTTCCTTGTCTTTATCTCTGAGCCACCCAGTAGCGGACTACCACACGCTTACTCGGCCATGAAGTGTCCTCAGCTAGGGTCAGGTTCCTAGTAGGCATAATTCCCTGCCTCGTGCAGTAAGATGAACCACTGAGCTCTTACTATGAAGTAAGAAGATCACCTGGAAAGCCCCGTAGTTGCCTCAGAGCCAGACACCCTACTGGAGTGAGACCACCACGAGAGTTTCATTCTTTTCCCACTTATAAACCAAGAGAGTCACCTTCTGGGTCTCAGGTCAACCCACGCAGCAAAGAGAAAGACATGGACAGGAAAGAGAAAGAATATGTACCAAGGGGCCAGGGCTTAGCACACTTTACATGGACTCCTAACTCTGACACCAGAGTCCATGTAGTCATCATCCCAGGGTCACTGTCCAACCTAAGCAGCTATCAAAGTCCTCTCCCAGGTAGGTGTTCCAGAGTCCTCTGGGCTACTCATTCTGTAATCTCACAATCCTCCCCAGCTCTTTGGTACATTCACGAACCAAACAGAAACACCATGTACTTACCTAGGATTTTATAAAACATGAAGTGCCTTCCCACAGCGAAGTTCTTCCAATCCTCAGCCCAAACAGAATCAACAACATCAATAAACTCACCATCACCACACACCACTCTACATATGAGGAAGCTGAAGTTCCTGGAATGCCTAACCTTATGTTCCTCAGTATTCCCACAGTGGGCTGGGACCTCCCGCATCAATCATCACTTAAGAAAATGCCCCACAGACAAGTCCACAGGCCAGTCAGACGGAGGCAATTCTTCAACTGAGGGTTCCTCTTCCTAGGTGTCTCAAGTTTGTGTCAAGTTGGCAAAAACTAACTACCACGGGCATTCAAAAATCAAGGTGCCCAAGTCAGTCCAGGTCTGAACCACAGAACTGTCTGCTACCCACTAACACAGTCTAGGATACAGAACCAGAGATGTATCCCATGGCCTCAATCTACAGGAGATGCCTCTGATATATCACACAGAATATGACCTCACTTTAAGGAGCCTTCCCTCTCTGGCAGCAGCCTTGCCATGGAATTTGGGGCAACCTGTTGGGGAAGTTTATTTTTAGTTATGTTTGTTTATGCACTGGTGGAAAAAAGGATGCATAGGCCTTGGCATTTTGTACTGTCTGCAGGTGTTGGATTTCTGTAGGGGACATTTAATTGCTTATGATCTGCATGTGGTTATCAGTAGAGCACCTAAGGAGTTCCGAATCAATAAAACACCTGGGTGCAGATGCTCAGGGTTCCAGTGCTGATCGTGGTATTGGCCATGATGGCCCTCTGCTGAGGTCTGGCAGAATTTGGACTTATGAAAACACCTCCTGGTCTCTCTTGGCTGAGCCACTCCTGGCAGCCTAACAACTACACAAACCTCTCTCTGGGTTGGGCGCCCCACTCATCAGGTCTAGCTGCCCCTCAGATGCCAAGCTCTGAACCAGGGCCTTCTACCAGGATCCTTCTCTCTCTGAGTGACTCCATATCAGTCTGCCACTCAATATCTGGTGAGATTTCTACTTCCTAGATGGAGAGACAGATCAGCCATTAAAAGGCGAAGGCTTACAATAAAAGGTCAAGATTTCTACCTCTTCCCACTTCCCATCCCGCCTCTTGCTTACTGTTCTACTATCTAGTGTCTACCTTTACCCACTTTAGATTTGAATTCAGAGGGATAAGTGACTTGCCCAGGGCCATGCAGCCAATAAGTGACAACACTTGAGCTTGACCCCAGCTCCTTAATTCCCAATTTTGTGTTCACTTCACTTAGCTGTCTCCTGTTGGGTCTTCAGGAAGCCACCTGTATATAAGGAGATGGATCCAAATCTTAGAGGTGACTAGTGCTCAACAACCGAAGGAACCTACCTAAGCCTCTACCTATATCCATGGGAATTAAGACTACCCTGTTGGGTGAGAAATTCCAAAACTAATTACTGACAGTCTGACCCATAGCCTGTGCTAGACCACCACAGTGCTATATAACCTTTAGAACCTTTAGTTCTAAAACAAATCCAGATACACATCAGGGGCCAATTTAAGCACTTACAGAGAACAAACAGAAGGCCATGAAAAAGCAACCAGACTAAGTAAAGTCAAGGAAACTAATTTTGACTCTGAGGTAGAGCTAGGATAGATAGCATTCCTTGACTATCACTCCTGACAGTGAGGTGTGGTCTAGAGTCAGCATTTGTGGTTTGACTGTACATGACCTGGCAGGCCAATCCTTTCCACAAAGTTTCAAGGTCTAACTTTTCCACCTATTTTTTTTTTTTAATAAGAAATGGGGAGGAGACCAAAAGCTAGATTAGATCAGCAGTTCCTATCAGCATCCATGCTGCCCATGAGCTTGTTAGAAATCCAAATATGTAAGCCCTACATAATTGCCATGTCAGAGGCTGGAGGTGGGGGAAGAGCCCAGCCAAAAACCCAGTGGCTAATGCACCTACTCTGAAAACCACGGGACTAGGATCATAGTTCCATGTCCCTTCCAGCTGTACCACTCAGAATGCTGGAAGCTTCCTCAGCTTGGCATCACCAATCCCCACCACCACCCCACCATACACACATACATACACATACAATCCCTCCCCTCTGACTTTGATGTGGTATGAATTTCAGTCAGCTGGGTAGTTCATGTGATCTAGTTTTGACAGCTTCCTCCTGTGATTAATACAGAGGACCCTAAGACACAGTCGGTTTCCTCCAGAAGACTTTATTCCACTTACCACCTCAGTGGTACATATTCCGTCACCATGTTTAAAAAAGAAAAACCAAAACATGAGGAAGGAGTATCAGCCTTTTAAACACGGAAAATGGGCACCATCCTTTAAAAAACTGTAAAGGGGTTTAGTCCTGGGGTAAGTCAATAAGGAACTACTCTAAAATCTTAGAAATGGAGTCGTTGTAAACTCAGTGCTCTCTGTCTTAATACAAACCCGTCTGAATGAATTAGAGCATGTTTTTGTATGCCAGCCTCAGCTACATAATGAGTTCAAGGCCAGCCTGAGATTCATAAGAATATCTGAAAATAAACAACAAAAAAAGAATAAAACAATCCAGACAAAGCTTAAAAGTATGAAAATATACCACAAAAGTAGTACAGACTGTTAATTTCCACAACTCAGACCTAGCACCTAAAACTACCATGAAATGAATGAATGAATGAACACCTCGCTATTGTGTTACTAGAGGGTGTAGATATAAACAAGTTAAAAGCCTTGTCTAAAAGAAGTAAGTTTGAGCTTAGCATGAGCAACATCATCAAACCTACCCATCTGCCCCAATTCTTGCGTCTATCCATGCATACGTCCATCCCTCAAGTGCAAACTCTACGTTTGCCCAACTCCAGGTAGGAATTAATGTTCTAAAGAACTTAAAAGCCAAAACTGAGATAGGCTGATGGACAACTACAATAAAAGTTGGAACGTGCCAGTGGTGAAGGAAAAGGTTGTGGGAGATGAGAAGAAATAATTGCTTCCTGTTTAGGGTAGATGTTACAGGAATCATGGCTTACTTCATGAATGATATGGTATTACCATGCTGAACCCTGGAAGATGAATTTGGGTTTAAAGGGGTGATGAAGGGGAAGAGTGATCCAAACTAAGAACATGCTGGGGCAAAGATGAGAATGAGAGAAAGGCACATATGGAGGTTCCAAAAGTTGGCCCTATTCAACAGCAAGACAAGAAAGATACACAGAGAACTTACTGCCCCAGAATCCAGCTTCCACCTTACCCTCTGCCCCACTCTCCTCTGCAGGACCGCCCACTCTAACCCGGCGGGCACTGTGGGCAGAGCTGTGCACCTGCTGCCTGGAGAGGCTTCCTGCCTTGGGGCCATCCCTGCTGCCGGTCCATGCACTCCTCCAGTTAGTGCCCGTCACAGGCTCCACTGTTCTCACTACCCCGCGTCTTTACACTTCTGTTTTGTGTAATTTATAAAACACATACTGCCCACGAGTTTGTATTTTTAATTCCTGTAAGAAGTTTTAGGATCCAATTTGTGTGAAAATCAGGCTGCCACATAAGGTTGTATTGTATGATAAAAGCCTCCAGGAATAAAACAGACAGTACATCCTGCTTATCAGCAGCTCAAACACTGGTTCCACTCCGTGCAGCACAGACTTCCTTATGAATGACTATTCCTGGTTCTTCATCAACTTCCTGCAGTCTTTTTGAATTAAATCCTAGGGGTGGTGCCTAATCCTCAGGGCTTCTTTTGCAAACATGTATTGAGAACCTACTGAGCTCTGGGCTATAATACCTCACAAGGTAAAGTTGTTGTACAGTGAGGGTTAACCTTTTAAGGCACTGCAGGTCATTGAGCATATTTGAAAGATACGGAGGAAGATGGTGGAAGAGTCTGAATCCGAATGCAGATTTCTAGGAGTTCTTGGGTGCTGCTCAGCCCTTCATTCAACAGCAGCAATCAGGAATGCCCAGGACCTTCCTGCCCCCCCCAACCCCCCACTCAGACCTCCAGCTTCCTCTAGCACTGTCAGCCTTCCTCTCCTCCCACTGAAAGTACGGGTGTGGACTGCTTTCCCCGGGCTCCCAGGAGGGAAAGTGGGCCCTATTTCACCCCATCCTTAGCCAACTCACATCATTCGATGTCATACGCTGTACCAGGCTTTCCCCATGAAAGAATCTTCTGAATAACAAAAAGTGGAAGCATTAAAACCACACTTGACTGAGGAGAGATGAGAACGACATGTAACATGGTACCCACGACTGTACTTTAGACAGAGGAGGAAATGCACTGAGAAGCTGGTGAAGTCAACACGGAGTGAGTATAAATGTGGTTCACAGGAATATACCCGTATCCACTGCTTAGTTCTGACAAATAGCCACCAGCGTGTAAGATGTCAGGGCTGTGGAACACTGGGTGAGCTGTGTGGAAGTTCACTTACAAGGCTCACATCTTTCCCGCACACAAAACTGTAAATTTATCTAGGTGGTCTTTCATCTTGTCCAAATCACGGTGCTGTGATGCAACAGGGAAAAGACATAACAGCAGTGCCTAGCATTCATGAACTCCTTTATTCTGCCAACAATGTGAGACAGTCTTCAGATTCTCGTTTTATGGATGAAGAACCAGAGCCTAAAGAGGTTCAGTAACAAGTTGAGACATTTATGTCCAGCCAGATGCAAGTCTAGGCAGGTTAGCTCAGAAACCCACGCTCTCCGGCACCACATACGTAAACCAATGCTTTCCAAATACTTCCACGGTTTTCAAGTGGCCTATCTATCTAGATCTAACAAACGGATCACAAAGAATGAAATGTGAATGCTACATTGAGTATCCACACTCAACAAAATGGTTCCTAAGGCAAATTTGCGAATTCTGAAAATCTCAACTGGAGGAGCAGACCTCACTGCCATTAGAACGGCCTTTCCACATCTACGCACATCGCTGCACTCATCCTGTGCCCCGCCTTTTCTGGCACATTGTTCTTGAAGACTCGCGCCCCTAGATCACAGTAATGGCCTCCGACCTGCCTCGGATGGGATTGCATTCCTGAAGTTTCAGGTTGAGAAGATGATGAAATTAAACACGGTTGTTTGATCATCAGGGCCTGCAATGCAAATTAACGCTCTCCAGGTTACAGACCCAGATCTTAATAGTCACAGGAGCACCTGATAGTATCCTGCTCAATCTGAAAACAGAAAATTTCCTCCTCCTTAAATATGTCAAAAAGGAAGCAGAGCAGTCAGTGTTTTTCTTACCTCCACTAAGAGTTACTTAAGGAGTAACACCGGGCTCCCTCACTGAACAATGGTGCTCAATAGAGGCTCTGAAGAACTGATAGTCCCTCAGAAAGGTTAGTGGTTGGCCAGGTCTTACACCTACTCCAACCTGCCCCACAATTGCAGCTATTTGTCTTTACAAGGTTCCCAAGTAGATACCAAGCACGACCAGAAGCTGGGAATGGAACAAAAACACAGTGCAGTAGACAAAGAAAAGCCAGGTGACAGAGGTGTGGCTTAAAGTCAACAACATAAAGAAAATGAATCTAGAAGTAGGAGTACAGAAGACCTAACTGCAGTGTGGAATTCATGGAATGTCAGCTTACTAAGTGTGGACATGAAGCTATGCTCACCACCCAAGTTTCCTTACAGAGCCAAGCTCAAAAATCTTGTCTGATCAACAATGCACGTTTACTCCAGCTTATACTGACTTAGTAAATGTTAAAACTCAGCAATTTCTACTTGAAATGGCCCTTTCTACTTAAACAGCCTTAAGTGCATTGAGTCTAACACTAGCATTTCACTGATGGGTAAGCAGGGAATATTCATGCCCAAAAATAGGATGAGGAGAAAAGTCTTCCAGTTCCTTTGCCTGTAGGCAAGTACTGCAGAGCCTGAATGAATGCAGTCTAGGACCGTTTAGTCAGAGCTATAGTGGACCACATTTTGTGGTCCTGTCTGCTGGTTTCTACTAGAAAGCACATCGGCAGAATTCTTTGTGATGAAGTATAAAACAGAATATATCAAAGATTAGCTAGACTTAAATGAAAATGATCGCACAGATTAAAAAAACTGAAAAACTAGGCAAATCACCTAGGGATAATGGAAAGATGAGGAGTCTGATATGTAACAGGATAAATGGAAACGAACCAGTAGCAATGAAGCTACCCAACAAGGAGTCAAGACGGACTCTCAAACCAAGTTGTAGATTCCGCCCAGAAGATTCAACAATCACTTCTGAAGATGGCAGTTGCTCAGATGAAACAAAACTTAAAACAGAGAGAGAGAGAGAGAAAGAGTTAGATACCCTATAGTCTGCCTCTTGTCCTCCAGAGTCAAGCTGTGTTCAAAACTAACCTAAGGTACGCCACTGTGGATCTCCAGCAGGCAGCTCAATGATACCTTGGCTCCCTGCAAGTTACTCTGCACACACAGTCTTCCTCTAGTAAGACTCGCCTCTCACCACAAGGAAAAGCCGACCTTACTTCACACCAGCTCCAGTACTAGTTCTGAAGCCAGGGATTGTCCACAGTAGGACATCCGATTCTCTATCACAGCTACTAGAGTGACTGCAGAGAAGCGCTTGGTACTTCAGAAAACAAGAGCTTCACAGCATTCTATGACACCTCCCTATGCTGCACCTCCCACTCTAGACTGTGTGCCCAGACCCGTCTGAACAGGGATCCTGTGATACCCTGAACACCCAACAAAGGAACCCTACACATTATAGTACATACTTGTTTCATGAATGAACTGAACCAACACCTCTCAATTAGATGAGAAAACCAAAAATGTCAAGACGACCTTCAGTGTTTGTTCCTTAATGTTTAAAAGAATAACTCACAGAGAAGGCACTCAGTAATCCTTGAAAAGTAAGTGGAAAGTGGCAAATGGAAAAGTTTCTCAGCTGTATGTCAACCTAACGTTCCCACAAAGACTGCTGCCTCATTTCCTCCTTGACTCAAGTTAGTGTCAATCAGAAGAAAACGAGAATGGGAAAGAGATCCACGTGGAACATCAACTGCCCTTCAGGGGTAGCTGGGGGCAAAAGGTGGGGGAAGGGGCACAAGGAGATGGGTAGAGATAAATAAGACTTTTCTGTGTCTAATTTAGACTTAATAAGATAGTTTGCTGAATGTTAATTAAATACTCAGTGGTTGTTACTAACTGTGGTGATTAACTTAATTTTGAATTAAATAAGCAATAAATGCTTAACTGAAGTTCTATTAAATTTCACCCAGCAAGTGAGGAATGTGAGGCTCTTAATTGACTTTAAACAAGATAGTTATGGCAAGTTAGTTGAATTTTTATTACCTAAAGATAACTGCCTTATTAAATCCAAATTGACTATTTTATTTGATGGGAAATATGTCATCTGTCCCTCCAATTTACCAAAAACATGCCCAAATGGGTTCACAATTAATCCAACCTACTTGGATTATGATCTTCTGTTTTCTGGTCTTGTTTTACTGCGGACTTTATTCATTTAAGAACGGTTGTAGCAACACACACGTATGTAATCACAGCACGAGGAGGGTGAGGCATGAGAATCACAAGTTCAAGGTCAGCCTGTCTGCATAGGGAAAAACCTGTCAAAATAAAACAAAAGAAAAAGAATGAGTGTGCATCAAGCACACAGGATCTAGGATTGGAATTATATACAAGATTGAGAACCAGAACATGGACACTGTTTTCTTAATGTAGACACAACTTGGTGATAAACGTAATATCACAATATTGAAATTTCCAATGTATCCTGATTTGTTGATATAGTAACCTATCTGTAATCATTATTGATCAAGGGTTAGGGGAGTAGCCCAGTAGTAAAGCATTTGCCTAGTCTGCAGAAAGACCTAGGTTTGATACCAAGCACCATTCAAAAAAAAGGGGAAAAAAATCTATTCAAATGAACTATAACCTCTGCTGTGGAACAAAAGCCCTAGGAACCCAGATTACTGACTCGCTCAGTTTTCTACATATCACTCACTATACCTGTTAAATGAAGGGTCTGGATTGGAGATCGCTACAATCTTTGCAATCATGTACTCACAGCAGCTGTGAATGCCTACGCTGGTTCTTCAGACGAATGGGCCTGCTAATAGTCAGGCAAGAATGGAGGGAGGAGAGGAGAGAGGGTGCTAATCATCACTGCCAAACTATTAACAATAAATTAAAAGAGTAGGGAAATCATTGCCTTCAGTTATGTACCCACCAGTGGTACTATACCCTGCCAGGGTCCAATGTATACTTCCAATCCAACGGATACACAGACGGCCCTGGTTAAACTAAATGGGTCACAGAAGAAAATCAGAAGTCATGAACCTGGGAAGAGGACAGGTGGAAAGGAACAGAGTACTGATAAGGGTAGGAGAGAAAGAAGAGGGGGTGGAGGGAAGAGTACCCAGCTGCACTACGCATATGCGTGAAACTGCCAAGGAATGAACTTAAAGAAACACATATCCTTGGACCAGCAAGATAGCACCCAACAATGCATGAACTGAGTTCAATGCTTGGGGCCCACATTAAAGTGGACGGACAGATCCAATTCCACAAAGTTGTCCTCAGCTACACCCACACTGTGGTACACAAATACGCATCCTATGTACACGTACACACACACACACACCCTACATATGCACGCACGCACACACACACACACACACACACACACACACACAAACATACACTAAGACTATGAAGAATAAAGAGAAATACAAATTAAGGGAATAACGAAACATCAAATCTTATACTACTAATTCAGTAAATACAAGTTGTAAAATTAAACACAGTGACATTATAAAGAAACAAATTGATTCATACACTACAAATGACTATACATCAGTCATCTTCTAGAGTCTGAATGAAAAGCAAAAGTAATACATGGGACTTTTATGCCTATAATTCTTTTCCTTTTAGCCTTTTAGGATGACAGAATTCTACTAGTCAGTATAGGGTATATGTTACAGAGAAATAACAGGCCAAAACCTCATGTGTCTGTAGCTGGTGGGTGAAGACAGAGCACCCACTGAGAAGCACAGGGGTGACATTCCTCAGAAGCACTCTATGGCAGACTCTGGTACTACACTGACCATAGTTACTCTACAGTTATACCACAGGACTGGCACCATTAGCCCTCTTTTACAGATGTCTAGCTGGAGGGTCACAGGGGATAAGTTCCCAGAACAGGGCACACTGCTCATGGCTGACAAGCTATGCTGAATCCAAACGTTCTGACACCTAAACTAACCCTGAAGTTCTCCCTCACCTCTACAGAGAAAATAACAAACTACAGGAGATGAAATTAAAGGGAAAGGTGAAGTGCCAAGGACATAATTATCTACAGAAATCACCCAGAGAGCACCTACATTTTTAACATGGTAAATGACAGCTAATTTTTTTTTTCTACAGTAAAACCTATTTGAGTGCCTGTCTATATGAGTAACAGTCACATTAGAACTTACCAATTTCAACAAATTTGTCACATAGTCAATGAAATACCTTTTATGTTCTAATAGTTTAGTGGAAATAAACATTAGACAGACACAAAAATGAGGACAGACACTTTGGAGGAATTTAAGAATGTGGCCCGGAAGAGTTTCGTTTGTTTGTTTTTGTTGTTTTGTTTTTTTTTAAGTATTCTAAGAAGAGAATTGTTTTGGTTTTTTGTTTTAGTGAAATTGAGTATGTGAGTTTTAAACGAGTTCATTGTGGTAGTCTGAATGAGAACCCCCCCCCCATAAGTTCATATATTTGAATACGTGGTTCCCAATTGATTGAACTGTTCGGGAAGGATTAGAAAGTAGCCTTGTTGGAGGAGGTGTGTCACTGACTTTGAAGTTTCAACAGCCCATGCCAGGCTCATTGTCCCCTGCCAGGTGCAGAGCAACACCTGGTAATTACAAAACCTTATGAAATGGTGATAGGATGAAAGCATAACCTCTGTATTTCTGAGTTCAGTTTGATCAGGGCCATACAAATTGGCCTAAGTCACAATGATATCTATGATCAGTGTGGATTTACCGGCACCACAGTGGTTCATTCATAATCTTGTGTGAATTAAAACCCACCATTCTCAGAGTCTCATCGTTCATTTTTAGCTGTCTGCCTTCTGTCAGTATTTGGCTAAAATAATCCTCAAAAGGCAAATGGAGAATGTACCTCCAAATAAGACTGCTCAAGGTATATTTTCCCAGGAATTAAAAACAAGAAGAAATGAAAAAGGTCAGGGTTGAGGGAAAAAGAGACCTTCTAGAACAGTCTTTATCCCACAGCCTGAATTTTCCCTGTAATATTCCAATCTACACTGTCAACTTTCTTCAGTGATTGGAGTCTTTATCTACCAAAAAGTCCATGGAACTCGGACTGAACAGATTCAGGGAATCTTTACAAGATAACAAAGGATTGATATCTGCCTTAAGAACAGTTCTCAACACCTTTACCTTTGTCACTAGTTGTCACCCTTTATGGTGGTTTGAATGACAATGCCCCCACAGTCCCTAGTTGGCAAACTGTTTGGGATGGACTAGAAGGTGTGGCTTCTCTGGGGGAGGTGTAGCCTTGTTGGAAGTAGTGGGCAGCTGGGAGTGCCAGGCTCAGTGTCTCCCTCTCTGCTTGAAAAACTTATAGATCAGATGTGAGCTCACAACTACTTCTCCAGCACCATGCCTGCCTGCCTGCCATCAGATTCTCCACCATGATAGTCATGGACTACCCTTCTGGAACTGCAATCAAGCCCCCAACTAAAAGCCTTCTTCTGTAGGTTGCCGTGGTCATGGTGTCTAGTCACAGCAATAGGACAGTAACTAAAACAGCATTCTACAGCACTGGGCAGAGGAAGCCAAGGTCACTTCAGAGTTATGCTGTCACCAAGCATCCCCATGGCCTCTCTGCCATGCATTTCATCCCCATAAATCCAATTTTCCCAGGCTTTGTGCAGTTTCTCACCTAAATGTCTCTCTGACTGTGTTACTGTCTCCTATGAATCCCTTCTCCTCTACAGCTCACCGAATTCCCACTCAGACTTCAATGTCCACTCAAATAACAATCTTTCCATCTATAGAGCTTTCCTGTAAAGGACTCCGGGAGTTAGGCACCAGCAAATCACAGCCAGTACTTATTACCTACACAAAGTTGTACGTTTTTTCCTCTAGCATAGCATCTTTCTTGTTGTAACCCAGGCCAATCCAGAATCTACACTGTTCCTGCCATGGCTGCCCATGTAAATATTGTCTTGGCAATTTATATGATCACCAGAAGAGGAGGGTCATCCAGCACTTGGGTTTCCAATTCCCAAATCCATGCTAGAGTTCCATTGTGCTTGTTGGCTTTTGTCAACAGAAACCTAGACATATCTGGGAAGAAGAAACTTTAATTAAAAAAAAAAATGTCTCCATAAGACTGGCCTGTAGGTAAGTGTGTGGTGTATTTTCTTGATCAGTGATTGATGTGAGTGAGCCCATCCCATGGTGGGGGGAAGGGAGCACACCTGGCAGGTGGTCCTGAGTAATATAAGAAGCACCCTGAGCAAGCCAGTAAGCAGCATTTCATCATAGCTTCTGCCTCAGTTTCTGCCTCAAATTCCTGCCCTGACTTCCTTCAGTGATGGACTGTGACCTGGGATAAGTCAAATAAGCCCTTTCTTCCCCGGCTGCTTTGGTCACAGTGTTTTATGACATATTCATATATTTGTAATGCCAAATGAATGAATATACAAATGGGTCAAACTGATGGGTAAATGTATTATACCTTTAGAGTTCTGTCCAACTGCTGATCCTAATTCTCTCCAAGTGAACTGGCTAACCTCCAGCCAAGAAAAGAAGACTTTTAGGGTGGAAATGACAAGCTCCTGGAAGGCTGACCTCCCTTTCACCCCTGTCTTAGGAAAAGTACGACTTACCTGCAGGGTCACTGCAGAGTTTACCTTTCCCATGAGTCAGAGAACACCTGCCCTCTGGGAGGCAACACCTTGCTACAGTCCCTGAAAGTGATTCCTTTTCATACCAAACAAGACAGAAAGTCCAGGTGCCAACAAAATTGTTTTCTTCCTGGAAGGTACACAAGGCGGAACCTTGTGGAAATTCATTAGAAACGGTTAAGTGTGGGTAATACTGTGACCACCTGGTACTTTATCCATTACATCACTGGGCTTCCACAGTTACAGTTAGGGATCATTATCAAGATGGGCCACAGCATGGAAAATAATAGATCCAGGAACCCAGCTAAAGTACACAAAGAGCCAAGCGCTCTTTCTTAACTCTTCATAGCCAGAACGACTTCGGCTGCCTGTCGCCTCTAGCCTAAGCCTTCCCATCCACCTGTGTCTCAACAAGTCCCAGCACTCCCAAGCAAGCTCCTGCACATGGTCCAGCCCAGCAGGCTTCTGCTCAACCTCTCACTGCACTTCACATAAGCTAGGTAACATGCTTTTAGCCATCCTAATAGACTGCCTACAATCGTTGACATCTATCACCTTCAAACACCCAGAAACCTAGCCTTCCCAAATACAGATTATCCAACCATGTTCTGGGAGTGCCTAGCCTTATCTGGAATAAGACAGTAGACGTTTTCTGAATGCTTAATTTAGACCTGGCATTATGCACATCACTTACAATGCCCCATGCCATCTTCACATAGAGGCAGATGACCTATAACTCTCCCTCCAAATCAGAGCATCACTGAGGAGTGAGGGCATAAGCAAAAACGGGTCGGCCAGAAACGACACCCACTTCACCCGTGAAGCAGATGGTGCTGCTGCAGATCTGTTTCTAATGTTATTACATTTACTTACTTATTTATGTATCATGTTATGGTGTGTGTATATGTGTGCGTGTACAGGCTTGCATGCCACAGCATACACGTGGAGGTCAGAGAAAATGCTTCACCTGCTGAATCCTGGTGAAATGCCAGCCTGCTACAGCAGGTGCTTTATATGGAAGGAAACTTTAAAGATAGAAATCTTTTAATATACGATTTTTTTTTTTTAATGCCAGGCCTGGTGGCAATGGGCTATAGTCTCATTTATTCGGTAAACTGAGACAGGAACACCTAAAATTCAAGGCCTGCCTAGGTTATAGAAAGTTCAAGGCCAGCCTGGTCAATTTATGCAGAACTTGTCTCTTTCTCAAAGTAAGAGGGCTGAGGAGGTAGCTCAATAGTTGAATGCTGCTGTAACATGTACAAGGCCCTGCTGTTTCAATCTTCAGGACTGTGAATAAAAAAATAACATGTTCCCTAAAAAAATACCAATGTGCACTTCATATGCACCTGACTATTCCCCTTCTGCCCCAAAACCCTCTGCAGGATGGCACTGAACTGCTACCTGCTAGACTGAGCAACAAAACATACAGACAAGAGGAGGAAAACGTCCATGCTGAGAGTGCTGAGATACCAAAGAACACTTTTCAAAAGTCAGTGACTTGGCCTGGCCTGACCCTCTAGTTTGTGTGTCCGTAAGTTTCTGTGGAAGGTCTGGCTCCATCCCTCGATGATAGCATTACATTTTAACTACAGAAGGCTGTCCTAGAGAAACGTGAGGTCACTTTGCAGTCAAGAACTGCAGAAGAAAATCCTACCGCTAGAAAGATGCAAATAAAACCCAAGCTAGAGCCAGGTGACCATGGTGGAAGAAGGGACAGTGCACAGCTGTCCCCTAGACATTCTGCACAGCTGGAAATACCTGTGATATCTGAAGCTCTCACTTTTGGAGTATGTTCTGACAGTAGTGTTCTTATTAGCAAGAGGTCCCAAAGTGACGCCTGGAGGAAGTCCTCCTATTAAACGGTACAAGTAGGACGTGATCACAGAGATTCCAACATCTAAATGTCATCTATTCACATTAGAGAGAGTGTCACTGTAGGTGCCAGACACCATGCAGGGCACCCTGAACTGGCCACACCTATATACATTCTGGACACCTCACAGAGATCTAGGTCTTCACAAGATTATCTCTCAAGTGAACCACACAGGCACACCATCAGTCACAGGAATTTCTGATACATCATATGATCCCTTTGAAAGTAACTGAAGCTCAGGATTGTTCCAGAACTGCCTTAAGATCACTGAACCTATGAGTGGCTCAAAGGTGCGTTTTGGTTTCCCTACAACAAAAGCCACTGGGGATGGGGCTCTCAAAATGAATGCCCACTGAAACCCAGACCTTTGGGCTCTGCAGTCACAAGTGTCACCCTCCATCTTCCTTTCAAAGCCCCGCACAGGCACTAATGCTGCTCTGTCCCACTGAAATAACTGTTTCCTGACTGTGCATCTATACCAGACATTCGCCACAATTATCTCACGTTCACACAAAGAACTTAAAGAGCAAGACAGAAATCTTGGGCACGACTCCAATTCTCACTCTGCCTCAAAGCCCTGTGCCTCAGTGGGAAGGTTTCTCCACCCATGACTTCTGGCCTATCTCTCTGCAAGACAAGACCGATCTTACCAATATATCTCTTGAGTTGCAACTGGGAACTAAGTAACAAAAATGGTTATAAAGTGCATTTGCCACTAACATGTGCTACTGAAGGCAATGAAATCCTAACCGGCTTAGATAGATGGGTCATGGTATGCAGGCTTAAAGAGACAAAGGGAAATGTTCCTGCAGCCAGGAATGGTGGCACACACCTTTAATCTAGAGCACTAGACTAAAGCACTAGAGAGGCAAGAGTAGGAGGATCTCTGTAAGGTGGAGGCCTGCCTGGTTTCATAGGGAGTTCCAAACCAGCTAGTGCTTTTTTTTTTCCTTTTGGACCCTGACGCCCCCCCTTAAAAATTAATTAAATAAAGGTCATGAATTAAATAAAGGTCAATTAATTAAAGGTCATGAATGGTGGGGAATGGTGAGAAAGGCTGTCTCAAGAACTGTGGAAGCTAAAAGAGATTCGGAGTTTGGTTCTTGTGAGCCAGTAACAGGCATCAACAGCAGGAAGGTGAATAAATCCGGAACTACACTGACTCTAATTGAACTACCACCTTAATCACACTGTTTTTGAAGTGTAAAGTAAAAGTTTCAAGCCTGAGACACAATGATCTCCAAATTCTGACCACCTCCCACGGGGAGTGTTTCTGGAAACTGAGTACTCAAAACACCTAGGAGTAAAGGGCTACCTGGGAATGAGGGCCACATGCTACAGAGCAAACCTGTGCCTTCCCAGTCTGCTCCTCTGTGCAATCAGGGGCTGCACACTGACTGCTGAGACTCCAGCCACACTTAGTAGGAAGGCAGACCCTCACTGCTAGCTTGGCCTTCTCCTGCTGACTGTGAGCTTTAGTGTCCACAAAATAGTTTTTCTCAGCAAAGATTGAGAGGTGGGCAAATAACTAGAGACAAGAGCAGGAACTAACAGTACTCTATCAGCAGCTTGTAGAATCTACTGTTTTCTCTCTCTCTCTCTCTCTCTCTCCCTCCCTCCCTCCTCGTCCCTCTCTCCCTTCCTCCTCCCCCCACTCCAATACTAATAAGTTAAAGGCCCATCTCCCCTGGCCTGGAACATTTCCTCAGTCTCCTAGGCTGGGTCCCAGATTCTAGCCTTGACTTGCTACCCTATGCCACCAAGACTGGTTAGAGCACATATCCAGCCATTTAGAATAGAAAGAAGTCCCTTCTCCCACTCCCTCTGCCACAGCCACCAGCTCACCTTACAGACTTTACCATCTACTCTTCCCTGGCCAGTTCCATCTCTCGCAGTGATCTACAAACACATTTTTTTTTTCTTATTACTCCACACACTCCTAAGTCTCAGGCTTGGGTACATATTTTAAAGTTCCTTTGCCTATGGGCCAGTGAGATGACTCAGCTGATAAAAGCACCTGCTGTCAGGCCTGTGTGGACCGACACAATAGAAGGTGAGAATCAACTCTCCCGAGTTGTCCTCTATCCTCCACATAAGCAAACGCATGCGCGTGTGCGTGCACACACACACACACACACACACACACACACACACGCACACGCACACACACAATATCAATAAAAAATAACAATAGTAAACATACAGTTCCACTGCCTGCCAAGTTTTTCTGTCTGTATCTATTATGTGAACACCTATTCATTCCACAAAAACCAGCACAAAGATCTTCTTTGCCATAATTTTCACCGGGATTCCAGGTGATCAGCCATTCCTTTCATATAGTGTTCCCTCTGGCTGCTTTCTCATCACTGCACTGGGGCCTTAGCCTGCCCTACTTTGGACTCACTCCATGAACGCACAGACTATCTTAGTCTTCATTGTAAGTCACCATGCAGCACTTCTGCCTGACATGGTAATCACATGGGACACATTGAACTCAGTACAAGATATAAGCTATTTACTGTCATAACTATCCTGGTGTAGATAGTGTAGAGTAGGTTGAAAAAAAAATCTAGAAATTTCTTCATTGCACAAAGTGGATTTTGATCTTGGATCTTGAGCATAAGGTTTACAAAAGTCTGAGTCTATGAACTTCAGGTAAGAAAACAGAGGTGTGTATTCAAAAAGCAGAGGACATTCAAGGCTGGGCAACCACCTGGACGCATGAGAAAAAAACGCAAGTGGAACTGCCCCTGCAATAATTCATAATTATGGGTAATCCAGAAAGCCCCATTCATTCCCAGCCCTTGGTCTTCAGCCCCTGACCTGACTGGCCAAGGCCACCTGTAGCAGTTACAGAAGAGGATTCTCAATCCAGGTCTCTGCATGCCCCAGGATCTAGGCAGTTGAAGCTCTGGTCCTTCCCTGGTGTCTGCATCCTGTGGTTGCAGTTAACAATGTAACCCCTTCTTCAGACAGCAAGTATTCCGGGAGCAGCTATCACTAGCAGGAACTCTTCCAGGCATGGTACATTGTAGCCATTTACAATGCAGACATCCTAGCAAACCTCAGAAGCTTTCCTTCTTGCTGAAGATCGAGCCCAGAGTCTGACAAATGCTCGGCAAGTGCTCTACTGCTGAGTTACATCTCCAGCCCATGAAGAACAGTTTAAGGCAAGAAGAGATACAGACCTAGTGGCAAACACCTATAATCACAGCACTTGAGAGGTGAAGGAAGGAGGATAAAGAAGAGTTAAAGACCATCTTCAGCTACATAGTGAGTTTGTTGCCATACCAAGGTGACATGAATCTCAAAAAGATAGTCAAAGCAGAGGTAGAAAAAGCAAATCTACCCTGTGACAAGGTTATCCTTATATTATACATGTTGTTTATTTACTTAACAGTTACTAATCATCTTCAGAGTATCAGAGATCAAAGAAACTTGAAAATGAGAGAAAAAAAAAGTTTTATTCATTTTGCCAGGTGCCATGCTGGGGGCTGGGGCAAGGGTCTGTCTTTCTCCTGCAGATAATATACAGCTCATATAAGCATGTTGTAGTTGACATTGTCAACTAGATAGGATCTAGAAAATCCAGGAGGCAAGCCTCTGGCCACACCTGTGAAGAATTATCTTGACTAGATGAACTGAGGTGGGAAGACTAAAATTGGTAGCATCATTCAACATGGTGGCATCCTAGAAGGAACAAGCTGGAGAAAGCCAGGCAAACACAAGCATTCATCTCTCTCTCTCTACCTCCTGAATGTGGATGCAATGTGACTAGCTGCCTCAAGCTCCTGCCACTGTGGGCGACTTCACCACTATGATAGGCCTAACGCTCAAACGGTGATCCAAAATCAAACCCTTCCTTACATTCTTCTTGGTGGGTATTTTATCATAGCTCACAGCTGTGGGAAAACTAAGGACTTTTATCTCTGAGACACAAAACACAAACTGTGCAGTCAAGGAAGCAGGGAACAGAGCTGATCCCTGTCAGACAAGAGGCAGGAAGATTTCTCAAGAAAGGTCCATGGAAGGGCAAGAACCAACAGGAAGGATTACCATTTACCACCAGAGTACACCTGGGATCCATTGGAGGAGCCATAGGGCCAGGGAACTACAGAAACCCCGTCTCCCCAACACTTGATACTTTCTTCTGCCCCAGCTACTTCTCTATTGGGTACATGACATCCAGATCACACTCCAAGGGCATGGGAGGGGAGGTACATTGAAAGGAGCATTAACTTGCTCGCTCCATTCCCATGCAGTCCAGCTTGGTAGAAGGCATGATAACATGCCAGCAGAATGGAAGGGTGTGTGGTAACCACAGCATGGACCTACGCAACCTCATTTCACCAAACTCACCTTTCTCATCTATAAAATGAGATTGGTGTTCATCAGATCTGGCCAATTTTAGTCCATAACTTGACACCCAAAACTGGGGACCATTGAGAAGAAAGAAGACTTACTAAACTCAGGGTTCCTAGGCACTCAAGACATATCACCAATATCATCTCTACTCTGGTGAAGGCCTTCTGGAGGATGGGAAATAATGGGAAAGCCCTCACATTATAACAGGAGAAAAGTCACATCACTCAAAAGGAAGCCAAAGAGCCAATCAGGAGTCAGGCTCATTTTTCTATGACTACCTGTTCAAGACAGGATTCAAGAGAATCCTTTATAATGACACTCCTTTAACTACCTATTGACCAACCCTACTAAGCCTCACTTCTAAAAGTCCCACCATGCTGTACAAACTTACGTAGGGAACCAAGCCTTCAACACACAAGTCCTTGGGGGACAAACCACACCCAAACCACAGCAAGCATAAACCCTACTTTAAGGACTTGACGTGGTAATTACATGAGCATACGCTAAGCATTCCAAACTTAAAAGTTACATTGCTACCTAGAAAGGATAGGAAGAAAAACATTCTCTAGCCTCAACTTTATGGCTATCTTCTAAGCCTTACTTCCTTTAGCCTTCAGCTAGTGAGCAATCTCATTCCTGTGACCTATCTTAGGAACACATCAACCACGTCGTCTAAGCCTCCGAGCAACTACAGCAGACTCCCACATCATACTCCCCACTGCCCTTCACCGGCTCACCTGCACGTCCTGTGCTTCATATGCACCTTCAAGCCCACAGATTTCTACCCAGGTTCTCCCTCGACACAAGCAGCAGCAGCAACCACCTTCTCTCCCTCTTCTTCACCTCTAGTGAGTTTAGGCAGAGCGCTGCATTCCAAAGCCATATTCCAGGAAATGTCCCCACCCACCAATGCACATAGCCAGGTCTGAGGGCCTCATTACTGCTGCTGGGTCAAAGTCTCAAGTTCACTCATTTGCTTATGAAAAGTGTTCTTGTGCCGTGTGCCTTCTGCCTCAACATCATACACTCAATCCCACAGAGAAGGCTCCAGAGGCCCTGCCCAGCCTTGTTGTCCTGTGAATCATGAACCTCAAGAGGACTGGTTAATGGCCCCCACAGCTGCAAGACAAATAAATATATACTATACTTTGCAATATATATGACCTCTCTTTCAGGGCAGGCGAAAAGGCTCGGTAAGCAAAGGCACTTGCAGTACAAACATGGTACTTGCATTTCTAGAACCCAACAGATGCCACAAAATTGTCCTCCAACCTCCACAGACATGCTGGCCCTTCAAAAAACAGCGGACATAAACCGCCCTACTCCCTGCAACTGCACAGAAGCTCCTTTGTCTAGGAGCTCTTTAGTTCCATCTCACGCCTTACTTCCTCCACTTACGTTTTTTTCTTAGTCCTGGAGATTGGTTCAGGTGGTACCATCTATGGTGGCTGACTTCCCAGAGGCTGGTCATTTCCAAAACACTGACCACACCCTCTAGGTTCCTGTGCACTCACACACACCTGGTACTCCTCTCGCACAGGAAGAATGACCTCCACATCTTGCACTCATAGTAGCTGACTCAGTATCTCTCTGTTCTACAGAACATGGGCCTGCGGCACACTTTCCACACAGAAAGGATCTTCTCCTTTCTGCACCTCCAGTCCCAGGTTTACCAGTTACCCTTCAGCTTCTTCCCAGCCCTTACAGGTTACACCATCCTTGGCTTACCTGCCCCATCACCTCAGCACTATAAACCATAGTTCTGAAATCAAATCTAACCTGACTCTGCTCCAGCACCAATTAACTCATGCTAGCTTCACAACAGGATAGTTACACAATCCCACCAGGAACAAGTTGGGACTTGGAGTTTTGTGTACACCTCTAATCATCTCTGTAACCTCAGGCAAAGGGTTAAAATGGAGATGGCCCTGTCACCAGCCTAAGTTGTCTGAGATTCTGATAGAATATTTAGTAGAAAAGTATTTCTAAAATGCAAAAGTATTACACATCCACAAAGGACCAGACAATCAATTTTTATCAAATTTAAGACAGTGACTATAAGATGTGTATCATTATCAACCTTTAGAATAAAAAAAAAATTGTTCAACAAGGAAACATCTGTGATTAAGAGACAATCATATTTCCGTGGTATAAAAACATGAAAAAAGGTGTAGTTTAGAATTCATTTAATAAAATCTGTCTCAATGATAAATGAGAACCTGCCATACAATTTTCATATTTGACACTGGTGCATAATAGGTGTTCAGCAACACATGCCAAACAAATGAAACAACACCCCATGATCATTTCCTTAAGCCAAATTATCACCTCTCTCACTGAAACTGGGCAGTAGGAGGTTTCTCAATGCCAAGTCTCTAAATCATGTTCCTGCCTGCTCAAAACCCTCAAAAGTTATATGCAAACTACATGGCCTGGCATTCCGAGAGCCTTTCAGAATCAAGTCTCCTCTCCCACCATATCACTGTCTGAAAATGTCTACCTTTCTCAGAGGAATCACCTCCTTACCAGAATGTCCCTCCACAAAGGGTGCTGGCTACTCAATCCCACCCATAATAACTTGGCTTCCCCTCCCACTTCCTATGCCCAACTCTAGGCCAGAACTGCTTACAAGGAATGGGGTGGGGGTGGGGGTTTAAGGAGAGGAGAGAGGAAGGAATGGGTCAGGAGAAGCAAGACAAGACACTGACCAAGCTCAGGCCCCTGGCATGGCCCCCTACCCTTCAAACAGCTAATCCTCACTAGACTGCATTCTGGACTCCACAGGCTACCTTCCAAAGATTAAACGCAAGATACACAATTTCCTCCTTAACTGTCCCTTGATGCTGGCAAGAACCTTGCTAGGAGACTCTTAATGGGACCGTAAGAACCATACTAGGCTTCTACACAGCCCCACCTCAATCCACCATTATCGCCAGGGATTGCAGGGCAGGCACTCAACTTCTGTGGACCTCGGTCTGTTTCCCCTATTTGTAAAAATGAGAAAGGGTCAGTCAGGGCCAGGTTAACTCATTCTCCCTCTCTTCCCCTAAAGGTTTCCTGAAAATTCATTTGTGCAAGAAGTGGTGAACCGTTAAGTTTCTTGCACCTCTGGGACAAAGTTTTTATTGCTGAGGCGTGTTTGCAAAAGTGGTAAATAGAACAGAAAGATGTAAGAGTCTGCTGAGAAAGTCACTGAAAGGATCGATGGAAAGGTCTTGCTAGGCCTTCCCTGTGGGGGAAGGGAAGCAGTAGACCCTTCCTAAGGGAGAAAGGACGCTAGAGACATTTTACACTGCCCTGTCCAAGTTTCCAAGCCACAAGTTCACTGATACAGTCTCCTGGTCTCCTGTCAGACTCCCCACCCCAAGCCACCAATGCAATCCCAACTCGTGTCCACTCCCCACCATATTTAGCCTTCTCTAGCCTGCAGATGCCTCCCTGCCAAGGAAGGCCTTGCCGTTCTTAAGAAAAGTCCCTATCCTTCAAGAGAGTCAATCATAGCCTCCTTCCAGGACCATTTCGGGTCCCTCCACGGAGACCAAACTATGAAGTTCCTTCCCGCGAACCCCCATAAAAACCTGAACTTCGCGTTCTCCCCAGCATTTGGTCCTTCCTACTTTGAGTCAGGTTTGGCTCCCGAGTTCCAGCCGGCGCTCCCTAAGGGCAAAGTCTGGCCTGGAGTAACCTACAGTGCTTGAAAACCTTGGGGACTCCACCACCGCTTACAAAAATGGCACTAGGGGTCCCGAGCTACCGATCTTCGCCAGGGCTCCACCTTCCAGGGATGACTTCCAGGAAAGCCCGCCTCTCCCGGCCTCGCCTGCCCCGACTGTAAAATGGGAAGAGTCGAGTCACTGGGTCCCCAGTCCCTTTCCGCTGTGACAACTAGGATTCCGCGAAAGCTGGAGACAAGACGGGCGCAGCCCCGCCCCCCGGGCCCCAGAAAGAGCCCGGACCCGGGGGCGCGCGGAGGACGCCCGCAACCCCGCCCCTCCCCCACGGCGTGCACCCTGCTTCCCGGCCGGGGCCCCGCACTTCCGCGGCGGGCAAGGGCGGAGCAGGACAGCCCTCGCTCTCGCCACCGCGGCGGCCCGCCCCGGGGGGCCAGGGGTTCGAGCGGCGCCCGCAGACCGAGGCTGCGGGAGGAAAGCCTTCGCTACAATACCTGGGGGAGGAGGCGGACGGGGCAGCGGCGGCCGCGGCGGCTGGAGGCGGAGGCTCGGGCGGAGGAGGAGGAGGTGCCGGGCACTCCCCCTCCCATTGTCCCGGCCCGCGGCCCGCAGCGGCCCGCTCCGCCCGGCCCGCGCCCTCCCCGCGCTCGGCCCCGCTGCCGGCCCTTACCTTGCAGCGGTCGGCTCTCCCCGCCGCTAACGCTACTTATCCCGGGAAAGCTCGCGCGGGGCCCGGGAGCGAACCCACAGACAAAAAGTGAAACTTCGGCAGGCCGGGAGCGGCTGCTGGTTGGTGCTCTCCCCCTCCTTCCTCCCCCACCCCCTCCCCGCGGTCTCCCGTGCGGTGCCCTAAGCGCTGGAGGCTGACGTCAGGGGCCTGAATTCCTGACTTTGCCTGCACGCATTTGTCCATGTAAGGTATGGGGAGGCGTGTGCCCGCGGGCCGCAGCACTAGCCGGACGGGGAGGGGGGCGCGGCGGGCAGCGCCTGCTCGAGGTAGGCGACCCTGGGCTGTGCACTTCCTGGAGGAGGGGATGCGGGGGTGCAGGGAGCATGGGAAGAGGAAGGGAAAGAGGGATCTGCCTCCACTGGAGGAAGAGGAAGGAGACGCTGGAGGAAGTCGAGAAACCAGCACCCTCGGGTCTGCTCTGCAGACGACAAATTGGAAGGCTGAGCTTGAGCGAAGAGAACCTGCCATGGAACGCTCCCCACCCCCACCCCCTCTCCCTAGCGCCCCGTCGGAGCCCCGCCCCGCACTCCAGCAGGACTCAGAACTCCGGGATAGTAGAGAGCAACTTCAGTTCACTCCACACGTGAGAGCGCCGAAGCTCTCCGGAGCTGGGACCCGACAGGGTCACCCACTGTACAGATCTAGGAGCAGCTGGGTTTCCGCCTCCAGGCGGGACCGAGGCTCCGGAGCCAAGAGCACAGACCTGGGTAGGTGACTCGCCCACCCACAGAAGTGACTAGCCCCAGTTCCTGGAAGGTTGTGGTTGACAAGCCTTGAGTAACAATGGCAATCGGATGCTTCAGGGCAACTTCCTGTCCTTTGTTCAAAGAAGTGAACCTTGGGAGTTTACGATTTGCTTCCCAACCCTGCCCTGCCGGAAAACCAGAAAGCTTTGCTTGTTCTTAACAGCTTTAAAAAGAAAATACGTGAACTGGGTGAACTGGTTTGAATAAAGACAGGCCTGTTCTTGGAAGGCTGAGTCTTTGATATTTGTAAAAGTGAGCAACAATGAGAACCCCATTTACTATGTTAAGATACGGGCTAGGAGACCCATATGGAGGCCCTAGGACCGCTGGCCCTCAGTAGTGAAGACTTTTAATCCCAGCATAAGGGAGGTCTACATAGACTCTGCCACAAACAAAACAACCTGTGATTTGCTCTTTTTGTGTTTCTTTCCTGTTCCCACACAAAAGAAATGTCTCACCTCGGCCCACCCCGGGCAGTCCCACCAGTTACTACACTCTTCAGGTGTGATGGGTAGGGCCTGAGGGAAATATGGTAGAGTGATCTGCTCAACACGACTATCTGAACAAACCCCTGAACTCTCAGATCTCCAGCTACCTTCCACCCATCCTGTGGGCCCCGGACCTCCAGCAGCTTAACCCAGTCATGCAGGTAGAAAGTACACCCAGATGGATGGATGAAGGGAAGCTCATACATACCTCTTTTCAGGTTAGATGTCGATGAGCCTTTTTGACTAAGAATTAAACAAGTAAGTGTCAAAGTACATATTCTTGTACTTAACATTTATTGAACACCTCTTCTGCAGTCTTCAAATTCAAACACTTCTAGATTCAAACTACTTAACCCCTTTGTCCTCTCCAATTTCCCAGCTTCACATTCAAAAGTAGGAATGCAGCAGCAGAGAAGATCAAGAGACCCATGCATTCCACGTGATAATAAAATATTTTTCTCTTCGATTTGCTCTTCGTAATTAACCTGACTTAAGATGGGAAACATGAGTTCTTAGGGTTCAGACTTTTTTAAAGGTCACAATTCATTCACTCTGTCCTAAGCAGCATCAGCTAATCCATGCCCTGTGTGCTACTCTTTAGGGGACGCCTTCCCATGCTCATTCAGGCATAACGGAACTTGACCAGCATTGCTTGCTCACTTTATTCCCTTCTCTGTAACCCACTTATAAAGAATAATAGGGTTCTAATGAGGATTAATAAAATTTAATAAGGTATAATTAGAGTCATTCATTTCCTCCATCATACACATTAAAAGAGTGCAGTGTTGATCCAGAAATGCTGCTAATTATGTTGAAACTGTTCTGTGTGTTGGGGAAGATCACTGTGTTGCTTCTCCTGAAATACTCATCAATTGCTCCGGTAGGCATGGTGCTGGCATGAGCATTAATAGAAAGCAAATCACAAAAGGTAATTGCAACTCAGGAGTTACTCACAGGGAGTGTCAGTGACAAAGTCAAACTGGATGTTTGGTGAACCACATGCTGGGCAATCAGGAGTCCTACCTCAAACCAAAAGCCTCATTCCACTTTGTTCTTCTGCTTTCTTCTGTCCTCTGGCTTGTAGTACACAGAGACGTGTGCCAGAGAGAAGATTTGCTCACGTTTGCAAGCATGGTGCGTTAATGCTGGTTTACCATTTCAGAGAATGAGGGCAGCACAGAATTCCAGATGAGTTAGGGGGTGTGGCCCTGTGGCCTGAAGGCTTGTGGTTGGTCTGAAGGCCAACAGCCGCTTTGTCACTGGTCTCGTAATGGCACAAAACACAGGCAGGCTGACTAATCCTGCTACTCCATTGCATCCTTCACAGACCTGCTCCTGAAGGCCTCACCGAAGCTCATGACAGCCCTTTTTCTGGAGTCCATGCCAGGCAATATGGTAAGGACTTTTCCTTTGCAAGTCACTCAGCCCACAAATCCCTTTGAGGAATTGACATTATTTCTATAGTTGGTACAAGAGGAAACCAAAGCCAGAGGAGGCTAAGCAGCTTGTTCTTAACACTAGTGTTTGAGTACACTGAGATTCCACAGTGAGCCCAGGAAGCCTGGCACCTCACTTCCCACTGCTGAGTGGCCATCTGCTCTCAGTGTGAACATTCCATTGTAGGGGCTCAGAATCTGTAGCTAGTAGAGAGAAAGAGAACAGAAGAGGCTACAGGAGAAACAGTAAGAACATGATCATAAGGGAAGATGGGAAGTCATTGTCATCTGCTGGTGCTTTTCCCAGGCCAGACTCCTCAGTATGGTTTGCACAGGCCTCGATGATTTGGCACCAACTCAAGTCTTCAGCCTAGAAGAGACTCCAGCTGTAGCCAGCTGAAGTTGGGATAGGCTCCTGAGCACAAACCCCCATTCTGCGTTCATTCTCTGGAACAATCTGCCTTCTCCATCTACCTGGCAACGCTTCAAGCTTCTGTGCAATCCCATCACCCCTGAGGAACCCCTCCATCCCCTGTGCCACCTCCAGGCACTCTTTTCCAAGTGTTTAGGACCTCAGACCATAAGACATTGGGCCAGGCTGTTAACTAATCTGTCTTTTTCTCCTGTTTTACTCAGAGAGTAATGTATGCAAGAATTCCAAACATAATTCCTGCCTTGCTCATTGCAGGCATTCAGTACTTTGATTTTTTTTTCTCTCCTTTCTGTTGTTCCTGTTCAAAGGTAGAGGAAAATGGAGAAGGTAGAGGGCTTGAGTGTTTAATAGATAAACAGAGAACTACATCAAGAAATGATGGATCCAAGCAGGCCAGTGGGAAGGTAGAGAAAGAATCAAGAGTCCAAACATGTGGAAGTAACACCGAGACTAGCTCATGATGGCACACAGAAGAGGAAGCTTCCTAAGCCCTGATTTACTTAAAATTTCTTGTACAATCTTTCCAAAACTCACTTCCTCTGTGCTCTCAATTTCTTTCTCCCATGCAATTAAATTCTTAGATTTAATGTTCTACATTCTTCCACCTCCTAAGCTTGATTTTGCATTCTCCTCAGTGACCAAATTCATTTCAACAAAACATGGCATAACACTTTAACTCATAGAAGTATCTTAATATCATTGAACTTAAGTGCAAACCCTTCAGTTGCCCTTTTCATAGTCCCTGAACAAGTCCTAAAGGATTTTTTCCAACTATTAACCTAGCATTTATAAATAAATGTTAATGAGTAGGAGAGAAGGGATCCTTCATCCTGTCTTGAAAAGCAATTTGCAACTGATGTATTTTCACCAGAAAATTTCCCAAGTAGTCTAGACATAGCTCTGGCAGGTACCATGTCTTAGAGCTAAGAGTGAGTTGAAGCTGCCCTGGAACCCTGGATTTTCTCATCTTGAGAGTGGTAGGAGTTCAGTTGTTCCCCACTTTAACCCCAGCCAGAACCCAGCTGATATTAAATATTGCCTACTTCCCAGAAGCAAAGGAGTATGACTTGATTGGTGCTTATCTGCACTGTAGCTGGAAGCATAGGGAAGCTTGAGCTCCACATGCAGATGAGGCTACTCCCAGTATCCTTGTCTTAACCATGGATTCCAATCTTGGGACTAATGATGGGCCGTTTCCTGAACCCCAATAGGTATACCCTAACTCCTTCAATAAAGGAGAAGCCCTTTTGATGGCCGTCTCCTGCACTTGTGTAGGCTCATGGTGGTTCCCACCAAAGACAGATAGATATGCGCTGAAGGACCACACCGCCCATGCCATGTTCCCACGCAGCTTTCCACCTGGGGGCAGCCAGCTGTGGGAAGCAATAACTGGATTGTACCACAACACATGGCTGAAAATAATTTTAGGTCAATAGAAAGAGAATAAATGATTGACAGATGATAGCTCCTCTCAATATATATGATTAAACATAAAATGATCATTCAATTACACTGTTAAATATTCTATATATCATATATATACATGCATACACGTAGTTTCATTGAGCTATAATTTATGTGTTATAAAATTCATGCATTTGAAGCATCACAGCAATTGTTAGTAAATATAGTAGATTTATAGCATTGTAGACAAACCACTGCATTTTAATATTGGAATTTTCCATCTCTTGAATAAGTAACCTAGCACCCATTTGTGGTAATTCTTCATTGCCACTTGCAGATCCAAACAACTGTCTACTTTCTTTTTGTATAGATTTGTCTATTCCATACATGTCCAATGTATAAATCATATGTAATGTGTGGAGTTTTGAAGGTGCTTTCTCTCAGGATAATGTTTTCTAGTTTTCAAGACTTGTCTATGTTCTGGCATCATATATTGTTACTTATTGATCATATATTGATTACATGTTATGACCAAATAATATACTAGTCTTTCAATATGCCTTGTTATATTTCTTCATTTGCTAATGAATATCTGAATTCTTTTCATATGGAGACTATTATGAATGGTATCAGACATAGACTGATATGAATATGCATGTGCCACTATCTGCACTGCCTTGGGATTAAACTGACTAGGGGAACAAGAAATTAAAAAATGGTAGACACACATACAGAAAAGCTGGAATCAGGTGGGATACCTGCTCTGATGGGGTGGCACAAACAGCAACCCAGAAACTTAACACATTTATTATATAAGCACAAATGGTACGGAAGGGGGTTAACTTAAGTCTGGGGTCTCTGTGGGGGAGCAGTCTCAGGCTGTAGTCATCTGGGAGGAGGAAGTTGTGGTTGGTACTTTCTGTACACAATGTCAACAAACATGCTTGGACCAGGGGGAAGACCTTGCCGTGCTCATGTCAACAATGCACATTCCATCAGGACTTCACCTGCTTCCCACGTACATCTGTGAGTTTCAATGCGGACCCATATTTTGATTTCTGTAGGCAATTTGATACTTTAAAATAGCATAAAAGCGTAACAGACCTGGTAGGTCCTCAAAATTCTTAAAATTTTTATCTTTAGATGGCAGGATTCTTTCTAGTTATCTAATTTTCCTAATTTTCTTACATAAGATGTTACCGCTTAAGTTTTCTTATGCATCTCTAAAAAGATAAGGACAATATGTCTTTTTAAGACAAGTCCTCTCTGAAGTATTTGAAAGATGGCAATCCCTCACCTTGCACTTGAATGATCTCAGTAGTCCACTCCAGATAGTTTGGAGTGGGGTTTTATCCAGAAATACTTAACAATGTATTTATCTGCATTTCCAGTTCTGCCCCTCTGCCCACTCATTTACACTAAGATAGTAAAGTGCATTCTCATAAGGGACAATAAACCAGGCCACAAACTGAATGACTCTAGGGATCCTACTTTGTAAATAAACATTATTTTAACTGTAAACTCCTGATGTGAATAATTTTCACCTTTTTATCTCTGTTTAGGTGTCCTCTGGGTTAAAGCTTATTATAGATTGGTTATCCAACCTTTATTTAAGAACAGTCAAACTTATTATGGCTCAAAGTATATACTGCAATCCTTCTCCATGCCTTCCTTTCCCCTCCTGATACACTAATCTACCCAGGGACCTCTCTCTGTTACTAAAACTCCTCTCTCCAATCAGTTATCAATTCTAGCCTAAAGCTTTCTCTAAGCAGGGTGGTGGCTGCACATGCCTTTAACCCCAGCACTCTGGAAACAGGCAGATCTCCGTGAGTTTGAGGCCAGCCTGGTCTACAGCATGAGTTCCAGGACAGCTAGAGTTACAACAGAGAAACCTTGTCTTGAAAACAAACAAACAAGCAAGCTTTCTCTACTGTGAGTATACTCCCTCTGAATCCAGAGACCAAACTTTAGCATCTTTGACAAATTGATCTCTGCTTTGACAAATTCTCTGCTGCTGTGCGAGCAGAGATGGTAAGATGGTACACAGCAATGTAGCAACACTGGTAGTTCTCTTCACAAAGTTTTTGGGTTTTATTGTTGCTGTTATTTGGTTTGGTTTGGGGTTTTTGTTTGTTTATTTGTTTGTGTTTTGTGACAGGGTCTCACCATGTTCCTCTGGCTATCCTGGACCTCACTATGTAGACCAGGCTGCCCTCAAATTCACAGATATTTTCCTGCCTTTGTTGCAATTAAAGGTGTGCACCATTATGCCCACCCAGAACCACAAGATTCTTATGGGCAGAGATTCACACCAATTCTCACAACTTTACTTGTTTTTCATAGTGTTCTCTTCTCACCTAGTTGAAGCGAGTGTTTAAATATTCCCATACTGAATGGAGAAGATAATGCCCCAACTAGACATCTTATGCTTCTGGGTAAAACCTCCAGTGCTAGGGATGAGTTATATCTTGTTGAGTCATTTGGCCAAAAGGATCCCATAGTCCACCCCCAAATACCACAGGCTATTGCCAACCTATCTTTTATTCTTCACAACAGGATGGTAAGGCCCTGTTGTTGAAGATACCACTTAGTTATGTAATCGAACTAGAAGCTTCACCTCAATGACTAGTGTTCATGGTACTGAAAGGTACTACTGGAGGAAAGAAGAAATCATCAACGTCCTATCTATAAACCCTGCAATCCACTACAGCAACCTGACTGTAAGATATACTGGTGCAATGGTGGCACAAATGTTATGGGAGTAACCATTTACTTTTTGATTGGATTTAAGGCCTACTCTGTGGGATGAACTCATACCTGACACTGCTAAAGTGATCAAGAACCTGAGACTAGAGAGGTTATGGGCCTATGGGGAAACCTACTACTTCTATTGTGATAAGGGACATAAAATAACTCCTAATGACGTATTGCTATACCCATAGATAAGTGCATCCCCCAACCCTCACCAGAGAACCTTCTTCTTTCAGTGGATGGTAACTGAGACAGAGATCCACAACTGGAAAATGTGGGAACCACTCAGTCCTAAATGAGATGTCTTTATTAAACCCTTCTCCTTAAGATTCAGGCATCTGTGCAAAAGAGAAGACAGAAAGATTATAAAGAGCCAGAGGTGATAGATAATTTCAAGGAAATAGCATCTTCCAGACACAACAGGACTGATTGATACACACAGGAACTCACAGATACTATGACAGCATACGCAACACCTGCACCAGTTAACAAAGTCCAGCCCTGAGAAGAGAAGGTAGACATGAAGTCCCACCCCTAGACAAGAAGCTATTTGCAGTTGTAACTTCTGGGAAAGGGAAAATCAGTTATCTCCAGTGGAGTCATTGGGTATATCAACCACACTCCAGTGTGGGTCCATGCTTCCTGGTCCCTTCCCTAGGATAGCCAAGCCTTTGTGCACTAGCCCAGCCTCAAGGCAGGAACCATCTGGGGATCCAAGCAGGTCTTGAGCAAAGGCTTGAAAGCAAACTAGAGACAGACTTCTTGGGAGGCAGTGTCAGTGAACAGCTCAGTTTATTGAAGCAAAGAAAATATATATTTATGGGATATATATATACACATATGTAGAAAATGCCTCATGGTGGTATGTTAGTGGCCAGGGCAGTGATACCAGTAGAGCTCTATTTGCATGTCAGGGGCTCACAGCCAGATATGGGCAGTCACATGTTATTGGGGGGAGGGCAAAGTCTTGAGGACATCTCCTTTGCATAAGCAGAGGTCTCACAGGGACTAGGGGAAGAGACCTTTTAAGGTCATATGGGGAGAGACATCCAGCCAGGGGTCCTCCAGCTGCAGTGGTCAGATAAACATGAACCAGGCCACATACCTTGGAGAGGCAGGATTTTAACAGGTGCTACTTGTCATAAGGCATGGCAGCACTGGAGGAGCTTTCCTAGCTGTTGGTGCTAGCTGGGGTCTGTCAGAGTAAGACAGGATCCTACATTTCAGTTCAGGTCCTATGCTCGGGGATAGTCTGCCTACACAAAAATAGATAATATGTGTTGGTGGTGAAGGAGTCCCAATGACGGGAGACAGAGGTGGATATCAGCACTCACTTATGCAGAGGCTAGTACTCCAGCCTGTGGCAAATCACTTGGCCCTTTAAAATAGCGGTTCCTGGCACACCACGCTGGTCGAGCCCCCAGTGGCAGGAGAACCCTGCCAAGATAGTGGCCCCTTCCTCCTTCTTTGAGGAAACCTTATTCACCAACATTGGCAATATAGGGAAAGGTTAATAGCCTTTACATACAAGCCTATAGATGATTAGGCCTTTCCATTCCTTACCCATCCCTCTCTGATTAGCAAACTTTACTCAGCCTCCCTAAAGCTTCCTAAAGACCAAAGCTATTGGATCTCTCCCTTGTGCAACACCCTCCATAAAAGCCCGCTCCTTTCACAATAAACTGGATTTTGCACCACAAGACATTAATCTCCAGAGTGTGTTTCTTGGGTAGTGACTCTGCACCATTCATCACTTTGAGGATCTCCTGTCCCCACAGACGACAACATCTGGCACCCAACGTGTGATGAGCATTCTGAGTGCCTGTGAGAATACGCCAAGAAAAAAAAGAGTCTTGTGATCCCAGTTTTTTCAAAACACGGAATTGTTCTTGGAATGTGTTTCTGTGATCCTCCCAGGTGTAGTGGATAGGAGGGGGTTTACTTCAGATTACTCATTATTGCTTGCTGTTGTTATTCAATTCAATGTTTATATGCCTCTATGGAAAAGCGTATTTTTGCCACGCGTGGCTTGTCCTTGTGATTGTATACAGATTGAACTCGTGAGAACTTTACTCAGCTGAGCTTTGTACTCAGCTGACCTCTGTTAACCCTCAGAGTATAAATTGTCAGGGGCTCTGAGTACAGTTGGCTATTGTATGAGACTTTAGTTTGCCTCCTGTATCTACTCCATTCTCCCAGGTGCTGCTGCCTCTAGAGCAGTGTCATTGCGGTATTTTGTTGGGGTTTGGTTTGGTTTTGCTAGTTTTGTCTTGGAGTTTTTTGTTATTGTTATTGGTTTTGATTTTCATTTTTTAATCTTTGACCCTTTGTCGTTTTTTTTTTTTTTTTTTTTTTTTTTTTTTTGAGAAAGAACAAGAGGAAGAAAGAGCACCAGGTTGAAGTTGGATGAGTAGGGAGGATCTTAGAGGAGTTCAGGAAGTGAAAGAGTATGACCAAAATATATTATATGAAGAAAATTTTAAATAAGAAAAATTTCCATATTTTATTCAACATGCTCCCAGATAAGAGCCAGCTGCTGCTTCTGGAACTCAGCCAGGGAGCAGGGAGCAATCTCAAAGGCATAGGGAAAAGGGATGGTAAGGGTCTCCAAAGTAACATTGTCCAAAGTATTTTTCAAGGATAATTGCAAGAAAAAATCTGCACTGTACACATTCATTGAGCTTACTAACATGGACATTGGACAGGACTCTACTCTTTACTAGAAAAAAATGTAAATATGGTCTAAATATGCAATAGTAATAATGCTAAAATAAACAAACTTGAATAAATTTTTTCTTTGATATATAATGGATCTGTGGCATGTTTGCAATTTTAAATTTTAATTTGTTAAATTTTATGTGTATGAATTTCTGGTCTGCATCTATGTATGTGTACACATGTGTACCTGTAGCCCTGGGAGATCAGAAGACGGCCACAGATCCCCTGGAACTGGAATGATAGACATGTTAGCCACCATGTGGATGCTGGAAATTGAATTGAGGTCCTCTGCAGGAGTGACAAGTTCTCTAAACTGCTGAGCCATCTCTCTAGCCTCTATGTTTGCATTTTTTAAATGACCTTTTTCAAGCCAAAGGGGTTGGTGTTTCTAGTTTGCAGAATCCCACTTCTCCTTCTGTGCTGACTCACGGAGTAGTGAACCATCTTTCCCTCCTGCTCTCCTTTAGCTTCAGATCTTTTATCTAGTTGCAGCCCAGAACCTGAGTCACCAGGAAGGCTTTGGCCTTCTCGTTTCCTCTCAGCAAGAGAGTTTATTATCAGCTATCCATTTGCCTATGACACATCGTGCGATAAAGAATCTGAGAAAAAACTAGAACCCTCAGGTCTTCCTGAACAGAAGCAATTACATGGCATCTGTAGATTCCAAGTAGGGCAGATCACAAATGTCAGTTTCTTACGGAGGGTTCTCAGGCCCCATGGGAGAGACTTGGGCTCTACTTCAGACTCTGCAGAAAGGTGTGGTCTCAAACAGGTATTTTCTTCTCCCTGGGCCTTAGTCATCCACAAAGTCACTTATTCATTCATCTAATTCCTGCCCTGCCTTCCTTTGTCTCTTTGCGGCATGAGTAAGGCAAAGGAATGAATGTAAAAGCGTGTTGGGAACTGAGCACTGCGCAAATGCATAAATTATTGATACTCGAGCTTACAATTATCTATTTATTTATTTTGAGACATTATGTAGTCACTATGTAGCTCTGGCTGGCCTGCAAACTGCTATGTAGATTAGACTTGCCTTGAACTTGAAGAGATCCATCTGCCTTTCCCTCCCTAGTGCTAGGATTAAAGGTATACACCATTATGCCTGACTGAATTCATGATTCTTAACACTTCTTTTCCAAGCTCCATTCAGTGGTCCTCTACTGTCAAAGTTAACCTCCAATGCTCTCTTGTGGTATACGTGGCCCTTCATTGGTCAGTCTATAAGAAAAGATATCCCAAACCTCAAACTGACCCGAATTCAGTATATACAAGCCTTGATTCCCTCAGAGCGTGAATAACTTTCTAGCATTAAGTTCTTAAAATAAAGACTACCAAATTGATGTCTAAATGCCCCAAATGTTTTTCTTTAAGGAAGAAAAGTGCTTGCTATGTTGTGATGAGAACAGAATTCCTAATTAAGTTCTTTAAAGCATGTGGCTTTGACATTTTATCCTACCTTTGATTACAGTTAAAGGATTGCACTTGATCATCTTGGCAGATGCAAGAAGGAACAGATTTGATTTTGTTTCCTTCTATTTTATGATGGCTAATTATTAGAATTCACAAAATTATCTAAATTGCTATGTCTCCTATTGCATGTATACCACATCATAAAAAGGCAAGCAGCTTTCATTGGGGCAAAGAACAGAGACTTAAGAATCCTGAGCAATTATCTGTCCCTGTCACTAACTCACTGCTTCCTAGTTGACTATGAGATAATAAACTTTCCATCTCCATCCTTCTGGAGAATAGATACAATGCCAGAAACTCTCCCTGATCCAGCACAGTCATTCTTGAATCAAAGTCTAAAATACAACTCTTAGTTGTAGATTATTAAAAGGGAGATCATTTGTTATTGGTAGCATTTCTGTCCTGGATAGTTTTATGTTAACTCGACACAAACTAAAGTCATCTGAGAGGAGGGAGCCGTCAATTAACAAAGTGCCTCCATCCTGGTACCTGAGAGGGATCCTGGTGCCTGTAGGATGTCCAGGTACCTGTAGGAGGCCCTGGTTCCTGTGGGATATTGGGGGCCTGTGGGATGCCCTGGAGCTTGCAGGATATCAGGGGTCCTACTCAGCGTCCAGTTTTCAATGGTGAGGACCAACTTTATGTCGAACTTTGTCATGCTTCATCTCAGGCTGGTGGATGAATGTCCATGGTCGGAGTGACCTGCTGCCTCAAGGGATCATGTATAGCATGGTGATGCCTGTGGTCCATGCTCCTGCCACACAAGCTTGACTTAATTTCTTTCCTTTTTTTCTTTCTTTCTTTCTTTCTTTTTTTTTTTTTTTTTGAGGGCACAGGGGTAAGAAGGTAGAACAGGGAGAATTGGAAGAGGATGTTATCCTGATACATTATATGATTGTACTCAGATTGTTAATTAAAATACTATATAAAAATATAATACTGTAATATTGGCTCCATAATATTGGTTGCAGGCAAGCCTGTGGGACATTTTTTAAATTAGTAATTGATGGGGAAGGGCCCAGCCCATAGTGAGTGTGGTCATACCTGGTCTGGTGGTCCTAGGTTCTATAAGAAAGCAAGCTGAGCAAGCCATGGGGAGCAAGCCAGTGAGCAGCATTCCTCCATGGCCTCTGCATCAGCCCCTGCCTCCAGGTTCCTGCCCTGTTTGAGTTGCTGTCCTGACTTCTTTTGATGATGAACATTATTGTGGAAAGGTAAGCTAAATAAGCCCTTTCCTCCCCAGTTGCTTTGGTCATGGCATTTCATCACAGCAATAGTAACCCTGACCAAGACAATTACCCTTCTCAAAAGTGTAGAAATTCAGGAAATAGAAGTCTTGTTTATCCTGAAGCATAGGGCTTCTTTGGGAAAACATTTTTTGAGTAGCTATTAATTCAGATTCTCCTGAGCATAATCCTTGAAGCAGTCATGATCCTACTGATAAAGCAGAAACTATAAGCTAAAGTACAAAGTTGTTATATTTGAAAGTGCTATGTGTGCTTAAACGTGGGAAATAATTGCATTCTTTGTTAAATACATACTATTATTATTCTTTGTTAAATACCTACTAGAAATCAGATACTTGACTGAATATTAGAGATTTATCAGGAAGCTATACAATGCCAAGGTATTGCTACATGCTAGTTGAGCACAAATATGTTCAATTACTAAAGAGAGTTATATATGTTAAGACATGAATGAGGTGGAATGTTATAGGAGCTCAGAGAGAGTGCACACAAGTCTTGATGAATAGGAGGATAGATATGTGCTAATGAAACAGAAAGTAGGGCTGGAGAGATGGCTCAGTGGATAAGATGCTCTTCCAGTTGATTCCCAGTGCCCACTTTTGTCTCCAGCTTCAGGGGATTCAGGGCCACCTTCTGCCTCCCTCCCACTAGCACCTGAACACACATACCCCCCCCCCGCCTCTCTCTCTCTCTCTCTCTCTCTCTCTCTCTCTCTCTCTCTCACACACACACACACACACACACACACACACACACACGGAAAAGAAATAATAGTTTAAACGAGACCTAAAAAAGTGTCATGTGAAGCAGGGGTAAAGCACTGGACTGCACTCTAGCACTCTAGGTACAGCATGCAGCATACACACCAAGACAGCACTGGGAGACTCTAGTAGAATCAAAGAATTGAAAACAGTTCATTGAAGCTAGCAGTGAATATGGGGAAAATAAGGAAAAAGTGAGCTTGTGCAGGCAGAGGCAATAGAAGTGACAATGCTAAGTAGAAAGAAGAGATTTATATAAGGAAAGGAACAGAACAAAGTCTGAGGATGTGGCAGGACAGCAGGAAGTCTGTCCTGGACATTGTCTTTATTGGTATATGCTGGATTCTTGAAAACAAGGTGGGCTTTGCAGAACTGTGTTCAGGATATTTGTCCTAAGCAATAATGCAAACATGATGCGAATTCATTTCATACATCTAATCTATCCTATGTGCCTCATCACAAGCATGTACATAGCATACATGTATATACACATACATGTATATAAGACACACATACATGTATATAACCTAGAAATTAACAGAATCCAGCACTTGGGGTTGAGGAGTAAAGAAACTCTGGACCTCTACACAAGACTGTACCAGACAGATTATTATGCAGTCATCCCTTAATCCTTTAAATCTCTAGTTCTGCTTTCTCAAACTAGACTATGCCAACCCCAGTCACAGCCCTGCACAGGAGAGAAGCCTGAAGACACCTTGACTTAAGGCAGAAACAGAATATGATGTTCTATTTAAAGGAGTTCTCTTTGGGACTTCTCAAGTAAAAATATGGCTTATGCAGCCATAGCTATCCCCAGTTAACTTCTGTCTTGGGGGCCAGTCCCAGCATGACTCAGCAATCCCACCTCTAATGACAAGCAATTTTCAATTACATTTTCTCATGCACTACTTGAAAGTTTAGAAAAGCTCTACATTCTTCATAGTGTGTCTTCAGCTCCAGTTAAATGACCAACTTTAGCACATTTAATGAAAAGTATAGCGAAAATCTATTTGCTTATAACTATATTATAAACTGCACAGGGTACAGACATTCGATTGCATTCATTTACAACAACGTTATAATTGATGGTTTTGACATGCTTCTGTGGTATTCCTATCAATGATTGTTGAGTTGACTTTGTAATGTGTTATAGTTTTAAGGTATCAAGAGAGAGCTTGGAAAATGGCTTGGCAGTTAAGAGTCTGCACTTCTCTTGCAGAGGATCAGAGTTCGTTCCCAGAACCCACAGCAGGTGGTTCCCACCCACCTGTAGTTCCCGCTCGAGGGGAATCTGATGTCTTTGGCTTCTGTAGGCACCTCCACTCATATGCATATATGCCCCCCGACATACACATAATTATGTTTTTTAATGTTTTATAAAAATAGTATCACTAATACTCTGAATATTTTTTTTAATAGTCAGTAATGCTAAGTCTGATAACCAGAAATGTTTCACAGATATTGTTTGGTTATTTTTACTATAGGTAACCACTTGCATTCTCATATATTATCTCAGCTGTGTAAGAAAAAAAAAATCTTATTTTCCTTTTTCTGTGTAACCATCTAGAATCCACTAAAAACACCTCCCCACCCCGCAGAACCCACACCACTGCTCTAATACTTTATATGTTCATTTTTAATTGTTAAAACATTTAAAATTTTCTATTTATGTTTTACCTTTATCCTTCCATAAATGTCAATCCTAGAGAGCCTGGATCAGAATCTAAGGCATACCTGCGCAGCTGGTCCTCCTTATTCACCGTCAATCAATTGTAGATGAAATTATTTGAATTTTAAAAAGTGGGTACTTAACATTTACAAACTTTTTCCACTGCTAGTCTCTAAACAATATAGTATAATAACTATTTACATAGCATTTAAATGTATTAGGTATTACAAGTAATTTAGAGATTTTAAGTACATGGGAGAATATAGGTAGTTTATATGCAAATATCATGCCATAATAAGTAAGGGACTTGAGCATTCATATTGTTTGCTATCTGTGAGAAATTTTGGAACTAGTCTCCTATGGATACTGAGAGGGTACTAAAACTATAAAAAAAGCCTTGTGAATCCTATGTGAAGCAAGGCCATCTGTGCTAAAGGAATGCTATGCTTAAGTCACATTTCCCTCAAGAAGCAGTGAGCAGAGTGATTAAGAGCCAGAAGCCTTGGGTTAGTTAAACAAAACTCCCAGTGCCAGGGATAGGATATCTCCTTATCAGTTGTTGGTCAGGGAGCTCACAGAGGCCCTCAAAACATTACAGGTTTTGTCATTCCTCTTGGTTACCCTCAGGAACTAAATGAGAAGATTCTACTGCTAAAGACAGCATATACCTGGGAGTCATGATATAGGCAAACCAGGCTGAAACTGAGCTGGAAGCTTCCTCTTTACCTGCCAGCTTTTATGGGTGCTGTGCAGACGGTGGGAGGAGAAAAGGCATCAGTAGTCCTGCCTAGAACATTATGACCCATAAGGCTATCCTGCCAAGCAAGCTATGCCCACCTGAACAATATTGGCATTAAGGCTTTGTGAGTATCCATTTTCTGGCTGGATTTTAGATCCACTCCACAGTGTGCGGGGGGTGGTGTAGGGGGGGATTCATTCTTGGTTTTTTAGATCTGACCCAAAACCCATGGTGGAGGAAAACCTATGCTTTAGCAAGAAGCAGAATACAGTTGTTTAAATAAGTTGATGTAGCACTAGGCTGTCTTCTATTTGTACAAGTAAGTCCTACTCTCAGCCTTAGTCAGAGAAGACTCTCCTTCCAGTGAGTTATGAAGAGTGCAGAAACTCATTACTGTACAAAGTGCTACATATAAATGACAGAGAAGTGGATACCCATCCCTAAACAGGACACTTATATCATCCATGCTACAGTTCAGGGAACATTTCAGAAGAGGGAGAAAGAAAGAATATAAAAGCTAGAAGGTAGCTAAGTGTCATCTCCTGGGCAATACACAGCAATTGCAATCATGAACTCACAGCAACTGCAAGTACCTGTGCTGGGTCTACACAAGAATGGGCCTGTCAACCATCAGGTCTGGATGGGAAGTAATAAGGGGCACCACTGCTCACTGCTGAACTGTTCACTGCTGATAGATCCAGGTGCCGGGAGACAATTGTCTTAAGTTGTGACCCTACCAGTGACCCCACCAGGCTCCAATGGGCACTTTTAATCCAGTGGTCACATAGATGACCCTGCTTACACTAAATGGGTCACAAAACAAAACCAAAAGTCATGACAGAGACAGGCAGGGGAAAAGGGAGGGCTGGTAGGGATGGTAGGGTCTAAAAGTGAGTGTCAGAGACAGAGCAATCAGAATACATTATATAAATAAATGCAAGAACTTGTCAAATAACATTATTAATCCATCAATATGAAATAATTTTTAAAAATAGCCAGGTATCACAGCACATGCCTTTAATCGCAGCTTACTGGAATAAAGGGCAGATGGACCTCTATGACTCTGAGGATAACCTGGTCTACATAGTAAGTTCCAGGCCAGCCAGCACTGTATAATGAGACCCTGTATATAAAAAAATAGCAATGATAAAAATTAAAATTAAAATTAGAAAAGGAACCTATATGTATGACAATATGTGCCTGTAATACCAATAGTTGAAAAGCTAGGTGGAGAGTAGAGATTGTGAGTTCAGAGATTTCTTGAGCTATCTTTTGGTTAGCCTTGTCTAATAACTAAACCAACCAATCAACCAAACAAACAAATAAGAGCACTAGCATATACCTGAGTGTCTGCCTGTGACCCTGGCAACTCCCTTAAGCGCTATGAACCTGTCAGTGTAGATATAATACTTTCTGTCTCATAGATGCATTGTGAGCATGTGTGAGCACTTGGAGCACCTAGCAGTTTGTATGTTCTGAGAATAAACTACCATCAGTGTGGGTGGTGCCATTGCATGGTCTGGATTCCTGGATTGAAAAAGGAGAAAACAAGTTGAACACCAGCATTCATTTCTTTCCGCTCCTTGACTGCAGATGCATGGTGACTAGCCACTTCCCCACCATGATGGGGCTGGCTGCACCTTTAAACTGTGAGCCAAAACAAACACTTCCTCCTTTAAGTTGCTTATGTCAGGTATTTTGTAATAGCAGTGAGAAAAGTAACTAAAACATCAAAGCAATGTGAGTGCACAGGTTATACATAAGCAAGCTTTCTGCAAAGATGAGAGAAAACTGGAATTTATTTTCACTTTCTTCATGACTTGCATATGTCCTGGTTCACAAACTGCTTTTTTTTTTTTTCACATATTGTACTTTGTTGAAATATCAGAGGGTAAAAATAACAAATTAAATCTTTAAGCAAAACTTGGCATTAATTTGGGCAATCATACATTTACGTAGGTGGCAATGATAATCTTACCTGTCCCATATGTACATATCTTCACAATATGACTTTTCTGGTTTTTTTTTTCATAAAGAAGTGGCATTTGCTGATCTTTTGGAATCTGGACAGGCCTTGCTTTGACCAATAGAGGAAGATGACAGTAGTGGCTTGGTGCACTTCAAATCTTAGGTAGTAAGGAACTTGCGGCCTCTGCTCCTAGCCTCTAATTTATATATATATATATAACTCAACTGCCACATGGAAAATCCCGAGCTACTTTACTAGATGCCAGAGACCTACCGCCGAGCTAATAGCATCCTTTAACCATAAACTGGCCTAATGACTATAGCTGCCTGAGTACACCAGGGCAAGTTCATTAGAATGGCCATGCAGTTGATTCCAGCTCAAAATTTTAACCAAGAAATAGTGGGGTGATAATTATTTAGTGAAATTATCTGGACTATTAACAAGCTTCCTGAATTTTTAAAAGACAGTCTGGAATGGAAAGGGTCATTATAGGACTTCAGGAACAAATTCACTGCAGAAAAAGTCCAGTCGGCCAGAGTTTCCACCGAATCTACTTTGGCTTTCTGCAGGGATGATACAACTATATGCTCTGACCTACAAAGAATGTGTTTTTTTAATGTGATTCGTAATCATGTCTACATTTAGAGTCCATTTTATATTTTATATATTTATTTATTTATTATATTTATATTTTATTATTTTATATTTTACCAAGTACTTTCAAACACAGTGTCACTTACGGTTTGGAATTAAAATTTGTTAGAGCTGAGCAAGGATCTGAGATCAGATGTTTTCCAAGTTGCCATCACAGAATTAAAAATGACCTTAAGGCCATTACCCCAGCCTTGTGTGTTGCCTGTTTTTAAACTGAGATTTCACTTGAAGAATGTATGAAATGGTAACCTATGCAACTCAAGCTATTCATTCATGGAAACTACAATACCGAAATGAAATGCATGCAATACCCTGCCATCCACACACAAATAAAAGCAGGTTTTGTTTCTCACTGCTAGCTTTAGAGCTCCACTCCAGCTCCTATTTCCTATAGATGGGGAACCTCGGCTTGGGATCAGTCAGCCTGCTAGTGCTCTAACCTATGAGGTCTAACCCAGACCTTCAACCTTGACAATGATGTTTGGGAACTTATAACTCTGTTAAAGCTTAAGCCATAGGTAGAATATGCACTGTATATATATATATATATATATATATATATATATATATATATATATATATATATATATATATATACACACACACACACATATATATGTGTGTATATATGCATATATATATGTATATATAGTTGCCCACTTGTTGCCATGGTCACCATAAACAGATTCATGGTTAATTTTAGAGACTGAAATGGTCTATGTTTTGATATTCTTATATAAATCTTTATGCTACTAGTATTAAAAAAGCATTGGCTTTCTTCCATCAGTAACTCACAGAAGAGAGACAAGTTTGTCCTTGTAACTCCAGAGGGATAGAAATAAATTCAAAACCTGGAGGTAGCTGAAGGCAGAGTATAGCTTAAGTAAAATAATGATATTAATAGTCTAATCATTATGCAACTGGTATCTGTGTCTGCGATTGAGAGCACTTGCTGCTTTTGCAGAGGATTCAGGTTTTGGGCCTAACACCTATATTGAATGCTCACAGCTGCCTATGGCTCTAACTCAGGAGATTTGACATCCACTTCTAGTTTCAGAACAATGCATTTATGTACACACACACACACACACACACACACACACACTAATAAATAACAAATACATCTTCTAAAAATAGTACTAGATTCCTGACTAAGTTAGGACCTTAGATAAACCTGCAATTCATGTACGGAAGTTTCCAAAAGTTAATGTTTGAACTTAGATACCGCTTTTACTGACTCAAAGGAAAAAAGGAAGCCTCATAGGACCTCAGCACTCAGAGCTCCTCTTTCAGGGTTTGAAAACACAAAGTGATTTGCCTAATTAGCCTGTAACTCCTCAGTCCTTCATCTGTGCAAACACCTTACCAGAAAAACATACAGACCAGTCTGCAAGAGTCTTGGCTGTTTTGTCTGAATGCCCTTTACACCAAGGGAAGAAACTGTAACCTGAGGAATAAACAAGCCCCATTGGGTTTTGCCTGATTTAGTTCATACCCACCGAGGCAGCAAGATGTAGCAGGTGGGGCAGACAAAATGACATTTCCCTCATCCTTGAGTCTTTGTCAGGCATGGGGCTCAGGGTTTTAAAAAATTATTTCGTTATGTCATCCTCAAGACAACTAGGTAAACAGTGGGATCCACTCTCCTCATCTCACAGACAGGTAAAGTTTGTAGAATTAACTGTTAATGTCCCCAAATCCCACTCCTAAAGGTGTGACCTAGCTCCGAAGCCTCTACCACTCACAAAGGAAGGTTTAGACAGCAGGATAGATTTCTTTCTCGAAGTTTAGAAGAGTGCCGATTTACTGTTCTCTATCTACTTAATTTTCTATCATCTGAACAACCGCCACCTCCACCCCACCCCCCTCTTAGAGAGTCCCTGGGGAAAGGAGAGCTATTCTGATTTACAAAGCTCACCTACCTGATCGGATACACTCCCCTGCTCTGCTCTGTGCTAACTTGTCACGCAGGGATTTAGAATACTTACTTTCTCAGACACCATTTCTAGCTCTAAAAATTTGCATGGGATCAGTGGAAGGAAATACTTATTACCTGAGTAGTGCGTGTTAAGGAATTTCTTTCAATAGCAGAGAATCCCTACCTCTTTGAGTTTTATTTTTAAACTTTTTCTGTTCTGTTAGCGTGCATATTTGGTATGATTAGAAGGTGTTGGGGGGGGCTTTATTTTTTCCCAGGGTGTTTATGGCATAAGCAAGAACTCCTGTGAGAGCTTCCCCCACAAATGTGCGTCATGGACACCTCTCAGAGGGTGTGAGCAGAGCCCTCCCCAGCCTTGCTGAGAAGATAGCAGCCTGCTGTGCTGGGTTGGAGGTGATAGGGAAGGTGTTGGAGCCAGCTGGAAAGAGCACAGTGTTAGGCATCATGAGATTCCATTCTAGAGCAGACCTCTAGGTCAGGGTGTGGGGTGTGGTCCTCTTGGCCTGCTCCAAAACACGCAGTTGGGCTGACAGTAAATAGCTAACGACCACTGAACATCACTCGCTGGCTGTGAGTCTTCAGTCATTTGGGGCTAGATGTGAAGCAATCTCCTTTGTATTTCCTTTGCTCCTCACCCATTCTCTTGGACTATGGCTATAAATTAGTTTCCTGGTGGACTATCTGACTCATAATTCCAACCCTAGGAACTGACTTAATTTTTCTGTTTACATAAAGGCACATTTCTCGAGAATGTGCAGAGTCACCTGGAAAGCACTCAGAATTCATCCAAAATGACTGTGGGGGATTCTGCACTCATACTTGAGCACAGGGTTCACTGTCCCTCACAGACAAGCCAACATTGCATCTCAACTTCAGAACTCAGTTTCTAGGAGACCAGGGACCAGGGCTAAACTCCATCTTTCCCAATGGTTTCAACCCAAGACTTCAGCCTGGGAGCCTTTGATGATTCACAGCCAGAAGCGTATGAATACTGGTCTCTAGTACTTGAGTATTTTGTTAATGCTTGATGACTGATTTTTGGTCTTTTCTCTGGCCAGGGACAGGAATCCCCCAGCCCCCAGAGTGTTCCTGGAAAATGATTCTTTTCTCTGTGTTTCACCTTTTCTCACAAGTGGAAGTCTATAGCATTCGTGTAGCTATTGTCTCATTGTTGAGCAGTATTTAGTTGGAATGCTACACTATAAAAACTATCTTTCAAAAACAGCAGGAAATTTTAGAGGAGGGTGGGAAGCTGGGGATTGATCTCGGTAGGATGCCTGTCTAGCATCCACGAGGTCCTGGGTTTAATCCCCAGGATAGAGTCATAAACTGGGCATGGTAGCAAACACCTGTGATCCTAGTAATCAGGAGCTAGAGGCAGGTGAATGAGAGGCTTAAGGCTGTCTTGGCTATATAGGGTTCTCCAGGTTAGGATGGGATAGTGACCGCGTGTGTGAGTGCTCGTGTGTGTGTGTGTGTGACTCATGTATATAAAGCCCATTTGCCTTGAACTTTCCAAATGATAAATCATCTCCTCTCAGGATTATTGGCTACAAGCACCAGAAAAGACTCTGGTTATCTCATTCAAAGGGGATAGTAGAGTTCACTTCTAAGACCAAGAGCATGAACTTAGACAAAAGACAGACATCTCCATTCAAAGTCATATGTCAGGAGCAGTCTTGTCCATTGTAGTTGATTTGAACTTCATTTGTCTCCTCCCTTGACCCTCAGTTACTAGTCAAAGTCCTAGAATGCAATTGGTCAAGTTCAAGTTGTATGGTTTAAGCCTGGCTTTTTCTTCTAAAGAGATAACCATAAACCTTTGTCGGTGAAAATCTAGTGTATATATATGTGTTATTATACCTTAATGGTACCTCCTAAAGACCCACTCCTGTCTTCTAGAGGAGAACAAAATTATCCTTTAAAAGACTACTTTGTAAAGGCGAACAAATTCTACCATTGAATCCGGTTGCAACTTCCGGCTTATTAATTTTGTGTATAGCTGTGTACTTTCCAAAATCTTCACTAAAGCCCTCCAGTATCACTTAATGAATTTTTTAATTGCCTCTTTAAAATAGTAGTGCAATCAGCATCCTCATTTGATTCATGAACGAAAATCTCCAGAAAGTCAGAAAGCATGAATCATAGTTCAAAGAGATATTTTTTTAACTGTGCCATATGACAAACAGGCACATTAATCAGTACGTACTCTGGCGCATGCTGCATACCTACATGGTGGAAAGTGAACAAAATCCCATCTCACCAGAGACAATAATGTTCTGAGCCTCAAACTACAACATGACATTTTGTTTTCAGAAATGCCTGCTTCTGAGAACCATGAGCCTGAGGTTTGTTACAGGGTGTTAGGGCCTGGAAGTGCACAAAAATGACCTCTGGATCTATGTAACAAGTGGTCCATGAATCCATAGATGAGACCACAGCCTTGGTAATGTGGGGATAGTCTTCATAGACTCAATCATTATAGAGTTGAGACTTTTGAAAATGTCTTTAGAAATGGGACAATGGTACTCTTACATGCCCAGAACCTGAGAAAAGTTCATCTAACAGCAGAGGTGAGTACCCTGGTGTCTGTGGTACTGAGCTGAGTGTTATAGATGGAGGACAGGTTCCTCCCCTGATGAGATTGGAAGGGATCACATGGGAGCTGACAGAATCAATGAGTCACATGCTCTTTTTATTTTGCTACTGTGATTAAACTGATGTTTTTATGTGAAAGATGAGTGTGTTTCTTCTGAATGAAGACCATGTGATTTGTTACTGGACTTTTGCTACTTCACCCCACCCTCCTTGGGTGGTTATTTGCACATGGTATAGTGTTATCTTACTGGGCCTTGGGCACCAGACAAAGGATTATGTCTTATCCTCCCCCAATAATGTTGGCCTAACACATAGGGTATTTTCAGTATGTGTTTGCTGAATGAATGAGTCATGAGACAGAGAAAGGGAGGCACATGATTCCTTCTGGTCCAGGAAGAATTCCCCTCATTCAATTTAGCTTCCCTATGAGATTAAGAGGTCAGATATTAGCTACATAAAAGATTACAAATAGGTTTCATCTTACATATATTATGAACTTAGTCTCATTTTGGATCTATATTCTATATTTGGATACTGTCATTGGTCAGATTGTATACTATTGGTATGAGTAAGCAAAATCTTGCCTAGTAGAAAAGAGATTGGATATTCTGTACATCTGGTGATCTATATGCCCTGCTCACCTATAGATTCCTGTATCTATATTTTTTTTTCATAGATTGAAGAAGAAATACCTTGTGAAAGAAAAACTCAACAGCAGGCAAAAGATGTGAGTCACCACTGGCTCTTTTATCAAGGTAGACTCTTACCCTCTAGGCAATTCCCTAGAAAAATCATGTTTACCAAGTGTGAAGTGAAACCAAGCCTAGGAGGTTATGGTGTACCTGGATTGCCAAATGCAGGCAGGAGGAACCTGCTTCTCTGACTGATAAGATCCATTTAAGATGCATGTTTTGGGTACAGGCTGTGAGCCACACCCTACAGTAAATGACTCAAAATCTCGAGGATGAGAATTTTTTTGTGTTAAAAAATTTTCCAAGATGGTTCTGACACGAAGCCAAGAATGTCAAGCACTGGTTTTGGGGCTTGAATCATAGTCCAAAAACATCTGAACTGGGTGACGTGAGCAAAACAAGATACCAGAAACACATGTAAGCGGCTCAACTAACAACAACAGGAATTGGGAAACTGTAGGCTGACAACTCTGTGTACCGAAGGAAGGTGCAGCGTGTAGTGGTCTCTCAGTGTGAACCAGGTTTTGAGACGTAGCCCTCCAAAACAGCTCTGGTGGGGATGAGCTGAATTCACAGCAATGTGATGTTCAGAGCAAGAGAGAGCTGCCTTCCCTATTCTGTCTGCCTTCTCAGGAGACAGCTAGCATGTGTTCAGATGTACTGTGTCATTGTTGTTTGCAGTGGTGCTGTCGAGTATCAGCAGTAGTAGCAATAACTTTTACGGAGTCTGTCATCTCTAAGTTTTCTCCGTGTTTTACTTACCCTAAATAAAGCCCTTTATTATTTGCATATGGAACGCGGCTTGTTGGTGGATGCACAACTCACACGTGGTTCTTTTATCCGCCAACTCTCACATCCTACTTGACAGATTGGAGACCTTATAGTAAGATTGTTGAAAACCACGTCATCAGAAGCACTAGCATCCTTTATCCTGAAGCAGACTAAGTGGATGTGTCTGTTATCACCAAAGGCCTGACATTGTGTGGAGAGAAGGGCAGCATTGGTGAGTGAGCCCTCAGAGGTCAGAACTTGACCAGTGGTAAAGATTACAAAGAGACACACCTTTGGATCACACCAACCTAGGCTATTTCTTCAAAGTTAACATTCTATAAAGATAGAACAACTTGCAGGGCATCTGAGAACCTGTTGACTACGAATGCTTAAGAACATCTTGGGTGGGTGACCTCAGAGGTCCTAGAATGAACTAAGCTGTTATGAAGCTTGGCCTATGTAGCGTTGTGCTAAATATGGCAACAGGGACAGGCAGGTGTGTGGAGCAGAATGGCTGTGTGAGGGTTAGGAGGCGCCACTCTCTGTACCCAGAGTGCTAACAGCCTCACTTTTGATCTCTGATTTTTACTGGAAAATCTCATACCTTACCTTGAGCCAGGCCATTGGGATCAATTTGATATCTTTTCTGCTTTTAAAAATCAGACTCACCTTTTACATTGGTTCTATGAGCCTGGATATAGTCATGTAACCACAGATACACAGGGTCCACTTAGGGTACTCAGCCCACTGGCAACCTTACAGATAGATAGCAAAAGAAGCTATGGCCTATGTGATTTTAATCATAAACACAAAATACTGAAATAGGACAAGGATCTCAGGCCTTATTATACCTCTCATGCTCTTTCCTTTCTCTGAGGAGTGATTGCCTAAGATCACGACGAGGGATGCCATGGAGGAGTCTGTATCTCTCAGTGTGATGTCCCTTGAGTTACACATTGCACCTCCTGTTTCCCAGCAAAGGTCTGTTCTTTCTACCTGTTCCTCCAGGGAAAGTATTTACTGTCTCGGGAGACAGAGAGGCCAGAGCTGAGCTCACAGAGCATCACTTCTGCCACGTCACAGCACCACCTTCTCTGAGAGCCTGGCCTGGGGACCATGTGCCGCACTGCTGCAGCTCTGTGTAAAGGAAGCTGTAAGCCCACAGCCTGTACAGCTCAGGACCTTGATCGGCTGTGACTGAGGTTCACAAATGAATACATTAAACGCTATCCTGGGTACTTCTACATGTTAATCCCTCTCTGCTTTATTTACGTGTGTGTGTGTGTGTGTGTGTGTGTGTGTGTGTGTGTGTGTGTGTGCTCTGTATGCTCAAAACCAGAGTTAGTCTCCTGATTAAAAAAAAAATAGAATTTAGCCAGGTAGTGGTGGCGCATGCCTTTAATCCCAGCACTTGGGACGCAGAGGCAGATGGATCTCTGTGTGTTCTTGTGTGATGTGCACGTGTGTATACAGGGATGTATGCATGTGCAGAGGCCACAGGACATCAGGTGTCCTGTTCTATCACATTCTGCTTTATTCCCTTGAGAAAGGGTCTGTTACTGATCCTAGACTGGCAGCCAACAAACCTCAGACATCCTCCTGTACCCACTGCACAGAGTGCTAGGGTTAGAGAGAACAGCTGGGGGTACGGGGGATTCAAACTCATTTCCTCATATTTGTGCCACAAGTGCTCTCACATGCTGAACCATCTCACCAGTTGGAATTTGTTCTTTAAACCATACAAAACAATAAGCACAACTTGGTAGTTTTCTCCTCAAACCCCCCCCCCCGCCCCATATGTTCCTCATCTTCTTTTCTTTTCTTTTGAATCTTTCAACTCTAGGCTACAGGAGTTCATGGACTGAAGAAAGAAAACCACCCCCCCCCCCTTTACAAGCTCACTCATACAGCTCTCATTTAAGGATGCTCTAACTGGTCCTGCCTCTCAGTTTCTTTGCTGAATGAAGAACAGAACTGGGCCATCCCATCGGACCTTGTTTCTTGTGAGCATCTCTCACAAAAGTCCTTGTTAAGTCTGAGGTATACACCCACTTGCTAGGAAGGAGTACCTCCTAGGCCCAGCATTCGGAGTCACAAGCGCCAGAGGTTACCGAGTGCCTGTTTATCCTGTTTCAAAATTCTTATTGTGATTGCTCACCACTTCAAGAAATTTTCCTTTATTTCCTGGAATTTTCCACAGGGTACTCTACCAAAAAGGTGAAATTTTCTACTGAAGAAATATAAATATCCAAGTTCCGGATTTTTAAAAATGTTATGACTGCCATCTTCAGAAGGAAAAATTCCCCACCCGGAAGATCCAACTTCTCAACATCTAACTGCCTCCTAGGAACTGATTCTCCAGGCCAAGAACAGAATCCCCCAAACGAACAGGAAAAGGAGTCTGGGAGTTGTGATGAGATTGGAAGTACCTAAGAGAGAGCAGTGAGCCTGCAGATCAGGGGCTGCCTCAGGATGGGGGCACAGTAAGTCTGCCCATGTTGTTTCTACTCATTAATTGCCATATGGACTTTTGGGTCAACTGTTGGCAGGCTTCATGGCCTACGACAAGCGACTTAGCCCCCTTGCTGTTCACATGCTGACCCATACATTTTCTATAAGAAGCAAATAGGCAACTAAATCCATGGCATGATGAATGTCTTCCCTGGCAACAGCAGTACTGGAAGAAGCTGGAGTGAGGGTCAAGTGACTGTTGGGGCAAGGAGGAGGCATACACAGCATCTGATCTGGACACAGCTCTGAGTCCTGGGTCAGCAGGATGCCAAGGCTGGATTAACCCACACACTGTGAAAGTCTTAGGAACAGCAGGCTCAATGAGGGTATAGCAGGAGATGCAGTTCTCAGAGGACTGAATAGAATTCACATCTGGAGGCCACAGGGTGGGGTTGACGACCTGAGTTCAATCCCCCAAACCCACATAGCAGAAGGAGATAACTGCAAGTTGTTCCCTGACCTACGCTTGCATGTACCTGTACATGTGTACACACACACACACACACACACACACACACACACACACACACACACACACACACCCTAATGAATACTAAAATATAACATGTTTAGAAAGATCATCCACGTGGAAGAAGGGGATCCAAGGCTCTTTGTGTGTGCAGTTTGAACATTATTTTGTTAGACAAGTGTAACATGATGCTGTCCTTAAGAGTCCAGTCTTTTTCTTTTTCTTTTTTTTTTTCATTCTTTGAGAATGTCATATGGGTACAATGTGTTTTTCCATCAGGGATCTCAATCTTATTTCTGTGTGTTAGAAACTTGAAATTTCACTGAGGCCTAACTGTTCATTGTCTTAGTACAAGAACCATTGCTAGGTCTAGCTTTCATCCTCTAGCTGTGGTACCTTGCCATTTCTGTTTGTGGGCATTCACTTTAGTGTTGAACAAGGGGGCAAAAGATCACGCTCAAAAATAACAAAAAGGAATCCTGATGATTTAATAGAACTGGGGAACTGCACCCCATTTCTAGTAATTCCTGGCAAGCGTGTTCTAGCAGAAGCAGCTTGTATCCCCTTTGGGAGTGTTTGTGGAACCGGAGATGCAGACTGTGAACGGAAGTCACAATCTCTCTGTCTTCCTGACAGAAATATCTGTCAGGGACATGTTGAATATCTTTGAATGTCTGATAAGGGAAGGGAAAAGGGGAAATGGCATTTTATGTTAATTTTATTCATTCCATAAACTCATGCCAAGTACACATTATGAGCCTGTGTGCATGCCCTGTGGAAACCCCACTTGATTTTGGTCCTATAAAAGTTACAGTGTTGTGTAGGAGAATGAGATGTAATTTTAAAATGTACTTTACAAGACCCACTGAAATAAGACTTGGAGAGGGGTCAGGTTCATCTCTGCTGGGCTAGTTTAGATACACTTCACACAAAGACAGGAACTTAAGAGCCTGGGGGAAAGGGCATCCAGGCTATGACCGATGACATGAGTAAAGGGTGATAAATGGGAAATTTGGGGTATTTCTAGGACCGTGTTTCTAAAACACATAAACATGGAAGCATGGGTGATCTCAGAGAAGGAACCAGAAGGATAGGATTTATTTGTTTTTCTTTAGATTTTATTTTAGCATTTTAATTGCCATCATTTTAAATGAATTTCCTTATGATGCTTACTAGAGAATTTTACCCAATATTTATTTGCAGAACAAAGAATAAAAAATAAAATGCTTAGAGAGATGATGGCAATATTTAAAAACTCAATAATGTGGGTAACCTGCAGGTTGGGAGCCGAAAGCCATACCAGAAGGATAGTATTTCTGAAAAATGAACATTGGTTTTAATCATTTTATTAATAGGAAAAGATCTGTTGTAGCTGGATGTGGTAGGTGTCTTGGACAAGAATATGTTCTCTTCCAGCCACTTAGTGAAAGATCCAGGATGGTTTAAAGGTGATTTTTCAAAACGAAACATGTATTAGCCGGCTGTTCAAAGCCTCATTACAGACTCTGACCTTAGGCCCAAGCATCTGACTTTTCCATATCTCAGCTTCTTCCTCTGAAAATTGTGGCAGTGTTGCTGAGTCACCCTGGCAGATGAACAATGGGTGTGGAGCTGACTACAGGCTTGCTCTAGTACTCCATACAGACCTACTCTCCTCTATCCAGGGTTGGATCCTGGATATTTCCGCTGTCCTCATCACAGGCTTGAACATGAGAAATGTCAGGGAAATTGGTCTCAATACTAGTCATGAGGCATTGGAACAGGTGTTATTGCATGGGTGGGGGTGTGGCGGTGTAGCGGGTGTAGGGACAGTCTCCTAGCATATCTGCTGAAGGCAGAGGCAGAGCAAACTGACTTAAAGTGAATAAGCTCTTTCCAGAGACAAGTGTCAGAGACATGTAGTCCAGAAAATTATCAGAGAGCTTGAGAAATCAGGTCTTTAAGAACAGAGTCAGAGGCTTTAAGATTGCCCCTTCCCCATGCCCAGCCAGTTGGCTCTCCAGCACACAGCTGTACTAGGTTTATCAAGCACTTCCTGTTTCTGTGTCCTTTGCCGGCCTGGTTCTAATTCCTCTCACTTTCATTTAATGTTACAAGGTTGACTGGCCAGATGAATGCAGAGCCAATTGGGCAGGCAGGATTCTTACTCGATGATGTCAGTAGCCATTACATGACAGCACACATGGTGGCGCAGAACATTAGAATGCATCGCTTTTGGCCATCCCTTGAAATTATTTTGAGCAACTTTTGCTGTTGTCCCATTGCTGAGATGGAAAAGTCGATGCTCAGAGAGATGAAGGTAGTCATAGCATAAAAATGCAGAGGATTCTAGGTCTTGGTCTTTATGCTGTCTTCTATGCTGTTATGAAAACCTCCAAGTCATCAAGTGTCCTCAGGTAGCAGATAGGAGAGACAGAGCGAAGATTCGGGAAGCTGGGGGAAAAGGGACCTATACAACAGAGAACTTTGCTGTGCATGGGCTAGAGCTGGGAAGAGGGTCCAGACATCTAATGTCTTAGACATCTAGAGTCATTTGAATGATTGTAAAGGAGGAGAACATGTGGCCCAACTGTGCTGAGGCTGTGAACCGTTCCCTGGGGCCACGAAACTGGCAATAGATCTAATGCAAAAAAACAAAGGATGGCTTGAAGAAGAATATGATGCAGGAATGGCTTCAGAGACCTGGGTTCTAGCTCAGGGCTGCTCAGTTTCCTTCTTTGTGCTGAGGCAAGTCTTTAGGCACTGGGGCACAGGGATTGTGGTCAGCTCACAGGATGGTCTCTTTATGGTTCACCATAGACAGGTAGACACAAGGGCAGATGCTGGGCAAGGAGTGTAGCTGTTCTGCAACCAGAATTAGCAGACCGCATGCAGCAGTACTGGGGAGAGCTGTGGGAATTCAGCTAACATACATTGCATAAACACACGAGTATCACAGGCCTAAAAACAATAGCTCAGGTAAAGAGAAGTTGGTTTTTCTACCACTGTGGTCTCACAAAGATGTCCTGGTTCAAATGCCTATGGCCTATAAATGAGTTAGGTTATGGGGCAAACCTGAATTAAGGAAGAAGACGAAAGTAGGTTTGCTAACAAACTGATTTTAAAGCAGATTATTTTGCATTATCTAGACAGGACGGATATAATCACACAGGAAAGAGAGACTTAGAAGAGAGAGAAGAGATACCATGGTACAAGGATTTGACACAGCTCTCTTTGGTGTAGGAGACAGCCAGGATTCAAGGAATATGAGTAATCAGCTTCTAGAAGCTCAACAAAAACAAGAGAATCAGTTTCCCCCAACAGCCTCCAGAAAGGAACGCACACAGCTGACAACTTGATCTTATCTTTTCAAGATCCCTATCAGATTTCCATGGAACTGTAAGTTTAACACAAATTGTGCAGTGTTACAATTTGTCAGAGCAGCAATAAGAAGTAAACACAAACACTTGAAAGACATCTGAGGCAAACAGCCTGAGGGTGACAGCTTCAGTCCCCTAGATCAGAGACCCTCTCTTCTTGTTCTACTGTGTGATTTCCATTCACAAAATTGCCTCAAGGGCAATGCTAGCTGCTAGAGCTCCAACCATCACACCTGCTGCTTTGTGATGGCCAGGAACTGGTCCCAGGGGAATATCAAGCTGAGAAAAGGCTAGGAATGGGGTATATACTTGACCCCTTTTGTGTATAGCCAAACCCAGGGTGGTTACTGAATAAAAGAGAACAGATTTTGGGCAGCAGTAGCACTTCCTAGAACAAAGATGACAGGTTCTTTCTCTCTGTCCAACCAGAACAATAAGGATTTGAGATCTTGCGGTCTAGTGTGGATGAGGGTAGGCTCCAAGTGCAGGTCACATGTCTCCTGGTTCTTTTGGGTTGATACCTCCCAAGTCATTGTTGTCTGCTTAGCAGTGTCTTCGATCACTCTCCACCTTTGGTGCTGCTGTGCTTGTTCAGATAGACACTATCCATTCTGTTAAGGTGGATGGAGTGGATATCATTACCCCACTTCTCTCTGAATGAGGGAGTTGGGGACTATGGTGAAGAAACATCTTGCTTCCATCCACAGATGGCAAATGGCAAGTTAGCAACAGTTGCAGGGTTCTTGGCTGCTGGATCTTGCCAGAGTCCATCGCTAACCAGGCCTCTGCGTGGGAAATAAGTTAGCTGATCATATACTGCCGTTTGTTTTCTCACTCACCAAATACTGAGATAATTTGTAGTCTCTCGGGAGGTTGGGAGAAGACAGAGACAAAGAAGGTTAGCACCAGGGTTAGCATGTTGGTATTTATAAAAGGAAGTCTTGAATATCTCCAACCTCTGCCCTCCTTTCCCAAAGTCCTTGTGGTATTTCCCATGGTAGAAAGATTAGAATCATCTTTAATGTTCCCTCCCACCAGCTTCTTTCCTAATTCCCACCGTATTCTCATCACCAGATGCTACGATTATGCATCAGCAAGGCCTGCCATTCCTACTGAGACTCTGAGACTCCGTCTCACTGTAGAGCCCTGGATGTCCTGGAACTTGCTCTATAGACCAGGCTGGCCTCAAACTCAGACATCTGCCTGCCTCTGCCTCCATAGTGCTGACACTAAAGGCAAGTACCACATCTCCAGCCCAGTTTTGAACTTTAAGCTATACAAGGGCCTGCTTCTCTTTCATCTCCAGCTTTGCCCGGTGTCCCTTCACACTACCTCCGCTGTATGGAATTTCTTTCCTCTACCATAGAAGTCAAGTCATGTGTCCCTTCAATATTGAGTGCCAATGGTACTTTATCCACAAGACATTCATACCTTTTCCCATGAATCCAACAATTAATAATGAGACAAACAAAATGATATTAAGCAAGATGGGCATATTTTGAAACACTGCTTAAGTGTGTCTCCAGTAGGAAAACTTTGCTACACAGACCCATGTCTTTCTGTCCTGGCCTGTGTGGCTTGTAATAAATTTGTTAGTAGTTTTAAGCTTCACTGGCCCCCCCCTCTATACACACACACACACACACACACACACACACACATATATATATATTATTGAGATAGGGTTTTACTATGCAGCATGGTGTGGTTTGAACTTGTAATCCCCCTGCCTCAGCAGACTGAATTCTTCAAGGACTAGACTGTACTGAATTCATCAGTGTATCTCTGTACACTCTCCTCCCACCCATACCCTGTGCACATCATTCATCCAGGAAGCAAACAATAAATGAACTAAAAGTTACACGGAATTACACACAATGGATTTAGCAAACATCTTTGTCTTCCTTTGCCTAGAGCATACTTGGTTTTGCAATATTAAGGTGGTGCCACCTCTTGCCTTTGTTACAGAAAACTTTTTGATAAAAGAATGCTTAGTTATAAAAAAAAAAAAAAGGAGGGGAAGGAGGGGTAGCCTTTCAAATTCAGGAGCAACATTTCAAAAAGCAAGCAGATGGGCCCTGCAGGTAGCATTAACTGACTCTTAGATGCTTTCAACTCCCTGAGCTAAAATCGGTGCTAGAGGCTGCTGCTGTCTTGCTTGCCCTGTCTCATTAGAAAGCCATTCTCTTTCTAAGATGTATTTCAGAGAAAAGCAAGAGAGAAATAGGAGAAGAAAAGACAGCTGCCAGCTAACCACTGTGGGGAAAGTGCCCAACGAGGAGGCCGTAGCCAGAGAGTGACTGGCCGCCTCACCTCTCATCTCTCTATTAACTCAGTCCTCCGGTTCTCCGGTGCAGAGCATCGAACTTCATGTCTCATTAGGAGCCTTACAAAGGAAGGAGTGTGACCTTTCTTTTGCCTCTTTTAAGCTTCCAAAGGCATCTCTGATATGCTCAGCTGCAGGGAACTGAGCAGGGTGCAACCTGGCTCCCTCCTGCTGCTCTGAGGAGGAGCAGCCAGGTGACTTGCCCTCAGAGCCAGTGGGAGTACTTTGCCCAAATTAGCATCGCTGGTAGAGCTCAGAGGCGTTCCTTCTGGCCTCAGAGTCTGGTTCTGTAGCCATTGTAGGACAGGGACACAGAGAGAGGTAGAAGCAGTGTGCAAGTTAAACTGTCATACTATAGACAGAGAAAGCAAACACGTGAAGTAGACAGCCGATAACCGCGCCCACGGAGCAAGCCCCTCCCAGGCTGGGTTGCAGTGCTGGCTTGGAATCTGAAAGGCAGAATCTGGGAAAGGCACTATGTTACTGATTTTTCCCCAAGTGACAAAGTGATGCTCACCCACTCAAGTGGACAGAGCTTGGTTGGGTGTCCTTTGTGCTTCTTACTATGGAAAAGTACAGTTCAGAGTTGTTTGACTGTTGGACAGATCAGCTTTGTCCTCCTCAGAATGGAGTTAGAAGAGGATTCATAGTCAGAAGGGGAATTGAATTTCTCTCCTGCACCTTTCTCTTTCAGGTCATTGACAAACAAGAAAAATCCAGTTTGAAACTGTGACTTAACGCTAGCCTTGGAAGAAATGCAGAACTTGGAGGGACAGGCGCCTGGGGAGGGGAGCGTGGGTCCCCTCCTCAACACACCATGATTTATAGAGAAATGATCTTTACGGCAGATGTCTGGCCAGAGAGACGAGTGTACACCACACACATGTAAACCACACAGACACCATTAACCCAGCAGGGGAAGACACAAAAGCACTAGGGAAAGGAGCGTCTATTGGAGGAACTCTGGAGAACTTTTTACCCCCCTGTAGAATACAAAGTCTGTAGATGCGAAAAGAAGCCTAACGTGGATGTCAAGCAGGAACAAGCGTCCCCTTTACCTAGCTCCATCTGGTCTTGGCCTTGTTTTCAATACTGCTCTCATTAAACAGCAGTTGTTTTCATTTTAATTTCCACTGTAGATTTACCTCCTAGGAATCCCAGAGTGGGAGCATAAGACTCCCACTGAAAGGATTCTGAGCTCCAGCAATGGGACTTCCGTGAACCTAGACAATGCACTGCAGAGGGAAGTTCCCTACTCAGACTACATCTTGTATGAAAACGGAGCCTTTTGTGCATTTGCTTTTTAGCTCATGTCTTCAAGGCTGGTCTGATAAGCACTGCCTGAAGGCCCTGATGCCAAATTGACTCTCTGGACTTGAGTCAAGATGCCTGAGGTGTGGCTCTGGTATCTATATGTTTGTACTGTGCTATAGGTATTTCTGATCATTAACCTAACCACAGATTGCCAACCTATTTCTCTATTCCACCTTAAGAGCACACTGTCCCACTTGGTTAAGTAAAATAAAGATGAACACTGGCTGCTCTTCCAGAGGACCAGGATTCAGTTTCCAGCACCCACATGGAGGCTCACAACAGTGTGTAACTAAAACTCCAGTGGATATGACACCCTCTTCTGGCCTCCATAGTTCTTGTAAACACGTGGGCACATTTCTACATGAGGGAAAATCCCCATCCCCCAATAAGATTCATACTTTAAGCAAAAAGTAGTGATTTTATTTGTTTGTTTGCTTTTAGCAATGGGTGACCACAAAAGACCTTATCCTCATGGTCCAAGATGGTGACTAGAGTTCCCACCATTTCATTTGTCTTCTAGAGAGGAAGATATCAGAAGAGGCAAACTCACTGTCTTTTGAGCAAAGTCATCAGAAGCTGTGACATAACACTTCTGCTTACACACTATTGGTCAAATCTATCATACGGTCAGGTCAGAGGCAGACAATTTCCTTGTATGTGTAAGGTCTAGGTTTGGACCCTAATATAATAAAAAAACATAAGTAAGCAAACACACACACACACACACACACACACACACACACACACACACACACACAAACTAGTTTCTCATTTTTTTAAAGTATACATCATTTAAAAATTTATTTTATTTCATTTTATTTTATGTGCATGTTTTACTTGCATGCTTAAATGTATACCACACATACGCAGTGCCCAAGGAAGCCAGAAGAGGGTGTGATATCCACTGGAGCTTGAGTTTCAGACTGTCGTGAGCCTCCATATGTGCGCTGGGAACTGAATTCTGGTCCTCTGGAAGAGCAGCCAGTACTTAAATTACACATTTTTATTTTACTAAACAGGATCACCCTACCATACCATCTTGCATGTGGAGCCATGCAAGTGTTTAGAGCAGTGTCTGGTGCTCCCTGGATGCATGTACAGTTGATGAATGCGTTTGACATTTAGACCCTCTCTCTTCCATGATCTGCGGTGAATAGCCCTGACTACCTTCCAGTGTACTTGTGACAGGGACTTTTTCTATTGTCCTTAACATTTACCATGGGTTCCCCCAAAACCAGAGCTGAGATAGAGGAAATATGCTGTTTGGAGAAATCTTCTACAAACAGAAGAGTAAAAGGCAGGGGAATGGGGGGAGTCAACATAGTGACTGAGCTGTTCTTGTTAAGTGACACTAATCATCAGTTAACATGTTTGGATTTCAACATCATTAAATGCCCTTTGTTAGCCACATTCCTGCTGACACTGCTTCATAGTAAGACCTATATGTCAGGCTTAGACTGTTGCAATCAGATGGGAAAAGACCCCCCACAGTTCATCCTCTCATCTCCCAGTCTATCCACATGAAAGTTACAGAGGGAATTTATAAACAGGCAGCTTGGTGCATATGATCTCCACACAAAAATGATCTTTCCTTGCTCAAGCAATAATGTCTAATCTCTTTAGACTCGACTTTAAGGTTCTTGTTAGCTATGATCTAACCCTTACTGGACTCCCAGCATTTTCTCTTTGCAGAGCTTCCTCTAACCTAATGCACTCTAATCCCTCTGGTTGCAGGTATGACTGTTGTCATGACTCTTTCACATGTTTCTGTCATAGGTGTGCACATACAAACCTGGTTTAATTTCTGAGACCCCTTGCAATACACAGGACAAAGTAGGGACTGGGAGAATCCAAGAGAAGAGCCCAGGGTACCCCAAGGCAAAAAAGGGCTGTTCAGAAGCCATGTTAGGACCCCATTTCTGTATCACTAAGGACCTTGATTTCCCAGAATCCAGCCCAGGGAGGACCTCTTAGTGTTGTTCTTATTACAATTCTCTGTTCTGGATTGTCATTTCCTTTTTAGGTCAAAGGCTGTAGAATGAGTAACAGATTTAATCAATTGAAAATTAACTTGTGATATTTTAGGCTAAACAGAATGAAAATAATATCTCTGAATTCTTCACTTGACGTTAGGGGAAACCACACTGGCACGCTGTCACGTTCAAGTGCTCATGTCACCTCAGCAACTAACTCTGGTTCTAGGTTTTTAGGTAGGTCAACCCAAATGGTTGATTTAGTAGGCCTTTCATTTTCCAAAAAGATGAATCAATGATGTTTTCTGAAAATATATTAAGTTGATAAAGCAACAGTTACTTAGAAATTAACCAATATATTCCAGGCACTCTCTGGGCACAGAAGAGAAGAATGAGTGAGGTGCATGCTTGGCCACTGGGCTTAACATTAGTCAAGAAGCTGGAGGTCAATGAGTGAGAGGTCAAAACAGGAGGTACCCAAGCTGGGGGGACCTACGCCGCAGGACCATTCAGGTGGGTAGGAAGGGATGGAGACCTGTGTTACAGGGAGACAAGATTAGAAAAGAACTGACAGTTGAATCAGTGGGCAGATCTGTCTGTCATGTATTTGTTGATCTGTTTCTTTAACGGCGTTTTGCTGTTGTCTTTTGTTTTCGGGGTGCTTGGAATTCAACCCAGGGCCTTGCATATGTCAGGCAAGTACCCTACTGTGGAGCCACAGCCCCAACGCTCTTTAAAGATTCTTTAATCACTCTCTTTTTAAAATTTTGTTTGTTTGATTGTTTCTGGTTTTGAGACAGGGCCTCCCTGTGTAGGCTCAGCTAGCCTGGGACTCGCTCTGCATACCAGGCTGGTCTATCAGAGACTGGATTGCCTCTCAAGTGTTGGGATGAAACGCCTGGGTCACCACACCCAGCTTTCTTTTGGTTCTTCAGCAGACATTTATCAGGAGTTGAGACAGACACTCTTTGGAAGTCTGACCTCCATTCCCAAGCCTTTGGTTCAGGACACCTTCTCATCAAGAGTGGCCATTTGACCTAACTCTAGCTAAGAAGGTAAAAGGGTAAAACAGATCTAGGGATTCTTGGAAATATTTGTCATGTGGCATAGATGTCACACTTTCCTTTCACCCTGTCCCCAACGCTGGATCGTGTGTGTGATTGTTGGGACTGGAGTCTCTAGAATTCAATCTTGAGTAAATAAAATTCTAGAGAGTTTCGACTTAACACAGTTGTGGTGAACATACTGAGCCTTTAAACGATCACAAGCAACGCTGTATGTGAAAAACAATCCCTTCGCATTAGTTGCAATAGTGGCTTGTTATAAACTTGTGACTGAAAAAGTATCTTACAGATTTGAGAGTGCTTTTGACCGAAACTTTTGTTTTGTGATCTCTTAATAAAGTTATCTATTGCAAACAACTTAAAAAAAAAATAAGAGTGATGGGGCAGGGGCGGATAGAGCAAAGAAAAGAAAAGGGAACGCAAGAAAAGCAAAGCCAAACACAAGGGGCTGTGGATAACATCTCTTTGTCTACTCCCTTTTTCCTCCACAAATAAGGCACTGCTGAGATTTATCACCGGGAGATTGGGACAAGAGTTATAGGTGTCTGGCCTCCTGTCTCTGCACCATCGTATATTTCTTTAATGAAGTGTGAGACCAGAACTCCATAAATTCGCATAGTAGCAGAAGCAGGCAGGAGCTCGTCAGCGGAGCTATTCAGGGAGCCAGCATCACTCTGCGTATTAGAGAAGTTCACAGCTGGTTAAAAATAGGCTTGGAGAGAAGTCACTTTTAGACCGCAGCTCATTTTGGATTTCTCTGGAGCCCCATTCTGGGCCACAGTGTATTTCCTTTTTCCTTTCGTTCTAGTAAGAGCACCCAGGCGGGTCAGAGACAATAGCTGCATGGTTATCTTTAGTTCCACTGTGCACTGAAAGCAGAACTCTGAAGAAATAGCAGTAAGCCCCGAGGTACATGGACTGTTACAGCTTTTTAATAAGCACTCACACAGATTGAGTCTTTCCCATGTCCTAGCTCCTGTGCTTTCTTTAAATTCTCAAAACAACTCCAGGAAAGAAAAAAAAAAATCACTATTAATAGCCTCCCATCTCTGATGAGGAACTAAAGATTCAGAGCAGACAAGAAACCTGTTTTGAGCCACAGAGCCCTGGGGTGTGAACCAGGGTCCGGTTCTCTTTAGGGTCTGCACCCCCGGTGCCATCCCCTGTAAGGATACATGGGGCTTTTTCTGCATCATGTCAGCATGACTATTGGTGTGGGCCTATGAAGCAAGCAGAGGGGACACCCCGGGGCCATCTCAGTGAAATTGGAATGAACCGACTTCTGACTTTCAGTTTCAGGATCTCCCAAGACACAGGTGGCTCTGTCATGGGAGTACCTGTGGACTCCTCTCCTGAGATGAGTCCTGGGATTCAGCACCAGGCCCTCTGTCCAGGTACCAACTGGTCCAGGGCTGCCCTAATTTACTTAGAGTCTTTTAAAGACATGTTCCTACCTTACACTTCTAGTGAGTGATGTTTAGTAATTGCATTTAAAACCTCAAATATAATATTGTGTTCACTGTTAATCTAGCAGTCCTTCAAATCACAGGAGCGGAGAGTGAGGGGGGTGGATAGATGTCTGTAGTGGGAGCGCGGCCAAGTTAGCTGATAAAGCTAATACCAGTTCTCTTTGAACATTTAAATTACCTAGTGACAAGAAAGCCGAGACTTAGCTAAGGGCTGAGGGTAGGTATTGTACATGTGAATTTTTTTTTTAAAAAATACCCGAGTTTTGAAAAATAAAAGTGTTCTGCCCACATTTTCAAGCACAGTGGTAATCAAAAGAAAACTCTATGGAGGTAATAATACCTTGTATTTTAAATACCACTTGTCTCTGAAAAGCTCAAAGCACTCTATAATCATTTCCTTATTATCATTCTCAAAACTTCCTGGGTCAAAAAGTTACAAAGTTTGTATCTTAACAACCTGGCCTCAGTTTCCTCTTTGGGCAGAAGTGGGAGATAATGAAGCTGCTGTCTAAGAATTGTCACTTTGGAACACCTCTCCTGCCCTCACCTCCCCCAGCCCCAGAGACATCCTCCCAAGCCCAGACCCCTGGCAGTCAGCTACTCTGCTTAACTCTTCCTAAACCTAAGAGAGCAGTCTCATGGCCCAGGACCATGAAATATTTCAAGTAAGAAAGTTTCACTCTGATGTGCTGGAGGCCTGAGGAAACGGTTGCCCATGGGCAGCGGCGACGAACCATGTAGTAATGTATCAATTTTTACACACTTGGGATTGGCATTAGATTTTATTTTTAAGGAAACATTTTGGTGTTTGTTTGTTAAATAAAAATTGGTAGAGGAATCCTGCCTTTTCCTTTTACTGAAGCTCTACCCTGTTACTGGGTGTGTACTGTTCCCCATCACTAATTCAGACCCACACCAGAGGCCTTGAGCCCTGGGCTCTGGAATATGTCCCGCAGAACAGTGTTTCTCTTAGAGAGCAAAAGGGATTTATTTTACCTGACACACTTGACTAGAATGTTCAGGAAGAGGCAGGTGCAGCTAGTCAGCACATGCTGTTTCTAACTAGTCCCCAAATAGTTCTCCGCCTCAACTAGGTCATAAAGAGAAAAGTTAAGTACAAACACACACATGTGTTTACATAGCTACTGCCTTCCAGTGAGCTCAAAGCATATGTCCATATACATAATCTCACTGGTTCTCCTGCTCATGGGAGCCTCAGTTTGTCTGAGATCATCATAGAGTAGAACAGCTGATCTCTGCTCGAATCGTGCCATAGTTGGTGATACCTCTTTTGGATTCTGTTGTGCTTTAGGTGAAGAGTGTGAGAAGCCTGGAACACAGCTCTACTTTCATGCCAGGCTGTGCTCCTGGCCCCTGAGCCGGAGATAGAGAAGGAGTGTTGGTCATTTTCTTCCCGTGGCTACCTTCATTGTCGGGAGACTGACAGGCACAGGGCTGGGAGCCGCCCGCCTACATGGCACGGGGATGATTGCTCTCATCCTTAACATCTTTAACTTACCAGCCTCTGGGGAGCATGTGGTGTCATAGTTTTGTCAGACTCCGAACACGGATACATAATAAGGCTGTTCCATAAGAAGAGTCCGAATCTCAGCTGTCTGTACCTGGTACTGGGAATGAGAATAGGTGTGTTTATGAGGGCCTAGATGCTGGGAGGAAGTGTTGAGTGTGGAATAGGGCATAGGATTGGTAATGGTTCTGCTATGGCCTTAGGGAAATGGACTTGAAGATAAAGGATTGGCTCTATTTGAGCCCAGAAGTGATTGGGTATTTGTAACTGTTTTAAGCTATTTTAGGCTTTATTTTTCTTTTGTTTCCCCAGAATGTTAGCTATCCTATTAAGTTCTCCTTGACATTGCTCCAAGGAAGCACATGAAAGCTACTCAGCATCATTAGTCATCAGGGAAATGCAAATTGAAGCCATCATGTGACTCCACATTCCATATTCCACTTATCTAAAGGGCTATGCTGCAACCACATAAGATGCAGAAAATTACAAGTGTTGGCAAGGGTATGGAGAGACGGGAGCCTCACACATTGTTGGTAGCAGTGTATAGTTGTTTGGCAATGTCAGAGACAGTGTGGCAAGTCCTCAAAAGGTTAAAGACAAAATCACCCCATATACCAGCTACTCCACGTCTGAGGGTAAACATGAATGAGCTGAAAACAAGGTTCTTAACAGATCCTCGCACACTCGTCTTCATCAGAGATGAATAAGCCAGAAGACAGAATAAGCCAAATGTCCATCTATGGATTAGCAGAGAAATAAGTTGTTGTATATACCTATAATAGCATATTATTCAGACAAAAAAAATGGAAAGTTACTGTAGCTTTGGAATTGTGTATTAGCTGATTAGAATCCGAAATAGTGGAGACAGAGAAGGAATAAGGTCTACCTTTTGCTTTTGTGAAGTCCAGGATATGAAATGAGGTCTCTTGGTCTGTCACTGAACATGACCCTGTGGGGACATGTTGCTTATACTCCATGAACTCATAGCTGAAGCCTCTGAGCAACAGTGTGAGACAGATTAAGCTAGAACTTTCCTTGGCTCATTTCCTCGGGCAGTGTAGGAGCCATCACCTGGAAGACAGCCAGTCTGAGCTTCCTGTGTACAAAGCCCAGTTGGAAAGTCTAGAAAGGAAGAATAGAGGAGGCTGTGACTGAGGGACAGCATGGTAGGCTCTGTCTGTTTCCCCCTTGATCCTCATTACAGCCCGAGAAAAGTGTTACTTGACCTGTGTGTACATCACATGACACCGATGGGGTCAGCTGAGGGTCACACAGTGAGCGCAAGGCAGTGATTCTCAATTCGGGTTCCAGAGCTGTGTTGAAAACACGCAGGGTGCTTCTGAACAGAGGCGGTGTCGATGCTAACAAAAGTCAGCCGAGCTGTGCAGCACAGGCAGGGTCTTTCCCCTTCACTCTGCTCAGTAATGCAGGGGTGCCTTTCTCAGGCTTCCTTTGCTGCTCTGCGCTGTGGCCACCCTGAGCACGAAGCTTGGTGTTTCCAGCAGTTCAGGTTGACAGCCTTGCCAGTGAGTCACTATGAAGCCTGGGACCACACAGCCTTCTGTCTAAATACTTCCGCTTAGCACAGCTGTGAAGAAGGCACCCTTGAGTTCTCTGGTAAACAAGGCAGGGCGGTTACCTTGGTGTCTTTCCATCCTTCTGTCTCTTAGGAGATGCTCACAGTCCAGACCCTAGCTGGAAGCCTCTGGGCAACAATGAGACAAATTGAGCCAGAGCTTCTCTGTGTTCTCTCTTTGCTTCTGAAATGCCTTCACTTTTTAGCGGGGCTTTGCTATTCTGTTTGGGAAAAGGCAGAAGGCACTTGCTTCATCTGATGAAGGATTTAACATGTGTTATTATTGTTGCTTTTTTAACCATCAGAGCTGTTCAAGTTTGGAAGGGTGGAATGTGTTACCTGGGAGGTAGCAAGTTCCCCAGAACTGTGAGTTTGAAACAGATGACTGAAGACTTGGCAGCACATATGGAAAGTTTAAGCATGAGATGGTCTCTTAAGTACATCTTTGTCTTGTGACTGGATTATAAATATTCTGTCATTGAAATAAAATGGTGCGTTAACGCCACACAAAAGTCAAAGACTGGGCCGTTACAAAGGTATGGTAGAGACAAATGGAAGGACAGCGTTTGAATTTTGACTTTATTTTGGAAAACATGGGATTTTCAGGTTCCTCGCCTGCGCACTTTTCAAACAAAGGAGTTGCATAATAGTCAAGCAGTGTGTACTGATACTGCTTCTGTGTGCAACTTCTGGACACTTGAGAGGACTGTACTCCTGGCTACCTGTGGGTGGGGTCAACGCACTGTGAGGAGCAGTGGCACCTGCCACTTCCAGCAATGATTTATTGTCAAGTTCGATTTTTCGGTGCTTCCTTTTCTCTGTTCTACAATCTCAGCAGTACTTGAAGCAGCAGCCGGTCTATCAGTCTGAGTCTGAAATCCAGGGAGAAAATGGTGTAGAGATGAATTTCCAACTGCCAAACAAAGGTGTATAGAGGGAGTGAGAAATAGCCTTCTGTTGTTTGGTAGACCTGACCTATCCTGGCTGATGGAGCAATAGTGTCAGGCATAGACCTTGGGAGTGTTAAGCTTGCCATAGTGTGCAAAATTGATTTCTTTAGAAGTTAGAGGAGAGGGTGAGAAAAGCTAAGCAAGAGACAATGAATAAAAGAGGGAGGGCAGTGCCCGGGAAGATCAGAGAATGATGTAGATAAAGGCAACTCTCAAAAATACTTTGAAAAAGGAGGCAACATAGGACCCACAAGACAATGAGATTAATCTGCAGGCACACTTTCAGTTTCAAAGACTTATCTATTGTTTTTATTTAGGTGTATGTGGGTATGAGAGTTTACCTGCTTGCAGGTTCTCATGGAGGCTTTGGATCCCCTATGACTACAGTTGTAGGCAGTTGTGGGCCGAGAACCAAATCTGGGTCTTCTGCAAGAGCAGTAAATGCTCTTAATATTTGAACCACCCCTCTGCCGCCCCCTCTCCAGCCCCCAGGGAACAGTAAGTGCTCTCAATTCTCAATTTCCTACTCTGCTGTGAGCATGATTACCCCATGCCATTCTTGGTTAGCTTCCTAGGAAAGAAAGCCCCACCTCCTTTTCAGAAGGAAAAATTATATTCTTGCTCAAATTCACCTTCTCTCTCTCACAATGCTAACTGACCAACCCTGTCCTGTTCCAAATCCAGTTTCTAATAGGATCTAGAAAGAAGGCTTCCTCTCCCAGACAGATAAGAGGGTCTGTTCGGGAATCTTGCTTTCTATGATCTCTCATGTATGCAAGAGTTAGGTACTTAGCTTTCCCAAAGAGTTCTTATAAACAGTCACACCCACTAGACCCAAAAGCTAGTTAGCTGGCTGTAATCCACATCCATATGTTCTGGGGCATAACCTTTAAAAAGGAAAAAAAAAAACCAAAAACCAAAAAACAAAAACTCCAACAACTCCTCTTTTGTAAGCCACAGTGTCTGAAGCCTAGTTACTTTTGCATGACATGATGTGGCAGCTCATCATGCACAGTGACCATGGACCCAGACTTACAAGTCTCCTCCTCAGACTACTGAAGTACGAGGACAGACAGTCAGAGAGCCTGACAGGTGATCTGTAGACCCAGAGTGAACCAAGAAGTCTGACATACCCAGATCAAAACCAAGGCAGTGCTCAGAGAGGCACGTAGCCTTCCTCCTGGATAGGCAGTCCACCCTGAGACACTGAGCACTGGCTGAATTCAATATATCAATATAGCTTTTTTTTTTCTTTTGAGAGAGGATTAACACTGTTCAGAATGACCAGTCTGCACATTCATCATTTTTACCTCCAGCTGCTGACTTCCTTGAGGAATTTTCCAAGGCTTGTATGTCTTACCTATGAGCTGGGTCCAGGGGTTTTTGAGTTGGTTTTCTGGGGTTTTAGGCATGCGTACTAGATGTTTCCACTGGTCACTGAAGCCTAAGCTCATCTCTCTGGCACTGATTCTCATCTTCCTAACACTGTGACCCCTTGATATAATTTCTTATGGAATGACCCCAACCAAAAAAATATGTTTGCTGATACTTCATAACTGTCATTTTGCTACTGCGTGGTGTCTCAGTTCCTAGGACCATCGGAAGGAAATATGTGTTTTCTGATGACCACGACCCATATGTTGAGAACCACTGCTTCTAGCACCTTCGAAGACCCCAAGGCTGTGCCACCTGTATGCACCAAGTGTGATCAAGGCAAAATTGCATACAAATGGCTTCGAGGAGCAGCTAGAATCTCAGGTGAGGAGGGTCTAACGATCCTCCCAACCCCTCTTCTGAGGAAATGTCAGCAGTCCACAGGTCTCTCCTGATAGTCTCTTGGAAGCAGGCACAGCTGATCTGATCATGGCGGTTATTTTGTTTGGAGGACCAGACACCAGAACACCTGTCTCCCTCCCACCCCCAACAAGCTGTGCCATTGGGAATCCCCTTTGGAGTCTAAAAGCTCTTACCCTACCTAGTTGAAGCAAGGCATGTTTGTGTTAAAAAGAGTAAAACATTAGTCATTATTTAGAGTGATACTTTTGTTTGTTTTAAGGTGGAATGTTGATGAGGTTATTGATAAGAGACTTTTGCAGAATTTTTCAAAGTAACTTCTGGGTATTTTTAAGGACTGTTTGAAAGTGTTTTCTGTGTAATATCTAATTTCACTAGAAAATGAAGACCTTCACTGAGCTGTGGTTCCTACTGCTCTTGGGGTTGTCGGGCTAGGGGAATGGTTAGTGTTGCAACCAACGAGAAAGAAGAGAATATGACTGGTGAGAAAAAAAGAGGGCAGAAAACCAGAGAGGATGTGTTCATCCTTTGAATTACCCCTAGGAGGTGGTGAAGGCAACAGGGTGGGAGCTACTGCAGCTTCAAGATCCATGAGGGGGAAAGGGCCTGTGAAGACAGTCCCAGTGCCAACATTTTTGTTGGTGTTAGTCAATCAGAGGTCCCACGCGTGGTGACTTGTGTGAGAGGATGTGAAGAGCACTGTAGGTGACAGGTGAACGTGTTTCTCAGTAACAACATGAACATCGTGGAAGAACCAATAAGTTGAGGCATTTAATTGTTGTGTTGACTTTTGCTTTAATTTCTGCACAGTAAGCACCCACTGAAGAGAGTGGCTTATATGTGTGGGCAAGAGGGATTTTAATGCTGGACCCAGGACTGTGGTGACTTACATACATTTTCACCAGCACTGATGAGTCAGCAATAGCTCTTCTCATGAGCAAGGTCTTTCTTCAGAAGTTTTTATTTATTTGATGCTGGATTGAACCCACTCCAGGAATAGCTTTACAATGTACTATCAGTATGCATAGATACACATGCCAGGACTTAGAAGCCTGAAAAGTATTTTACAATTACAGTTACTTTTGAGTAAAATGGCTACGTCCCCTTCTCAGCCAACAACAGCCAGCTCAGGTATTAATCAGGTATTAATTTAGATACTACTAAGCCATGCAGACATTATTATTACTGATGAAAGGCTTTTTGTCACCATTATAGCAAAGAGGAGAAGGGGACAAATGGCTGGTGAACCGAAATATCCTGGCCAGAGAGTCCTGAACTTTGTCATGCAGACTTCATCCATGTTACCAGGGTATTGGGGCTCCCAGCAGAACCCAAGTCATCATGCATGCTAAGCATCACACCTAGTCAATGTCCATGGTCATGCTTACTGTGTTTACACTGGACCATTCCTTAAAAACAGATGTGATGAAGAAAGAAAAGAAGTAGAAAGTAGGAGGTGCCCAGGTTGTAGGCTCACCTCCAAATGGCTCATCAGAGAAGTCATCCCTGTTCTTTCTACCCTTGGAGAGCATAGAGAGGTCCGGAATACCTCCCTCCCCCATTTTTGTAGCGCTCATCTTGGAGGAACTGTCAGAACAGAGAAGGAAGAAGGAAGAGACATTCCATAGCTAACAGACGTAAGACACATGCAGGGAAATTGATTCTATTCCATAGCTGTCTTGCCAATTCCACCTGGATAGCATTCCTCCAAACTGCATGGGTAATGAGACTGAGCACATGCTCAGTCACAGCACGTATGAGAGTAGAAGAAACTGTTAAGGATTAAGAGATTATTCCCCAGGGCTGCTGAAATTACTCTGTGGGTAAAGGTGCTTGCTGCAAAAGCATGGTGACCTGAGTTTGAGTCCTTGGAACCATGTAAAGGTGGAGAGAGAGAACTGATTCCAGGGTTGTCCACTGACCTCCACACATACATCTTCCCCAACACACAGGTGCTCATGCACGTGTGCTCATACACACATACACATACACACACACACACACACACACACATACACACACATGCATACACATACACACACACATACACACACACACATACACACACACACATACACACATACACACACATACACACACACACATACACACAGCACATACATACGCACACACATACACACACACATACACACACACACATACACACATACACACACACATACACACACACATACACACACATACACACAACACATACACACACACATACACACACACATACACACACATACACACACATGCATACACATACACACATACACACACACATACACACACACGCACACACATACACACACACACATGCACACACATACACACACACACATGCACACACATACACACACACATGCATACACATACACACATACACACACATATACACACACACATGCACACACATACACACACATGCATACACACACATACACACACACATACACACACATACATACACGTACACACATACACACACATACACACACACATACACACACACATACACACACACACATACACACACATACACACACACACGCACACGCGTGCGCTTAAAGATTAAATTTTTAAAAGATTGTTCTAATGTGTAATATCTCTACACGCTAGTTTCTCTCCACCTGCCCTCTCTCGGTAGCAATACTTGTTTAGGGTAAAGAAAACAGTAGCTTTGATTTGATAAATAAGAGGAACTTGGTCCTTAAATAGAGTATAAACTCAAACTTACATTGTGTGTAAGGGGAAGTTTTCTTATTTATCCATCAACAGCCTCTCTAACTAAATATAAGTGCACGTGAAGAGCAGTTACAGATGTTGACAGGCACCAGCGTGTCTGGAATCATTAAGAATCACCGAACTGCAAAATATCACTGCTCAAAAGCTCTGATTTCTCCTGTGAGGTACTTTTCATATCTTATTTTGATAACTGAATGCAAATGAGCCCCAGCAACCTCGGCAAACCTGTCTGTGTTCTCTGCATGATGGTACAACAGCATCTGTTTATTACAGTCTATTAACAAATAAATACACATCCCAGTTTAGATATATACAAATCACCTGTGTTTGGGGAGTTAAAGGTGTTTTGAAGGTTAAAAACAAAGCCCCCTTTCATTGTAGATCTACCGATTTTGCCTTTCTATAATGATTTTTGACTTGTTACGGGACTTTCAGTGCCAGAAATTACAGACTGGAAATGGAGAGTTGGAACCATTGTGAACTCTTGAATTACTGAGGAGCTGGGAGAGAGAATAGGTGAGATTTTCCAAACATAAATATATGAGTGCTGGAAAGACCCCTGGAGAACAAGACACATCTACTTCGTGTCCCGGCAGATAGATGCAAGGAGCTCTTAGGAAAAATTAATTTGGCTGCCACTGTTTCTATCACTATCACAATCATACTTCTGATGACTGAAGCTAACAGTCGTCCCACCTGCACCTGATTAAGTGCCTCATAATCACGTATGAAGTTAAATTAATTCAACAATCACTGACTAAGCATCCACCTTGCAACACACTCTGTTACAAAGCCAGATAAGAAGCCTTACACACTCAAGTCAAGTTCATGAAAGGTACAAATGCAAACAGACTCAATTAGAGACACGCGGTCTCTAATTTCCAGCAGATAATTTGGAGGGGTGCTCTAGACAAGGTGGGGTTACAGCAGGTCCCTGTGAGTCCAACCCTTGAGTCTGCTCTCTAGTGCCTGGATGAAGAAACAAAAGAATCAAGTTCAGCAGCACGATCGGGCCTAGTCAGTGTTCTGCCTGTGATGTTTTCTCTCAGTATCTGAGCTTCTGGCTTTAGCAGAGAACCAGCATGTAGTGGATACCCATTAAATATTGTGGAGGGAAATAAAGAGGAAATTAATATTTTGTCTCTGAGTATGGATACACGGTGGGTCAGACTCCAAGGAGAGGATATATACTTCTTCCCAGACCCCAACTGGATCATTTGCTGCTTTCCTTCTCACCATACTGATCATGCTTATCAGTCACTCGTCATGTAGTAGGTCTCTGGAATTGACTGCCAAGTCAGAAGAGTAGATCAACTTTCTGAAAGCATGAGGTGGGGGGGGGGGTGATACCAACAAACATGAGATTTAAGGCTGGGGAGGCTGTCAATGGGAGCAGTCATTACTGTCCTTCCTGCATAGAACTAACTTGAGCACCTAGAATAATAAAACCAGTGGCTAAGCAAAGGTAAGTCTATCATGTCAAGGACTGCTTCCTAGTGCACTTTTGGAAAGAGGTTAGTTATCAGCATTGATAGCTAGAATATTAGAATTGTGTGGGGTGGTTCTAGTAATGTAATTATGATGGCATGCAAATGGTTGAGAAAAATACAGCTGATTAGTTCAAAGAGTTAGTATGGAGAAGTCATTGTAGATGGCAGAGTGGCTGGCAAACCCCAGTGTGATGGTCACACACGAGGCCTGTGCTTTCTCTGAGGTAGATGGGTCAGGCAGATGCTCAGCAGCCATGATCGTGCCTTTGCAGGAGTCTTTTCCAGGCTTCCCAGTTTCTGCTTCAAGTCCTTTTATTTGTTAATTGTGAGACCAAGGAAAGGTCACGAGCCTTGAAGAAACTCATCAATGCCATACGATGGTGACATCTCTAGCGCCTTCTTCACAGTGTCTTAGTAGGATCAAATTTGGAAGGACTTATAAAATGTTTGTTCCCCGGCTACGGACGCCTCACGTTCCTTCTGCCACCACTCAAGCCTCTAGCATCACTTTGCTTCTTCCACCAGGAGTAGCTGTGCTTTCCAAACTCCGAGCCAAAATAAACCCTCCTATTCTCAAGTTGCTTTTGTCTGGTATTTTGTTGCAGAAAAGGAATCGGTTGTTGCTGTGACGAATCTGGCTGTATGGTTCTTAGGCTTTTGCAGATAAATATGGAAGACATTGGAGAGGTGGGCTAGAGAAACCCCAAAATTCTGTAAACAAAATTAACAGAACATTCTTGTGGACATTTGGAAGACCAGAATGTGGAGAGACAAGCATACAACAGAGGCTTCCGAGCAAACAAGGAACCAGATTGGACATTGGGCTTTAGAACAATGTTAGGAATGTTATGGTTTTCAGGACTCAAAATGAACTCCAGGCACTTTGTGTTATGAGATGTCCGTGAGCCTTTGTGGATCAGAGGTAGATTGTTATGATGGGATAATTGTAAAAAGTGGGCTTTTGTGAAGGTTAGTTTTTATTGTCAACTAGACTGGATTTAGATTTACCTAGAAAACACATATCTGCATGCGTATCAGGGGGAATTTCCAGCGAGGTTTACCCGAGGATGGAGTGTGGGCAGTACCCACTCTCCCATGGACTTTGGTCCCAGAATGAATAAAAAGGAGAAAGTATAAACAATGCTTTGTAGAGTTGTGAGATGTGACTCTCAAGCCAAGAATCTGTGTATTCATTACATACTTGGTTTTCCATGTAACTCTTTCGTTGGAGTTTGGATAAGCCCAAGCATCCAAATAGAATCCTAGTATGAAGGCTAAAAATATTTGGCAGTTATAAAAACCCAGTAGGGCCTTGTAGAGATGAAAATCTGCATTGTAGGCAGGCCTGATTTTTGTTCTCATAGAGGGAAGAATTGTTGACTTTGTTCTTTTACAGTTTTTAGAAGTTGTCTACTGTTCCATATTGTCTCTCCTAATTCCACTCTAAGCTCAAATCACATTTACTCCTAATTTCATATATGTACCAGACACGAAAGATAGCGCAGTGTTCAAAGTCTTGTGAGAAAAATGAGGTGCCACACCAGTAATTATATTCCACTGTAAACCATAGAGAAGTGAAACCAGTAGCTTTTGACTCTGTGGAAGTTGAGAAATGACATCTACCTAGGCAGCCAAAGAGTGACTCTCTCAGTCTTCAGCATTTTGGACATAGTCTCCTTGATAAGGGAATTTTCCAGATCTTAAGGACCAGAGTAGACTGCTTCTTTGACAAACTTTCTTTGTCAGGGCCAGACAGCAGTATTGCTGAGTGGTTTCCTTGCCTCCTTGTGAGGCCTAAGCTCTGCATGGCTAGGTTGAAGACTCTTGACCTCCTAGCATCCCAATGGGGTAGCCCTCAGGCAATCCCCCTAGACTCTCTATTTTCTCATCTGGAAAATAGGTATCATAATATTTACTTCAAAGGAATTTTGTAATATTTAATTGATGTTTGCAAAACCTTCTGAGATCTACAGATGAAAGGCCTCAGAGAAGCACAACACAATTAAAGAGAAGTTAATGCCTTTGTCAGCTCTTGGAAGTGATATGTTTCTCCTATGTGTACCCTCTTTTGGGACCACTGGGCTACATTTCTAGATGCAAAACACTCTTATAGCAAGGCACACGTTTGCTTGGTTTCAGGATCATCCTTTTGAACTTCCTCCATTCAGCATCATTCTAGACTACCCTATCTTCTCGTTCTTCCTCACTTTTGAGGCAACGGATTTGCTTTTTCCCTTCTGGTCAGCGATATTCCTGAGTGTTCCCTGCAACGTGTTGTGAGTGAGGAGACATCCATGGGCAGGAAGATTCTTGGCGCTTACTCCTTCCTGCTTTCTGAACTATGGTAGAAACACCACACTCATCTTTGATACCAGTGGGTCATCATTTCTTGTAAAACATAGATCTATTGTCTGGGATTTAATACTCTTCATGTCTCTGTTTTGAAAATTTGATAAATTTTCTAGTCTGTGATTCTTCAGTGGGAAGAATGGGACTCCATTCTATTCTGGTTGTTTCCTTCTGCCTTGTCATTGGTGACGTCTCTTGGGCTTTCCTTTCTTTAGATGGTTCAAGAATAAAAGGATGATAATTTATATTTGTGATATTTGTGTTAATTTTCTCAAATGATTGTCTTGAGAATGATTGGGTCATATGTATGAGAATGCTTTGCAAACTGTGAGGGATGTATAGGCATAGATGGAAGGCAGGAGACTATCTGATGCACAATTTAAAACATAATTAATACAGCCAATGCTATAGATAGGTATGGAGAGAAAGTTAATGTTATAGTATTGGTACCCCTCCCCCATTTCCAACTTACTGCAGAAATCTCATTTGCAAGCTTCTGTCTGTTGAACACCTGTAGCAGAGGGGAATTCACTACCTAGCCATGCAGTCTATTTCATAGTTCTGAAGCTCCTCGTTGATTCAAAAATCTTTTCTCTGTCAAAGTGGATCAGTTCCCAGAACTGGCTTATAATTCTTGCCCCCTTCTTTCATATACAGGGGTTTTTGATTGGTCTCACATGCACTCTCGCTTTATACTGTCTCTAGGTTTCTCATGATTCCAGAGGTATTATCAGTGCTTTGTCCAACAACAGGGTAAGCAGCCAGACTTGCAGCAGAGTGAGTGGGAAATGCTGGGTTCCTGTATTCTCAAGGTTACAAGGAACAGCTCTTCTAGGACCCATTTTATCATTTAGATGAGAGTCAGCTATCCCAGCACCCAGTGCTGCCAGTGCCTCCAACACTGTGAATTAGTGCACTGAAAGTATTGCTGTTTGTAAGAGAAATGCTTTGATTCCTCCACAACACTGTAGTTTTGAAATCTATACTTTAATAGTTTTGCATATGAAACATCACTGTGGAAAGATTGCACAACTTTCAATTTCTTCTACCCTGAGATGTATGGAGTCCCACTGAAATTTTGCCTGTGAGCCTTGGACTTCAGGTGCCCACGACATTAACAAATTTGGATGTGAGAGGGTGCTGCCACCCCACTTTTATCTGCAGCCTGTTTTTGTACCCAGTCACCTGATTACAAAAGATTTAGCCTGAAACACCAGCAGTAGAAGTCTCAAGGCATCAAAATGTGGTTGTGGGGGCTGGGAAGATGGGTCATTAGTTAAGAGCATTTACTGAACAAGCAAGCAAGCAAACAAACAAACAAACAAAGAAAGAAGTGGCCAGGCTGTGGTGGTGCACACCTTTAATCCCAGCACTCGAGAGGCAGAGGCAGGCAGATCTCTGTGAGTTCGAGGGCAGCCTGGTCTACAGAGTGAGTTCCAGGACAGCCAGAGTGACAACAACAAGAACAACTAAAGCATTTAGGGAAGGAATCCAATGCCCTTTTCTGTCCTCAGATGGCATGAGCCACATAAGTGGTACATATGCATACATTCAATCAAAACACTCGTACACACAAAATAAAATAAATAAACATAGAACATGTGGTTGTGTTAGTCACAGGTCCAAATGGGAGATACACTGGGTATCAGCCAGTCTAGTGCAGCACCTGATAATTGATCTCGACAGCATCACATCCTGGCATGGTTAGTATTTGTCAAGAAGCTACAATATCACAGTCACTTGGTTACATGTTCTCACATAGAATTAGTCACCCATTTCTCCCCTTTATGTAAATAAAATGGGTATTATAAGCACCCTTCCAAAACAAGGATTGAGACCAGACATCAGTAATGTGCATCTCTGGTTAACTCTTACCTTTTCAAAGACTGTGTTGATAAGTCAAATCAACAAGCTCATGAATCTCTCAGCAGTTGATCCCAAATTCCTTCTTTTAAGCCTGTGAAATTGTTGCAAGAGATATCTGCATCAAGATATGTTCTTGAGATTGCCTAGAAACTGTAAATAGTCATATTGTACTCACATGTGTTCCATTTTCTCAAATATTCATGGATACAATTATGATTAAATGCAATGCAAAAATTCTACTAAAGCCATTGTGGCTTTTCTCACTATTTTTTTTAAGTATTAGAATTTTTCTTAAATATATCATACTTAAGAACTAGTTTTAGATCTACAGAAATATTGAATAGAAAGTCTAGAGTCCTTATCCACCCTCTTCTTCAGCCCTCATTTCTCATCTTGCATTGCATTGATACATTATTATCAACAGAAATTTGAATACATTATTGTCAACCAAAGTCTACAGTATAGACTTAAGTATGGCTTAGGGTTTAATTTTTGAGTTCAATTCATTTTGACAATTGGGTAATGACAAATGTACTACTACAAAAACATACAGAGCAGGGACTGGCAAGATGGCTCAAGCGAAGGAGCCCAGTGGTAAGCCTGATGATCTGAGTTTAATCCGCAGGACCTACATGATGGAAGGAAAGAATTAACTCCCACAGGATAGTTTCACTGTTGTCTACCAGTCTGTCCTTCTCTTTCTCTCCCTTCTCATGTACCTTGGAACTTTTTGTTATCTCTCTGATTTTCCTTTTTGCGAATGTAATCTGATTTGAATTGTGCAAAGTGCAGCATTTTCCAATTGGCTCCTTGGTCTTTTTTTCTGTTTTTCATAGTCATTGACAATTTAGCTGTGTTTTGTCTTGGACTGGTAGCTGATTGCTTTTTATTGTTGAATAACATTCCATTGTATGGATGTACCACAGTCTTAGAAATAAAACAAAACAAAACAAAACCAACCAAACAACCAAAAAACCATTCTCCTCTTAAAGGGTATCCTGTTTGTTTCTAAGTTTTAATAATTATGCATGAGGCTGCTACATGCATCCATATGCACGGTTTTTTGTGGGCAAGGTTTTCAATTCATTTGGGTGATACTAAGGCATGTGTTTTCTAGATAGTGTCATGTCTAGATAGTGTCTAGATAGTACATTTAATTTGTGAGAAATTTCTGAACTGTCTTCCATGCTCTGTTTTATTTTTTTGCATCTTGCATTAGGAGGACTAAAATCCTCACCAGCATTTGCTCTTGTGGGTATGTTGAGTTTTTCTATCCTAACAGGTTTGAGTGATATCTCACTCTTGTTTGACCTTGCAATTCTCTAACGGCATACAGTATCCAGTGTCCTTTCATTTGCTTGTGTATATCACCTAGTTATCTTCTCTGAGGCATCTAGTCATACCTTTTGTTTATGTGGTAATTGGGCTGTTTGTTTCCCTACTGTCCAGCATTTGTTTCTTTGGGTGCAGAGTCTCACTCTGTATCTCTGGCTGGCCTGGAACTCACTATGTAGACCAGGATGACCTTGAACTTACAGAGATCCTCCTGCCTCTGCCTCCAAAGTACTAGAATTCAAGGTGTATGCCACCACTCCCAGCCTTATTGCAGAGTTATAGCTGGGCCTTTTTCAGACAGGTGTCTTATAAATATTTTTTTTCCCCTGATCTGTGGCTTGTGGCTCTCACCCCTTCAGCAATGTCTTTTACAGAGTAGAGGTTTCGAATTTTAAATATGTTCAGATGGTTGAGTGCTGGGGAAGTTTATTTTTAGTATGTTTGAAATTGTTTTATGCACTTTTGGGTTAGGGGCTACCCTAGGTCTTGGTGTTTTGTATTGTCTGCAGGTGTTGGGTTTATGTTGGGAATGTAAATTGGTGATGATCTGCATGTGCTACCAGTAGAGCATGTAAGGAGTTCTGAAAGAATAAAACACCTGAGCTCAGATATGCTCTCAGTTCCACTGTCCAGGTTGATGCTTTCCATGGTGATGGTTCCCTCTATGGAGGTCTGACAGGATTTGAGCCTATGAGTATGCCTCCTGGTCTTCCTTGCTGAGCCACTCCAGCAGAAGCAGTGTACCACTACAGCTGAGTCTTTGATGAGTTGTGTTTTTGTCACCAAGCTCATGGTCATCAGGACTCTCAAGAGCTGCTTCCCAGGAATATTCCTTTTATGTTTCATATTGAGTTAGTTTTTGTGGTAGGTGTATGATCTCTCCAAGATTTACCTTGTCCTTGTGGATTGTGGATATCTAGCTATTCTAGCACACTTTGTTGAAAAAGCAAAACCAAAAACCTATCTTGTTATGGAAGTTTATTTTTAGTTGTGTTTAAAATTGTTTTTGTGCTAGAAAAAGATTGGATGTATAGGCCTTGGCATTTTGTATTGTTTGCAGGTGCTGGATTTTTGTGGGGGGAGGGGGGATGTTTGATTGCTTATCATCTGTACCTGAGTTGTTCTGAATGAATAAAAACACCTGAGTTCAGACACTCAGGGTTCCATCGTGAGTTAGTCACTGACCAGGAGGGTGGTTTCCTCTGTTGAGGTCTAGCAGGGCTTTCATGTATGAAAATGCCTCCTTGTCTTCTCCGGTGAGCTACCACAGCGGGGTATAACTACAAATGGCATACCACGTGGGGCACTGACATCACACCAACTCAACAACATGGAGACAAGGAAGAACAAGAAGGAAGCTCCAGACTTCACAGAGTCTGGTAAAGTATGCTCAGGGCAGCTCCTAGAGAACAAGAGATTATGTATATGCAAAAATCATGAATAGAAGTCTCCTGAAGGAAGAGGAGAGAGAGAGAAAAGAAAATAAACCTGTATGAAGAGAAAATTGTGAAAACTAAGTGAGAAAGAAGGCTTAAAACTGAGAGCCACAGAGTAGAGGCCTTTAGAAAAAGACATTTTCATGGTGAAAACAGAGTTCAGCTGCGAGTAGGGAAGAAGCAAGGTTTCGACCACTTTTCCTGATCATGGAGTTGACTCTTCCTCCTTCCACTGGCAGCAGCTAGGGCATAGGAAACATAAACCAGAGCATTCTGTTGCATAAACTGATTTGTTGATGGCTTTCTGTGTGTGTGAAGCCCAAGCGGGTCTTGTGTTTGAGGTCTATGAAGAAGGGTGTATGTTTATCCATAGCACTGGTGAAAAGAATGCCAAAGTGCCAGAAAGCTTCAACTAGAGATTCTTCCCAGTGGCCCAGGACCCCTGCAGCTTAGAGTAAAAAAGCTGCTTAGTTAAATTGACCAACTTTTTTTTTTCTTTTTTTCTGTGAACCTGACTAAGAGAAAGACAAGCTGTCCAGATACTGGTGATGGTGATGAGAACTCCACCCATGAAGGGACCTTTAGAAAGTGACCAGTTATTTTTCCTGCAAACCAGATTCTATCTCAAAATCTGGAAAGTGTTTCCTCAGTGTCAGCACACAGCTCAGAACTGGGCAAGGTTGTATCTCATGCTGGAAGCTGTACTTGATACTGTAAGAGTCACCCGGGTGGTGCTGGTTTTGAAGGCATGAAGGGGTCATGAAGAGTTGCTGAGGCTTGGCACTATGCACGAGGCCAGGAGGGGCCATTGATAAAGGTCAGCCTCAGTAGTAGTTGAAGGCACAGATGAAGGAGTCATGTAAAGAAGTTGAGGCTTGGCACCATTATAGGCTATTAGTGAAAATGCAGCCCAGTTGCAGCAAGGCAACCCAGCAGTTTTTGAGATGCCAGTACCATGGGATGACCACCAAGAACAGCAGCAGCAGTGGAGTGAGCCAGCCAGAGACTGGAGGGCAAGCTGTGTGTGCTGCTGAGGTCACAGCCAAAGAAGTGACCCAAGCCTTTTGAAGGAGCCCAAAAGATCGTGAGTGAATTTCAGATAACTGGACATTGACAATTTTTTTTGTTGTTGTTGTCCAAAGACATTGTGAAAAGCTTGATAGATGTTTGGTTTCATTTGGTAATGTATATTAAAAAGTTTTGTAATTTTTCCTCTTGTAAATGATTGTGCTGGTGTAGTGTTAAATAGTGTTGTTGAGATAAAACAATGTTTTTTACTTATACAGCAAAGGGTTTTTTTTTATGAAAGTTTACTTTTAGTTGTGTTTAAAATAATTGTTTTTGTGCACTGTTGGAAAAAGGGATGCATAGGCCCTGGTGTATGTATTGTCTGCAATACAAATACAAATCTGTTGGATTTCTGTGGGGGGAATGTTTGATTGCTTATGATCTTTATCTGAGGAGTTCTGAATGAATAAAAACACCTGGTCTCAGATGCTCAGGGTTCCACTGTGAGTTAGGTGCTGGCAGGATGGTGGTTCCCTCTTCTGAGGTCTGGTAGAGTTTGCATCTATGAAAATGCCTTCATGCCTTCTTGCTGAGCCACCACAGCAGCGTACTACTGCACTCTCTTCCTCTACTAAATTGACTAACACCCTTTACTAATTCACTGGGTGCATTTTGGGCTCTCAGTGACACCCCGTTCATTCATTTTGTCTACTTTCTTTGCCAGGATTGCTCTTTTGCCATCACTGTAGAGTAACTCTTTCAATTCAATAGTATAATAATTTCACTCTTCCAATTTTGATATTATTTATTATTGTGTCAGCTGGCACAGATATTTTTTCCTTTTCCTGTAAACTTTAGAATTACTCTGTTTATATCCACACAATAATTTGCTAGATTATTATCATTTTTTAAAAATAAGGTCTTACTATGTTGGCAAAGCTGGCCTTCCATTTGTGGTTCTTTTACCTTAGTTTCCCAAGTACTGACAGTGTAGGCATTTCCCAGCATCCCCTCTGCTCCTGGGGATTAGGTTGGTATTGTATTGAATCTTTAGACCAGTGGTTCTCAACCTTTCTAATGCTGTGAACTTCTAATACATTTCTTCATGTTGTGGTGACCCCTACCATAAAATTATTTTTGTTGCTACTTCATAACTGTAATTTTGTTATTGTTATGAATTGTAATGTAAATATGTAAATATCTGATATGGAGATGGTCTTAGGTGACCCCTGTGAAAGGGTTGTTCGGCCCCTAAAGGGACTCACAATCCATAGGTTGGGAACCGCTGCTTTAGATCAGGATGGAGAACACTGGCATCTTGATAATACTGGACTTTTCTACTCAAGTATATGGAATATTTTTCTATTTATATGGATCATGATTGTGTCTGTGCACACATGTTCATGTGTGGATGAGGATGTGTGTGTGTGTGTGTGTGTGTGTGTGTGTGTGTGTGTGTGTGTGTGAAGTCAGCAGTTGATGTGAGGTATCTTCTTCTGATGCTCTACACCTTATTTTATTGTATTTTTCTAAGACAGAGTCTTTCTCTGTATCTGGAATTCACTGACTGGCTAGAATGGCTGGCTAGCAAGGGCAGGGATTTTAGCCTTTAAGGTATGTGCTGGGTATCCAGTTTAGGTCCTCATCCTTGCCGACTGAGCACTGTACTAAATGAACCATCTCTCCAGCATCTGGATCATTTTTGACTCTTCTCACAAATGATTTGTCATTTTCCTCAGAGAGATCATGTACACATCATGCACACATTTTACTAGATTTATGTCTAAATATTTTTGGTGCTAATATAAATGGTTATTAGAATTAAAAACACTTAAAAATGACACTTACTGGGAGGTCTGGGTGGGTTATAATGTAGTTTATTCTTCTAGGAGATAAGGGGTAGCTGGTCACATGACCCTGTACATGAAGTAACTAGTGGTAGGGCTTTACCACCCGATGCCAGGGTCGTCTAATGATGCTATATGGTAATGTCACTTGCAGACCAGACTCTACGAGGGAAAGAGCTTTCCCAAGCCCAAAGTTTTAAAGTTTTTTTCCCTTTACATACCTCCAATTGTCAGAAGATGCCCAAGGAAGTAGCATCCTCTTCAGAGAACACCCTCTCTCACTGAGGCAGTAACTTACTACATTGCTCTTAAGAGACATCAAGAAGTCTTAACCTACAGGCCTACAATGCTCTGACTGCGACCAGTCTCAGTGTGGTCTCGGTGGTCATACACGTCATTCATGAATTTCTTCCAGGGCCCTTTGCATGTGTGGTTCATTTCCCTCTAAGGCTAATGTATGTATCCCATACATTATCATGTATCACATGATCCTCTCGGGCCAGACCTCTCAAAGCACGGGCTGTCTTTGAGTGCTTATAGTTTTACACAATGCATTCATGTATGTGCTCATTTGATGATTTGACCACAGAGTTTCAGGAGGGCAGGCACTGTGTCTGGTTTTCTCACCTCTGTGGTCCCAGTGCCATAATTACTGAGGGAAAGAACAATTGACTGGATATTCTATAGCTTCATTACCTGTAGTTCTCATTTTAGAGTAAGTTCTCATCTAGAAGAGTTCATCAATTATTCTGTTGTCCTAAAGATTCTTGTATTTACAAGTTAAGCACCCCTATTCCGAACATCTGAACCATGAAGATTCCAGGGTGCAAAATTTTTGAGTGTAAATAAAATATCACAAGTAGAAAATTTCATATCCAACTTCATGTATAGTTCACAATCAAAACATAAGTACACTAGAAATGTTGTGTAAAATTACCTTCTGGATGTATAGAAAGTGAAAGTGAAACAAACATAAAATTTGTTTTTAATTTTGGGTTTTATCTCCAGGACATCTCATCATGTACATTTAAATATACCAAAAATCTTAAAAGAAGTCAATAATTCAAAATATTTCTGGTCTGATGCATTTTGGATAAAGGATGTTTAACCCAGATAATATTAGTCAATATAGGTTGATTTTTTTTTTTTACCCAGATAATATAATCAACATTCTACTTGGCAGAATAGGGGAAACTGAGTTCTAGCATCCTTTACAGGAGCTCATGGCATTTTAAGAAAAGCACTAACTTAATTTTAAAAGATTATTTATGCCTATAATCTCAGCTAAAGGCTAAAAGTAGGAGGATTGCCATGAATTAGAGGCCAGCATGGACTACTAGGCTACCTAGTAACATCTCATAGCTTAAATCTAAAGGCTTGCCTGAAATACTACAAGCTATAGCAGAGTGCTTGCTTATATGTTAAAGGCCTGGATTTGATCACCTGTTCTACAAAAGCAAGCGCTCCTTCCAAACAGCACACGATGATAACAAACACACGGAGGCCCTTAGTCACCAGTGTCACTGGAGCACGAGTGTGACAGCTCATGTCAGTTCCACACAGAGTGCAGCGTGCCAGAGTGGAGCCTCAGTGAGGTCTGTAAATTTGTCTGAGGGCCAAGTGCATCCAATCCAGTGCCTGTTTTTTCATTTTATGTCTTGGCTGTTCAGCCATCTGGGGACTCTTTGACCCTGCACAGGCAGTTCCTGCACATTTTGTTCCCCGTTTCCTGCCCCTCCCTAGTGTCTCATGCCTGACTTGGAATTTCTAGTGACTCCACTGTCTGCCTGTCCTCTAGAAGCATCCCCTGCCCAGCCCTTTGTTGGGTCCAGTCCTTCTTTGGATCAGAAAGAGGGACTGTTTTTCGCATTACTATTTGGTGCAAAGTATGGTGAGAAACACTGTTATATTTTGAATCATACAGGGCCCTAACATCCAAGAACTCATAGTTCTTCCGAGAGTGTGACATGCACTTAAAATGGCCAGAATATTTTGTGCCTGGGTGATTACAAAACAGCTGTGTAGAGGGCCTGGAGCAGAAGCTTCTGATCCGGCGACTTCCTGTCCCTGGAATGGTGGAGGAGTAGGAGAAGAAGAAGCAAACTGGGTCGCAGGTGATTGACTTGTCCTACTGGGTGACATTAATGGTGACACTGTTGTGGGGCGACACTCAGCAAGTTGCTCCAACTTTACCTCTTTGAATCTCAGTCTCTACCACTATAAACTGAAAGTAATATTAGGTCTTAACTGGGCTATTACAATGTTTAAAAAAATAATACATATGAACCCATTTTAGCACGTTTCCTCATTTAGAAGAGACGACCAACTCACGTCAACCCAAATCTTGCTTGGCAGAAGCATCTATAGAATCCATTGCAGAATGTGTTGGGCTACCTCTCTCTTAGAAAACCTCAGAAGGCTTTGGGACAGCCCTCTTCCTTGTCCAGCCATCAGTTGCACAGAACATTTTGTGCCTGCTGCAGGCCTGGCCATGTGACCTCTTGTCTTTCTTGGCTGTTCCCCTTGGCAAGCCCTGAATTGCAAAAGGCACCCTCCACAATACTGAGGCCTTTTCCCAAAGAACCCAATGGAGAATGTTCTGTGTTTCAAAGCTGGTCTCCCTTCTGGAGCCAATTCTACTGAAGATACAGAGTACAGAATTGTTCTATGTTCTTCAGGTCTCCTCCCACCCCGTTGGTGGTCACTGAAGCCATGCTTTTCCATAATAAATGAAACTCTTGCAAGAGTCAGTACTTGACAGTCTTAGTGGTCAGAGTGGCACAGTTTTAGAAACCAAGGGGGAAATCATCTCAAGCCTTATTCCAGCACTTCACAATGACAGAAACCAAGTCTCAGAGAAACCAAGCTGAGAGCTCCTGCTTTCTAGGCCTACCTTTTGCTTTGACCCAATGCTCCCCTTCGTGTGAGCAGAGAAACATTGAGCATGTATGCATGCAGAGACTTTGCACTGCACCATTACAGATGCTGTCCAGGAAATGTGTGTTCTGGGGAGATGGGATCTGTGCCTGTGTAAAGAGAAGTCAAGAGGACCTGGGGCTGGGGGAGTTCCCGGGATTTGCTTCCTCTTCTCCCATCTCTTAGTTCCTCTTCCCTTTGTATTGACTCAATTCTAAGACCCTCTTTTCCCTCAGGAAGGATTTCAGAAGTTTCTGGAACAAAGTCCCTTCAGGATCATATGTTACAGGAAAGCAGGAAAGTTCTCGTTCTCTATCCCAATCTGGAAATACTGAATAGTTCACTCTGATTGGGCTTCTTGTGTCATGTGCCCTCCCGTGAGCCAATCATGAGCTGCATACTTCATTAAGCTAATTATGTAAACCTAGGCTGTATGCTTTAGCTGAGGGAAGGTGGTAGAACCCATTCATGAGGCTCCATGCAGAATGGACCATGTAGAACGTTATCAGGATACGGAAATGGGGCTTTGTGGTAAAAAAACAAAAAACAAAAAACAAAACTAAATATATCTTCTGTTACTTATTTGGTATTAATATGTATAATACACTCCTTTTAACAAGGGTTCATCAAATCTGTCTCCCCATTTTAGGCAGTGCTTTACTTTCTAACAGTGCAATTCTGACAAGAGAAATGTACTAAGAAGAGCATTATTCAACCATTCCCAGGGTCGAATTAAGAGGCCTGGGTTGAGGTGACATACCCCACTGCCATTGATTGCCATACAAAAATGTTGAATTATACTTTAAAGAACTATTCGTGGTGGTACATACCTAGAATCCAAACATTCAGGAGGCTGAAGCAGGAGGTTGCTGCAAGTTCCAGGCTAGCCTGAGATGAATAGTTATTAAGCCAGATAGAGCTACATAGCAAGATGTCTCAATAAACAAGCAAAATATACACACATATATATCTCAGACAACCAAAACGGAAACCTCAAAAGCTTAATCTCTTGGGTTGCTAAGAAAATTTAACTTATTAAATTGCTACGGAAAATGAGAGCTAGTGGAGTTGCGAGGAGGCTGGGGCATGTCGCCCTCCTGGCTGAACTTCACTTATCAACTTCTAAAGCTCAGAGCTAAGTACTTACAGAGCACTTCTGTGTACGAGGCAGCTCACTGCTCACACCCAGGCCTCTGACAGGAGAGTGAGGTGAGACCACTGAGCAGCTTGCCAGGAGTCAGTCCCTCAGCTTGTCGGTGACAGGCCTCAGAAGCCACCCTGGCTCCTTCAATCCCAATCATACTGCTCTTTTACTGGAGAAAGTTAACGCTCCTCCCACCAGGTTAAAGGCAAATGTCATATGCAAGATGCAAATAAACACAAAGCAGTACATTTTCTTTTTATTATCGAAGTTATTGTTGACAACGTTTTTAAAATGTTGAGACTATCGCTTTTCATCAAGGAGGTGAGGATATAGCTTTTCACTTCTGTTTGGTAGATTTGTAATTTGCTAGTATTGTTCAAGTCAAGTTCTTTTTAAAAAGTTATTTTTGAAAGAGTAGTATAATTACATAATTTCCCTCTTTCCTTTTCTCCCTCCTAATCCTCCCAGATACCCCTCCTTGCTAGCAGTCATTTTTAAGTTGTAGCTGTCTGTTTCTGAAGAGAAAAAGTAAAATTTTTCATCATGATATTGCTTAGAACAAGAAAATGTGCATAGTATCCACGGGTCCACTCACGACAGCTGTCTTATGGGGGTTGGTGAAGTGGTAGTATGCAGTTCTAGCCTTACTTCAGGGCTGCAGGACATCCCTGGCAGCTGACATAGCTTGCTCACTACCATGTTCCAAGTTAAGAGAACCGTGGAACAATTATACATCATTAGGCCATTGCATAAACGATATATTGCAATATTTTTACATGAATTATTTTAATTTTGCATATTTCTGGGGTATTATGCAGTATTTGAAATGTATATACCATGTCTGATTATCGATCCAGGTGGATAATATTTCTAGTTTCTTAAACTTAAATTTTACATAATATGCTAATTTCACCTGTTTGTGTATTATAGCATGGTGTTTCTATACATGCACACAGAAGGCACTGACCAAATCAGGGTAGTCAGCTTTTCTAGGTCATCATCAGTACTTTGTGTTTGGACACTCGGTGCTCTTATTTGTTTAGTTATTCATAGAATACTAATTGGCTATGGACTACAGTCACCCCACTGAGCTACAGAACATAGAACTTACTATTTCTGTTTTTTATACCCATTAACCACCCTGCCACTGTCCACTCCCTGTACCACCTCCCAAACCTACACTTCTCGAGTGTAAACTCTCGCCATTTTTATATTGTCTATAAGCAAGATCATGATGCGTTTGTATTTTCATCTTCCCCTTATTTCGCGTAATATAGTGCCCTCTGTTTCCACCCATTTTGTGGAATCATTTGTGGAATGATGTGAATGACAGCATCGTCCTTCTAATAACTCTGGCAGTGGGAGTGGAGAGACTGTTGAGAGGGTTTAGAATCAGTGGGGAATAGGAGAGGGGATGGGGTCAGGAATGAGACAGTCAAGGTCCACGTAGCTTTTTAAAATGTGGTGTGCCATTTTTCCAAGGATTGTGGAACATTAAGGAAAGGGGGGGGGGTGTCCAGAAAGAATGTAAGAGCTGAAAGGTGGGGAGGAGTGCTGTGACATGCTGGTCCTCTAGAGACAACATGGCCCTTGTACTCGTGAGCTCACGGCAGCTCTGGTTACCTACAGGAGACCAAGCCTGTAACAAATTCCAGCACTGAGCGGGAGCGGGCAGGGGCTCCTCAAGTCCTAACTCTAGTTGAGGAGCTATTGGCAGTTGATGATAGCTGGGGAGGGACTGATACTTTTCTCTGAGAGACAGAGGCTCTCTACTCAGTGGATGACCCATGTCTGTGCACATGTAAGCAGCCCGAGTTAGACTCTGTGGCTAAAAAATTTTTTCAAAACAATTAAAAAAAGACTACATCAAGTTAGGAAGGAGATGAAATGGGAAGCTCCCAGGAAGATTTGGAAGAGGTGAGTGTGGGTAGTAGTCAAGATGTATTGTATACTTGTATGAAATTGTCAATGAGCAAAGAACACTTCTTAAATCTGGAGTACTATCATTGAATCTGGGGGCTCATGAAAAATTTGGCAGCAGTAAAACATTTCCGGATACACCAGGACCAAAAATGAATTCAAAATAAAATGCATAATGACTTCAGGGTGTTTCTGGCATTGTTCACTCATGTTGCTTGCTGGGACTTCACAGCAGCCTTGGCTCTGAATGCACTATTTTTGCCCTTTGCACTGTGTATGAAAAACGATACACAATCCAATGAACATTGCCCAAACACCCCACAGATCCGAGGCTACCTTCTGCTATCAATCACAATGCTTCTACTGAAATACAAAACTGACTGACCTTACAGAAACTTAGTGGTTTATATATGGAAAATAAAAGACTTTTAGCATTTTCCTACTGTCATTCTCCAGTCTGTGTCAAGTTAGTAAATCTTTGGATTATTTCATGTGGAAAGGTTTTTTTTTTTTTTTAAATTGCTTTTTTGTTGCTATTTGAGTTCTCTTTTTAACAGCATTAAATGGGTGCTGGAAAAATGGCATAACAGTTAAGAGCACTGAATGCTTTTCCAGAGGACCTGGGTTCAATTTCCAGCACCCACATGGTGGCTCACAACCACCTGTAACTCCAGTTCCAGGGGACCTGATTGCCTCCTCTGACCTCTGGGGGAGCCAGGCACACACATGGTGCATAAACATATGAGCAGATAAAAATACCTGTATATATAAATAAAATAAAATAAAATAATTTAAAGGCATTAAATGAATTTTAGCTTGGGTTTAGGACCAAGTTTCCAACAACCTCTGAAATAACCCTAAACATATTTATGCAACTTTGTACTGTGTATTTATTTGAAGTGGTGTTTTCAGCACTGATGATTATGTAATAAAAGTATGATCAACTCTGAAAAACATTGAAGACATTCTATATCCTGCAGTAACAATACCCAGCCAAAATTCAACTATTTATGCAACTAAATAACATCCATTTCACTAGTATGCAAACTTGCCTTCATCTTTAGCAAACGGTAAAGTTATATGTATTGAATATCTATTAAGTCAACTATTTTAATATCAATATCAAATATAATATCAAATAACTATTTTAAAATAAATTTCTTTATTATTTGCTACCAGTAAATGTTTGGTTGGTATACCTTTAAATAACTCCCAGAATTGAAAACAAATTTCTCAGGCATAAAGATGTTGAGAGTAGAGAATGTTTATGAAGCCCTGATCAAGGCGATGTTACCTGTGGTATTTTTCACTTTCCAGAATAAGGCAGTATTCGTATCTCACTTTTATAATATAAATATTAAAATAAATACTTATCAAAGTATATTATATAATCTGGATTAAGACATTTTATTGGTAGCTAAGTTTAGTAGAGAAAGAGTTCAGATTTTTTTCAGAACTTTCTTCTCAGATTAAATATATTTTGAAACCTCTCTTAGTCTTGTGGCTTTGACCCACTGAATTTCAGATTGCAGGAAGAAGTTTGAGCACACTGGTGTTTACCCATGGATAACTAGCCCACTGAGAATCACAGTTCAATTACCTTCCTATTTATTTTCCAGATGACCCACCTGGTCAAGCTAGGGTCCCACACCATCTCTCAAAGCTTCAGGGCCTGGCCATGTAGTATGGAGACACAGGCGTCGTGTTCCCTTTCTACAGTCTTACAATAAAAGCAGTCAGGTACGATAAACACAGTAGGGAACTGTTGGCCATGAGAAAGATGATAGAGGTTGATGTCATTGCTCTCATTTCCATTTTTTTCAAACCTTGAAATGCTGAATTGACTTGTCCAAGGACAAGCAGCTAAAGGACCAATAGTCTGGGCTTTCAGGTCTTTGCAAAGATGGAGTATTGCTTCATGCATTCCCAAGAAGTTGCCTGCTCCCCCTTGAGGAAGAAGTATGTGAAGTCAGAGGCAAGAACCTGGTCACCACCTTTCCACTCATTGGTCTCAGGGAATGAGCTACTCTGGAGGTTTGGGTCCTGGGTTTTCCCTTCTCTAGATTAAGCACACAGGCAATATTGCTGAAATCCTATTCAGTCCCAAGAGTCTGTGACTTTAAGATGTAAGACTTCACTTCAACAGCACTCATCCTCTCTAACCAGATAACTCACTCCCTTTGTCCTCCAAAGCTTGGGAAAGTCCTCTGGGCCTGGTTGAGAAGCACAGGGCTCAGCCAGCCCTTTCATGTGGGGGCAATGAGAAGGCTTTGTAGGAGCCTTAACTGTGGTGTCCTTGGCTGATGTGGGCTTGAATGTAATAACACCTTGTGCTTCTGCAGCTTCTTGCTTCTGAGGAGCTCAAAGAGCTTCCCAGACATTATCTCACTGTTCTCACCATCTTCTTTGGAGGATGTTTGAAGACAGCTTCATCATTCCCTGGTACATCCCACACCAATGGATTAAGTGGTTTTCCCACAATCATATCCTGGCAGAGTCAAATGCAGGATCCCATTGGCCAGACTTCTGGCCTCCTCTCCTGCTCCTTGCCTCATGTTGCTTTCAGGATTGATTAGCTGCCTCATGAGGAAGAGATTTATTGTCACTGTTATAACTACTGAGACATTTGCTAGGGAGCCCGGGGAAAGGAGACTCCTTTCTTCCAGGCTCTGACATCGCTGATGGATAAATTGATTAGAGAGAAAAATTTGAGCATACAGTGACTCATGCAAAAGAGGAATCGGGCAGTGAATCAAGAGACATGCATAGACACTGGGATGAAATGTGTGGGATGGTGGGAGCCCAGTGCCACCGTCTTAGTGGATCCAGCTCATCTCGAGCTCATCACGGACGTGGTGAGTACTGTATCTCACCAGTGCAGCATCCGGGACTTTAGTTGGATCCTCTAGCTCACTCCTTGGTTATTTCCTAAATGGTAAACTAACATGGAAGCCAAGAGAAAGAACTAGGATTGAAGTAAGGAAATGCAGGTTTTATAAAAAATTTTTATTCCATATACTCTTAGGAAACTACTTAATTTTTTATGCCTCAGTTTTCCCGTTCATGAAACTGGATAATAACTGCTTCATCAGTTTGTTATGAATATGGAAACCATGTTTTTACAAGTATTTGGGTGACTTAATAACTCCAAGGGCATGCTCCAAACCATGGTGTTTTTGGGATTCCAACTTTACTGCATACTTTGGGAGAACTAATTTTATATGAAAATCCACAAATAGATTTAGTACAAAGTAGTATGCTAAAATGGAATACTTTAGAAAGAAAGATAAAATGTTTAAAAAGTTTCATCTTATCTCAGGGTTGAGAGATTGTTTAATTGGATTTATCTCCAAACCCCACAGGGTAGTATTACATGTTTCCTTACCACCAGACACCCTCAGGAGACTGGGGGAGACACTTAAGGTGCGTTTGCCTGGTAGTCCATTTTTTTTTTTTTGATTTTTCAGAATTGTATTCTTTTGTCAGTTTTGATCACTTTAATTATATTAGTTCACATTCTTTTAGCAATGTCTTTACAACTTTTTTTTTCTGAAAACATATCTTTAACTGTTATCACATGGCACTATAATAAATTGTTATATGGAAAATGATTCTACATTCATTTAAAACCAATGCTGAAGATCTGGTATCCTTAGCCACTTAAATGCCTTTTATGTAAGGAAGCAGATGACAAAACTCTAGCTGGAACCTGCAGCCCTGCTTTGAAGAATGGTGCTGGTGCTTTTGATCACATGATCACATGCAGGCAATTCATCACTTTCCCATTTTACCAATGGCAGTCATACTACTTTAATTTTATGTTTAGTGTCATCGAAAGAAAGAGTTTCACCCCCAAGCAAAAAATGACTTATTCTGGAACAAATGTGAGGGATCATGGCTAGGGAACATGCATCTTGGTCTCCCCAAATACAATGTTCCAACATGGAAGGAGTTTTGTGAAGTTTTATAGTTGCAGAACAAAGAAAATCATAAATCAAGGCAGTTTTAAAATATATTTGTGAGTACCGTGGTGAGGAGGTCACAGGAAGATGGGGGAATCTCTCCTATAGGGCTCTGATGCTATCTGATGACATCCTTAGCTTTTGGGTTGGTGGAAGCTGGGGATACAATGGATTAATAGATTCCAAAAGATTCTTATCTATTAGTCATGGGGTGTTAATTCTGACTCAGAGATGGGGAGAGAATGGCTATTTAAGGGCTAAAGCTAATCCAAGATAAGGTAATTAGGCTCTGGACCTGCAGCATTCCAACCTGTGCACACCACTGCAGCTCTAGTCAGTCTGAGCAGAGGCAGCTTCTTTCCAGGAATTCTCATCACACAACTAACAGGCAGATGTGAGGATTCTGGAATAGCCACCCTCTTTCTTTCATAAAATGGTGGTTGTGTGTCAGTATGTGCATGTGTGTGTGTGTGTGTGTGTGTGTGTGTGTGTGTGTGTGTGTGTTCATTTTCTCCTTCTAATAATAGTTTTTATGTGTGTGGGTGTTTTGCCTGCATGTATGTCCGTGCACCATATGCATGGTGCCTGAGGAGTTAGAAGAGTGCATCAGACCTCTTGGAGCTGGAGTTACAGGTTGTTAGCTGCCCTGTGGGTGCTGGGAATAGAACTAGTGTCCTCAGCAGTAAGTGCTCTTACCTGCTGAGCCATCACTCCAGTCCCCAGGTTTATTATTTAAAACTGTAGTGCTTTAACTATAGATCTCTCCTAGGTATTTACACTTGGGTTATTTTAGTTTTTCTCTTTTGAGATAGAAAGGGTATCAATTACAAGCAAACACATTCAGCTATAGCTTTATTTGCAAGAAAACACAAGAAATATTGAGACTTGTGTTTGAAGTATAAAATTAGATTCCTCCAGAGGTGAGGCCAGAGGCAAGCTGGAGAAGGATCCCGGGTTCGCTTCAAGACTTTTAAATGATCCAACCTGACAGTTTCTGCCTAAGAAGAACCCTCTGTTTCCCCCACCTTATCATCCACAAAAATCCTTCCAATCCTTCCAAGTTGTTCTATCACTTTCTTTCCTCACCCAGCATCCACGGGCCAGGTAAGAATGCACATGGAGGACTGTAGTCAATTGCCATGCCCAGCTCTGCTGGCTGTCCCTGGGGGCCTGGCACTGACAAATGTGGGCACCTCCCAAAAATAGGTTTCTCAAGTATTCCCGAAGACAGGGGCTGGGGTATAAAATATTGTGTTAGTCAGCTTTCTCCTGGAGACAAAATATCTGGAATGTTCAACCATATGGAGGAAAGATTTATTTTGGCTCCTGGCTTCAGGCTGTGGTCACTTGGTCCTGTAGCTTCGGTGCTTGGCACAGCAGAACGTTATGTTGGGAGCCTGTGTTAGAGCAACACTCTGGCTATTCTGTCAGAGGGGAAGGATGGGGGAGGGAAAAGAGAGGAGAGAAGGAGGCTGGGCAGGTGGGGCTGGAGCTAGAATCTCATTATATTTCTAAAGAGAATGTCCTTAAGGATGTTTCTTCTTTAAGCTTCTTCCCAGTATCTGGAACATCCTGATAATTTCACCTGTAAGGAAGTCTTTGAGGCATGGTCTTTAAGGACCATGACAATTTCCCCTTACTTCTTTCATTCCTGGACCACCCTTTAGTGCTAAGTGGAGTAACCTGTGGAGCTGTTACTGGAATTATTAAGGGTCAGTGCCTGGGCCCCTATAGTCTATTAGTAAACCAGGCTCAGCCACCTGTCCTTAGTAAGCCAATGAAACAAGCAAGAGGTAGTGAACCACACACAAAAAAGATATTTATCTAAGTTCTAGATCTGTGATCTGTTCTAGGTATGGGGAACAGGGGAGAGATGAGTTAAGCCTGGAACTTGACCATGGACCATTGTGTGAGGGCACTTCAGTGCCTTAGGCATCCAGATTTTGGTCTAAAAGCGGCCATAGATTCAAGATGTGCACATCTGTGTTGTCTTGTGGACTTCTCACCTGACAGGAAAGGCAGGAATTTGGACCCCGAGGCTGGAGCCTGCAGCATGAATGGTAGTTGTTTGAGTCCACTGCTATCTTTCAGCTCTCATGCATAACTTCTCTTATGATCTCATCTGACCTTCTCAGGGACCTATTCAGTCTGGGGATCCTGAAGTATAGGAGCTGGATGATCATATTGACCACCTGTGCAATTCCTCATTTTAAAGATGGGACCACCAAACACTGCTGAAGTGGTTAACTTCTCAAGTTCCTTACATTGTACTTTAAATATCCACGTAACACCCTCTAGCACAAGGTTAGAGCATGGAGAACAGAAAGGTTTATAACTTATGTGCTGGTAATAGGATATTCAGAAACACTGTGTTTAATATATCTGCAATTAGAAACTCCTAGAGATTTTGGCACAAAGTGTGAGAAATAAAAGTAAGGAGGAGGAAAAAAAATGTAATCGAGTTGTACTGTTAGAAAAAGTACTCCCCCCTCATATATTGTACTCACTCAAATGTGCTATTGCAGAGCAGAGATAAAAATTAATAGCTTTGTTTCCTGTGATCTCTTTATCAGACGAAGTGCAGGACTACGGCTCTCAGTTACTTTAATGGAAAAACTGAAGTTGTATTATCAGATGATAAGGCCGTGTCAGGTGCTATTTTATTCTCTTATCTTCCTCGTTCAAGGTGAGGTGCTGGAGAACTGATGGATGAGCTGGCCCACTGTGACTGTGGATTTCCAAGCCTTGATCTCATTCTGCCTTTCAAGATAACCGTGGCAGGTGAGAGAGGCCTCCAGGTCAGCTGATTCTGATCACAGACCAAAGCAAGGGCCTTGATGGCTGGGGTCCTTGTCACAGGTCAGGGGTCTCCGGGAGATTTGCAGATTCAATCACAGGGCCCAGAGTACAGCACTGCAGAACCCTTCATGACTCCTCTAGGAGAGTTTATTCAGCAAGCATTAGCAGGTGATCTCAGATGTTCCTAGTGTTGTGTTTGATAACCATGAGTCATGCCAGTCCCTGATACCCTTGGGAAGCTCACAGCCCAGAGGGCAGCAGGCTTGATCACAAGGGAAGGAGGCTTAGTCACATCCTCCTCCTCCTCCTCTGGGCTTCCAGAGCACTTTGTACCTATCTGTACTTAGGATGTTGTTGTTGTGTGTGAGCAGCTATTTGTCGGCAAGACTGTGTTTTTCCTATTTGAATGCATGCTCATCAGAAAGGGATGGAGGTTTAGATGTGGTCTCATGTCCCTTGTTTAGCACCATAGATGAAATAGAACCAATATGTGTGAACTATTGGTCACTAATTACACACTAATACTCAACGTGTAAGACAGTTAATGTGCTTTGTTACTTAATGCCTGGTGTGCATTTCCTTATAGCATCACTTCCAATCAGTTCTCTTATTGATAGCAGAGGTTTCAAAAAAAATGTAGCTTTGCTCAGTGTTGGGCATGAGTCATGAAACAGGACAAAGGAACCTCGCGCCTCAACCCCCTAGTCAATCAGAAAAAGGCTCTGGCATCTTATCCCTCACTGGTGCTAGTGGTGGATCATGACTGACTATGAGCCAAGAGAATGTTGGCCCCAGTGAGGCAGAATAGGTTCTGTCTGTTCCAGCTCTCTACTGAGATTGGGATTAAGGGACAGGTTGTTCCCTGTCTAAAAGCCTCAGTTACTTTATCTGGGATTTCTCTTTTCATCATAAAGTTCTGTCTGACTTGCTTCAAAAGGCTCTTGAGATAGTATTATGAAAACGGATAGAGAGGACTTCCAGGTAAGATAGTAGACTAGACGCTGCCTCTGTGTGACCTGGTGAGGAAAGAAATCAAAACATGAAAAGTAGTTCAAAAAGAGAAAGAGCAAGTATTTCAGAAACGTACAAAAGTAGTGATAAGGTACCAGTGCAGAGCCAAAGACAGATGTTGCCCAGAAAATAAGCCTCTACAGACGGAGCTCCAGCAGTGTGGCTCCCTGAAGGAGGCCCAGAGGCACATTCTGCATTGGCTTTCCCAGTTTCTGTCCTGTGGTCATACGTGATTTCAATGAACATTGACTGATTTTAAGTATATTCGTATTTCTCATATCATATATTCCTATTTCTTGTATCATTTGATATTGATGCCATTCTGACAGTTTTTTTTCCTCCTCACTGATTGGTACTGAAGAGTGAGCCCTCAAGAGTAGATTATTCCATAGGAAAATTCCCAAATCAAACTAGATGAGATAACCAACAAATACAAAGATCACATCGCAGAAACATAAGAGATACCAAATGATGAGGTAACGTGACTCCTTGAAGAGATCACAACTCTTTAAAAGATACCAAAACAGGTAAAATGCTGTATGAAGATTTCAAAAGTTAACTAGTGAAAACGATGAATAGCCTTGAGGAGGATACAAGCTAGCAACTGAGACATGAGAAAAGCAAATGAGAAAATAAGCAGCATGGGTGAAGGAGTGAACAACACGTTAGGGAATTTCAGAAAGCAAACAGAGTTTGAAAATTAAAAAAAGAGAAATGTTAGAAATGAAAAAAAAAAAATCTCAATCGAGTGACTGAAAAAGCGCAGTGGAAATCGTGACCGATAAACTCAACCAGGCCAAGGAAAGAACATTTTAGGTAGAGAAAAAAATTGAGGAAATGCTTCATTCAAACATCAAGTAAAAATTGGACAAGATCCCAGCATTCAAGAACTCTGGGATGGTCTAAAGACCAAACCTAAGAATCCAGAGGCTAGAAGAAGAAAAACACTAGAAGCCACTTGATAAAATTACAGCAAATGTTTCCCTAAATCCGGAGAAATAGATGTCTAACACAAAAGGCAATTAGGATCCCAAACAGACTTGATGAGACCTTCTCCAGAGCATGCCAGTCAAGATGTGAGGACTACAAAGCAAGTAATTATTAAAGGCTATGTAAGAAAAATGTCAACCATTCTACAAAGACAAACACATCAGAGCAACATCATCTCTCTCTCAAAGCAACCCTAAAATCCAAGAAAACACAGAACAATATATTTTAAGTACCAAAAGCAAATTATTGCTAAACAAAATTGCTAAATCCAGCAAAGCTATCCTTTAAAATTCACCAAGAAACAGGGCATTTTGAGACAAGCACGAACTAAGGCAGTTCATGACAACCAACCCTGACTGCAGAAGGTATTTAAGGCAATGCTCTACACAGGGAGAGGAAAAAGTTATGTAATGAGAACAAAGGAATTAATAAATTTTGTTGGATGGAAAGATAAACAAAGGAAGCTATGTCCAAACAGAAAATGAGAATCTCTCTCATGCTAATGTGAGGAGAAAGGAAAGAACTAATAATAATCTAGTCACGAGAAAAACAACCAGCAGCATCACAGGGCTTAGTAAACATCTCTCAGTAAGAATCTTGAATATAAACATTCTGAACCCACCAAAAAAGAGAGACACCGACTCTAGTCGCTAGTCAAACCTCACTGATAAAGGTACCAAAGATTGAGAGTCAAAGGGTGGAAATCAATTTATCAAGCAGAGGTAATCTAGAAGCATGTTGCTATAGCTATTCTAATAGCTATAGCAATAAAGTGGACTTGAAGCCAAAATTAGTCAGGATAGATACAGAAGACCATTAGTACTAATAGAACAATCCACCAAGAGGACTTAACAATTATAAATATACGTATACCACATGTTGAGATAATTTATGAGATGCAAACACTCACGGATATCAAAGGTCTGTCTTTTATATCACAGATATAAAAGGATTCAACAGCAGTAGTGGAGTTTAATACCTCATTCTCATCTTTAAATGAGATATTTATATGGAAGGGCAACAAAGAAACTTCATGTTAAGCTATACCATGGAAATGAAATATATACATATTTTTCCTCAGCAGTTCCCTCTAAAACGGTCATAAAGTATATTCCAGCAAATACAAATAATTAGAGTGATTTTTTTGTATCTTCTCAGATCATGGTGGACTAAAACTTGAAGTCAAAGACTGGAGAGACAGCTCAGGGGTTAAGAGCACTTGGTCTTGAAGAAGACCCAGCACTCACATGGCAGCTCACAGCTCTCTGTGACTCCCGTTCCAGGGGAATGGATGCCCTCTTCTGACTTCAGGATACCAGGCATGCAGATGGTGCACAGACATGCATACAGGCTAAATACTCAGACACATAAAATAAAGTGACCAAAAGCAAACAAATAACAACAAAAACTAGAAGTCAATAATAAAAGAAACTAAAGAAACATATGGAGATTGAATAATATATGTCATAGAAGTTTATTTTTAATTATATATAAAATAATTGTTTTGTGCACTGCTGGGAAAAGGGCTGCCTAGGCCTTGGCATTTTGTATTGTCTGCAGGTGCTGGATTTTAGTGTGTATGTGGGATGTTTGATTGCTCATGATCTGTACATGCTGTAAGAAGGACACCTGAGGAATTCTGTATCAATAAAAACACCTGAGCTGGGTTGCTCAGAGTTCCACTGTCCAGTATGGTGGTTGCCATTGTGGTGGTTCCTTCTGCTGAGGTCTGGCTAGGACTGCACCTATGAAAAATGCCTCTGTCTCTTCTTTGCTGAGCCACCACAGTAGCGGTACAACTACAAATATACTCTTTAATAAGCAGTGAGCCATTTAGAAAATTAAAATGTTCCTAGAACAAGTGAAAATGGAAGTACAACCTTTTGGAATCCTTAGGACACAGTAAGGCTATTCAAGAGGAAATTTATAGCTATGAGTGCTTATACTTACAAAATATCAGAGAGGTCACAAATAAATAACCTAACTGTATTAGTTACTTCTTTGACAAAATAGCATGACCGAAAGCACTTTAGAAGACAGAAAGGCTTATTTGGCTTATGCTTCACAATGAACCATTGATTCGAATCAGGATTTAAGACAGGAACAGGAGGCAGGAGCCATGGAGGGAAGCTGCTTGCCGGCTAACTCACTGGCTAACTCACTGGCTTGCTCTCTGACTCATCCAGAGTCTCATTTTTAGCTAGCTTTCTTATGTTGTTTTTAAAAAATGTTATAGGTATGTATGTGCTTCTGTGTTTGTTTGTACACATGAATGTGGGTACCCCCAGAGGCCGCAGGAGGTTGTTAGTTCCTCTGGAGTTGGAGTTATAGTTGTTATAAACCACTGAAATGGTTACTGGGAACTGAACTTGGGTCCTCTCCAAGAATAGTACCTGTTTTAACCACCGAGCAATCTCTCCAGACCCTTAACCAGCTTTCTTACACAGCCCAGGAACCTCCGACCATGCAATGGGGCCACCCACAGTGGGCTTGGCCCTCTCAGATCAGTTAAAATGATCAAGACAATCCATCACAGATAGGTCCATAGAGCAACCTAATGAAAACAATTACTCCATTGATATTCTTTCTCTGGTGATTCTAGGCTGTGCCAAGTTGACAGTTAATGCTAACTAGGACACTCGATGATGCAACTCATGAGTTTAGAAAAACAAGAACCAGCCACACCCCAAAGCAGCAGGTTACAAATAACAATAAAGATTAGGGCAGCATTAAATGGAGTACACATAATAAAAGAACAGTACACAGAATTGATCAAACAAAAAGTAAGTTCATCAAAGGAATAAACAAGACTGGCAAATCCCTAGTCAAACTGACCAAAAAAGATTCGTAGTAAAAACTAGAGATGGAAAAAGAGGCAGTTACAACAGGTCCTCCCAGGGATTATTAAATAATACTTTGAAAACTTAGGTCCTCTAACAGTGGAAAATTCATAAGGAATGGATAAATTTATAGATACAAACGAGCCATCAGAATTAAACCAAGAAGACATAAGCAATGTAAACAGATCTTAGACCAGCAATGAGATTGAAGCAGCAATAAAATGTCTTCCCTCAAAGAAAACCCCAGGACTAAGTGATTCACTCTGAGTTCATTTTAAGAGCTAACACCAATATTCTTCAAACAGCACCACGGGATAGAAAGGGAAATACATTAGGGAACGCATTCAACACAGCCAGTATTACCTTATTACCAAAACTGGTAAGAGCAAAACAAGGAAATAAAACAATAGACAAGTCTTCTGGATACATTTCCATCAAATCATATTAAAAAACACATTACAAAGATCCTATATCATGATCTGGTTGATTTATCCTTGGGATTCAAAGACTGTTCAACATATAAGTCAATAAATATAGTACAACACATACATAGATCTAAGAACAAAAATCCCATCTTAACAGAGGCAGAAAAGGCCCTTGACAAAGTTCAATATCACTTCCTGATAAAAGGCTAGGAGAATCTAGGGATGTATGTCAAAATAATAAAGACTATATGCAACAAACCTATAGACATTACACTAAAAGGAGAAAAACTGAAAGCACTTCTTCCTTTTTTTCCATTTTTCAATTTACTTTTCTTCTTTTGTATAATACACATCAACTCCTCTCCTACCTCCCTCCATTCCTCCCAGCTCCCCTCATCTTCCCTCTCCTCCTAGTATATACCTGTCCCACCCTAAGCCTCTCATCCCCACTCCCTGCCTCTCCGCATAGAAGAGAGCAGTCCTCCCAGGGTTATTGCTCAAGCAGGGCACAAGAAATGGACAAGGCCTGGCACTAGTCCCTAAATTGATGGTGGACTAAGCAACACAGCTGGAGGAAATGGATTCCAAAGGCAGAAAGCATTTCTTCTAACGTCACAACAAGGAAAGGGTGATTACTCTCATCACTCTTATTCAGTATAATCACAGAATCTTAACTAGCATAATAAAGCAAGAGAAAAAATTAAAAGGTATAGAAAAGGAATATCCCTGTTTGCAGATGACAAGATCTTATTTTTAAATGTCCCTCATTAGTCCATCAGAAGTCTCAAGAGTATACAGTACACTCCATCAGAGTAGCAGTATACAGTATGGACGTTCAGAAATCAAGAGATTTTCCTCTGTAATGGTAACTAACTTCCTACGAACCAATAAAAAGTCCCATTCACAGCATTTAAAAAATTTCATAAAATTCCTAGGAATAAACCTAACTAAGAAGCTTTAAGGCTGAAGAAAACGATCAAAGACACTAGAAGGAAAGATCTCTCATGGATTGGTGAATCGATATTGTAAAACTAGTTGTTACCAAATGCAGCTGACAGATTCGGTACAAGCTCTATCAAAATTCCAATTACGTTTTTTACAGAAATAGAAGAGAAAACCCTAAAGTTCATATGGAAGCACAAAAGGCCCCGAGTAGCTGAAACAGCCCTAAATAGAAAGAACAATAGGAAGACACCACAGAACCTGAGCTCAAGCCATGCTGCAGGAAACAAGCAAAACAAACAAAATCAGCAGGACACCGGCAGAAAAACAGACGTGCGGGCCAACGGAACAGAACATAGAGCCCAGACATAAACATACGGAGCTACAGATGCCTAATTTTGAACAGAGGTGCCAAAAACATAGGTTAGAGGAAAAAAGTCTCATCAACAAGTGGTGGGAAAACCTGACCTCAACCTTAGAGAATGAGACGAATTCTTTCTCCCCACGATGAATATGCATTCAAATAAATTAAAGATTTGAATGCAAGACCTGCAACTTTGAAACCGCTGGAGAAAAACATAGGTAAAACAGATCAAGATCTAGGCCCAGGGAAGGTCTATTGGGAAAAAGGACCCAAAGGCACAAGAAATAACCTCCAGACCTGACAAATGATTACTTGCAATTACAAAGCTCCTACATAACAGAGGAAAGCATTCTCAAAGAGGCTATGTATCACTTAGACATATGTGTAGTTTTTCTCTCTGTGTAGAACATGAAAGTAGGAAGGGAACTGTGAAGAGGAGGGGGAAGAGTTCTTCTGTAAGGGGGAGGAGAGGGAGAAGAGAATAATGGAATATGTGTGACATGGAAAAGCAAATGAGCAACTATTGGGGGGGGGGGAAGGGAATGGATGTGAATGGAAAAGCCTGCACCAAGAAAAGCAATAGTATTAGGCTTTTGAGTGGGGTTTCATTCCACCCCATCAGGACCCTTCATGTGCTTCCAACACAGCTGTACCTTCCCTTCATTCTTATATGAATATTTATCTCTCTATTGGGTATGTTGTATTATGGCCTCTGGAGGAAAGTTTTGGCAAGCATTAGGTTCAGGTTGCCATCCTGTCATCACAGATATCATCCATATTTTCCCAGGTCCATCAATAGGTGAAGGAACACATTCCCAGCCATGGCATTCTTGTGGGGCTGTGACAGTGCTTGCTATCCAGCCAATGTAAGTCTTTCACATCTATGTGGCTTAGCACAAGATGTAGATTCCCTCAATAAAGGGCCAGACAAAAGATAGTGCTAAGGAAACATAATTTCAAAATATTTTGTTCTGCAGCAGGGATTAAAATGAAGGCATTTCTTTATTGTGCTCTTGTCAGTAAGTTCTACAGAGAGTAGGGTCCTGGCATGCCTCTGCAATGCTGGCCGTAGACAAGTCAGTGGACTTCTTCAGGTTTCCAGATACTCATCTGTCAAATTCTACAGTATCTGCCAGCTTGGATAGTTTGTGATTCTACGATGTCTATTTTTATGATTTCTAGTTGCCATGCGATGACGTTACAAGTGGGAATTCCTTGTATTATTATGGCCTTATCATCTCTATGGATAACCAGGATCTCATCTCAGAGTGAGGATAACATGTAACCATTTGCAGTGCCTGGGGAGCCAGTGGCAGCTGCTCTACTCTTCCATCCTGATCCTGGGTTAGCATCGGCCTGGGATCACTGCTGGGCTTAAGCTGCTCACTACTAGAGTAAGAGGTGGTGGTTGTACGGCTCAACTATGACTCAGTTCTTCAAGGCTCAGTTCCAGCGAACCTTATTCTATAAAGCCTTCTAAGGATGCCTTCTGGCAGGTTCTCTTTCCTGAACATTCATGCCACCATTTTGTACTTCCTAATGACTCTTAAGCCTTTTAATTAACCAGGCCTACTTCTTGTTTGCCTACAGTTCATGAAGACGGTGGGCCAGGCAGAATAATCTTGTTTCTCACAGGTCCAGGGAATTTTCTTTTTTTTAAAGTGATAAGCTCTCAATAATCAGTGATCTGAGGAGTTTGAGATCTAGATTTGATTATTTTCATGCTTGGTTAGTGATCCCCAACTAGGGATCCTTGGTGTACAGAAGCTATTTGTTTAGTAGTAATGGCTGAAGGGGCATTAAATAGAATTATTTTTGTTGTGAATGTCAAAAGCTCAACTGGAGTTACCTGCATGAAAAAAAAAAGAAAGAAAGAAAATTACAGGAAGCTATAATGACACTCATTCCTGAAGACAGAGCTGGCTTTGCTTCTAACAATGTTCTCTGGAGCTGCTATTGGTCTCTGCCTTCCAATTCTCATTTTCCCTGTAGGTTACTGTGGGGGCTCAGCTCTTGTCTTAGTCACTGTTCTATTGCTGTGAAGAGACACCATGACCAAGGCAACTCTTATGGAAGAAAGCATGTAATTGGGGCTTGCTTACAGTTTCAGAGTCCATTATCGTCATGGCAGGAAGCACGGTGGCATGCTGGTTCTGGAGCAGTAGATGAGAGCTACATCCTGATCTGTTAGGCGGAGAGAGAAAAAGACAAACACTGGGCCAAATGTGAACTTTTGAAAACATCAAAGCTCATCACAGTGACGCACTTCCTCCAACAAGGCCACACTTCCTAATCCTTCTAATCCTACCAAAGAGTTCCACTCCCTGGTGACAAAGTATTCAAGAATATGAGTGTATGGTGTGTGTGGGGGGGGGGGCAGTGGCGGTGGTGGGGGGTAAGTGGGGGGCGTTGCTCTTACTCAAACCACCATAACCATCATGGTGGCAACATGGTTGGCAACAACATTAGTAGAAATGAAGGGTCATTTCTTCTCTAAATTTTCAAGAATGTTAGGCTTATCTCTCAAACATCATTAGCTAATAGTTTTTACAGCCAAAAAGGAACTATACTCTGATCAGCCTTGTACTCACTGCTCATGAAGCTGGGTGAGGGCAAAGGATTGTGGGGAGATGGTTTTTCCTAAAGGAAAGGTGAATGCTGATACCCAAAGGGGGGATTGATATTCAAAATAAGACCAATGGGACTTGACTTAACAAAATTTTCAGTGATTCTAAAAGCCTAATAGAAATGTCCCATATGATAGGCCATTTTGATAATAAGGGTCTAATATACCACACAATGGGCCATGCAATCCCCCCACACACACACACACACACACACACACACACACACACACACCATAGACTCATATACTTGAATGCTTAGTCACCAGAGAGTGGAACTCTTTGGTAGGATTAGAAGGATTAGGAAGTGTGGCCTTGTTGGAGGAAGTGTGTCACTGGTGATGAGCTTTGATGCTTTCAAAAGTAAAAATCTAATAGAAAGCCACCATACAATGGGCTGTATTGATGTTCAAAGTTTATAAGCTAAAGAGTGTGCTGTGTTTCTTTGTTTCATCTGAAATGATATCAATTCAGTTTCGAAAGTATTGGATATTGTCTCTTTCTGACCAGAACCTTGTAAAGAAAAGAAAAGAAAAGAAAAGAAAAGAAAAGAAAAGAAAAGAAAAGAAAAGAAAAGAAAAGAAAAGAAAAGAAGTTGACTTCTATAGTCACCATTTAACACTGCTGGCTCATTATAAGTTTAATATCCATGAGAGTTTTCCTTGAAGCATATAGCATGTTATATTACCATAGTTTCACAAGAGACTAGAAGGCTAGTGTATATTCTAGTCAACGAGAGCCAGACAAACTTGACTAGGCTCAGTCAGGCATAGCAGCTCTTATCCAATGAGTATGCCGGTGTGCTCTGGGAACTTAGACAATCTGTGGCCCTTCCTCTGTAGAAAGATATTTTGTGTCTCAGCCAACAGCTTTACCTTACTACATCATGAAGGACATATAAATTAAATAAGTATGTGACGAAGATGAAGAAAAAAGTTGACTAACTTGTTGGATCTTAAAACATAAGGCTCAAAAACCCTTCAGAGGAACAGCCCAGAGGCTGTAGAGAGATGTTCATGGTTGTGAGTGCTGACTGCTCTTACAGAGGACCTGGTTCAATTCCCTGCACCCACATGGCAGCTCACAAACATCTGTACCTCCAGTCCCAGGAGATCTGACACCCTTTTCTGGTTTCCATGCAAGAGGAATGTGCATGTGGTACAGAGACATATATGCAGGCAAAACATCCATGCATATAAATAAATAAACAAACAGATAGAAATAGTCCAGGGTCAACATGTAGAAGTGAGGTATTTGTGGAAGTCTTCAACTTTGGAAAGGGTCAGGTGAGAACACCTGCATCCAACAGGGAATGATGGGCAGTTATGGTTAGAGAGAGCTATGGTCAGGACAAATTCTAGTTTTAGGGCATTGGAAGGAAGCAGAAAATTTCCTAAAGGAATCAGAAGCTTCATGAATATGAACCATATCAAGCCAAGCTATAGCAGTTGGTTCTCCTGATTTGAGGATTTAGAAATGTTCAAGAAAATAATTTTTGCTGTATAGATTCATTAGAACACCCAAGGCGAGAAAAGGAACCATTCCTTTTAGGGTGTTCCTCATTTTTAAGGAACTCACTCTTTCCAGAGTTTGTTTCTTCTGAGTCTTTTAGTCTAATTAACCTGGAGCATCATCTGATGGGGTTAGCTTAAAGGAGTAGGTGTGATAGGTTCCAGATCTAAGAAGGAAATGTTTTAGATAGAATCAGGCCACTTTCCAGACATTGTTGCTTGGGGCAGGAAGTGGTTGCAGAGGTCCCACTTAAGAATATGTGACTGTATACTAGGCCTGATATCAAAGAGAGTAAGTCCCAGTTAGAACACTGTGGGTGGTGTGCAGCATGAGGAACCAGCTGGGAGCCCTCAGCTGCCACACACTTCACATTGTGTTCTGCATAAATGAACTATGTTTGAGTCAAATGTTTCTGTAAGCACATGGCCTGTTTGAACTACCAAGGCAACTGCAGGCAAGGGACAGCCAATTCCCAAGATTAAAGCCCCATTGTCTGACTCAGGACAGAAGCTCAGATGAGATCCTGGACCAGCGTCTTCTGCTCACCAGTGGAGAAACAGACCAAAAGAAAGAGTGAGCAAAGGCTAGCAGGGTCTGAGCACCTTTGCTCCCTGTCTTGTGTGTCAGGGTGAGCTGGACATACCTGCTGGAGTTTCTGCGTGCTCTCTCATACAGAAAATTGGATGCTATGGAAGTGGACCTAGAAAAGTTCCCCCACATGGTGTCTAGACTCTCCGAGTGTGAGGACCACTGGCCAAAGCTTCCAAAGCTGTTTTATAGTAGACTCTCAAACAAAAGTCTTGACTCTCAGTCAACTCTGTTCTTTGACTCAAGTGGGAACTTAAGTCAGTACAGATAGATCAAGGAGAGAGGGAACTATAAGGAGTCAGATTTTGTTTCTAAGTCTTCCTCCAGTTTGAAGGGTCCTATGTACTTTTGCAGACTGGGTGTACACATAGGAAAGGAGCAAAAGGTTTCTGCAGGCCATCAGGCACCACCACCTTTAGATGTACCTGTCCTGAAATGCCGCAGTGACTCTAAATGCCAGCCGTGCACTTGACAATTGAACAGGCCCACCCAAGAACCTCCCATTGTCTTTTGAGTTAATGCTCTCCCCCAGTCACCAGGGCTTCAGGTCACCAATCACAGACTGCGGCACTTCCTTGTATGGCTTTTAAAAAACAGATTTTAAGTTACCCAAAATGATAAATCATCTTAACTATAGATAGAAAAGTGAGAATGACTCATTAAATGACATAATACTTTACAGATAGCTCAGATAACATTTCCCTCTTGTTATAAGTAGGCATGGGTTTTCATAGTTCTTTATGCAATGACACCTGTTAGTGTTTTGAGCTGATTCCTTTGAGATATAAGAACCTCCATGTTACTGCGGTTTACTTGATACAACTTTATTCTTTTCAACTACATATAGTGAACAGTTTCTAAACTACATACTACATATAAGCACTAAACAAACAAACAAAGATGATTTTGTTGTTGTTATTGTTTTGGTTGTTTCCAGACAGGGCTTCTCTGTTGTAGCTCTAGCTGTCCTGGAACTCATTCTGTAGACCGGCCTGGTCTTGACCACACAGAGATAGACCTGCCTCTGCCTCTCAAGTTCTGGGATTACAAGTGTGTGCCACCACTGCCCAGAGATTTTTTTTTTTTTTTTTTTTTTTTTGCAATCAGTTTACACATTGTTATAGAACATGTGACTGGCGTTCAGGGTCCTTATTGAATGATAGCTCCATGGAAAGTAGTCTGTGTTAACTTGGACAAGGCACTTGTGGTCTCCGGGCCCCAGGTGGCCCCTCATAGACCAAGAAACTCAGACTGTTGATCTTTGTAGGAACTCTGAATGCTTTAGGACAAAGAACTACAAGGTTGTGAAATGTCCCACAGTGTGGGAAGGAACAAACATGTCATGACTTTGTTCCAGCATAACGTTTCACATTTAGTGTAGTCCAACCTGTGAGAGGTCCTGTGGACACAGATGACTCATTTCCTGTCCTAAGTGGGTCTTCTCTGAGGTGTGTGGAACAGATTCTTCCTTCAGATATGGAGCCAGTGAAGGGGTCAAGTCAGTGGGCCTCTGGGCAATTATGCAAGCTCTTTATCTCTGTCAAAATAAACCTGGTGATCAGCACACACACACACACACACAGAGGCACAAGCATATGCACCCAGATGCACACACACTGTCATCTAAGGACAATGTATTTTAGAAGGTAGTTATTCCTGAAAAGTGTGCCCATCAAGTTCCTACAAACACAATGACATTTTAAGCTCAGTAGAGCAGTTGGCAATTGAAATGAAGCTTACATTTTGTAAGATAACAAATGCTTTCAGCTAAGTAATTCCGAGCACTGAAAAATGTCTGTGTCTCCATCACTTCCTCTAGGGAGCCTCCTCTGTTACTGAATGCTGGTGTCTTCTTTATTCATCCCTCTCTGTTCTACTTCTCGGGTGAAAACACACTCTTAAGCCGATAGGCGTGCAAAATGCTAGAGCCAGAAGAAAAATTTGAATTATCAAAGTTCATCACTATGTCCTTAACTTCATTAATTCCAGTATTAATTTGTTTAACAGATATTTAGTAACTGCTAGTCTATTAAGCATTAAATGAGGCAGAAGACAGAGTAAAGTAAGTGGGGGGGGGGTGATTGTGAGGAATGGAGGGAGGAGAAACTGTGATTGGGATGTATTGCATGAGAGAAGATTACATAAATTAAAAAATAGTTCAAAGATTTTATATTTTATATGCATGTCTGGGTGGGGCATGCTGTAAAACAGTAAAGTGTGTGTGTGTGTGTGTGTGAGAGAGAGAGAGAGAGAGCAGAGAGAGAGAGAGAGAGGGACTGGTAGGCTGATGGAATGAGGAATCACTGTTACATAGAGTGGGCAGAGACGGTTTTAAATAATATTCTGAAGATTAAGAAGGAACCGATCATGTTCATGACAAATATTCAGGGACAGAAAGAAAAAAAAGTACTGGCAGAGATTCTGTGGTGAGCAAGAGCAGGGAGAATGTCAAGACTTCCAATTTGAGAGGGACAAGAGCAAGGCTGAAGGCTCAAGTGCCAGATCCTGTGGAGGAATGGGGCTTCCAGGATCAGTGGGAAGCCCGTGACTGGTAAGAAACAAGGAAGTAAACGATCTCATTATGTTCTTCTAGTGTCCCCTCTGGATGTCTCTGGGGAAGTGAATGGAGAAGCTGAGCAGGCAAGCAGAAAACAAAGGAACAGGCCTCTAGGTGAGAGTCAGTGGGCACATTAGAGGTTGTTGCGATGGGCTGCAGGGAACTATACCTTTTAAGGCAGGGTTGGGGACTGGTCACATGACACTCGTTTCTGTGTTGGAAAAGGAGATTGAGAAGGACTCAGGGACGAACTGGTGGGAGGGACTCAGGGTGGACACCATAGACTTTGGCAGGAGATATAAGTATCTTGTTTTGAGTGTAGTGAGTTTTATGTTGTCACTGGCTTATCAAGTAGAGATTTGGGGTGGGACTCTGGTCCTTCTCGGAAGGCCTGTGCTGGGTAATTTTATGTCTGCTTGACATAAGCTAGAGTTATTTGGAAAGAGGGAACCACATTAGCCAGTGGGAAATTCTGTTGGGCATTTTTGTGATTGATGATTGCAGGGGAGGGCCCAGATCACTGTGGAAAGTGCCATCCCTGGGCTGGTGGCCCTGGCTGCTATAGGAAGGCAGATTGAGCAAGCCACAGATAACAATCCAGTAAGCAGCAGTCCTCCATAGCCTCTGCTTCAGTTCCTGTCCACAGATTCGTGCCTTGACTTCCCTGGATGATGGACTTTAAGATAAATATAAACCTTTTCCTCCCCAACTTGCTTTTGGCAATGAAATTTTAAAACAGCAATTACAACCAAACTAAGACCAGACCCTCTGACTGTTGCAGAGGCATTAGCTTTATCTACTGAAGTAGATCAGCATTTCTGGAGGCAAGGGTAGCTTATATCTCTTAATTCTTGTCTCCTTCTTAGGGCTCTAGGTCAGAAGGGAGTAGCACAAATTCTATATTTCCATGTTTTCACATAAGCAGGGTGTGGTATTAAGAGAGCTATTCTGGCTTACAAGAAAGAATGGCTTAAAGTTCAGAAACGCTGTGAGCTAAGGCTTAAAGTAGCCCAGAATTTACTTATGGCAGCAGCACTTACACACAGTATTTGGCAAATTCCACAAACCAGAGACATTTTCTTCAGAGAGCAAGGTTACCAGCATGTCAGAGTAAGACACAGAGTCCCTGGCCAAATTTCCCAAGCGAAGGAAAGATAGCATTATATGCATTTTTCCAGGTCTAGAAACATTTTTTCCAATGAAATATCCAAGTACGCAAATTTGATTCAGTTAAAATAAGTGCCTCATTTTCGTTATGTTCAAATATTTAAATATGTCTGTCTGTCTATCTACCTATCTATCTATCCATCTGTCTATCTATAATAGCTCCATCCATCCATCTACTCATCCTTTATTTTGCCAATAACATTAAAAAAATACTACTGAGACATCATGATGGATATCTACCCGGTGTTCATCCGTCTCAGGATAAAGCCAAACTTTTTATTTACTCAAGGTAGTATATCACGTTCTTTTTAAAGATGTTAAAGAAGATAGCTACACCTACACATTATTAACAATACTATGTACAATAGCCACGTTGTGAAATAAGTCTGGGAATCTGTTGAAATGCAAATAAATATATAAAAGTTTATAGGATATATATATATACACACACACAAATACGCATGTATATATGTACACACACACACACACACACACACACGTGTATATGTAGTATATACACACATATACATATGATGGCATTCTATCCAGTCATAGCAAAGAAGAAATAATGTAGTTGACAGGAAAAGTTGGATGTTGAATGAAAGAAATATACCAGACTCAGAAAGATAAATATCATGTTTTCGCTCACATTCAGAATCTAGATTAAAAACAAAAATCCGTGAAGGTAAAGTGGACTACTTGAGAAGAAGGAGGGGTACAGTTGGATGGGGAAGTACACAATACGCATGTGTAAATATGTCATAATGAACTCCCTTATTTTGTATAAAACTAGTATATTATAACAAACGTAGAAGAGAAAACATTTAGTAGATAGAAAGATGGCCTGGTACTTTAAGACTGCTTACCACTCTTGCAGAGGACCTGAGTTCAGTTCCCAGAAACCATGTCGGTTAGATTCTAACCACCTGTATGTAAGTCCAGTTCCAGGGCATCTGATGGCCTTTCTGGCCTCTGAGGTCACCTGCCTTTGCTCATGTATGCGTGCGCACGTGCACACACATACACACACACAATTTAGATAAATTTTTAAAAGACCCATTTATTATAAAAGAAAAAGGTGAAATCTTGGTGTGCTATTTGCCATTATCTGCATTTCAATTTAGGCTTAATAGATTGTAATCTTTTTCAAGGGGAGCCAGAAATCTGAATTTTAATGAGAACATTCTCAGCTGCTAAATGTTGACTTAAATATTTAAAAACTCACCATGATCTAAATAAAACACTTACACTGCCTTCACAGGACTGATAGAACCAATAGTGTTCAGTTTTATTTGAAGATTTCATACATGACCATTCATCCATCTTAGGGGTGGGGGGAAGTGAGAAAATAACTCTCCTGCCCACCCTGGAGTGTGAGCTGCATCACAGTTATTTGATCATAAAATTATGTTTTAGGTGCAAATGCTCTTCTCTAGCAAGAGGGACCTCGTGCACACCAGGTGCGTTTGTTTTTCCCACGTGACTACGGGCTGCTAAAAGGCAAGGGCTGTCACTTTGTGCAAATAGACACTTGTTTTGGAAGGTGCCCTAGAGGCGTCTTATCCAGTCTCCTGAGAAACTGATGCTTAAAGAGAAGCCGCTTGTCATTGTCCTCAGTCGTGAACTAGTCAGGTGCTGGGAATAGAACCCATACCTCTAAATGACGGGTTTTAGCAATGAGAGACTCGTGATGCTTGGAGAATGTTTGCTGAATTAATAAGTGCACATTAATACACTAAGAAAGATAGAGAAATGAATGATTGTGTAAACAAGTAGGCACACTTAACATTGCATCTTGGCTTGTGACACGAATTTTAAAGAATCATGTAAGTTGACATATTTTCCCTCATTGTGGAAACAAGTTAAGTTAGTCCCATAAAAGAATGGAGAGTATTAGTGGCCAAGAGAGACTGGGAAACACAGGGCACAGATGGAAAGAGAGCTGGATAAACATACTTAGTTCTGGCTTTCCGTAGCAGAGCAAGGTAACTGTTGGTTATGGCAATCTATAGCAACTTATTTAAAATAAGTTGAAGGGTATAAAAGTTCCCAACACATAAAAGAATTAATGCTTGATGAGATGAAAAAGCTTTTGATTGCCTTGATTTGACCGTTATACGTTACATACATATATCACATTATTATACTGTGTACCATAGGCTATACAAGTATTATGTCTCAACTTAAAAAAGTGTTAAGGAAAAAGAATCATATGAGTTTTGAGCTGGATCTAGTTTTTCAGTCAGCTATTATGGTTCTCTAGGTAAGTCTCTTTTAGTCCTGGGATTTCTTATCAAAATATCATATTTCTTGATTTTCAAAAAGATTTCTCTATTTATATTTTATGTGTAAGAATGTTTTGCTACATGTATGTATGTGCACCACATGTGTGCCTGGAAGTAAGAGAGGGTACTGAAGTTACAGATGGTTGTGAACCACCATGTGGGTCCTGGTACCCAAATCCAGGGCCCCTGGAAGAGCCTTCTCTCCAGTGCCTGCATCTTGTTTCTTGATGATAACTGCATTGGTCAACACTACTGTGTGTGGTATAGCAGGCATTGAGCTTGATATAATGCATAAGGAGTATTTTCAGTAATGCTTATAATAGTTCTATGAAGTCTACACTATTTTTATGATCTGTAATTCAAAGATGAAGAAGCTGAGACATGCCTCAGCTTGAAGGTGTGGTGGTGCACACCTTTAATGCTATCACTGGAGAGGCAGAGACAGACAGACTTCTGTGAGTTGAAGGCCAGCCTGGTCTGCGTAGCGAGTTCTAGAACAGCCAAGGTACACAGAGAGACTCTGTCACAACAAGACAAGACAAAACCAGAAAAAAGAGAAAAAGAAAGAAAAAAGAAATAAAGAAATAAAGAAAGAAAGGAAGGAAAGAAGGAAGGAAGGAAGGAAGGAAGGTAGAAAGAAGAAACCTAGGACCCACAGATAACTGAAATGCCTATTTAACATATCAAAGTGGACACTGGCCAACAGGTTCTCAGCATCGCAAGAACCTGTTAGAGTCATCCTGGCTAACATACCCTGCCTCTACAGAGTCATCCTGGCTGATATACCCCGCCCCCTACCCTAAACCTCTCCAGCTCTTGACCTTCCCTTTCCTTCCACCAGCTTCTCTGACTCCTATATAACTTATCTATTTTGGCTAAGGGACCTCTTGGTCTTTTGGTGCTCTTGGCCTCCTGATCCACTCTGGGCCTCTTGGTCCACAGATCCTCTCTTAGCATCCCTCTCTCCTCTATCTTCTTCCCCACACCACCCTGACAACCACATCTCTGGATCCTTCCAGATGCCTCTGGCTATTCTCTCCCTCATAGCTACAATAAACCTTCTCCTGAAGCAGACATAGAAGCAGTCATGTCCTCATTTTTTCATTTTTTCATTTTTTCATTCATTCATTCATTCATTCATTCAGAAAAGAAAATGAAAGAAAAGAAACTGAGGCACAATAGTGTAAGTAACTTGCCCAACTTATAAATAATGAACAGAATTTGAATGATTTGAATGCAGGCATTTTACAATATAAGTATTTAGAAAGTGCTATGAAAAAATAAAAAATAAACATGATACAAAGGTGTCATATGAAAACTTTTGAGACATTCAGAGGTACGGCAGTTTCTCAGATTCTTGGAAAGATTGCTACTTTATTTTTATTTATTAGCCACCTTTTCTCTGTACTTTTCAACATAGCATTGACTTGAGGCTTAGATTGAGTGATGTCTGAGGGATATTATGGACTAGTTCAGAAATCCGGCTTCTAGTCCAGTAACTTCTTTGTGTAGCTGCTAGCAGACTCTGTCAGTCCCTCTCTATAGACCAATGGACACATCTGAAGTTCTCTTAACATTGGTATTTCAGTGTCTTACGGAGAAGTGAAGAAGAAACCAATAGGCAGCAGGACTCCTTTGGTTAACAAATGATAGCAATCTATCTCAAACTAATCTAAACTAAAGAGGAGATTTAGTGCCCTAGTAAAAGAAACATTGCAGACTGTTACTTTAGGTTGGCTAATATCCATGGCTGTGTGACACCAGCTTTCCTTCTCTCCAGCTCTCTTTGTCTATCAGCAAGATAACTGTTGACCGAGCTCACATGCTGCCAACCATGCAAAGCTAGTGCGGGAAAAAGCCATCATTTCTGAGTGCAGAAAAGCCCTCAGGAGAAGCTGGACTGATTCAACTTTGGTTGCCTAACTGCCCCTGAGCATTTCTTTGTGGCCAAGGCTACATGATGCAATGATGGCACATCTGCTTGCTGCCCTGCCTGTGTGGGAAAGGTCTGTCTTCAACAAAATTAAGGGAGCAAGCAGGCTTTCCAAAGACTGTCAGCTTCTGTGTAGCAAGAGAGGGGTGGGTGGAGTGGAATTAGAAGGGATGGTCGCTGAACCTGACAGCCTCTACCTTTCTCTGAAAAGAGACCCGGAACGTGTTAGGGATCCAAACCTTCAGTTCAGAACCACAAGCTGAGCTATTGGTCTTCAATACGGAACAAACCATTTGCATGTATATTTTGGAGATTTTTTTTTCCACTTCCAGAAATATTTGGACATAAATACTGACACTGCCGAACGTCATGGAGTTGCTCTTTTGCCTTGTAAGAATAGTTTGCTACAGTGGTAATCACTTCACAGGAAAGGAGGAAGGGAATGAATGGTCAGGCCTTAAGAAAGGATTACTGGAGCTGTATGAATTCACAAACAGCCAACTGGTGACGCAATGTGGTTAATGCCTCTGAGTTATTCGGTATCCCTCGTCTGTACTGGGGCAGGTGACCAGGCTCTTTGCCTCTTCTAGCTGACACAGGTAGTCACTTGTGATTGACACCAGGGGAAAGGAACAGAAGGCAGAAGGTGTGAACTATTCACCAGCAAGTTGTGATGATCAGGCTTTTCCCAGGCTGTGATCCCTGTGAGATGATAGGGTAGAAAAGAGTGTGATTCCCATGGAAAAGCACTTATTGTGTGTGAGCTCACAGGCCGTCAGCGAGAGCTGTGAGAATTTTAGACATTTCCCAACCCAGTGCCTTCACTTCACAGATGAAGAAGTGGAAGCCCAGAGAAGGTAAATGTCGTGGCCTACGTTGTGCTACAAAGGAGGTCCTTCCTTTCCAGTGTCCGTCAACTATGTTACAAGTTCCCCTTTTGCTTTTCACTTCAAAGTTCTGGTATGAATTTTGAAGTATAGGAGCTTTACCTATTAGGGAATTGCACTAAATTTAATTTTTACTGGAAATATGGGCATACATGTGCGTGTGGGGTGGGGTGTGGGGTGAGGGTGTGTGTCGGGGAGGGGGTTTTTCAATACTCTAGACCTAAATAATCTTTAATTCTCCTTTTTCTGAGATAAAAGAAGGAATTGCATGTAGTTCCTCAAACTTGGAAAAGCAAGCCATAATTTATGAGTTCCAGACAGGAATGAAGAGATATAAATTCTGTTTCCTCTTCTACACACACTTCTGTTTGGCCGACACTAAGGGAGAGCTGAAGGAGTTGGTGATCTGAATTCTCTACCTAGATCTGGGTCCTGATGGGTAATTGTACAGATAAGAGTCTTTCTGGTCTTTGGATTCCTCATTTTCAATTTAGTTCATTCTTAAGGCTTTAGTCACCCTTAGGCCTCAAGGGTTCTTAAAATAAAATCTGCTTTGGGTGTCATAGTCAAGGAAGAATGAAGGATTTTCTAGGTAGAAGGGCCCTGTATCAAGCCAGTGTGCATCTTCGAATCAAGTCCCTCCCAGTGAATGTAGTCCAAAGAACAAGCACAGTCCCCATGTCAAGCATCACATTTCCATGGGGATGATTTTTCCCTAGATCTTTAAAAAAATCTAAAAATGAGATTAACACCCACTTATTCCAGAAGACAAAAGAGGCAGAAGTATCTTGTTATATGCAGAGTTTTTAAATTTAGACTTTGTACTTAATGACGAAAAATAGTGTAAAGACAATCTACAGAGTCATCAAAAGTTGCTAAGAGGATACTAAAATAACTAAATTTTCCTTTCCACAAGATTATTTTGTTTTTATGACAATGCAGGCAGAAGCAGTGATCAGTAAAATGTTGTGTGCACTCATCTTCTTGGGATAGTTCTATCCATAACCATCTTGGTGTAATTACTAATAACATAAATTTTAGTTCTTAAAGGTGTTTCTGCTTCGGCAATAAATCACTGTTTTATACTTGTCTGGAGTCTTCATTTTATTTTTGAGAGATGACGTTTCTTAGAAGAGAAATGACTCCCCAGGTCACTTATTTCGACTTCCCAGAGCCCAGCTGGCAAACCCCATGTCTTTGTACCTAGGAAGGAAGGAGAGGGGACTGTAGTGAAAGAATAGTTGTCATTTTTCTCAAAGTCTCTTGAAACAACTCCCCAGCAGAAGCCATCCCCCACCCCCATCCCTCTTGCTTTCCTGGAGCGTTATCAGTGGCCATGGCAGAGCTGGGGTGGGGGCAAACCTTACAGGAACCTTGAGAAGAGAGTATTTTCTGTTTTTTCTGTAGCCAGGAGAACAAGCCCAGAGAGAGAAGCACTGTCTATTAATATAATTAGGTCTTGTTTAGCACTGCTGCCCTAGCCAGGGTCTTGACTGATTTAACTTACTACCTTTGGAGGTGAATGTTGGAGGCATCATCATTAACCTTACCCATTGAGAAGACAAGTCCCCCCCCACCCCCAGACCTCTGACTTGCTTTAGGCTTCCCATGAAGTGTCAGAAAAGAGACTAAAGTTTAGTCTCCCATTTCCTTGCTTAGCATTCCTTACACCTCTCGTTTCTTGCAGAATCTGCCCTGAGGCATTTTCAGCACACAGTCCCCATAATAAAAATAACATGGTCTTCTTGACATTCAAGCAACTAAATCCTTTTGATTAGAACCCAAAGTATACCTACCTTCTATTCTGAGTTTGGATCTGTGGTTAGTGATGTTGGAATAGGGTTCATGATCAACTGGAGACTGTTCTACAAACATCGCCTCTGTACAGTAAGCATGCGAATGAAGGATAGGATGTTTTGTCAGGAAATAAGACTTTTGCCTTTAAAATAGTTTCTGGGATGTGAGGAGTAAGGGCGGGTTGGGCAGCAGTACCTAACTACCCTGTGTCTGCGAATCGCTGACCCAGTAACACCAGGAATCCTATTTTGGAAAGATTTGTATTGTCAGAGACTGAAATTCCTTATTTGGAATGCAAAGCATCCCAGAACTATAAGAATCCAGCTTGACAAGACGTGCAGTTTCATCCATCGTCATGGATACAGGAAGGATGCAGGAGTCAGGAACCCCAGATAAGGTCTCAAGCTGTAGCTGACCCATGATGAAAGCACTTTTAAAAAGAGGGTTCAGTTTTCTCAAATGCCAGATGGTGAAACTGCATTAGTTAGTGTGTGGAAACTTCTAAAGCCACTAGGTTTTCTTTTCTTTCTCTGAATGCTGTGGTAACCTACCATGTGTTTGCAGAAGTGGGGCCGGCAACTCGGAGCCCCTTCACCCCTTCACCCCTTCACCCCTTCACCCCTTCACCCCTTCACCGTGATACCACAGGGCACCCATGGGCTCCAGGGTGGAAATGATGGATAGGTTCCTTTTACCCTCCAACGCCAGGCTTCTGAGACTAAATAAAGGCTTAGAGACAGAGATTACCTTTTCCCAAGGGCTTGCAATCAGTCTGGAATACAGAACTGGTCAGACGGAGCAAAGGTTGAGAGAACAGAAGAACGAAGTATAGAATCCGAGATGGAGAGAACCCCACTGCACCATGCTAGATGAAGGTGCTGTGCTTCACGATCCTGCCTGCCGGTGCACAGAGCTTAATGCTTTATAAAGCGTTATATTATAAAAAAGCACTGTGTCGTTTGGTGCTTCAGGCCTTCATAGAAGGGCTCTCATGAAGCACTATGAAAAACTGCGAGAGGTACATACAAATGTTGGGAAGACAAGAAAACAACCCCCACCCAGGAGGGGAGGAAAAACATCTATACACAGTACGGACCCTGTGACGATGGTTTCCTCGGTGGATAAATGAGAGCCATCTAGGTGGAGAAAAATCAGGTGGAATCAGCCATCTAGGTGGAAGCCATAGAGAGGCTAGTGCATTTGAGAAAGAGAGAGATAGATAGATAGATAGAGAGAGAGAGAGAGAGAGAGAGAGAGAGAGAGAAAGATTGAGATTATTTGGAGGAATCAGGCCTTGCGAGCAGTAAATATAGTATTAAGCCATGAAGTCAGGCTGTGGGCTAACTGGTTAGGCTTTGAATACAACGTAAAAAATTTGGACCCTAGGCCATTAGATACTCATTTTCCAGAAAAGGAAACAGGCTTGCAGAAGTCAGGACCTTTTCCTGAAGCCACACTTGTGTGTAAGGTGACCGCAGGGCAGGCAGGAGCTCAGCGTCAGTGCTGTTTTTTTCGCTACCCTGTGCTGCCTCCAGCAGGCCTGAGCCACAGCGGCCTTGTGTGGGAGAGACTTCTGGGCTGTTTATCCTGAGCCAGTGGGGCTGGCTCTGGCAGAGAGTGGAAGTGGGTGGGGTGGGGTGGGGTGGGGGCTGTGGAGCAGAGGAGGGGCCTGACAACAAGGGCTACATTCAAGGCCTGCACTGGAGCCGGTCGAAGAGAATGGAAAGCTACAGTCTCTTGGAGCCTTCCAGCCTTGGCGAGGCAGCCTGGGGCCTTATAAGGAAATGTTGTTCCCTCTCAGCCAGTGGGACTGGGACAGAGCCCTAGGCCTGCAGGACAGAGCTGCCCTTGTGGCGGTAGGCTGGGGGTGCCACCCGCAGAAGCTCTCAATGGGCCACTTCTGCAGGCTCAGCATTCCCTCTCAGCCCGGGCACTGCAGCCCCATTCCCCATACCCACCCACTCCGCAGTGCCCTGTGCTAATTGGAGGAAAGGGGAAAACAAAACAAAACAAAGACTTGGTGAAGTCCCTGGCCTCATTGCTTTTTGATGCTGAATTACCCAGAAAACAGATTTAAATCGAATTCTGTCTTTCCCCGAAGGATGCGTGAGTAAAGGGATCCCTCTTTGACCTCCTGGCCTCTCTAGCACCTTGTCTCTCTGTGAGCCCAAAAATTAGCACCAGACTCAATCTGGTGCAGAAGGGCCGGAGGCTTATGTCCGGTGCATTTGCCGGGAAAGCAGCAGCCCTTGGAGCCACAGAAGAAAGGTGACTGTCCTCAGGCGCCTCACCTGTGCCAGGCAGGCCAGAGGGCCTGCAAGACTCACAAGTGTGCAGAGGAAAAACACAGACTGCCCAGACAGGGAGCAGGCTCTCTCTGGGAAAGAACACTAAGTATTACTCAGCTTGGTAGGAGGCCTTTTCTACAGCCAGGCTAGGGGAACCCAAGGAGACCTCACTCAACTTGATATTGAACTTGCCAGTGGGGTGGAAGCAGAAAAGTGGTTTATGTGGACTTTTGTGTTGATTGTTCAGACACTCAGGGACCCAGGAAAACCTGGAGCTAAGAGGCTTGAAACAGCCACCCAGAGCAACTCTTCCCCCTATTGCTCAGACTCCCTTTCCAGCCTGCTTGGTGCACTTCAGTCAGCAAGTGCCTATTGTGACCATGCACCCAGTCAGTATGTCCAGGATCTACAGGTCACCCCAGGGTGTCAGCCATTGTGGAGCACCTTCCAGGACACAAAGAAGAAGAAGAAATCCCAGGATCAGGAGAAAACTGTTGAAAAGTAGTGTAGTGTCCAGAGCAGAGCTATAAGAAGCACACAGGAGGTGTAGTGCCAAGACAAAACAGGGAAATGCTCTCAGGATTCAGAGGAGGGAAAGTCCTCTTGACTCCATGTCTTAGGTAGGGTTTCTATTGCTGTGCTAAAACACCATTGACCAAATTCACCGTGGGGAGGGAAGGGTTACTTTGTCTCACACTTTCAGGTAATAGTTCATCACTGAGTGAAGTCAGGGAAGGAAATCAAGGCAACCTGGAACCTGGAGGCAGATGTGGAGGCCATGGAGGAGTGCTGCTTACTGGCTTGCTCCTCATGATTTGCTAGCCTGCATTCTAATAGCATTAGGGACAACCAGCCCAGGGGTGATACCACCCGCACCAAGTAGGGCCCTCCGTATCAATCATCAATCAAGAACATGTACCATAGGCTTGCCCATGGGCTAATCTGGTAGAGGCAGTTTCTCAATGGAGGCTCCCTCTTACCAGATGACTCAGGCTTGTGTCAGGTTGACATAAAACTAACCAGCACAGCAGGTGTCCAGAGAAATAGGTGAATACAGGTGCTACAGAAAAGATGACATCTGGGATGGGAAAAAAAGCACTCAGATCTGAGAAGCAGCATTTTGAGAATGGAAAGAAGGGGCTTAGTTTCTAGAAGAAGCAACTAACTTGAGCAAGACTCAGTTGAAGGGAAGTTTGGGACCCTGCCAATGTCTGTTGGGAGATAGATAAAAGTGGACTAGATATAAGAGGGAAGAAAGGACTTATGGTTGGAAAATGGGCAAGCAAGATACTTGAGAGTTTCCTGAATACTACTGAGGAGACTCAAGAGATAGTAAGCTCCTGCCACAGAACGCAGGAGGCATGATTATAGTCACTATACGTGTAGTGTAGAAACTTGATGGGGCATCAGGAACACAGGAAGAGTTGGGAGGGGTGAGGTATGGCACATGCCGTATGGCACAAAAATTCTCTGTTTCCTTACAGGGCAGGCTCTGGACTGAGAGACTCCGCTCCCCAGCTGTCCACCAAGAGCCCAGCACTTCAAGCGATCCTGGGTCTTTGAGGTCTATCTGAAGGTAACACTTCCCTCAGGAGATGATGGGAACCGGCTGCTTTGATTCATTTCTCTTTTCACTTTGAGGCTCTTCATACACAAGTCACACAGTCACACAGTTCATAGGTGTACTAGAAACCTAGGATTCTGTTCTTTTGATAGAAATATATATATTATATATATAAATGTGTATATATATATATATTTCATATTAAGAGTTGAAAGGGAAAGACACTATGATGCAGCCTCCTCTTCGAGAGCCTGTCTTTAGTAAGGTGTCTACTATATACACGCCCACACTTGCCTCATGATAGCAAAGCTGCTACTTACACTCCTGCTCCCCCCTCCCCCCACCCCTGGGATACTGCCTCCTTGTGGTGGTGTCACTACTGCACCTGGAAGACATGGAGCCTCTGCAGAGTGGTTTGGTCTGTGTTGGAAGGGACACACAGATAACTTACTCCCTTTCAGGAAAACCCAGAATGCTTTAGAAGATAGCAATGAAATCTGCCCAGTGTTCCAGACCTGTCCCACTGCACAGCATGTCCAGCTCAACAGAGGGACTGTGGACTTGAGTTTGAACCTCACATGTGTGCTTATGGCCATGGAAGGATGATGCTGAACAGCTGATGCTCTGAAACCCGGTAGCAGACACTGATTGCCATCAGATTTCTTCCTCGACATTGCAGACACTGCCTCTGCACTAGAGGTTATGATTATGGCTCATTATGGATTCTTAAGTGATAATGAGTTTAATTCTCTTTAAAGGGATTATATGATCATTTTATGATGTAGTGCTGTCATAATTGTAAGGAGAGAATTTGAAATAGTAATCCTCAACATGATGATTGAGGTCTTATAGGTAAAGCAAATGTTTGGTTTTTTAACATATGTTGCCGACTAGCTAGTCTCAGCCTCTGTCTAACCCAAGGGAATGTCATTGACAGATCCTCCCTGAACATTTTAAGTTTGTTTGATCTCATCTAACTGCTAATACGTTATTTCATATACATATCTGACTTAGTAATGGATAGTTTAAAATCTCAAAAGGTACGAAGCCAACTCAGTGCATTCTCTTCCTCCTCTTTGCCCTCTTGTCCCCTTCCAGAAGCAGTGTATGTTTCCATTTTCCTTGTGCATCATTCTCTGGGATTTTTTTTCATGGAAATGATCCCTGGGGGCTTTCCTTGTCCAGCTTACACTGAAGGAAGCAGAGTTATTCACACAGAGCTTTCTGAGAGTATTTATTCTCCCAGGTTTCTCTCCTAAGAGTGCAAAACCCTGATTCTAAATGCCAGCAGACTTCATGTAGTGCAGGCACACCCAGAGCTACCCCTGACCCCTAGCCTGTCCCACTTGAAGATTACCTGAGGGTACTGAGTGTACTATGTGAGATGACACGAAAATGCTGCTTTATATAGGCTCCTAGAGGAATCTTAGGATGAACCAGATGGGGACTATCATCTCATTTTTGTGCAAATTCTGGATGAACTTGGTGGGGGGTAGGGTTGTGTAGCATGAGGGGAGCTGGGGGTAAAGTCTTAGCATTCTTCTCTCCAAGCTACATTTCTTTTGTTCCCCAGGGCCTAGAGTGGTCAGGATATCATTTGTTCTAGACTGAAGCTTAGAGATCTGGGATATTTGTTGATTATGCTTGCTCTATTGATGTTGGTCCTCCCTTCCCAACTGATGATGTAGGTCCTGCCTCACTTTCCCCTCGCCCTGCAGCCTGCTCACTCTCTGATGGTGCTGGAGCCCTCTCCTGTTCCCTGATGATCCTGGACCAATCTCTTGCTTACCAGTAGGACTGGAGCTACATTTTCTCAGAGAGAATCAGGATTGATTACTTCTGGAAGCTCTCCTCTGCCCACACTAGTTTTTGGTAAGGGGATTTGACTCCCATTTGGCAAAGGAAACTCTTTTCCAGACAGAAAAAGCGTCTTCCATTTGTGAGCACCATGGCTTTTTCAATGCTGTGTCATTGAACATTCCCCAAGAGCAGCAGCCTGGAGCATTGTTGTGTAGCCACCTCTTGCCCAGTGTCCTACGGGTTTTACTTACAGAGATAGCAACAAGTCAGCACAAACAAAACTATAAATATCTTGATAGTGGCAGATGTATGAAATCTGACTGGGTGGAGAAAACAGATGCAGATACCCTGCTGGATAAGAACATAGGTTTCATCCTACTGAAATATTAAGCAAAGTATGTGAAAGATAAAATTAAAATAAAAAAGAGTTACCTGTGTGACTTTTGTCTTTAGTGGAATTTTTATTTTCTATCATCTCATGTGTGCACAATATATATTTTATATGGTTGCAATCACCATGCAAATGCTATTGAGCATTTTGTGTTTCCACTTAATATCATATACACTTGCCATATTGCTCCAATCTTCACTTTATGGCTCCAGAAATGCCATTGTGGTGATTCACAGTGAGCCTTTTTCTTCTTACCTATGGCTAGAATTTTATGTGCCCAGCTGCTTAGCATTACATATAATTTTTAAAGGAACATCTTAGGATATTTAGCTTTTGTGCTTTTATTGATTTTTTTTTTTTAAGATTAGATTCAAGAAAGGAATGGACTAGGTCAAAGTTTGGACCACTCACTTCACAGGCAGCAACATTTCCTCTGGTATACTGCCAAGGGTGTCAGGCAGAGCTCTGAGCCTCACACTGATCTTATTGGCTCGGAGCACTCCGACTTGGTAACTAGCATGTCACCTGGCAACTGAGCAGAAGAGCAGACATTTGCTAGGTCCTCAGGGAAGCTGTTCCTGCACAAGTTCTCTGCTGGTGACAGCAGAATGTACATGGGGTGGGCGGGGATGAGTATACTCCAGGAGTCTGTCCTATTTGCAGAGGTTATCTCACTTATGACTGCCACTCAAGGGCCTCTGAGCCAGAACTGCTTGGGAGTGAAAGTAAGACAGTGTAGAGATTGTGTTGTAGCTTTAGGGTGAAGGATGCCTGGAGTGGAGGGATATAAAGTTAGTATATTCTTAGTGAGGGGCACCATGGCCATCGTCAGTGATACCACACACAGGTCCTGTGGCAGCTGTCTATTTTGTATTGCCCAGATGTCAGCTGAGGCTCTTGCAGATCTGATGAAACTTGACCAAACTCCACCGCCAAGCCTTATGAGAGCCTGGAACCTACAACATACTTGCCACCAATGCCCACAGGCTCTGTCATCATGACAGAGTCCTACATCCATTTGAGTAGAAGGCCCGGTGTCTTCCTTGGTCTTCCCAAAGACCCAGTTGCTCCTAGACACTTTTGAGTTTGGCAATTGCTGGAAATTTGGGATCACAAGAAGCATTCTCATAGAACTGGCAGCTTTTGCTACTATTTCTATCCCTACCACCCCTCCAGCTCATTTGCCTGAACAAGAAGCAACTGGCCTCTGTCTTTTTCACAGTGGCACCCCATAGCCACACCCCTTCTGTACCCATCCAGGTATTTCCCCCAAGCTATCACCTGTAAGAAAGTCAGGAAGAAAATCTTTCTCCACTTCTGTGTCGGCTGTCAACCTTGTCCTTTCAGGTATCTGGAAGGTAGATAGGTTTGTTTGTTTGCTTTTAGATAAGACATAATAAAGGCATAATAAAAGTTGCTAAGGGGACGATTGCCCTCAGGATTCCCAGTAGCCCTAACAAGTATTGGTTAGACTGATGCTCATTATAAATATTTATGCGGCTTTAAAACCTATCTGTTGTAACTCAGTCCCCCGTATGAGAGCATTAGGAGGTGGTGACTTTGGGAGGCCTCATGATTGTTCATGGTGGAGGAGTGCTTATGGATGGAATTGGTATCCTTGTAAATGAGGCCCAGGAGCTTTCTCATCTTCCACCATCCCAGGATGCAGCAAAAAGCTGGCAGTGTCAGCTTGGAGACAACCCTCTCTGAGTAAACCTCACCAGAACCTCACCATTGTGGTTTCCTGACCTTGGATTTCCAGTTCTAGAGCTGTGAGAGATAGACTTAGGCTGTCCTAAGCCACGTAGCCTATGTATGTTTGTTACTGTGCCCCAGTGGGTTAAGGCAACAATCCTTGTCCTGGTTTAGAGGCAAGGAAACTGAGACACAGAGAATGCTTCCGGGATCACAGCTGGTTACAGATGGTGTGGAGTCAGAACTCAAATCTCAGCTGCGCTTCACACTGACAGCCAACTCTGGGAGCTTCACCAAACACAACACAGAGCAGACGTTCAATAAAAGACCATGCAATAGACACGACTGAGCCCTCTCTGTGCCTGTGTCAAGGAGTGCAGGATGAAGGACCCAACCCGTAATCAAAACAAGATACGATAGAAAAAAAAATGTTGTATATGCACAAAATGGAATATTACCCATATGTCGTGGGAACAAAATGTTAAGAACATATCGTAACAAAATAGTCACTGAAAACGTTAAACCCAGAACCGCAGACTGAAAGTCACAGTGGTCTATGATTCTACTCATATGACACATTTACACAGGCAAATCCATGGGGAGGGACAATAGGTGGGTATTGATAGTCTTGGAAGAAGGGCGGAGTGGCCATGCTATAGACTAGGATGAGAATATCTTGCAGCTTTCTAGGGGTGGTGGCTGTACAGCATAGTGATGTATTGGATGGCACTAAACTGTACCTTAAAAAGGTTAACTGTTAAATGAATTTTATTGTAATTTAAAGCCAATGAAAAGATGGAGAAAGTGAGAGTGAAAATCAGAGCTGCACCTTTTCTCTTTCTACAGTGAGCCTTAGGCATCCTTGCACAACTGGAAGCCGTGATGCTATGTCACCGGGTAGAGGACACACGCGGTTCCTGACTCTGCTTACAGCTGACTGTATGGACTCTGGGAGGTTTATGGGTCTCTCAGGATATCAGTCTCCCAGTCTGGAAGAGGAAGGCATTGTCCAGACTGTACCCAAAGTTCATTCTAGAAAGTCTTCAGGGGATCCCGAGAACAGAAGCAGGAGGATTACACTGGAGGAGGAAGTGTTTTGAAAGATTCTGAGAACCTTCTCTTCGTAGCTCATAGACTGCAGTGACTTTCAATATCCTGTCACCAGGTACCAGGAAACAGTCAGAGAGAACTGCCTCAGCTCCTGACCTGTGTGCTGGGACTCCCTGTCACCATGCTTCAACAGCAGCGTAAGCCCCTTGGTAATCCTGGTATGCATTGAGTCATGCAGTGCCACCCAAACGCCTTGTGGTGTCCCAGCAAGGAGAGTAGCCCCAGCCAGATCACCCAGACTTGACCTGAAGCAGCATTTTCCACATTTATTGAACTTTTAACTGGGCTGTGATTTGGAAACTCACCACATCAGTGTTGAGACAGGAAGGGCCCAGTGTGGACGCATTCATTCACTTTGACCCATTTCCCACACGTGTTGCATCCCCGGCACTCTGCTAGGCTTTAGGAAGATGTAGATGTGTTCAAGGAATTTATTTTCCACCAGAAAAGACAGCCTCAAACAGGAAGACAGGGCAGCAATTAGAATTATTGACAGACAGGCAGATAGTAGACAGACAGGCAGAGCGTTTGAGAGACACAGTTGAGCTCTTGGGGCTGAATAATGAGGGACAGGGTAGAGGCTCAAGGAGGAAGGCAGTTAAGTTGGGTTCTCAGGGTCAGATTGGGAGTTCCCTGTTCCAGTGCTACCTCAAAGAGGGTACAGAGTCACCTGCTCCAGGGGAGGAAGTCTTTTGATGCTGTCAATGGTTACAATCGCTAGTGCTTCCTGACAATAAAAGGAAGGCTAAATTTCAGTCTGCGTAATTCATGTTTTTCCTCCTTTAAAATTTAGTTTGCTTTTATTTATTTATTTGTGTGTGTATCTGTTATTAGTGTTTAAAAATTCCCTGGAAATATCCCTGAGTCCTCCGTGTGAAGGGTTGAGAGAGAGACTGTCTTGTCTCACAGCGGGTTCATGTCACTTCCTTATGCCTAGATCAGCACTTGAAGTCCTTGCTTAGATCTTCCAGTGTCCTGTCACCTGCTTCTAGACACTTCTGGTTTGTCTCTGAGCAGTGAGGCTGTCAAGGGCAAAGGTCTTTCAAAGCTATGTTCCACTGGCTGAACTCCCATTTTTCCTCTGGCCATGCTCTTTCTGGATTCTCTTCATAGGAGGGCAAAGCACCTGGAGGCTGGTGTTGTGGTCTGGATTCTGTGTCGGCAGAGCCAAGGCATGGTCTGGTCATGCTCTTTCAGGAGGAAATGTGCTCAGGGCCTGTGATCTGTGAAGCCAGAACCCGCCACATGACTGAACTCACTTGGCCTGTGTTTATGGGGCATCACAGCCTAGCGGGTCAAATCCTCAGAAACCAATCCAAAAGACAGAAAACTGTTGAGATGTGCTTTCTTATCAAATCCTTTCCTACCTTCTTCCTACCCAGCCTTCTCTTGTAATAGGAGGTGGGATTGACTCAGAATTTGGTGATAACAGTAGGAAGTATTCAGAGACAAAGGACCCTCATGCGGTCAATGCAGAAGCCCCCTTCCCTCTAGACTAGCTCTCTTTACTTGAATAGTTCATGTTGGAGCACACAAGCACCTGCCTTGCATTGTTTTAGAACGATCTTCCAGGCAATAAGAAAAACTGTCTTATGCCGCTTGTATGGCGATCATCTCAGAACATACCAAATCCCTCTCTCAAACAGTGATCTGTTGAGTACACAGAGAAGATCGTGTATTCTACTCCCTTTTAATTACCTTTCTCACTGAGGTTAAACACAATCATCTCCTATGTGTAGTGCTTGCCATATCCTTAGGATATGGCAACCCCCACCCCCATGCCCCACACAGAGGGAAATAATCTAGATATTGACTGATTAGCCTACATAAACATATCACAGACACTAGTGGTCTGATACAAAGAATTCAGGACAGTGGGACTTGTGGCTGTAAATGCCAAGAGAAAGAGAGCTGCCTGCTGAGTGGAACCTCGCATAGGGGAGGAATCAGCCTTTGTCTGATGCAGTGAGGGGAGGAATCAGCCTTTGTCTGATGCACTGCAATGGGGCCGCTCTGCCCTGCTGAAAGATGATGAGGGAAAGGCCCAGGATCCCTGCCTGGGAGGGGCACCCTCCACTCTCATTCTGATAGCAACATGAGTTCTGTGCTCTGACTTCACAAGAACATGAGAAATGCAACCTCTGTGGACCCCTGCTGCTCCTAGAGCTATTTCACCTTGGGGGGCGAGGGACATTTGGAGGAACACAGGCTATGGCTGCCGTTACAGGGCCCCTCTCCCACATCTCAGTTCTGAGCAACTGGTGAGAAAACGAGTTCCAAGCTTATGTGCACGGGGCGTACAGATGTGCCCTTCTTTCAATTCTAATTGGTAAGCAGTGTTTTCCCAAGTTTCAGTTCAGTAAATACCACGTTTGAGCTCTTTGCCGAGGCTGCATAACACCTGTACTGTAATTGACTTAATATTCTCTTTAACTTGATTTGCATTATGATTTAGTTTCACCAGAAGAATAATATCTTGGAAATCATAGTTTTGATGTGATAATTATATTTTTCCTAATATATTCTAAAATACATCTGTAATTATTCCAATAAAAATATTTGCACATTTACCATCTCACATACTAGGATCATACCAGTGATGTGCACATTCCAGGGAGGACTGTGACCGAGCAGAGCGCGTCCTCCAGGACCTGCCCTGCCTGTGCTCTCAGTTTGTATTCTGCCCTTTTCCTTCTACATGTGATTCTTCAAATTCATTTTACCTTTTGTTCTTGAAGCTTGCCAACCTACCTCAGGACCTCGGTTATACCTCTGCCAGGAATTACGTTCAGTCTCGATTGGCTGTTTGCATTCCACTCCTTGCTTGTTTCAGTACTTCTATGTATTTCATAAGACCTAACATGCTTTTCCCTGCTAGGATTCATTTATAATTTTCTTACCCTTAATAAAACATAAATTTCAAGCTGGATATAATGACTAATGCCCTGCAATTCTGTCACTTGGGCAAGAGAATCACAAGTTTGAGGCCAACCTGAGACATATAGTGAGACTCTGTCTCAAAAAACCCAGACCAAATTAATAATGGCAAAAAATAAAAAAACAAACAAAACAAAACAAAAACAAACAAACAAAAACCAGGGAATCTCACCTACCCAGTGCTCAGCCATGGCTTGGCATTATTCAATAACATTGAATACATAAATAAAAACTGAAAAGAATAAAATTTAAAAAGAAGGTTTCAGCTATTTAAAGGCTTGATAAACATTGCTCCACTCTTAAGATTGAGAAGCAACTTGGATGTAAGACCGTTTTGGGTATACACTTGCAGCTCACATGACTCCTGACTTACCCATCCAGCCACAGGGATGGATGCTGGACAAGCAGCAGATTAGATCCACCACCAGTAGACAGCTCCTGCTCCCACTTACAGCAAGGAGACCTGAGAGAACATGCAGAGAGCCAAAGGCCACTCCAAGCATGGGGCCAGCTTAGGAGGCCCATAAATCTGAGAGGAGGAGAGAGGCCACCATTGCCCAA